>JAGQAX010000014.1:2742520-3342520 GCA_019142605.1 Cephalopholis sonnerati | reverse complement strand
TCCTGTTCTCACTAACACCTATTGAGAAACACAAGTTAGTTATTTTACACCATGCCAGTATCACTGTTGTTTATCTGGATCTTGTTTGTTACCTGAAGGTTTTGTTTTGTACTTAAAGACTATCATTGCTTAGCCAAGATAGATAGTGCTAACAAATGCCCAGTTGGTTTACAAACTGCCCAGATGTTACAATGTGAATGATTTGACAAATGAACTTTTCAACTGTGGACTGAACATGTTGTGCCCTCAGGATCACACATCAAGTGCAATCCTCAGACCACAGGGGGGGTGTTGGGATTCACTGGACCACAGATGATTTGTCATTCGTAAAATCTAAAGTGGACATGTGAGGGCTTTTCCTCCTGAGGTTGAAGAACTCATGTTCTTTGTTCTCAAACAAGGTAGTTACCTGACACCCATCTCAGCAGGAGGCCGACCTCACACCTCTTTGAGAGACAAGTCTCAAAAGTGATTGGTCAGTACCGTTACAGTGCCATGTGACTCTGTGATGTCATCAGACACACTGTAGGAGTTGTTTTCCATTCACTGCAGGCTCTCTCTTAGCTCTTGGGTGGCAAGCCGCCTACAATTCTTCCCTTCTGGACCCTGCACCAGCCCAGAGGTGCTCTTTGTCCTGAACCATCAAGGGGGGGAACAACTGTTCTACAGAGTTTTGTTCCTTTTCTCCTAAGACTTTCATGCCCTACTCAAGGAAGGCGCATAACTTCTACCAGAGAGGTTAGAAGGGCAAACACAAGGTTTGCAACTAACTTCCCAGCAATAAGGAGAATCAAGTCGAGTTAGCACCCCAACATCTAACTCTGCAAGGACCCCGAGCGACCGGCTTCCTCGGATCTGCACCTTTGGAACAAGGACACAACAAAGACTGCTTCTAGAGCCACAGCTCTTTCCAGCCTTCTTCATCGGCTAACAAGGACAGCACGCTTCAAACCAACTCACTACACCCATCCACCACCTGTCAGGGGAGCATGCTGGGAACTGCTTGGCTGGGAGCTCTGTGTGTTTGGCTTGAACAGTCCATCAAAAATCATGAAAATGACTTGACATCTAAGCAGCTAAGTGAAGTTTATGGTGTCATTGTGATTCAACTTGTGTGATTACTTTCCATTATTTCTGATGTTTTGGGCACTTTGGCACTTTTGATAACACATGTCAAAAGTGTGAAACACCAGCCAAACTTAAAATGGAGGGGATCAAGAAAGCCCTGAAAGAACTGGCGAAGAAAATTGATGGAATGGCGGAAAATGTGGGCAAAATAAGCGGTTTGGTTGAAGATGTGAGGAAACTAAACAACCTACTCGCACTGAAGGACGAGAAAATTGCAGAGCTGGAGAAAAGAGTTGACGAGCTGGAGCAATATACACGAAAAGAAGATGTGATCATTAGCGGCCTGAAAACAACACACCGCACCTACTCGAATGTCATCCGAGGGGAGAGCAGCGGAGCGGACCTGACTGAGGGAGAAAAACAGACGCTGGAGGGGCAGGTGATTCAGTTTTTCAACAGAAATGACATCTCCATTCATAAGGAGAGTATCGCTGCTTGCCATACTCTTCCCAAAAGAAACGGACAAATGGAACGAACCATCATTCTGAGGTTTGTAAACAGAAAACACAAAACGGAGCTTTTGAAACAAGGAAGGAAACTGAAGGACACACAGGTGTATGTGAATGAACACCTTACGAAAAGGAATGCTGAGATAGCTAAACATGCGAGGGCACTGAAGAAAAAGAAGAAAATCCATTCAACATGGACAAGGGATTGCAAAATCTGGATTCGCACAAATGGTTCACTTGGTGAGGAGGCGAAGGTCCTGCTAATCCGGGACCTCAAAGACCTGGAGAAATATGAAACTGCATAGCCGACAAGAACATTCTTTCAATTACTATGCAGGAACAAGATATAGATATAGACCTGGAAAGTAATTTTTTTGACTATGTAACTAGTAATTGTTGTTATTATACTGAAAACCAACTTAAAGAGAAATTCAACTTAGAGCATGGTATATCAATCATACACTTCAACAGTAGGAGTCTATACGCAAATTTTAATAAGATCAGAGACTATCTAGAGCATTACACCATGCAATTTAATATAATCGCTATTTCTGAGAGCTGGCTTAGCCATGATAAAGGGACCGATTTTGAGTTAGAAGGTTATAATTTCAATTTTGTGAATAGAGCAAATAAAAAGGGTGGAGGAGTTGCACTGTATGTGGATAGCAGGTTAAAGTATAAGATTGTTGAGAGTATGACGACTGTTATTGATGACATCTGTGAATGTATTACTGTTGAAATTGATATGGGTAAATTGAAGAATGTCATTGTTAGCTGTGTCTATAGAGCACCCAACTCTAGCATCGAAAGCATTAAAGATGTGTTTGAGGCCATGGTTGCAAACACCGAGCAGAAGGTTGCCTTTTTATGCGGGGACTATAATATAGATTTCTTAAATCCAAACAAATCACCTGCAATAGAGGAATTTATAGATGCAATGTACAGTAAGGGCCTATATCCAAGTATAACCAAACCAAGTAGAATTACCACCCACTCAGCAACAGTAATAGACAATATTCTCACTAATAATATGACCAGTAATTTAGAAAGTGGATTATTAATAAACGATATCACTGACCATCTGCCGGTGTTTGTTATCCATGAATGTAAACACAAGAACTTAGACAGCAGCAAAATAAACATGCAGAGGAGATTAAGAACGGATGACACCCTGAATACATTCAGAAATGATCTGTTAGCTCAAGACTGGAGGAATGTTTATGAAAAAGAGGATGTTGATTCAGCTTATAACTTATTCCTATCTATATAATATTTTTTTGACTTTATATCACTGTCCAATTCAGCAACCAAAGAAAACATCTAAACGTCAAGATAAACCCTGGTTTACAAGGGGTCTGTCGAAAGCCTGCAAAAAAAGAATAATTTATATAAAGACTTTATTAAGCACAGAACTGAGGAGAAAGAAACTAAATATAAGACATATAAAAATAAACTAACGGATATTCTAAGAAAATTTAAGAAAGATTATTATAGTAAATTGTTGGAAACCAATAAAAATAACATGAAGGGTACTTGGAATATTTTAAATTTAATTATTAGAAGAAAAAAAACAAGTGCTGGATTTCCAAATGAATTCTTTGATAATGGTAAGATAATTAACAACAGTGATGAAGTGGTGGCAGGCTTCAACAGATTCTTTGTAAATGTCGGGCCCAAGCTGGCTGATGAGATAATCCCTCCACAAGGGGGAGGTGTCTCACAGTTTTTTGAAGAGAGAAACCCAGGTACTATTTTTCTGAGAGATACAGATAAAACCGAAATAATTGACATTGTTAATAATTTTAAGAACAAAACATCAAGGGATTGTGATGATATTGATTTATTCTTCATCAAACAAGTAATTGTAGCTATAGCAGATCCCATAGCACATATCTGTAACCTCTCACTGAAACTGGGCTTCTTTCCCATTAAGATGAAAATAGCCAAAGTCGTTCCCATTTTTAAAGCTGGTGAGCACAATCTTTACACTAACTACAGGCCAATTTCATTGCTTCCCCAATTTTCTAAAATAATTTTTTTTTAAATTTCTTGGAGAAGATATTTGCCACCAGATTGGACAGTTTTATTGATAAGTATGAGATCTTAACTGATAGTCAATATGGTTTTAGACCAAATCGATCTACATCTTTGGCTCTAATTGACCTTGTGGAAGAACTAACTACCAGTATTGACAACAAGAAGTTCGCCATAGGTGTATTCATTGATCTTAAAAGGCCTTTGACACAATTAATCATCAGATATTGCTTCAAAAACTGGAAAGGTATGGGATTAGGGGAATAGGGCTTAGTTGGATAAAAAGCTATTTAGAACATAGACAACAGTTTGTGCAGATGGGAGAGGAAAAGTCAATGCTCCTAAATATAAGCTGTGGTGTACCACAAGGATCAATACTGGGACCAAAATTACTTATATTATACATAAATGATATTATCAATACCTCTAATACTTTGAAATTTGTAATTTTTGCAGATGACACAAATATCTTTTGTGTAGGAGAGAACCTCCAACAGCTGTTAAAGATTGTCTCTGAAGAGCTAGCCAAGCTGAAACTGTGGTTTGATTCAAATAAATTGAATTAATATCAAGAAAACCAAATTCATGATTTTTGGGAAACGCAAAATTCCAGAAGACTTAACCACTGAAGTACTGTGTGATAACACCAGATTAGAAAGAGTAGTAGTATATAGGGGGCACCTTTGCGCGTGCATGTGAAATGCGCGTGCGTCTGTGTACGCGCGTTATGAAATATGAATTATGAATTACGATTTATGAATTACGATTTATGAAATATGATTTATGATTTATGAAAATGATTTATGACACCCCCCCGCTTTTTTTTTTTTTATCCCCCAACAGTAAATCATATAAAATAAACAAATGTTTCTACTGATCTAAAGAAGCGGAAGGTATCTGTTTCAAAGCATGCTGTGTTAATTCAACAACGCGGCGGCACGATGTCCGAACGCAGAGGAAGTAATACCAGCCCCCGCTGCGGCTTTTTTTTTTTTTTTTCCCACAGTAAATCAAATAAAATAAACAAATGTTTCTTCTGATCTAAAGAAGCGGAAGGTATCTGTTTCAAAGCATGCTGTGTTAATTCAACAACGCGGCGGCACGATGTCCGAACGCAGAGGAACTAATACCAGCCCCCGCTGCGGCTTTCTTTTTTTTTTTTTTTTTTTCCCACAGTAAATCAAATAAAATAAACAAATGTTTCTTCTGATCTAAAGAAGCGGAAGGTAGCTGGTTGTGTGACAAATGTTAATTCAACAACGCGGCGGCACGATGTCCGAAGCAGAGGAAGTAATACGCAGCCCCCGCTGGGACTTTTTTGTTTTCCCCCAATAAAACCATATAAAATAAACAAATGGTTCTTCTTCTGATCTAAAGGAGTGTAAGGTAGCTGGTTGTGTGACAAATGTTAATTTAACACCTTGGCGCCTGGATGTCCGAAGCAGAAGAAGTAATACGCAGCCCCCGCTGGGACTTTTTTTTTTTTTTTTTTTTTTTTTTTCCACAGTAAACCATATAAAATAAACAAATGGTTCTTCTTTTGATCTAAAGAAGCGGAAGGTAGCTCGTTGTGTGACAAAATGTTTATTCAACAACGCGGCAGCAGGATGTCCGAACGCAGAGGAATTAATAATGCATGGCTGTTTTACGACTCCCCCCCCCCTGCTGTGCAGCATCTGTTTGGGGTAATAAATGTTCAGACAAGCCCGGACAAAACACGTGAAGAAAGTACAATAGCCAATCATACGGCAAGGCTAGACCAACAACCAATCAGGGGTTAGCGATGTGTATAAAAATCCCCTGTAAAACAAGTCGAGGTCACTTTTTTTTTAAAGGCTAGGTTGGGTGAAACACATCGGACCCTTTTTTCTACTACTGCTTCACTGCGGACAATGGCTTCATTTAACGGTAAGCGTGCCTAAAATATATTGAATAACACTGCTCTCTAGATACTTAATTTTTTCTCAGAAAAAAACCCATTTCTAAAAAAGCAACTATACAACAAAAAAAGCTGTTTTTTATTAGGTGCAGTTGCTGACGATTCTGGAGTTGAAAACCGTGCTCCTGCACCCCGCGGCAGCAACCGTAAGTTAAAACAACACTTCGTAGTGTGTGTGTGTGTGTGTGTGTGTGTTTACTTATTTTCGTTATTACTATTATTAAATTCTAAATCTAAAGAATGTATTTCAGTTTTAAATCTTGACCAAATGAATGTATTTTATTTTAAAGGGCGTGTTACTAAATATTGGCATTATTTTCCAGCTGCAGCAGCACAAAGACGCTCACTTTCGTTGAAAAAGCGCAGAACAGACCCACAAGCCTCTGCTGCTAGAGATTTTATACCGTAAGACTTTTTTAAAAATATATAGACTTATATATATTTTATTTATCATTAATGGGGAGGGGGAATGCATGCGGCATCACAGCAAACATCTGTTTTACCTCCTCTTTCTCCACAGCGCACAGCGTGGGCCACTGAGACCGCTCCAGCAGTTTTCTAGCGGGTTTAACACGTAAGACACAATGTTTTAACGCTACTTTATACGAATATTAGGCTAATGTGTGTCGGATACGGAATACCGCTAACATATGGTATTGTTTTGTTTTGTTTTTGTTTTCTATTTCAGTGCCTGGGGGAATCACCAGGACTATCCGACTGAAAATTTCCAGAAGGCTACGCCGTCAGGACAAGGTTTTCTCGCGTAAGACACGTTGTTATATAGACTAATAACAATAATAATAGCAGCCTAATAATACTAATAATATTAATAATAATGATAACGTTAATGTTATTATTATTTTTTTTTAACAGTGCTCAACCGACTGAGCCGACGGCCACGCAGGAAACAAACGCAGCGTTAGCTGCCTTACTGGCTGCCCAGGGATTATCTGTGGGTGAAGCGTGGAGCGCGCAAGCATCAGGCGATGTAGAACCGGCTCCAACGACTGTTGAGGAGTGCTTCATCGACACATTCGAGGAGGTCGTGGAGTCGTTTCCTAACGGCCGAGAGGAAGTCGGCGGAACCGAGGGCGCCCAGCTGCATGAAAGACACGTGCCATCTCCTCCTCCTCCTCCTCCTCCGTGTCGGCAGCTATTTCACGAGGGGTTATCTACAGAGGCTTTGTGGAGTCGGCAGGAGGCAATCTTCCCACCACAGCACACCAGCCTACAGCATCTGCACGAAGTAAGCCAAGATTTGTTTTCTACAAGTACACCTGTGAAGGCGGACGTTGCTAATACTGGTGCTGCTGCTTCTGCACCAGTTGTGTGTGTTGGGGATCTTCCCACAATACTAAGAGATGATGATGAATATATTCCAAATTTGAATGACCTGTTAGACAGTACGGGTGATTACGGACCCAGTAACTTACCCTATTTACAGTCACATATAGGTCTACTCGCTTCACCTCCTCCCCCTCCTGTTGTTGCTGATGACATTGTTGCTGATGCTGCTGATGAGAGTGTAGTATTTGTTGGTGCATATACAGACCATCCCACCACTCCGCCTCCACCAACCCCTCCTCAGCCTATCCCTCTTCCCGTGTCTCCTTCAGTGGCTGATGTTGTAGAAAGTGTCTTGAACCCTCCGTCCCATCCCAACACCCCACCTCCCCCTCCCCAGCCTATTATCGACCCTGCCTCACCCTCTGATTCTCCCACCCCTGCAGCTGCACTAGCACGAGAGAATATTTAGCTCAAAATCAGGTGCAAGCAGCAGGCTAGGTTAATCAGGTGTGAACAGCGTCAGAAAAGGTTTGCTGAGACGCAAAACCTCCTCCTGGCAAGCGAGCGGCGAAACCTAATTAGGAACAGTAAAACTAACCATCGACGCTACAGAGCCCTTAACACACAGGTGCAGTTGCTTAAACAGAGTGTCGGTACCTTAATTGAGATACAGCACACAACAACAACAGCAATAAATAACCTGGTAGAGGCATTGCATAGAAAAACAGGAACACATTGTTTGTAGACGCAGATAATGGCACCACCAAGGAAATTGTTAAAAACAAATGAGCACTCAGGTCGGGATGGTCGTTATGACACAGATGACAGCGATGATGAAAGCACACCCTCTGGACCAGATGTATTGGCTAGCCGCAGCAATGTTATGCGCTGGTCCAGATACATTATAAAAAGAATACGGGGGATAGAGAAGAGAACAGCACTGTTTTTAAGAGACAGAATTTTATCCTCATCATCATCACCATCACATGCTCGTGGTTCAGGTTCAGGTGTCGTTGCTGCTGCTACATCTATTGCTGCTGTTATTGATGAAATAGGTGTTAATAATAACAATAATGATAATAATAACAACAATGATGATGATATAGCCTCACCATCACATGCTAGCGGTTCAGGTTCTGGTGTTGTTGCTGCTGCTACATCTATTGCTGCTGTTATTGATGAAATAGGTGTTAATAATAACAATAATGATAATAATAACAACAATGATGATGATATAGCCTCACCATCACATGCTAGTGGTTCAGGTTCTGGTGTTGTTGCTGCTGCTGCTGCTGCTGCTGTTATTGATGAAATTGGTGTTAATAATAACAATAATGATAATAATAACAACAATGATGATGATGATATAGCCTCACCATGCCGCTGCTGTCAGTTCTGGGACTGTGAGTGTCTTTGGTGTGAATGTGTGCGTGATAGTGGGGCCTCTGCTGAGCATGAAGCTGCTGTCGGTTCTGTGAGTAACTCTATGGTCTGTCAACACGGCGCAGGAAATCCTGTAGAAGGAACACCTGCTGTTCCATCTACCAGTACAGGGGGTGCACAGTTGCGTGTCCGTGACATACCTAGATTTAACGCTGCCAAATTTCGCCAGAGGCTCGATTTCAGAGACGTTAGTCTTGATAATATCACCCAGGCAATCGACAGCGTTAGAGAGGGGTTGTCAGGCGTGATTGGTGCAGCCTTAGAGGACTCTCCTGCAGGTAGTGTATTAAATGTGGTTTTGAGAGGACCATCTCTAGCCAGCGATGTGCATGCTGTTTTAAGCTCTGACAACGCATATAACGCTGACGAGTTTTTGGAGGTGGTCTCTCAAGTTGTGCAGAGTAATGACACGTCACTGACAGATGACGATCTGGAGCTGGTTGTGGCACGCGGTAGTAGTGGTGGTTCTAGACTGAGGCTAGGAAACGTCCCTTATGATGAAATTTTATCAAAGAAGGGGAGACACCTGTATAACCCAAAAAATTACGGGTCTCAGAACAGTCTTTGTTTCTCTCTTTGTCTCGCCCATTTTGTTAATGAAAGCTCATCTGTCGATGATAAAATGCAGTATGCTAAACAACTGCATAGCGCCGTAGGATTTGATGAAACCCACAAGGTGTCGCTCTCTGATATCACAAAATTTGAAAATCACTTAAACCTAAAAATTGTAGTATTCCACCATGCTTCAGGGCGTAAACACCTACAGTGTTACAAAACCCATGACGCTGTACACGCCAGCACTGTGTGGATGTACCTGCACAATGACCATTATTACCTGATTGTAAATAAAACCGGTTTCTTTGGCGGTACATATGTGTGTGACTACTGTTACGGTTCATACACAGACGCGTTTAAGCACGTTTGTAAACACCTCTGCAATGTTTGTTATACACAGTGTCACATGCACACGGGGGCCACTGTAAAATGTGCAGAGTGTAAACAAATCTGCAAGTCCAGACACTGCTATAATCAGCATAAACACCCTCACCATAAACACAACGCGGCACCGTGTGACCAAGTGAAATATTGTGAAAAATGCTGTAAAACCTACAAGGCGGCAAGAACGCAGCATAAATGTATGCCACCAAAGTGTACACACTGCGGTGAGGTCCTAAATGAGAGCGATGTGGTACACCAGTGTTTTATCCAACCGCTGAAAAAACAAACCCCACACACAAAATACATATTTTTTTATTTTGAGACACGTTATCACGAGGGCAAGCACGAAGCAAACTTTGTGTGCGCTATGGACACAGAGGGAAACAAATTTTGTTTCAACACCCTGAAATGCGTTGACACGTTTGTTAAACGGTACCGGCAATCAAAATATAAGGGGTACACATTTATTGCACACAACGCCTCTGGGTTTGATAATTACATACTGTTGGAATATTTTGTGCAACAGGGGATCCCTCCCACAGTAACCATGCGTGGCAGTAGGGTCATTATGATGTATGACAAGGCGTTCCAGCAACGCTGGATCGATTCTTTCAGCTTTCTACCCATGCGTTTATCCAGGACACCAGCTGCCATGGGTTTTGAGGACATGGAGAAGGGGTATTTTCCGCACAAGTTCAACACCAAGGCGAACGAGTACTATGTGGGCAAATACCCCGACCCCTCTTATTACGGGTACAACACCATGTCTGACAGCGACAAGCATAAATTCATGATGTGGTATGACACCGTCCGTGAGAAAACCTTTGATTTCCAGACAGAAATTCGCCACTACTGTGTTAATGATGTAGAAGTGCTTCGCAAGGCCTGTCTAATTTATCGTGACACATTTATCAGGTGCACAGAACTTGACCCGTTCGCATTCGCGACACTGGCGTCGAGTTGCATGGGCGTTTTCAAAACGCGTTTTCTACCCAAAGACACCCTCGCCCTCACGTATGAAGGTGCATACACACAGCAGAATAAAACCTATTCTGAGGTGTCTATGCAGTGGCTGGAATACGTGTCCAAGGTAGAAGGCTCCGAGATTAGACACGCTTTGAACCACGGCGAGCAACGATTTGGGCAGTTTTTTGTGGACGGGTATAACAGGGCCACAAACACCTGTTACGAGTTTGCGGGATGCTTTTTTCACGGTTGTGTCAGGTGTTGCGTCCAGACCGAAGTGAATCCTGTCACCAAAAAAACCTATGGCAGTCTGTACCACTCATTCTGTGAAAAAATATCAGCATTGAAAACTGTGCATGGTCTGCATGTGGTGGTGATGTGGGAATGTGAGTGGGAGGCGCTCAAACGTTCAGACCCATCTGTTCAGGTGCACCTCAACACTAACAGGCCCAAAGAACGCCTCGACCCACGACAAGCCCTGTTTGGAGGGCGTACAAACGCCATCAAGATGTACCACAAGACTGATAACACAGATGAGAAAATCAGATACTACGATTTCACAAGCCTGTATTCTACTCTACAGTCAAAAAAACAATACCCAGTCGGACACCCTCAAATTATCCACCGAGATTTTGGCACGGTAGAAAACTATTTGGGGTTTGTAAAGTGTAACGTGCTTCCTCCCAGAGGTCTGTACCACCCCGTACTGCCCTACAGGTGTCACAAAAGGCTCATGTTTCCATTGTGTGGCAGGTGTGCTGAGGAGTTAAACCAGAACAGTGTCTGTGCGCATACTGACGCCGAGCGACAGCTGTCAGGTGTGTGGGTCTCATTTGAACTCCAGAAAGCTGTCGAGAAGGGGTACCAGATTGTCTGCATTGATGAAGTGTGGCATTTCCCAAACAAGACAGACACTTTGTTCAGGGAATATGTCAAGACGTTTTTGAAGTGTAAGCAGGAGGCGTCAGGCTACCCCGGGCATGTCATTACTCCTGCAGAAAAAGACCAGTACATACGCGACTACCATGAAAAGGAGGGGATTTTACTCGATGCTGACAAAATCTGTGTCAACAAGGCGGTCAGGAATTGTAACAAGCTTCTCCTGAACTCATTGTGGGGCAGATTCAGCATGCGGAGTAACATGCCCTCCTGCGAGTTAATTACAGAACCGGAGAGATTCACACAGCTCATGTTCAGCGACCATTATGACGTGCGTCAGTTTGGGTTTATATCCGATGACGTGGCCATTGTCCAGTGGTGTCACGCAGATGGTAAGGCATCCAGAGTGAATGATGTGAATGTGTTCATAGGGGCTATGACCACCGCCTATGCTAGGTTGATGCTGTATGACTTGTTGGACAGGCTACAGGAGCGTGTGCTGTACTGTGACACGGACAGCGTCATTTTCACGTCCGGCCCCGCTGATTGGGTTCCCCCTCTAGGCTCATACTTGGGTGACTTAATCAATCAATCAATCAATTTTATTTATAAAGCCCAATATCACAAATCACAATTTGCCTCAGAGGGCTTTACAGCATACAACATCCCTCTGTCCTTTGGACCCTCACAGCGGCTAAGGAAAAACTCCCCAAAAAAACCCCTTTAACGGGGAGAAAAAAATGGTAGAAACCTCAGGAAGAGCGACTGAAGGAGGGATCCCTCTTCCAGGACGGACAGACGAGCAATAGATGTTGTACAGAACAGATCAATATAATGAATTAACAGTAATCCATATGACACAATGAGACATAAGGAGAAACAGATATCATATTAATAATATGATTATATATGTATGTGACGATAATGTTATGTGTATAATAGTCCAGGTATGACTAATAGTAACAGCAGCAGTGGGAGGCATCAGGCAGGACCACGGCAGCAGCACAACGACGACACATCATCCAGGCACAGCTGCGACACAAGTTAACCTGAGAGACAGTGGAGCACAAAGGCTCCGGAGAACAAGCCGAGTTAGTGACATGCAGTAGGCCCGGGTTAGAGAGATGCATTAACAGGACATGAGTACTAGCAAGGGAGAGAGAGAGAGAGAAAGGAGAGAAGGGGCTCGGTGTATTATAGAAGGTCCCCCGGCAGACTAGGCCTATGTCAGCCTAACTAGGGGCTGGTCCAAGACAGGCCTGAGCCAGCCCTAACTATAAGCTATATCAAAAAGGAAAGTCTTAAGTCTAGTCTTAAAAGTGGAGACGGTGTCTGCCTCCCGGACCGAAACAGGAAGCTGATTCCACAAAAGAGGAGCCTGATAGCTGAAGGCTCTGGCTCCTGTTCTACTTTTGGAGACTTTAGGGACCACGAGTAACCCTGCATTCTCAGAGCGCAGTGTTCTGGTGGGATAATAGGGCACTATGAGCTCTCTGAGATATGATGGAGCCTGATCACTTAGAGCTTTGTAAGTTAAGAGAAGGATTTTAAATTCAATTCTGGATTTTATAGGGAGCCAGTGCAGAGAAGCTAAAACAGGAGAAATATGATCTCGTTTCTTAGTTCCTGTCAGTACACGTGCCGCCGCGTTCTGGATTAGCTGGAGAGTTTTCAGGCACTTATTAGAGCTACCTGATAATAGGGAATTACAGTAATCCAGCCTCGAGGTAACAAACGCATGGACCAATTTTTCAGCATCTTTTAGTGACAGGATAGGCCTAATTTTCGCAATATTACGCAGATGAAAAAATGCAGTCCGAGACGTTTGTTTTAAATGGGAGTTAAAAGTCAAATCTTGATCAAATATTACGCCGAGGTTTCTTACGGTAGTGCTAGAGGCCAGAGCAATGCCATCCAGAGAAACTATATCATCAGATAAAGAGTTTCTGAGCTGTTTGGGGCCTAGAACAATAACTTCAGTTTTGTCTGAATTTAACATCAGGAAATTGGTGCTCATCCAGGTTTTTATATCTTTAAGGCATTTCTGAAGTTTAGTTAATTGATCCGTTTCTTCTGGCTTTATCGATAAATACAACTGTGTATCATCCGCATAACAATGGAAATTTATAGAGTGATTTCTAATGATGTTACCTAAGGGAAGCATATATAGCGTGAATAGAATTGGTCCAAGTACTGAACCTTGAGGTACTCCAAAACAAACTTTAGTACGTGAAGATGATTCATTATGAACGTGAACAAACTGAAAGCGATCGGATAAATAAGATTTAAACCAGCTTAGTGCAGAACCTTTAAGGCCAATTGAATGTTCCAGTCTCTGTAGCAGAATTTGATGGTCAATTGTGTCAAATGCGGCACTAAGATCTAGTAAAACAAGTACAGAGACGAGTCCTTGGTCTGAAGCAATCAGAAGATCATTTGTAATTTTAACTAGTGCTGTCTCGGTGCTATGATGCACTCTAAATCCTGACTTAACCGACGAGATCAATGACGGTGATGTGTGTGGGCTCCCAGAGGAAGATTTCATCCCAGAGTTTGTGTCTGGGGGTCCAAAGTGTTAGGCCTACTGCACAAAACTTGGTAAAACGCAGGTCAAGTGCAAGGGTGTCACACTTAACGCTAAAAATGCAGCAGTGCTCACCCACGAGTCGCTCAAGGGGTTGGTCCAGTCCTTTGTGACCAATCAGAACACTCAAAAGCATGTGATCACAAAGGCGGAAACCATCAGACGTGATAAAAAGAAGTTTCATCTTAAAAACGACGTAGTACACAAAAAAGTCAAGGTAGTGTATAACAAGCGCAGAGTCTGTAGTGTAAAATTGTTAATGGATATGCTGAAATGTGCTAATACTACTCCACTTATTCACTCATTCTGCTTATTCATTGGTTCACCCCCCTTATTCATGTACTTATTCATTGGTATGTGTAACAGTTGTAGCTGTTGTAACTATATTTCTCCCTCACACGCACACATACCCCAATACACACACACACATACCCCAGCACATATACACCCACACACACACATACACACACACATGCGCACACATACCCCAGCACGCACACATACACACACACGCACAGCACACACACATAGACACACACACATCCTCTCATAACACCCACACGCATACCCACTCATAACACCCATTCACATAGCATCACACGAAGACGACACACGCATACCCACTCATAACACCCACTCACATAGCATCACACGAAGACGACACACGCATACCCACTCATAACACCCACTCACATAGCATCACACGAAGACGACACACACACTCCACTCATAACACCCATTGCACACTCCACTCATAACACCCATTCACATAGCATCACACGAAGCCATTTACACACACACATACACACTCACACACACACACGCACACACGCACACACACACACACAGACTCGCTCAAGTTGTCAACAACACCTGCATCTGGCTTCACACGGCATGCGCACAGTGGCCATGAGCGTCGGGATGTTTGCCTTGGGATGTTTCGCTCGTCGCAGATGGTGGGGGAAGCCACTTATCTTAGCGGGTCACGCTGACCTGCTGTATTCACTCTTAGCTGGAAGAGCAAAGTATAATACTACTGTGTTTAATCATCATCATATACTGTTGTTTCATAGTTATTATCGACATTAATTATTAACCTACCTTATATTTTAAAGTAGCTGAGAAGTTTGTTGTGTGAAGTTGTATTTCTTATTGCATACACACACACACACACAGTGAGCATGGTTCAGTCATACACAAACTGATGCTGTTGCTTCAACGTTCTAATCTCACACTGTATTTCTCACACACATATACACACGCACACACACACACACTCGGCACACACACATAGACACACACACATACAGTCGAATGCAGCAGGGGTTGTGACAAGCTCTCACATTTGGACACACACACGCAATGAAGTATGCATACACATGCCCAGAGGTTGACCCCATGCGCACGCACACGCACAGACACACACACACACACACTCCCACACGCCTGTCTTACAGCTATTGCTGGTGGTGTGCAGAGTGTGCAAGCTCACTGTTTGGCTCCAATGATGTCTACTGTTCTACGGTGGACATCATTGGAGTCAGAGTCACCGTTTGATGTTGAGGTGGGAAGTCCAGTTTAAACCAGTTGTGTTTGCTGTGAGCCAGGCCCGAACACGGCTGCATGCCCAAACATGGTCATATTTCCTACCAATATATTTGATGTTGGGTGGTATATAAGGGGAACAACGGAGAGTGTATTCAGTCTTGCTCCGGGGCATGGCTCACGAGTTTGTTTGTGTTATAACCTATGGCACAATAAAACTCCCTTGCATCTGATCCAGCGTCTCCAGTGACTGTTTTTGTGTGCTGCTGATTGACTGAAATTCACTGAACCTGAGGACAAGATTTTTGAAGTACTTTTGACACTTCAATTGGCGACCACGAAGGGACAAGAGAGAGAGTTGAGCCTGGACTTGGGAGGGCTGTCGGACGGCACAGACAGACGGACGGTGGCCACCTAAGAGTAAGCAGAGCCCTTTTTTTCTGCATTATACCGGTGACGTCTGGGTGTGCTGTTCGAGGTCCGCCCGGGTCTGTCAAGGTATTTGATGCTCTCCTCTTGTCACGAATATCTCATAATTGGATACCAAAAGATGTTTAATGTTGCATATATTGATGCTTGATTAATGTCACTGGCGGCGCTGGATTAATGCAAATGTGTGATCTTGGTGCGGAAAGAGTGAATGTGTGTGTGTGTGATTAGCAATAGAGTTAGGAACATCTATACCCAGGGATCGCCTTTGTAGTTATCGGCGCTGGGGCTTGTGGTGTCGCAGCCATCTGCTGCGGGGCCCCAAGTTTGAGCAGTGCTGCATGGGAGGACCTGGAGGAGTTTTCCGCGGGTACCGCCGTTAGACCTTTGACGTCCTAATAGAGGGTTCTGGGGACATCAGCAACAAGGTGTAGCGGGTCTGCGCGAGCGGAAGACTAGTCGCTAAGGGGTCCCTACGGGACGGCAACAGATCGTTAAGGCCCCGCGTGGGACCGGCGGTTGTAGAATAGAGCTAAAGAAAGAATAAAAGAAAAGAAAAGATACCTAGACTACTCTGCGGATACCGCTGTTGGGGTTTGTGGCGTCGCAGCTGGGTGCTGCGGGGTCCCAAATCAACGCAGGGCTGCATGAGCAGAGGAGGGCTGGAAGAGTTTTCCGTGGATACCGCTGTTGGACTCTTGTGCCGTCGTCCTAATAGAGGGTTCTAGAGGGTTCTAGGGAAGCCAGCAACAGAGTAGTAACAGGCTGCGCGGACGGGAGACTAATCACTAGAGGCCCGGGTGGGACTGTGATTTAAAAGAATAAAAGATCGATCAAAGTTGTATGTACTGCTACTAGTGTGATTGACTGCATGAGAAAGGGCATGAATATTGAATATAGGCTTGTGTAGTTAATTTGGAACCGCACCAAATCGCTCTTTATGTTGTTCGTCAGTGTGTAATAGCGTTAGGATCCGTAAGAATTCGGCTTTTGAGGCTAAAAGTGTGATTTTTATATGCGCATAGATAAAATAGGAAATTAAAGGGGAAGTACTAAAATTTATAAAAATTGAGAATTGGCAACAACTAAGTGAGGGAAGGATATTAAGTTGTATTTTTTGGTAAGGGTGTGAGCAGGTTGGACATATGATACCTGTGACCCTGACGTGATGGAGACGGAGGAGTAGTGACTTCTCGTCATGTCAGACGAAGGGACGGGTGACTGAAAACACAGTGACAAACTGCCGGCATCAAAATAAGGTAAATAGTCACTTTGATTTTATACGAAAATACTGCATTTGGCCTGATCTCCAAATTTGTTTGTCGCTGGGTTAGCAAGTCATCCTAGTCACACCCGATTACGATGTAAATTTTATGATAATATAGGGGGAAAAGGATATTGTGGGTGGTTTGCCGATTGTCAGCTGCATTTACGGGGTGAGAGAGTGGTGTAGAGTCTAGTAGAGGTGACTCGAATTCCTGCTCTCTCAGCGCCCGAGCGGCAGTCGTGCTCTGCGGGGATTAAGGGGAGGAAACTGTGCATTTTCGACTTAAGATCAACGCCATTTGTCGCCGGGCCATAGGCACCCCGCACCACTCCAGGAAGTTGGTGTAGAAGCTTGGGTGTGCCGGCTTACATTGGCGAAGCTTAAGCATCGAAAACACAGTAAATTAAAATGAGGTAGATAAAACTTCTCTTAAAGAAGTGAATGTGGGGAGGTTTGGCGTAAACTAAGGCATTTTTAACGCAACGTGAAGGTGATGTAGGATCAAGTAGAGAGATCCGAATTCTCACCGATACGCAGCGGCCTAGTTTCGCAGGGTCTGTCATTGAGGGAACTGTGTAATTTGCACTCGATTGAGATTGGAGGCCGCCGTCAGGCCATAGGCGTCCCGCACTCAGTCCAGTGACGGAGTGTAGAAGCTTGGACGTGCTGACTAGTGGCTCCAATCCAACGAGAGAGCAAATCACAGGGGATTAAGAGTAAGTCCTGCAGTTTTACTGTAGGCCAGTAATTTTGAACACGCAAATACTTTAGGTAATAAAAGGGAAGTAAACAGAGAGACTCAGTGTGGAAGTGAGAGTGGTATGCAGGGGACTTAGGTGGATAGAGGAGGACGAAGAGAGGAAGGCTCGTGAGTGGGGGGAGAGACGGCAATTAGAAGCGAGTTAGCTTAGGGAAAGGTGGCGTAGAGACAGAGAAGAGGAGAAGAGGAGAAACGGACGGAGCTAGATAGGGAAGACAAGTGGGGGAAGCAGTTCGAGCGGTGGTGTAGAGGAAGGTTAAAGCAAGTCGATGAAAGAAAAAGCAAGTCAGCAACAGGGAAGGAGGATGTAGGGAACAGGAAGAAAGATACCACAGCAAGAGAAGGATTGAACACTGACTAAATATTCAAGTATAAGGGCCTACTGTTATAAAATATATAAAATAATAAAGTTTAGAGGAAAAAGCAGTACGTAAATATATATATCTGACGTTATAGTTAAAGGAAATAGTGAATAGTAGTGACGAGGAGGGTACGGAGCAGTGGCAGGACGAGCAACTGATTCGGCAGAAATTTGGGCAACTCACCAAATTCACGAATTTAAGACAAACACAAGAGGAATTTCCAGGAGTGGCATGGGAAACAATTATACGCAGAGTGTGGAAACCTTATGTGTTAGATCCAATATTGCAATATCTGTGTGAACACCATAAACTCGGGCCAACAGCTTCTCTTCCTCTGAGTCAAGTGATATCTTTGGTAAATCCAGCGGAAGGGCCAGCTATAGTCCCGCGGCTGCAGATTATCGTCGAGCCCAGAAAAGCTTGGTGGGAGACAGGAAAACTTGACTGCCTAACTAAAATCCATCAAAAGAACGAATCAGACAAATTAGAATAAATTAGAATATAGCCCCTTTAAAGAAAATACGTACGATAGAAACCGATCAACAGGCACAAATCTCTACAAAGGAGCGGGTTAAAACAAAGCTTCATGGGAGAAGAGCTAGGGAAGATGGGACAGGGGAAACCAACCCCGCAGGAGCTGGTGATGATTTTACACCCAGACCGAGAGAAGAGAATTCGACGCTGTGTAACAAAACAGTATAAAAGAACAGCGAGAAAGAACCGCTGGCCTAAGGATGGATCCTTCAGTTTGGCACGCTGTGACGAGGTGGAAAGAGAAATAAGATATGTAGAAACGAAAGATACAAAAGATAGTTGCAGGAAGAGAGATGAAGGAACTGAAGAAAGAGAGGTGTTGGATTGGTTCAGACAAATGGGGAATAGAAAGCAGATGGAGCTGCCGAGTGGTGTGATTCCAGTGGAGCAGCAAAGGAAGAAAGATGCGGGGCCCACAACTCCACCACCCCCCTATGCCCCCATTACAGCAGTATTTGCCGGCCAATATCCACTGAGGGGAAAGAAGGTGATGGAAATGGAGGGTCAACTGGATGGGAAATCTACAGTGATGATGGCCAAAGGGACTGAGGCCGCCCCTCGGTTCAAGAGAAAACCTAGAGTGTCCAAAGCATGTTGTGAAACGCTAACCGACAGTACAAAAATCCCAGACACAGAAGAAGAGATGACATCCAGTGAGGACTCCACTGATGGGGAAGAGAGTCTCTCGGGGACCAGGTCTCCACCGCTAAGGGCGGGGCAACAGCCGGTACAGCCGCAAATGAAGGAACAGCGCGGCGAGGACCGCAGTCAGACGGAGGAAGCCCCTCAGAACAACAGCAGCCCACCCCCTGTGAAGGAGAAGCCACGCCTCAAGAAACGACAGCAAAGGCATAAGAGTGAGCTCCCTTTGCCACATAGAGGAACCAGCACACCGAGAGATGGAGCGTGGGGACACTGTGAACCACACCTAAGGGAGCTGGAGGAGAACAGGCGCGAAATGCGAAAATCACTGAGTGATCTTGAACACCTGATCACTGAACAGCTTGACGACATAAGCACTTGGACACATCGTCCTCCACCCAGTGAACATCGTACGGCAGTCACCGCCGACAGTGGCCTCCCAGACGTCAGCTTCAGGGGGGCCTCGATGACAGACGACGTGAGGCGCGGCGGGGGGCTGCGCCCGAGAGGCCTGAGCCCAGAGAGACAAGAGCAGAGGGACAGCCAGGGGGAACAGCTAGAGAACAGTCCCCAGAAGCAAAGCGACACTAGACGAGAACGGCTGGCACTCGCCTTGTGCCGCATGCAGTTGGGCCAAATAGAGCAGAGCTTGGAACGAATACAAGAACAGCTGAGCAGGTCCAGTGCTCAGGCCGCCCAAGCCGCAGAAGGAGGGCCCGTGGCAGCCACAACAGCACTCACAGTCCAACTGCAGGGCACCGTGGAGACAAACAAGGGTGCAGATGGAGGTGCGGCTGGCAACACCAAGGATTCAGGAGCACCGCCAGGTGGTAGTGATGAGGCGATGAAACCGAGATCTGGGAAAGTGCTCCAAGCCAACCCGTGCCGTCAGCCAACCAGTCCTGCCCTCAGTGACACTGAAAGTGACCACTTTGACGTGGCAGATAAGACCCCCATTGACACAGGAGCCACTGGCCGAACTAAATACGAACCATGGCCATTTATGGACATGACTGGCCTGACAGAACGGTTGCCGATGCATACTGAGGGAGCGGAGAAATGGATAATGGCGTTGGAGGAAGTCACGGCGGGGATACAACTGGCCCTGGGAGACTTTAAGGCCGTCACTCGTGAAATATTCCGGGGGGCTCACTGTACCCAGCCCCGTGCCAGAGGCCAGTTTCCTCCAAGAGGACGAGGACGAGGCATACCCAGAGGAGGTTGGACTTTGGGATCCTCATTTCAATCAGCACCACAGCCACTTCAGCGACAGCCTCAGCAGTACACACGTCAGCGGTGTTGGGGATGTGGACAACTAGGACATCGACGCCGGGATTGTCTTCAAAAATCCCCGGGAGGACCCAGCCCAGGAATGGCCTAACCCCCTGGTGAATCAGTGGTAGGGGTGCCCAGAGGAGCCAGAGGGGGAAATAATGTCACCAGTAATAACTTTGCAGCCACATGAGGAACCAACAATACCTGTCATCATAGAAGGCCGTGAACATACTTTCATGGTAGATACTGGGGCTACATACTCATGCACTGGAAAAGAAGGCTCCAGTCCCCCCTCTCTGGTTCGCTTCTCTGGGATATCACAAGTAATACCTTTAATAGAGCCCATCCCAATGCTTATTGCTGGAAGAGTAATACTTGCACCTATACTTTATTCAGCTCACACGCCGGTGAATCTGCTGGGAAGAGATGTTTTGTGTCCACTCAAAGCCAACATTATGTGTACACAAGACGGACTGTATTTGGACCTCCCTGATGATCCATCGCAGTTCATACTGCCACGGCTGCTTCAGGAGGCAGTCACAACGCCTCAAACATCAGTATACTGGCTCCAGCTGACACCACACGAATCCTGCCTCAAGTAAGCTTGGATGGAATGGGAACCATGAATTAAATCACAGTTTGACACTTCACACATACCCACCCTACCTCTGCATTGCATACTCATGTACGACTCAGATCAGACTCATGTAGATTATCAAGAATGTTGGGATGAAGAAATCAATAGAAAATCGTGGTTAATAACAAGTGAAGATATCTACATTGGACCTCAGGGGGCTGCAGTTGCAGTTCACCTTCCAAAAGCACTGGCCAGGTGCCAAATTCAACACCACATGCTACCTTGTTAGTAGCCCAAGGTTATGAGTCGCATCATCTGGGTCCTATGGTGAGGAGCGTGCAGCAGGTACAGGAGTGGTTGCCCACCATAAACAAATACATACACATATCCAAAGACAAGCAGTACATCAGAATCTCTGTTGAAATAGGTGATGAGGCCTTAGCAGACAGGCTTCTGGTAGATGTTAACACACCTACACATATGTCAGTGACAACGGCACAAGATGTATTGTTAGATCAAGTACCACCGTGCCTGTGGGCAACACACAAGACAAATGTTGGGTTGATTAAGTCAGCTCAACCCGTCCGCATCAAACTCAAGCCTAATGTTAATCTACCTCATCATAGGCAATATCCCCTCAAGCAGCAGGCCACTGAAGGCATCCTATTGACATAAAAGATTGGTAACAGCTGGAGTGCTGGTCAAAACTAAGGGTCCCTGCGACACGCCCATCTTTCCTAAGTCTGCCATCTTTCCTATTCCTAAGCCAAACAGGACAGATTATCAGCTAATTCACAATTTAAGGGCAGTAAAATGCCGTAATGGATTCAGAAACACCCCAGATGATGATCTGCTATCTGTAGTCCCACCAAAGAACAGTGTTAGAAGGATTCCAACTGCTATACTGACAGCATCGGCGAAAGGAGGGTATAAAGTAAGTAAGGACAAGTTGCAGTTCCACCAGCAATCTGTAGAGTACTTGGGGAGACGGCCAAAAGGTAGTGAGAGATGTATAGCACCGTCTCAGTTGGAAGCAGTAATCAAGGCCCCTCAGCAGCAAACGGTAGGCCAAATGTTGTCTTTTCTGGGCATGACAGGGTACAGCAGACCGTGGATTTGT
Organism: Cephalopholis sonnerati; assembly: GCA_019142605.1. NCBI lineage: Eukaryota > Metazoa > Chordata > Actinopteri > Perciformes > Serranidae > Cephalopholis > Cephalopholis sonnerati. The sequence goes on along the minus strand of JAGQAX010000014.1, from coordinate 3,320,361 downwards.
GATTATGCCATAAAAACAGCTCCACTTCGAGCCATGATATGTGCAGCAGGCCAGACAAACAATGCTGCACAGATGACTTGGACAGAGGAAGCGGAAGGTGCATCACAAGCACTGAAAGCAGATATGCAGTCAGCCCCTGCTCTAGGGACTCCTGATTATACTAAACCATTTCATCTCTATGTTGCAGAGAAGGCGGGGTGTGCCTGTGCTGTGTTGATGCAAGCCACGCCCACCGGAAAGCAGCCACTGGCTTATTACAGCACCAAGTTGGAGAGACTTGCCGCGGCCGTTTTCGTATTCCAAAAGGCCTCATCCATAACCATGGGCCATCCCGTCACAATGGACACGTCACACCAGCTACATGCTCTGCTAACAAGCCCCAGATTTGTTTTAACTTAGGCTAGACGTATAGGTTATGAGGTTGTATTGTCAGCACCTGAACTGAATGTGCAGCGATGCACTATTGTTAATCAACCTATTCCAGCAGACTTAACATTATTTGTAGACGGTTCTTGTTTTTGTGACGCAACCGATACACATGCTGGATACGGTATTGTTCAGCTTGACTCCACAACTAACGCCTTTACTACAATCCAATCTCAAAAGCTCGTCCAGCCATGCTCCGCCCAACTTGTAGAGATAAAAGCCCTAACGGCAGCCTGTAAACTGGCAAAAGACAAAGCTCTAAATGTATATACTGATTCAACCTATGCCTATGGAATGTGACATGTCCGTGCTAACATTTGGAAACAGCGAGGGTTTTTCAGAGCCGATGGCACCCCAGTAACTCTCGGGGAAGCCATAATGGGTCTTTTAGAAGCTATGCTCCTCCCAACAGTTGTAACCGTCATTAAGTGTCCAGCACATCAAAGAACTGATTCTCTCATTGCTGTATGAGATACAGATATATTCCAACAGTAATCTGTAGGTTCAGTTGATGGGTAGACGCAGTGCCATCAAGGAATCAGGATCATAAAATCGTGGCCAAATTTCTTTGTAGGGAGGTGTTTCCTAGGTTTGGCATGCCAGACACCATATCATCAGACGATGACGCCCATCTTGTTTCACAAGTGATGCAGGAAACATCAAGCTGTTAGGGATCAAACAAAAGTTTGGCTGTGTTTATCATCCTCAGTCACAAGGAGCAGTAGAAAGAGCCAATGGCATTCTGAAGATGCAGATAGCCAAGATAGTGGCAGACAGTGGGAACAGGTTGAACTGGGTTGAAGCTTTGCTGCTTGCACTAATATCAATACGCTCACACGCTAGTAGAGTCGCGCATCTAACACTGCATGAAATGCTTACGGGTTAACCCATGCCTGTACCATATTTAAGGGGCCCCCCTTTGGAGCAACTATAAACTGTAATATATGTCTATTTTCGAAGTCTGATTCGTATCCACAGGGTGATGTTCCAGCAGGTGAAGGGTGCCACAGAGGACAGACGGGTAGACATCCCAGAGGACCTGCAGAGGATCCTTCGACTTGATGTATGAGAGAGCTGTTACCCTGGAGCGCGCCAATCAGAGCCTGCAGCGCGTCAATCGGGGCCTGCATCGTGCCAACAACAGCCTGAGAGAGGACCTATCGTCAGCTGGAGAGCGAGATCCAGCGGCTGCGTGACGTGGTGGCAACTTATCGTCGCCTGCGTGGAACTGGTGATGTCTCTGGGGACCCTGATTCGACATCTGCTGTCCCTGGGAACCCTGATTCGACATCTGCTGTCCCTGGGAACTCTGATTCGACGCCTGCTGCTCCTGAAGACTCTGATTCGACATCTCCCTGAACATTGCACACAGCAGCAATGTTCACAGCATACGATAATGACTCTTTTTTCACCCTTGACTCTCAACGTTGTTCATCTCTTCACACATATACACTGGTTACTCATATACGTTGGAATTAGTAATTTGTCATTATTCTGCTTAGCCACTGGAATTGCATGTTTCAATAGGTTTGTTGTATTTGATGGGACCTTGCGGTCCCAAAGGAGGGAATGATCATTTTCACTACACTGTGTGGGACCTCACGGTCCCAAAGGAGGGATATGTAGTGTAAAATTGTTAATGGATATGCTGAAATGTGCTAATACTACTCCACTTATTCACTCATTCTGCTTATTCATTGGTTCACCCCCCTTATTCATGTACTTATTCATTGGTATGTGTAACAGTTGTAGCTGTTGTAACTATATTTCTCCCTCACACGCACACATACCCCAATACACACACACACATACCCCAGCACATATACACCCACACACACACATACACACACACATGCGCACACATACCCCAGCACGCACACATACACACACACGCACAGCACACACACATAGACACACACACATCCTCTCATAACACCCACACGCATACCCACTCATAACACCCATTCACATAGCATCACACGAAGACAACACACGCATACCCACTCATAACACCCACTCACATAGCATCACACGAAGACGACACACGCATACCCACTCATAACACCCACTCACATAGCATCACACGAAGACGACACACACACTCCACTCATAACACCCATTGCACACTCCACTCATAACACCCATTCACATAGCATCACACGAAGCCATTTACACACACACATACACACTCACACACACACACGCACACACGCACACACACACACACAGACTCGCTCAAGTTGTCAACAACACCTGCATCTGGCTTCACACGGCATGCACACAGTGGCCATGAGCGTCGGGATGTTTGCCTTGGGATGTTTCGCTCGTCGCAGATGGTGGGGGAAGCCACTTATCTTAGCGGGTCACGCTGACCTGCTGTATTCACTCTTAGCTGGAAGAGCAAAGTATAATACTACTGTGTTTAATCATCATCATATACTGTTGTTTCATAGTTATTATCGACATTAATTATTAACCTACCTTATATTTTAAAGTAGCTGAGAAGTTTGTTGTGTGAAGTTGTATTTCTTATTGCATACACACACACACACACAGTGAGCATGGTTCAGTCATACACAAACTGATGCTGTTGCTTCAACGTTCTAATCTCACACTGTATTTCTCACACACATATACACACGCACACACACACACACACACGCATATACACACACACACACTCGGCACACACACATAGACACACACACATACAGTCGAATGCAGCAGGGGTTGTGACAAGCTCTCACATTTGGACACACACACGCAATGAAGTACGCATACACATGCCCAGAGGTTGACCCCATGCGCACGCACACGCACAGACACACACACACACACTCCCACACGCCTGTCTTACAGCTATTGCTGGTGGTGTGCAGAGTGTGCAAGCTCACTGTTTGGCTCCAATGATGTCTACTGTTCTACGGTGGACATCATTGGAGTCAGAGTCACCGTTTGATGTTGAGGTGGGAAGTCCAGTTTAAACCAGTTGTGTTTGCTGTGAGCCAGGCCCGAACACGGCTGCATGCCCAAACATGGTCATATTTCCTACCAATATATTTGATGTTGGGTGGTATATAAGGGGAACAACGGAGAGTGTATTCAGTCTTGCTCCGGGGCATGGCTCACGAGTTTGTTTGTGTTATAACCTATGGCACAATAAAACTCCCTTGCATCTGATCCAGCGTCTCCAGTGACTGTTTTTGTGTGCTGCTGATTGACTGAAATTCACTGAACCTGAGGACAAGATTTTTGAAGTACTTTTGACACTTCAAGTCCTGTCAGACTACAGCACGCTGCCTTATGGCTACTAACATCTCTTTTGACTCAAGACTGCAGCATCCGTTTAGTTTGGTGGTGAGTGGTCCCTCGAATTGTGGGAAGACGTATTTTGTCAAGGGTCTTATCGAAAATGCATCTACAGTTATTTCACATAACATTGATAATTTGGTCTACGTATACTCATGCTGGCAACCTTTATATGACCAACTCCTTAAATTAAGAGACATCAACTTTGTTAAAGGGTTACCCGATTCCCTGTGTGACGATGAGTTATTACCCCTGGACAAGACTAATTTACTCGTCATAGACGATTTAATGAATGACGCCAGTAACAATATAGAAGTTCAGAATGTATTCACCAAATATGTCCACCATAGAAATCTCAGCTGTATATATCTGGTTCAAAATTTGTTTATACAAGGCAAGGCTAGCAGAACCATTAGTTTAAATACAAACTACCTTGTCTTGTTCAAAAACCCAAGGGTTAAATATCAAGTTACACTTCTAGGCAAACAGATGTTTCCCGGAAACACTAAATATTTTTTAGAGGCGTTTAATGATGCCACTAGTTCTGCATACGGGTATCTCCTCATAGATTATAAAGCTGCCACTCCAGACCACTTGAGGCTCAGAACCGCTTTGTTATCAAATCAGCAAGTTGTTTATATGCCTAAAAAACAAAGGGCTAAATAATGTCGTCACGCATGCAGAGGAATCTAGCCATGTTAGGGTTGTTATATAAAGCGAAGCCGAGTATGAGAAGGGTCATGGTGTGTGGCGCTAGCGCTGACTTTATCGATGCACTCTGTGAAATAGCTTTAAATGTGTTGAGAGGTAACATCCCTTTGACAGAAAAACAGTACGCTCAGTTAAAAAAGAAGAGAGGCATCATCAGACTGGTTGCGGACAAAAAGGTTAAACATTTAAAGAAGAAAAAGACGATTAACCAGAGCGGCGGGTTTTTACTACCACTACTTGGAGCAGCTATACCATTTATTACAAGCCTGATAAGCAGAGGTTAAGAAGAAGAATATGGAGCATGCGCAGAAGATGTTTTTGGTTCCTCAGCATCAGCTTGACATGTTAAAACAGCAGCAGCAGCAGCATTATCAGGACCAAAACACTGCAAGCATAAGACAGGTAGTACAAAACGACCTTGACCGAGCCATGTCTGACATATTGAAACTACCGGACACAGACGTATATGAAAAGGCCAAAAAATACGCTCAAGTACTGCAGCGTTATTTGGCATTGGTGAGACAGGGTGAGCGTGAAAAAACTGTACTGACCCTGTCAATGCCTGATACCGAAATTAGACCAGAGGATCACAGACCTGACGATGATGATGATGGGCATAAAAAGGACACTGTTTTAGAGGGTGTGTTAAAAAACATTCCCAAAAGAAGTCAGAGAAATGCCGAATACATTCTCAATGCAATTAGCCGCTCAAAGCATGTTTTATCCTGGACAGACAACGCTGAAATTGTTGTAAACGGTCGTCCCCTCCGCGGTACTCATTTGTATGACTTGATGAAAAGTGTCACTGCATCACACAATATTTCAGACATTTCTAGACCACTGGGGTGGGACGTGTTCCTAAAAACCCTAGCCCATTTAAACATACCTTTAATGACCATCCCTAACAAACAGGTGCGTGGGGATATAGCTGAGTATAAAAGAATCGGAGACATCCCTAGTTTTTCATCCCATAAAAGCAAGGTGAAAAAACGGTCGGTAATAGACTCACTGGGGTACGCTACCACCCCACTGAGGACACCTGCTTCAACGCGTTCAGTACCTCACAGACTAAACACTTCACAGTGGGAGAATTTTTAATAAAAGGGTGTGTGTAATTTTGTTACAATTGTTTTGATTTCTTTATCTTTTATAATATTTACTTTTGAATGTATTTTTCTTTGTACCTCTCGACCGATTGAATGTATTTTTGTTTTTAACTCTTGAACGATTTAATGTATTTTTATTTTTAACTCTTGACCGATTGAATGTTTTTCATGTTTAACCCTTGAACGATTTAATGTATTTTCGTTTTTTCGTTATTACTATCATTATTAAATTCTTGAGCAATTGAATGTTTTTCATTTTTAACTCTTGAACGATTTAATGTATTTTCGTTTTTCATTATTACTATCATTATTAAATTCTTGACCAAATGAATGTATTCTACAAAATGTGTTAAATAAATGGAATGTCTGAACTGTAGATCATGCTTTCTGTCTCTTTATTTATTAGAATTAATCGCTGTTACACAACATGTTGCCACACTGTACACATGTGAAATTATATCCACGGCATACAGAGGGCTGTATTTTGTTTACAAACTTGCACACCATAGCATCGTTGCGTGCCAAATAAGCACTATACATGTTTAACATTCTTGTAAAAGGAATCCCCCTTTGTATATGACACAGAAAAAAGACGCAATGCTGTCCACAGGTTGTAGAGTAGTTGTTCTGAACCTGCCTGTGGGAATAATACACGTCGGCACAGTTTTCGACGAGGTATTTGTATATCTCCGCTGGAAATTTGTCGCTGTTGGGAGGGTTTCCAAAACTGTCAAAAAAATATCCATGCTTCTGTTTCGTAATATAAATAGCGAGCCAGTGTTCACCGGGCATGTTAGAGGGATGTGTATTCACAACCAGCATGGCTGGGAACGCTGTGCCTTTACGGGTTGGCAGTTGGTCGCATGCCAGGACTCCTAAAAAATTTGTTCCGTCAATGATTCTTTTATTGAGGATGCCGGTCAGCTCTATAGTGTTCATGGCTGATAAGACTTCTTCTTTTTTTAGTAATAATCCAAAAGTACTTGTCTCTTGTTTGATATTTCGATAACAGAATCATAAACCGCATAACACACGAGGTTAACGGTGCGCCGTAGAGGTACTCTGAAACGGACTTCCAACCTCACGTTACCACTTTTAATTAGTGATACATTCCCTGCACAACCGTCGTCCGGCTCCAGATTGAAGCAGTATAATGTGTAACCATTCCCGAAGTCATTACGTGATATGGCCAGAGACCTGTCTTTTAAATGACGTCCTGTAGTTTGTACCAGCCGGAAATACTCTCTCACATACTGGCCTCTCTGAAATAGTGGCTGAAAGGGTTTTGCAGGGTGAGACTGCCCGTCTGCGTACAGGCTAATAAACTCTGTATCGTAAAGCTGAAAATAGAAGGGGTTCTGGTTATAACTCCCAGAGTATGCCTCATGGTCAACAAAGCCTATGATGACGAATTTGGGGATTTGTCCCATGTACAGATTTTCCTGGTTGCACACTCTTGTTCCCGCAGGTATGGAAAATGTTTTCAGAGCCACTCTGTCAAAAGCGTATTTAGCGTTAGTGTGCTGTAGTGCCCTGCTATGAGCCAATCTAACGGCAGGTGCCATGGCCACCTTTTTCACAAATAGGCTAGCCGATACGATCTTCACAGCATATTGATTATTTTGCGCAGTCATTAAGGCAAACTCGTTTTTTGATCGAATAAATTTTAGGGAAATGTCTACACCATTTAGCAATAACTTTTCCTGAAAAAACAAATCAGAGTGTATCGGTGCTATTAATTCCACAGTGCGACTGTTGACAGTGTATTGCCCTCTTTCGGCTAGGCCTTCGTTATCTCCAGCTATGGAGACAGCATTCATGTGCTCTGCTGTGTCTTTACAAAACAGGCCGCTGCTAAACTGCGTATTCAAGGTGTCCTTTCCGTAGTTGATTAAACACTGATTAAACACATGATATCCACCTGCGAGAATAACGTACACCCGGGGTAGTTTACAAAACCCACATCTGCGTCTTGGGCCAAATCGGTGCCATCGGGGTTCGTGATTCTTGCGCGCATGTACAGGTAGGTATCGTTTAGATCAATGTAATCCTCGCCACAGGCCGATATAAAAAATTCCAGAGGCCCTGCATCCCGTAATGCCGAAACTGGGGGTATTTCGACAAATGTAGATTTTTCAATGGATGTCTGTGTGTACGGCACTGTGAACAGATCCAGCTCCGTCTTCACGCATTCTTCTGACTGGTTGTGTATGAGAGCCATGGCTGTTGCTGTTGTTTTCTCTTCTCAGACTAGAATATGTCTTTATGCAGAATCGCTGTACGTCTCTTGGCGGCCGGCTTCTTTCTGATGCGTTGTGTCACTTTGACGGTCTTTTTACGCTTTTTGGACCTGCTGGAGCCGCGACCCCTCGATGAGGGGGGTCTTTTGGACGATCTTTTTCTGATCACCATCAACCCGTTTCCTTCCTGTTGTCTCGACACAGTGCTTCTGGCAATGTTGGACGCCATATCCCCTACAATGTTTACGGCTGCGTTTTTTAAATGTGGCTTGGCAATGCTGAATCCTTTTTTAAATAACGGGACAGCCATTCTAAGCAAGCTTTGAAATATGCCGCCTAAACCGTTACCGTATTGTGTACTTGAACCTATAAATCCGGGTAATTCTCCACCCGCTTGGTTTATGTAATATGTCATATATCGGGCATCGTCACGCACATATGGTGTGTACGCCATTTTCTCGGGTCTAGAAATACTGCTTCACAGGTCTAAAGTGTAGTTTAACAATCACTTTTCCATACGTGAATGGCATATACTGGTTTTGATCGTTTTTTAACGATATCTCGATATCGTCAATGACAGATTTGGAGAGCGATGTATAGTGTGGCTTGTCATATGTCAGAGTGGGCATACGACCTACCTCCGGCGTTATATTTATACATCGGAGGAGCGGCACGTGGCTGTCTCCCACTAGCTGATAATCTACAATGTAACTATAAACAAATATATCATAACTTCCTCCATGAATGTCGGCTGGGTGTGGAGCAGCGTAGTGTTTCCTAAAATTAGTGGATGGGGGTAACGGAAATGGCACCCCTGGTTTGAACCCCAGTATTTCTGCCAGCCTTCCTTTAAACGTTAAAATGGTTCCTTCTGCCCCGGAAAAATAAATTAAATTTGTAATATTGTTATATTGCATACTTATACGGGATGTCGCCTGGTGAATGAGGCATTTGGAATTAAATTCTTTTACTATTCTGGGTATAGAATCATAAAACCCGACAGATAGTGGTATAGTCACTGTCTGCTGTGTTTTCGAATCATAGACGTCCACATCGGCGTCAGATGCAGGGAAGGTGGTCCACACCCTAGGGTACTGGAACTCGATCACTCCTACCTCGTACGGTTCGCTCAGAACGATCGGTTTTGCTAATTTTGTTCGGTAGCTCCATATCTTGTTATTAGGATACACATGTAGCGAAGCATTACTCGGTAACGTGACATAAAATCCGTTTTTGTTCTCCATCTTCTTGATGTTGTAGGGACGGGCAACAATTTCAAAGTGGCAGTGTAAACAGATAACGTCCCGTGATATATATATATATATATCTATATCTATATATATCTATATATATATATTACACATCAACAATGTCCTTTTCAGAGACCCACGAGTTAAATTTCTCAGGCCACCCCAACCATTTCACAAGCGCCATCTTTTTCCGGCCTATAGTTTTTCTGGATATTATTTTCTCTATTTTAAACACCTTGTTTTTGTCAATAATTACCGGCTGTAGCTCAGGCTCGTAAAATGTGCCTTTTACCTCTTCACCCGAGCAGTCTGATAATCTATACACAGGCTGGTCACGGGCTATGCACCTAGTTATTGTAAAAAACTCGTCTGTATATGTTTGTTCATAACCTTTTCTAAACACCCCGCAGAGTTTTGATATTCTCACAGTGTCCCCTACATTATATTTGAACGATATGATCCTCGGGGGTTTCTTCTCCTTGTACAGCGTGTTAAAGACGAGCTTCTCGTTGTCTTTGTTCACATCGCATGGGGCCATCTTTATCGATCTGTGGTGAGACTTGTTGTAAGCGATGACTAGGTCCTGGACGACATCAACATATCTACGCGAATTAACAGACGTTAGATATCTCCACATGCGGGTCTTAAATGTTCTGTTGAAACGTTCAACCGTGCTAGCCTTAGTCTCGTTTGAGGTAGAGAAATGTTTAATTTTATACACCTCCATTAAATGTTGAAACTGTTTGTTATAAAACTCTGTCCCCTGATCGGTTTGGAGTTTTACAGGTATGCGGCCTTTGTTCAAAATGTCTTCAAACGCTTTTGCAACAGATGTACCGGTCTTGTTTTTAAGACACCTGACCCATGCATATTTAGAAAATACATCGATACAGGTCAGCAGGTAGCGCACACTGTCATTTTCTGCCGAATATTCACTCATGTCCACCAGATCGGCCTGGAACTGTTTGTCAATACCCCTAACCAACACTCTATTTCTAGGGAAGTGTACAGCTGCTTTAGCGTGAAGGATATACACATCTTGCCCCTGTAAGTAACGCTTTACTTCAGGCATCCCCGGAGCCTCCCCAGTGCATTTTCTAACAGCGTCACAAAGTTTTTGTACACCTCCAAGACCCCCTGGGTGTGCGGGGTCATGGTAAATCTTGTCTAGCGTGCGTTCCATATTCAGTCAACAACACAAGTGGCCAAGATGAGGTCGACACACCGTCTTTTATTTATTTATGGTTTTTCAACATGTTTAGGTATTTTACACACACCGTCACATCTCTGTCTATCATGTGGCACACTAGGTGCTGAACTACATCACAAACATCTAATGGTACACCATTTTTAATCATCAAAACACACGCATCACAAAGAAATGCACAAAGACAAATAACATGGTATGTTGTAAACGCCTTAGACTCGTTTGTGAAATATACTGTTACCACATCTTTAACCACTGATGAGCTGTGTGCTGCCGCACGCACTGTATCATCCCAATTTATAACACTTGTCCTTATATTGTTTAAATGGTTGTTGAATGTAACACAATCACGTGGGACACCGTCACCAGTAATTAGCCCGTACAGAAGTGATGTCAGTCTGTTCATGGCATAGCGCCTTTTCCACGAGAAAAGATACGTAGCTATTGTGATCCCAAACAACAACAACAACATCATTTTTTCTGCTGTAAATATTACAAATCTGTCGATATGTATCTCTTGGTCCACACGGTGAAGGCGTTGCGTAAAGCGGTCTCGTGCTTGTGGTCCTCCTCTGACTCCTTTTCCTCTTCAGCAGATAGTCCGTCACATCCGGGTCTGAGGTGATGTCTCAGAGTCTCGGCCGCTCCTAAAAGCTTGTCTTGAGAGAAAGCCCCCGGCCATATCTGCGCAAACAGGTAATGTAGAGCTTTTCCTAGAGACGGCTTGAATACAGAGTCCAGAATCTGGTCAAAATACAGACATCTGACTTGATCAAATTCAAACAAGCAAGAGTGCTGACGCTGACTCGGGTGGTCGATCATACACCCCTTGCAGAGATCTCTTGCTTTTTCCCACCCTGCGTGGTATTGGCAGCGGGATAGAAAGACGTTGATTGTGTCCACGTCGTCTTTTGTCAGGGACCGTGTCGAGACATGCCCCACCTCCTCCTCCTCCACCTTCTTCTTCTTCTTCTTCACATGCAGCACCTCATGCGGCTTTACAATTGGTGTCCAGGGTTCCACACCACCGTCATCGTTTTCCCAACACCCTCTAGTATCATCGTCAATGTCGTAGATAAAGACACTGTCTGTAAAACACAGGAAAAAAAAGACATTAAAATCTTATACACGTTTATCACGATTTTAAAAAAGACAAAAATACAAAAGTTATGCTAAGCTAGTCTTTATCAGTAGTCGGCGTGTCTGATGATTTTCGGGCGGCACAGGGAAGGAAGGTGGCTACCCTGCGCATTAGCCGGCGCATCATCGAAAAGAAGACGTTTTCTAACACTGATAAGAAGAGAGGATCCTGTCTCTTCTGATGCCCTTGTCAACTTCTTTAAACAATTTCTGCAGAGATCTCCAGTCACACCACTGAATAAAGAAAACAGTTTTAAACCACTCGTCACGCTCTTGAATCGTAAGAGGGTAGGGTTGTTGCCCCCATGCAACGCGGCCTCTGCTTGCAATCACAGATTCTCGATCTTTGCACACACTGAGAAAAATCAAGTCCTCCCGCTGTTTGTCAAAACGATCCGTCTCGACACGGTACATCTCGGGGCCTGTCTTGCTGACCCATTGCGAGACATAGACACTCTCTGGGAAACCAGTTTGGTCAAGGTCAGGGCAGACCTCAGACCAGAACAATTCCCAATCTCTACGCGTCAGACTGACCGCCCATGTTTCAACGCCTGGAACCACACTGCGACCAGTGGCCGCACTGAGTGTAACGACAGAGTCCTGATATTTAACATTGTAAACATACCCATTAACCCCCTCCAGCTCTAGCTCAATTTCACGATTCTCCGGCGTAATGAGGTCGCTTCCTGGAGGTTTCCTTCTCTTGTGAGGAGCACCATCCACAGCCACATCGAATGGCCCAGCATGGGTAGACATACCTGGTTGATTGCATGACCCGATGCCACTGTGGCTGGTGCTGGAAGACATGGTTGCAGAAGGGTCTTGCAGAATACACGCGATCGCTGAAGAAAAAAAAATCAGAGTCCGTCACGCTGTAGCTTCACCATCCGAGAAGTTGAGGATGTGCTGATAGAAAATCACCTGTAAATATACACCACCTACATCCGCCCACAAGGAGGGGCTTTTGATTAGCCAATAGCTACGATTTCATTCGAAACCACACCCAGAAGGAGGCACTATGTTCAACCAATGGGATTATTATTTATAATTCATACCGCCCACAAGGAGGGGCTTTTGATTAGCCAATAGCTACGATTTCATTCGAAACCACTCCCAGAAGGAGGTACTATGTTCAACCAATGAGAGCGCTGTGGGGAAAAAAAAAAAAAAAGGGGGGGGGGGGTCATAAATCATATTTCGCAATCATAAATCATATTTCATAATTCATAAATCGTAATTCATATTTCATAAATCGCAATTCATATTTCATAATTCATATTTCATAATTCATAACGCGCGTACACAGACGCACGCGCATTTCACATGCACGCACACGCGCATTTCACATGCACGCGCAAAAGTGCCCCCTCTATACTAGTTTATGAAAACTCCTTTCTGGGAGTAATAATTGACCACAATCTCAGCTGGAAACCGCAAGTTAAACACATTTGCTCTAAATTGGCAAAGACCAATGGTATACTTTGTAATGTCAGACACATACTGAATCAGAAAACAATGTACATTCTATATTGCTCGCTTTTTCTTCCTTATTTGTCCTATTGTGCTGAGGTGTGGGGTAATACCTACAAATCCACCCTAAAGACAATATGCACCATGCAGAAAAAGGCAATTAGAATAGTTAGCAATGTTGGCTATAAGGCACACATAAATTATTTATTTTTAAAATTACAAACATTAAAATTTCTGGATATAGTGGATTTCAAGACCACACAAATTATCTACAAAGCTAAAAACAAATCACTCCCTAATAATATACAAAAATGGTTCAAAGAAAGAGAAAGTGGTCATAATTTAAGAAGGAGAGAGAATTTCTTACAATCCAAGGTGCGCACCACACTCAAAAGCATGTGCATATCTGTCAATGGGGTGAGACTGTGGAATAATTTACCTGTAACAATCAAAGAAAGTAAACACATTGCTCAATTCAAAACAGTTTAAAATTCTCACATTAGAAAACTATAACTATAAATGTTTCATTTCCACTATAAGAGGTTGTATTGAATCGTTTAGCTATAAAGTCTGCATTTTTTCTTTTTTTTTCCTTTTTTCAAATATTTTCTTGCATTTTATTTTCAGTATATATTGTTGTTTATTTCCAGAACTAATTACCTCCGATGAATCAAGAGTTTCTCATTTGGAGAAATGACGGTACCTTGAAAAAATAAGCAGTAGCCGTGTTAGAAAATTAAGATGTATAAAAGGGGAAGGTAAACATAAGTTAGCTTCTTCCTTCTCCTTTTTTGAACATGTAGAGACCTTTAATTTATTTATTTCCTGTGAGAAATTTCATGTGAAAAATGTTTCATTGTTGATTCTCATGTTCAAAAATAAATTTAATTTCAATTTCAATTTCCCTCAATCCATTCAGGATTTGGTAATGTAACAACTGGGCATAGCTTTATCACAGCTGTACAGGCTAAGCAAGACTGTTTAACTTGTTGTTTGTGATTTAATGCTGTTTATTGAGTTATTGTTGTGATTGTCTGCAATTAGGTTATTGATTAGTTGGTCTTACCAAGCGAAGTCATGTTTAGTTTGCTAATGCTGTTCACAGATGTCTTGCATGTAACTAAACATCTTCTGCACTAATCCAGACCCTTTGTAACACAAATCGCATTCACATAGACTCACTTACAAATTGGCTTTCAACAGAGCTACACCCAAGCAGGCAGCTGAAGTTCCTGCTTCTTTTCTTTTGTCTTTGTCCTGACCACACGGTCAGACAAACACCTCCCCCAATCTGAAGCTAGCTTTGATCCGGCCATCTTGTAGTTTTCCGTTGTCAGCCATTTTGTTTTGTAGGCCAAACGGAGATTTCATACCCTCACACGTGGCATAATATTCCCGCCAAAAAGGCCACTTTCAAGTGGATGGACACTTGGGAGCACGGAGCTCCAGAGTTCAACCCAAAACTACCCCCAGTATTTAGTAAATTCACCGTTCGCACAGAACAATTTGAATACGGTTATTACAGCGATACAGAACTCATAACGAGACAGATCAATGCTTTCCTCAAAAAGATGCAATCTGACGTCACTCTTAGATACAATGCGCTTAAACACTCTTTTCAGTGGATGGGCAGCGGCCGATATCGAGTGTGTTTTTTTCCACCTATGGCTTACATGTTAGGCTTAAATGCAGGTGAATGGTTTAATTGTGGTCCAGGACCTGTGAATTCCCCCCATTGTTCGGATATAAAAGCCGGAGTCTGTCATTTGTACTGTTATACGGACTTGATCCAGTATCAGGTGGTGGGGGACTCGTACGCTCCGCTCTTGCGAACGGTCCAAAGAGAGGGAAAATTTGGAGACACAATCACTAAAGCCTTTAACCCGGCTTACTACTTACCGGCGGCTAAGTACGGAAAAGTGATTTTGACATTACATTTTAAACCCATTAAAAATCCAAAGATTGCTGAGAAATAAGTGTATATTTAAAAAAAAAAAAAATGGTGATATCTGAGCCTCACCCTGACCTCTATCGATTTGTAAGTTATTATGAAAATCAAGCGGGAAATAGATTGCCGGGGTTTCACGGGGCTCCTATGATGTACGGCAGAGGGGTGGGTTCCATATTTTCAAAATTATTTCGTTTTGTTACGCCGCTGATTAAAAAAGGTTTCGCCATTTCAAAACCGCATCTTAAAGGCGCAGCATAAAACATTGCGGCGGACGTAGTTAACTGTGTTGTCAGACGAGTGACTCGCCATCAAGCTCCCGAGACGGAGGATCAAGGCGGATCGGGTCTTATGCTTCTGGCGCGCAGGCCTGGAAAAAGACCGCCGGGGCGGCGTTTAGGGGTCCATAAAAGGCGTAAGCCCAACGGTCAAAGTAAATCAGTGCAGAGAAGACCGTCCAAGAGAAGGAGGTCCGGCAATATATTCTCTTAAAATATTGTAATGCCGCTTTTACATACAAAATCTCAGGAATGCAGCATGACGGAGCTGGACTTGTTTGCGGCTCCAGCCACGCAGCTTTCTATCGAGCAAAGCCAGTATATGGAGATTATGCCATTATCAGCTCTGACTGACGCCGGCCCTATTGAGTTTTTTATCCCTGGAGATGGGGAAAAATATCTGGATCTCGCCAACACTCTACGTCATCTGCGCCTGCAAATTGTCAACGGGGATGGAACAAACTTGGCACAGGATGCCTGTGTGGGGGTGATTAACTACCCCGTTAATACCATCTTTTCACAGGTGGATGTGACCCTAGGTGACAGGCTGATTTCTCAATCCAGCGCCACCCACCCCTACAGAGCTATGATTGAAACCCTGCTGAACTTTTCAGATGATTCGCTAAAAAGTCAGTTTACAGCGGGCCTGTTTTACAAAGACACTGCAGGGGGTATGGACTCCACCGTAGTTGCGGCAGATGGTCCCAACAAAGGACTGGTTCAGAGAGCTCGATTTAGTGCCGCGTTTCATGTTTTTGGTCCTCTGCACGCAGACATCTTCTTCTGCCAACGTCTTCTTTTGAACAGCGTCGACATGCGAATCAAACTGACCAGGGCCAGCGACACTTTTTGTTTGATGTGTCAGCCCAACTCTGATTTTAAATTAAAAATACTGGGCGCTTCTCTTTTTGTAAAAAAGGTCGCAGTTTCCCCAGCTGTGCGCCTGGGTCATTCAGCGGCTCTGCTGAAAGGCAATGCGTTCTACCCACTGTCCAGAATTAATGTTAAAACCTATTCCATACCTCAAAACTCCAGAATATGCAACCAGGAGAACCTTTTCCTGGGGACAATGCCCAGATACGTTGTTTTAGGCATGGTAGATCATAATGCGTTCACTGGGAGAAGGGAGCTATCGCCTTTCAACTTTACCCACAATGATGTGGAGTGTTTGGCTCTCTGTCAAGATGGAAGGCAGATTCCCTCAAAAGCCTTCCAGCCTCAATTTAACTTGGGCATTTCTGTCAGAGAGTTTTACAATCTCTTCACCACCACCGAAAGACACCTCAAAGATTTACCTCTGTGTATCGACCAAGAAGATTTTCAACAGGGTTATACCTTATTTGTTTTTAATCTGAATCCCGATGAGGAGGTCGAGGCTCTTTCCCCCGTTTCAAGAGTTAATTTAAGGCTCGAGATGAGATTCAGGGTGGCCTTACACTGCATGAAAAGAGGGATTTCCGTCAGTATGCGGCACTGTAAATTGCCGTGGAATTTCAGGTTTACGGCTGCGCACGGCAATTTACAGGCAACACAGAAAACTGCCGGAAACTGTCGTAAATTGTCGTGGGCCTTGCTTGGCAGTTGTCCCCCCTTCCCCTTCCCCTAATTCTAGGGGAGGCTTTAACATGTAAATGAACATGCTGTGAGCTATAGAAATGCAAACCAGGGGAGCAGGGGGAGTTTCACTCCCCACACAGAGGTGACATTTCTCTAAAAGGTATTAACTTCATTTATCTCTGGTATAAATAGATGAGGCTTGGTATAGTCTAATTATAGACTCTTAAATTTTAGCTTGAACTGATTTATTTCATGAAAGTATGCTATATTAATTACTGTGTATGGTCATTAGCAATGGTCAATGTTCAATAAAAAGATACACAAAACAGTTTATTTCAACAATTAGTTTTAACCAGGCTTTTCTACAAAGGTCAAATGTGCACTCCATGCAAACAACATCAGTCTCCTAGAGCTCAACCACTGTGCATAGTGGCATGACTACAGTGACCTCTTCCGTAAACAATGATCATGTGATTGGAGGAGCCCGACGAGCTGTCTATCCAATCACGTGCGAGCTCGGCATGATTCAAACGGAAGACCTCGGAAGACGAGCATATCAACAGTCCTGTTTTTACTCCTGTATATTCAGACAGTCTCCTCCGTTTCGCGTGTTTTTCGCTGCTTTGCTGTTTCGTGAACTACAATGTCTGGACGGTGTCTCTCCTTCAACACCCGGAATCTCCTCAGCATGGACGAAGACACAGCTGAACGCTATCAGTGGGCTGTCTGCCAGCTTGCTATGTTTGCTGCCGATATGACTCAGCAGTTCACCGCAGTAAACTCACTGGAGGAGACTAACTAACAAGAGAAGACGGTGCACAATCCCCAAACGGCGGTAAGAATATATTCGGTGACTGCTAGCTAAGCTAAAAGTAAAAGAACAAATGAAGAAGCAGAGCCAGTCTAAGTTTGGTTGTTAAAGTGTATTTTTTTGGTCTTGTACTTTACAGGAAGCAGTACGCCGTCTCCACAACTCGGAGACAAATTGTATGCACTACGAACCGGAGCGAGGGTAAGTTTAAAGAATATGCTTTCATTGTGCTGTATGAGGAAACGTTCAGACACGTTATTGACCGATCTTAACCGTCCATTTTGTTTTTCACAGACTGACCTCGCCCTATAACGAGGCCGTGACCACTTATTTACTGAGAGCTCTGTCTGCAAGTCCGGATTCACTTGATGTGGATAATGACGCCATTGTGTGTGAGTGACTTTTTCTGTTTATTTTTTACTTATTACTGTGACTTTTAGATCAGACTCGTTGTTGGTCAGTGTGACTATTTTTCAGGTGCATTAATAGATGTGTTGTGTCAATATGCAGTGCACTGCGCAGTACTTATTGTCTTTACTGATTGTTTTACAGCTGCTGGAAGCGAGACAGAGTGTCCTTGACACACTTGACGGGGTGTCTGGGTGGATTGTGCGACCTCCGGAGCTGACTGAACTCTGTGCCACGCTGTAGTCAGATTGGAGGCGAACCCAAACTACAGGGCAGCACCACAGACGCCTGCAAGATGGAGCACATGCAGACAGATCGCCGTCAGATGCCTACAGCTCCGAGGCGGTGAATAATAGACAGCTGATGGCGCTGTATGATTTTGATTTGTTGTTGAAATCTCCTATTTGTACTTGTACATAGTTGTGTGTTATAAATAAAGCTTTTTCTTTGAATAAACATGTTCCTCGCAAATGTTCCTTTACTCAATAAATTCATTCATGTCCTTGATGGTAATAATAGTGTAGCCCATAGGATAACAATGACATGAATATACAACATAATAATAATGTTATTTTAATTTTTAATAATAATTATACATTTATTATAATTATTATAAGTATTATTTTTTAAATTATTTTTATATTTTATCATTGTAGGGGAGGGGTTTACATTTATAATGACCCAGAGTGACCAATAGCGACAGATCTGCCGACCAATCACGAGTGATTTTTCTTGTTTCAAAGTAGTGGTTTCATCCAATCCTGGAGTGAGGAATTTCAAGCCAGACGCGGCTCCGCTGCTATTCATATGCTAATTAGAGCCATTAGCACCTCCCGGGAGGTCTCCACATACGTCATGGGTCCGTATTCGACAATTTGCGGGACCCGTAAACGCCGAGATTTCGGCGTTTATGGGGTTTTCGAAATGAGTGAGATTTCCGGGCGTTTACGGGGACGAAAATCCCACTTTTCATCCAGTGTTACCTCATACCGTTACTCTGGTGGTTTACGCCGCATATGATTCCATTTTAGAGATAAATTCAAAACGACTGGTGCTGGTGGATTATTACTGAGAAGATGAACACAGATGAGCTTGAAACGCTCCTGAGCCGTTTACTGGGTAACATATTCTGCGGCGTCTGGGCTTCTGACGAATTAACCACCCAGCGACCCCTTTTGCTACCTGCTTACTATATTGTAAACACCGACCCTCGACATTTGAACACTGGCTGGCTATCACTTTGGAAGAAGGGGGAAAGGCCACCTTCTTTGACTCTTTTGGATTTAGCCCCGAATTTGACTACTACCCTAAAAGCATTCTGGGTTTCCTGGAAAATCAACGAGGGATAAAGAACATCTTTTACCACAACCGCCAGCTTCAACATGAGCTATCTACTGCGTGCGGGCAACACTGCATGTATTACTTATGCCAGAGAGCCTGCGGGTTGACTTTCAAAGACGTCTTGTCTCTCTACACAGATAATGTGATAAAAAATGATGTTATGGTGACAGACTTTGTTAAAAAACATCAACGATGTAATACAGTTGCCTGCAGGGGATCTTGCAGCCAACTGTCGTGTTCGTTACAGCTGTTTAAAGACTGTTATAGGTTGTGAGACGCCTTGTAGAAAAAACAGACAACTGTGTAACTTTTATTTTTTTTTATTTTTATTTTTTTTATTCAAGTTAATAAAATTATAAAGAAAAACATGAACCGGTATTACAGAGTCTTTATTATACAAAAATGTATAATTATGGGGAAAATCCTATCCACGGCACACTCTGAGCCTTTCTTCTCTTCTTCTTCTTCTTTCTGCTAAGAAAGCTCCTCTAATATTTGCCTCATTTTTAAATCCAAATCGTGTCCGGCCGTTTGTCTGATGCTGTTGTTGCTGCTCGTAGCTGAAGCGGATTGAGTCAGTCGGTTTAACTGTTGAGGTGATACCAGGAACATTTTCTGCGTCGTTTTTAGAGTCATTTTCTGCTCCAGGTCAGTCTGATTTTCTGACTAACCCTCCTATTAACTGGCCTATTATAGGAACGGCTGCTGTAAGCAGAGGCAGGAGGAAACCCCCTGTTTGCTGCAATGCACAGCGTTTACGCTTCAAACTGATTTTCTTATTAGCGAGTAGCCTGATCAACTTCTTTTGTCTTTTTAGTTTTTGGTATTGATGATGCGAGAGGGGAATGTTTCCTTTTAGCTGATTTAGAGCAATCTCGGACAAAGACTGAAGAAGATCTGGCGAGCAGCCCCTTAAAATATCCTTGCGCTTCTTGGGCGGAGCATGAGCTAAAACTCTCAGTAAAGGGGCATTTCTTTTCAAGCGTGCACTCGTCATGGTTGTCAAGATTTGGGCAAATACACTATCGCCAAATATCTGACCACTCTTGGTTGCGTACCACGCATCAAATGTGCGCTTTTCGCTCTCTGACATGCGATCCATGCCATAGGCTGCAGGGGGTGGATAGGGGCCTATATAGTTTAAATGGGCTTCGGCGCTGAATGCGTGGGGAAAATATCCTTTACATAGACTTTCCTCAGCACTCTTGAGCTCAGAGTCAAAGCCTAAGGCTTTTGGCATCTGAGACAGACGTAGCATTAAGAATGATAGAGAGTCTATGTAATGCTGCTTAAATGTCCGGTCCTCAAACTGCAGGACCTTACTGCCTTGCATAATTATGCTGGGGGTTACACCTTGAGAAACTAGATAATCAAGCAGCAGATAACCGTCAAAACCTTTGGCATTGTGCGCGATAAAAACATAGTTGCTAAATTTCTTTTTTCTGAAATGCTGGAAAAACTGTTTCACGCAATCTGTACCCCATGAGCCCCATTTTTCGCCTTGTAAAGTTTCTGTGCTGACGTAAAAGGGAATGTGCTCGCCTGATTCGTTTACATATGTTTCAAAATCGTAAAACACATACTTTACCGAATGCTTTTCCTCGGGTTTTAAGGGTTGCATGTAACATAGATGACTGTCATCTGACTCTGTGATATGCCCCCCACATACAGAACACTTTTTACGCGGACACTTATGCCCCGCGCTTCCGGGTGTGAGCGGCTTGTAATAGGTTCCTCTGCATTTCAGACATTTTTTATTAATATCGCAGTCGCTGGCCCAAACGTTAGAGTTAGAATGGTATTTAGGCGTTTTATGCGCGTCAAAGCAAAAAGAGGAGCGACACGTCTTATTACAATCACCGCACGTGAATGGTGACTTGTCTTTGTGCTTTAAACAATCCTGTGTCAGACACACAGAGCAACGACCCGCGCAGTGATGACTCATGAGATTGCTGTAGCCGGTGTAACAAAAATCGCACACATAGCTTGTACCCAGGAATGTTTTCAAGTTTGTAATGCCATAGTAGTGGTTTCGGAAAAGACAGAGAAACACTGTTTTGGGGTGTATTCCGGCGGATGTTTGAAATTTTGAGAGAGCTCGGTCACCCTCGGCTCTAAAAAACACAACTATTTTACAATCAAGCGCCTGTTCAAATTTTGCAATATCACTGAAGGATACGGGAGAAAGGGGCGATAACCCGACCTGTCTCTGTAGCTCACTGCCTCTTACGGTAGCCTCAGCCGTGGTTAAACCCGGATGCAACAAAAGTGCGAGGTTGATGGCAAAGCATACCTGATTGTCGGCATTATCGACTATATACAGGCAGCGCATTTTTTTCTTTACAATATCATCGTCTAGAATGTGCTCTGGCATTCTTTTTGCACCTCCATTAGGATTATGCACCACCTGTACAATTAATTCTAACGAACTGTCAGTCATAATTGCCATGTTAGATTGTACCAGCCTGTCGAGCAAATTTTGAAATTCGCTCAGCGACACCTCACAGCCACGATTTGTGACAACAGAGATGTCGTTTTGAAGACTTTCTCCCCTTAATTCCAGTTGTACTATATCTCCCTGCCTGGCATATTTTAACGCTCCATTTACAGCGTCCTGCGCTGTATTCATAACGTTGTTATAGAAATTTGCATAATCCGGCACTGGATCTGGAGAGGGGAAATTTAGTAACTGCCTAATTTCGGTGTTGTTAAATTTATTTCTACAAATTATTCTAGGTGTATGACGACTATTCCCCTCCCCTCTCATACTTGCATTTGATGGCCCTGGTAGTGGATCGTCTAATAGTTGCTCGTCCTGTACAGTATTTAGACCTGGCAGAGGACGGTCATGAGCTTGACTGGCTGAGGGTTGTGCTAATTGAATTAAAGCCGCTTCTAAATTTTCTAAATGTTGAAGATCGGAAAGAGGAGGGTTAGCGGGGGGCGCACTGGCCTTAATTGCATGATGACTATTCCCCTCCCCTCTCATACTCGCATTTGATGACCCTGGTAGTGGATCGTCTACTATTTGCTCGTCCTGTACATTGTTCAGACGCAAAAGAGGACGGTCATGAGCTCGACTGGCAGAGGGTTGTGCTAATTGAATTAAAGCCGCTTCTACATTTTCTAAATGTCGAAGATCGGAAGGAGGGGGGTTAGCGGGGGGCGCACTCGGTTCAATTTGAGGGTGTAATTCAGAGTTAGTGTCCGGACAATCTTGTCTAACATCAGTGTGATTCAAAGCTTCAATTTCTGACTGTAATAAATGGATAATGAGCGGAACCTCTTGATTGTTTGCATCCATATTTTAAACACTTTAAACTAGTCTTTGTTTTAGTGCCTAATATAACCCTATCGATAATCTCAACGCAGCTGCAACAATCATCAAGAAATCCTGCAAAACCTCCTCACGTGCGGTGCGTCGGTGTCCGCTCCTGATTCCTCCTCTTCTTCTTCTCCTTCTTCCTCTTCCCCTAGCCAGACATCTTAAGCGTCCTCCAGTGAGCCGTCTCACTCCGCCCGCCAGTGCCGTCGCCACAGATGAACTGTCAGAATCTGGTTCATTTTATGTTGGAAAACAGAGAGACACACCACAACATGGAAATCAATTTAAGAATATAAGAACTGCAACACATTAGTGAAATTAAAGATACTTACCGGCAGGTAAAACCAAATCTGATTCCTCCGGAGTCTCCGCCTCTGGTTCTGTGGGTGTCCTCGATCCTGCTGTTGTTTCAGTTTCGCAATCTGTGCGAGCCTCTGGAAAGAAAGGTTATATATTGAGCTATACGCCGGTAAAATGCACTAAATGTAAAACCATAGATAAACGGTTTACACACCACAGACGATGAGTTGACCCGATGTAGTGTTCTCCTGGTCTGAGTCAGAGTCTAATATAGTAGGCTGCGATAGATCCGGAATTTCTGTAAATTATTCTTCTTCTTCTTTCCAATTGTTATCCCATAATAGATCTGCAATGACAAACAAGAATATTGCCGCACATGTTAAATAAGAACAAAAACTAAAGTTACATATTTAGAGACTTGAACTTCTTGAAAAATAAATTATTAACAGCACTTACCACCTCCTCGTTATATTATTCATAATAACAAACTACAACAAAGGTTGTGAAAAGAGCTTGTGCCTATTAAACCTCTGCCATAAGATCACTGAAATCTCATAGGATCTCGGGCTCTCAGAAGAAAGTCTCGCGTTCATTAGTTTACCTTCAGAATCCAAAGGCCAGGGGAGTGAAAACGTTTCTTGAACCTCTGCATACAGATAAAGGCAGGGAATGTTATTACATCAAGTAAATAAATGAAAGACTCCTGAAACAAAAAGTTTAAGTTTATTAAGTTTATACTAACCCGTTCTCACTAGTTCATCAAGCTCCAAAACAGGGGGTGTCTACAAATGCGTTAGGAGGAGGAGGATGTCAGAAAGGCAGACGTTGGAAATTAAATTACATTTCAAAAATAATATTATTAAACAGATTTAGTAAAGAAATACTCACTCAAAAGGAACTGGGAGGATCTGTCCGGAATGAAGTATCCTCTGCTGTCTCTGTTGTCTAAAAGATAACACCGTTGCCTTTTAAAAATGAAAATTGATGCGCTGCATCTGGTGCATATTTAAAGTCATACAAATAAAGACGTACTCGATGCCATGTCTCACTCTATCTTACTGGTCTGGAATGAAAAGACAAAGGCTCTCTGGAAGGAGTGTTTAAAACGAGGCCTTGTACCCGCCTGCAGCACGGAAAAGTCTTCTCATTGGCTCTGCCAAATTTACGCGGGTCTTTCAAACAAATGGGTGCATCCTCATTGGCTCTGGCAATTTTGAATTTTTGAAATTTAACAACAACAACATCATTGTCGCGATGTAGAACCAGACTCCCGGCAGTAATTTTCTCTAATTTACGAGGCTGTCTGGAGTCTGCAGCATCCTTCCTGCGAGAATGTTTATCCAAACGCCCGCGTAAAAGATTCTTAATCATCTTATTTTTAAGGTAGTGCAGAGTTTGCAAGAGCAAAGATTTTAGTCCATTTCGACATTTGAAACGGTTTTGGTTAATTTTTCTGCAAGTTCATAATTGCAGATATGCTCCAAAACTATCTTGGTGACTTTGATGACATGACCCCTGTAAAACCTCATCATGTCATCCACCGTCTTCATCCTGTCTGCATTCTCCAGTTGATAATTAGGGATGGCTGAGACACCATCCAGAACTTCTCGCTGCATATACGATTTAAACCTTTCAAAGTCCTCTTGTCCCAAATCCTCTAAAATTTCCAACACAAGAATGGAATCAGGCCTTGTCTCGGAGGTATTCACTCTTTTAGGCATATTTCCTCCTTTGCGCTCCTGGATAGCTTTAAACCAGTCTTGTTCAACGGCCGGATGCAGTTTTGCAGACTCGAAAGAATCCCAGGGTTTAAAAAGCTTTAGGAGCATAAGGGGGCGGATATTTTTTATGTGCGCAGGCGCTTTAAAATTGTCTCGCTGCGCATGCGCAGTTCAACCGCAACTGCTGTGTGTGTGTGTGTGTGTGTGTGTGTGTGTGTGTGTCATGCAGAGCACAGTTTCCCTTTATTCTTGCTTTCTTCTCTCAATATTAGATTTTGCCAAGTTTATTCTTTAATTCAACTTTTATCCGCATTATTTAATCGGCTGTCAATTCTTGGGGGGGGGGTCAAAGGTCATCAGGGGGGTCATCCATCAAACTTGAAGCCTTTGATGTGACAGAAAGTGTATCCTTATATTTTTTTTTACAGTCCTACCCAAACACTGCACAGGGATCTTCTTCTCCCTTGCAGTTTTCTTCCTGTCACTACTGAGGATGAAACCCCTCATTCTTCCCCTACTAGAAGGCCAAAAACAAGGAAGTATGTGAAAAACAATTAAATGGAAACTGATTCAAATGATAATATGGACTATGATGAGGACTCTGAACTAATAGATACTGGATATTGGAAATGTACAACCAATAAAACTAACTGTGGAAACAAATAAAAAACCTGGAATGGAAACATCTGATGTGGAAAACTTACCTGTAAACAAGGAAGACTTACCTGGAACTATGGAGGAAACACCTGGAGAACTAATGGATGAACCTGTCAATGAACAAAACTTACCTGAACTGGAACCCATGGAGGAAAGTCAAACCACTGATGACGACTTACCTGGAGAAAAGTCTAGGAATGATGATGCTAACCCTGAAACTGAACTTGTAAATGACGATGATGAAATTAGCAATGAACTTTCTGTTAGATGTTCAAGTAGGAACAGAACCCAACCTGAGAGACTACAGTACTCTAGGTTAGGAAACCCATTAATTTCTGTCGTTCAGAATCTGTTCCAAAGTTTGTCTTCTGCTTATGCAGATGCTTTAAGTGATGTTACACCAAGTCCCTTACCTGTTTCTAAAATCCATGTAGTGTAAAAGATTTAAACATAGTTGTGCATGCAACGGGACGTGCATAGATTTAGGGGGGGAGGTTGTAACCCAGGTCATAAAATGACCAGATTAATATTTTATTTGTTTACAAAGGATTTAAAAGGTGAAAACTGTGAAAACCTTATTGATGTCTTTAAAATCATTTATTGTAAATATGTCGAATTATTAAATGTTTAATGTAATATTATTTGTGACACTTTTAATCAAATGCCATAGCGAATTTCTTCCAAATCTCGTTTATTGTCGCACGGCTTTACCAGTCAATGGTAGCAGACCACTTTAAGCAGGAAGTGGTACACAGAAACAGAGAGAGACGCTGAGAGGACACGCATCCGAACAGTCTCCTCCAAACTTCAACAAAAAGAACTCAGAACCATCTTTAAACTCATTTTGGTAAAGTAAACTCTTACTTTAACCTATTGAACTTCGACTACAGACCGCTGGAAACGACAACGGAACCTGATTAAGAGTAACTGAGTGCGCGAATTGGTGAGTGATAATCCACAGCTGTCACAGTTTGATCACTAAATGGCATTTGATGATAAAAGTGACTTATAAACTATTTTTTTTCCCTTGTAAACATATGCTAAGGTAAACGAATATTAAGGTAATGCTAATTTATTTTGAAAAAGATTATTAAAACGTTTTGTTCTGGTCTTATCACCAGGCCAGGTTTTTTCCCCCGGACATTTGGATGGCGAGCTAACCCCAGGACAGTCAACTCCGACACTTCCCCTCTTCCCCCCCACCAATAATCACCAATCATCATCATCATCGGTCATCTTCCCTTTTCCCCACGTGTTCTTACCAGACTGGTAGGACAGACGAACTTTTTTAATCTGATTTGAAGGACTGAATTATCTTTTCTTTTTTTTGTTTTAATGAACTGATTGAGTGTTTTGAAAACTCATAATCAATAAGAAAAAGAGCTTGAAAAAAGCCTAATTTTGTTGTTTATTGTGAATATTTAATTTGTGGTTTCAAATTTCAATATATGAATTTTGAGTAACTTTATTTAAGTCTCCTGAGTTTCAATATTGGTATCAGTTTGTTTCTTCCTGTGTTTCAAATTTAGAATTTTCTGATTTAATCTAGCCTAAATATTTCTGATATTGGTTAAAGCTTCAGTCTAAATTTATTTTCAAAACTGAACCTGTGCTACAAATGCACAGTTAGTCCTGTGTCAAATGTCCTTGTTAGTTTTTATCATATTTAGTCGACCTCTTCCTGTTTTTATTCAGTCTAGTTTTAGTCGACTAAAGCTGTCTTTACATTACAGGCCTTGATGCCCGATTCTGTTTACATGTTTAATTAGAAGTGACCCATATCTGATAGGTCTGCATTTACACCTGCTTTGCTTGTGTGAAACAATCCGCTGAAGAGGAAATAAGCTGCTGAACAGGAGATTTATTAGGTCATGTCACAATTCCATCATCATTATAAACCAAGGTGAGTCTGGTGCTCAGATTTTATACTCAACACGTCACTGTTTACAAATTGACCATCTAGTCTATCCTTACAAAATAAAGTTAGTGAAGTCTGTGTGGAGTAGACCTGTTGTCAGGTGTGCAGCTGACATTGACAGTTGTACCACCATCCGATCCTCTGTCGCTCATGTAGTGAGGACGGTACAAAGCCTCTTGGACAGAAGAGGCAAGTGTGACCGCGTGCACCGAACCGTGACACCGTGACCCCTGTACCATGATGGCACGGGACGAATACGAATACCGTTAAACCCCTAATTATCATATGGTTTTCTGAAAAGTCTGGCTAGTTATTTTATTCGGACCGAATAAAATAATTGGCCATAATCGCTTGTGCACTCCTCTCTGCCCTGTTGATCTGCCCTAACCAGGAAGAATGCGGGAGAGAAAAACTTAATTAAAACCGAGGATTCAAAACAGTAAGCGACACAGAGGGCAGCGGTGAGCCCAGAGCTGCAGGCACACACACACAAGGAAGAAAGCTTTTCGAAATAAACTGTTGAAACAGACTGACAAATACAGCAGCTGCTTTCTCCTCCAGCTGCTCATACACAGAAATCAGTCAGTAAAAGACGGATTATTTTGAAAAAGTCACCACAAGAGAACTTGATGCAACAAGAGGTAAAACTCCAGTCACTGGCTCTGTTACGAGCGATGGAGGAGACTGGTGCAGCTTCATCCTGAGCTAAAAAGGACAAGATGGTCGTGGAGTTTCTGCTCCATAGTGTTGTCAGTGCAGGCAGTAAACCTCAGTCCAATCTACACATTGCTGTGATTATTATTATGATGTGGTGGCAGCAATAATAAAACATTCATGAATGCTAGATATAAACCTCCAAATGCCTGACGTGAGCTATATGTGATAACGCAGCATCCAGTTGATAACAGATACTGTAGCTCTGTGACAGAGTTCTCTACCAGTCTGAAAATGAAAACGTGACCTGGTCTGAACCACGGGTGTTGAAACCTGGACACGATGCATCCGGACTCACTAGAAAGAAAGAAAAAAACTCTGGGGTTGTGTTTGACTGTGTTGATTGTGCAGCCTCTGTATCAGACAGGTCTCGTTCACGTTTCCTCCTTTGTTTACCATTACCTTGCCAGTGCAGGCAGGAGGGGCACAGTGGAGTTGCAGGAGGAAGAGGTGGGCGGGACTAAGGAGGGAGGTGGGGTTGTTGATGTTCACATTTTTTGCCAAGTGCTGTGTGAAATGCAAGAAAGGTAAGAATTGCTTTAAGTGAGAGAACACAGCAATTACTGCATAATTGTTGCGGAGAATAAAACTATACATGTCTCTCGGTGACTGAGAGAATTTTTTGCAGTCCCTGTAGCATGTTAGTAGAATGACATATTTATCTATTCAATAGTGTTGCAGTTTTAAGTAAGATTAAAATTTCTTTACAAAAGAAAACCTACAATGTTTTGTGTTTTTGCCTACATAGGAAAACAAACTGCTGTCAAAAGAAGCTGGACCCCAGACGAGTGTGCTGCAGTGGACAGACATTTGAGGAAATTCATCGTAAGAAATCAAGTTCCTGGCAAAGAAGCGTGTCAGCACTGTGTTACTGCAGAGCCTCAAGCTCCCAGAAACAGAGACTGGAAAGCAGTTAAATACTATATTAAAAATCGCATTTCAGCCCTGAGAAGAAAAGTCTAGTGTAAAAGCACTTAATAGAACTGAGGTAAAACCACAACATTAGAGGTAGGATCCCAAAACTTTTCATCCTTTGTTGTGCTCTGTTGTTGTAACCTCCATCCATCCATCCATTTTCATCCGCTTATCCGGGGCCGGGTCGCGGGGGCACATCCCTCTCCCCAGCAACGCTTTCCAGCTCCTCCTGGGGGACCCCAAGGCGTTCCCAGGCCAGATGAGATATGTAATCCCTCCAGCGTGTTCTGGGTCTGCCCCGGGGCCTCCTACCAGTGGGACGTGCCTGGAACACCTCCCGCGGGAGGATCCAGAAGGCATCCTGATCAGATGCCCGAACCACCTGAACTGACCCCTTTCGATGCGAAGGAGCAGCGGCTCTACTCCGAGCTCCCTCCGGATGTCCGAGCTCCTTACCCTATCTCTAAGGCTGAGCCCAGCCACCCCATGGAGGAAACTCATTTCGGCCGCGTGTATCCGTGATCTCATTCTTTCGGTCAGTATCCAGATCTCGTGGCCATAGGTGAGGGTTGGGACGTAGATGGACCAGTAAATCGAGAGCTTCGCCTTCCGGCTCAGCTCCTTCTTCACCACGACAGCCCGGCGCAGCGCCCGCATCACTGCAGAAGCCGCCCCAAACCGCCGATCCATCTCACGCTCCATTCTACCCTCACCCGTGACCAAGACCCCGAGATACTTAAACTCCCTCCCTTGGGGCAGTAACTCTCCCCCAACCCGGAGGGGACAATCCACCTGCTTCCGGCAGAGAACCATGGCCTCAGATTTAGAGGTGCTGACTCTCATCCCGACCGCTTCACACTCGGCCGCAAACCGCTCCAGTGCGTGCTGGAGGTCACAGTGTGATGAAGCCAACAGAACCACATCATCTGCGAAAAGCAGAGATGCAATTCTGAGGTCACCAAACCGGACCCCTCCCCCCCCTCGACTGCGCCTCGAGATCCTGTCCATGAAAGTCACAAACAGGATCGGTGACAAGGGACAGCCTTGGCGGAGGCCCACACCCACCGAGAACGTGCTGGATTTTACACCAAGTATGCGGACACAGCTCTCACTTTGGTCATACAGGGACCGGATGGCTCGTAGCAGCGAGCCCGGTACCCCATACTCTCGCAGTACCCCCCACAAGACCCCCCGAGGAACGCGGTCGTAAGCCTTCTCCAAGTCCACAAAGCACATGTAGACTGGATGGGCAAACTCCTACGACCCCTCCAGCAGCCTCGCAAGGGTAAAGAGCTGGTCCACTGTTCCACGGCCAGGACGGAATCCGCATTGCTCCTCCTGAATCAAAGGTTTGACAATCGGTCGGAGCCTCCTTTCCAGCACCCTTGAGTAAACTTTACCCGGGAGGCTGAGCAGTGTGATACCCCGATAATTGGAGCACACCCTCCGGTCCCCTTTTTTGAAGATGGGGACCACCACCCCGGTCTGCCACTCTACAGGCATCGTACCCGACTTCCACGCGACACTGAAAAGGCGTGTCAACCAAGACAGCCCAACAATGTCCAGAGCCTTCAGCATCTCTGGGCGAATCTCATCCACACCCGGCGCCTTGCCGCTGGGGAGCTTTTTAACTACCTCAGCGACCTCTGCCAGGGAAATGAGCGAGAATTCCCCAGAGTCTTCAGGCTCTGCCTCAGTCACAGTGGACGTGATGGCCGGGTTCAGGAGGTCCTCAAAGTGCTCCTTCCACCGCTCAACGATGTTCCCAGTTCGGGTCAGCAGTTCTCCGTCTCTGCTGAGAACAGCCTGAGACAAGCCCTGCTTTCCTTTCCTGATACGTCTAACGGTCTGCCAGAACTTCCTTGAGGCCAACCGAAAGTCCTTCTCCATAGCCTCCCCGAACTCCTCCCACACCCGGGTTTTTGCCTCAGCGACCGCCACAGCTGCAGCCCTTCTGGCCAACCGGTACCTGTCTGCTGCTTCAGGAGACCCCCGGGCCAGCCAGACCCGAAAGGCCTCCTTCTTCAGCCTGACAGCCTCCTTCACCGCTGGTGTCCACCAGCGGGTTCTCAGGTTGCCGCCACGACAAGCACCGACGACCTTCTGACCACAGCTCCTAGCAGCCGCCTCCACAATGGAAGCTTTGAACATGGCCCACTCCGACTCCATGTCCCCAGCCTCCCCCGGGATGCGCGAGAAATTCTTCCGGAGGTGTGAGTTGAAGACCCTACGGACAGGGGCCTCAGCCAGACGTTCCCAGTTCACCCTCACTACACGTTTGGGTTTCCCAGGTCTGTCCGGCAGCCTCCCCCGCCATCTGATCCAACTCACCACCAGGTTGTGATCAGTGGACAGCTCTGCTCCTCTCTTCACCCGAGTGTCCAAGACACACGGCCGCAGATCTGATGATACAACCACAAAGTCGATCATCGATCTTTGGCCTAAGGTGTTCTGGTACCAGGTACACTTATGTACCTCCCTGTGCTCGAACATGGTGTTTGTTATGGCCAGTCCGTGACTAGCACAGAAGTCCAATAACAAAACACCACTCGGGTTCAGATCAGGCAGGCCGTTCCTCCCAATCACTCCCCTCCAGGTTTCTCCGTCATTGCCCACGTGAGCGTTGAAGTCCCCCAGGAGAACCAAGGAGTCCCCAGCCGGCACCCCTCTCAGGACACCGCCAAGAGACTCCAAAAAGGCCGGGTACTCCGTACTGCTGTTAGGTGCATAAGCACAAACAACAGTCAGAGACCTACTCCCTGCAACCCGCAGTCGCATAGAGGCGACCCTGTTGTTCAAAGGATTTTTCATTTGTTTAAATATCTCTGTAACATGGTTTCAAAACGTGTCATGACACAAAAGTTTATTTTTATACTTATCAACATTTTGTTGTTGAGAATAACAGCGGATGATAGCTGCAGTTTTACAAGTTGCTGTTTGAGTTGTTGTACTTAGAGCTACATTCTCACATTTTTTGCTCAGGTTGTGTTTTGTCACAGCAGCATCATTTGAAAATTATGACACCAATTATACCAATTCTTATGACAGGTTTTGTTTCATTCTTGCTTTGATTCAGTTGCAAATCCTGTGATGAAAGGAGCCAAAACGGAGCTACGGAGCTCTTTCTAAAATCTGCATTAAATAAATTCAGAACAAATCATTGCTATCTTGGGATCCAGTATTTTCTTGTGCAAATTCATGACATTTTAAATTATTTTTCTTAATCATCACATCTAGTGATGTAGTCGACTAGTAATGTCTACCAAGGAAGCCAGCATAAACAGAGGTTCGTGACAGAAACACACATGTAACACTGCTCTCTCATATTAACGGAGTGTATGCACACTTAGTGTTGTGTGGTAAGGAACTGGTGGAGGTTGCAAAGCATTTGTAGTGATATTTTGAGCATTATATAGAGGCCAAAGTCGCAGTTTTAAAGTACTGCTCCCATTATTTCGCTGTTTAACTGCAATGTTGTGCAGCTACATAGCAGGAGAGCTAGGTCCAGGCTGCACATATTTTTCTCGGGTCTTTTCCTATGGTAGCACTTGGGGACCTAGAGCTGTGGAGCGTTATTTTGAAAATGACTGGAATTCTCCTTAAATCTATACTTAAACCACATCAAGCTGATCATATTTATGTTGTTTTATTGTAGAAGGATTTTTCACGTAGAACATTTACTTGTAATGGAGTATATTTGTCACATAACTTTTAATTTGCACACTGAATCCTCTCAACTGAACCAGAGACTGAACTCTGTCAGATTACGCTGCTGTGATTGGCTGATTCACGGACGGCAACAAAGGAAGTGGTGGCCAATCACAGCACAGCGGTACGTCACAACATCCCGCCCCCGTCCCTCCACCGGATCCATTCTAGCATCAACCCTCCCCAAACGTCTCCAAACCATGGCCCGTTTAAATATCACAAAATAGTGTCACACCATATGATATCCATTTCTGGGACAAAATCTTTTTTATCAGAGCTAATTCAAATTTTATGCCTTGACCTTGAAAAGAGCAGACTCACAAATAGACATCTGTTTTATCATTCTGTACTTTACTGAGGAGAGTTGCATTCATTTTAATTAGTTTAATTCAAGTTTAAACTTTGTGAAATGTGCTTGGGACAGTCACACCATATGAGCTTTTTACTGTTTGGTTGACAATTGTGAAAAAGTGAGTGATGACTTGCATGTATATTCAGTGTGTGCACATACAGCAGCATGTTATGAACAATAATAATGTGTTTTTGACAAATTGAATCTATACATATTTGCATTTGATGCTCTGGACTACAAAAAGGCCATGTCACGTCAACCACCCATATACATCATCACTACAAAAATAACTAACAAAATGAGGAAACTGGGGCCGGTATCAGCATCTCCAGATAGTGACCTTGGGCCCCATTAACATACAAAAACTTGATATGTATATGTGTATGTGAAAGTGGACCCCACAAGTGGGCAATGCTAGAAACGGGACCCACAAGTGACCAAAAAACTAGCATGGAGACAAAAGTTTTAAAATTTGTTAAATTGAAGTGATATTTGTGATTGTTTTTTTTTTTTTTAATCTTACCTGATTTTTACAGCAGTGTAGGACCACTGGAAAGGGTGGATCCCATAAATGAGCAAAAAACTGGTGGGCCCCCTGAGGGGCAAAGACCAGTATATGTGTGTATGGGAAAAGCTTGTAGGTGTGACATATTTGTGAACTGATACTGCTTGTTTGTCAGACACCATAAATTGCCATGATGTACCAATTCTGCAGCTTTCTCTCAAGATTAAAAGACCCTCAAATGTGCAACTGTATGTAAGCGCCTGTCTTTTTTTAAGTCTTTTTATGCTACACCATAATTGGCATTGTTGGCAGAGAAGGCACTGGAAACGACATCCAGTTTGTTATATCTCTTCACTCTGTGCAAGGAGCACACTGCAGCCACATTAAAAAGGTAGACAATCGCCAGACAGTATGTAGTAAGATAATTTATTTATTATTTATTATAATTTGATTGAATACAGGCAAATACATTTACATTGCCTTTTAGTTAATGGCTTACTATTTTATAGGTACACTTACATGTGTGCTGCCATGCTATGTGATGTCAGACAATTGCTTCTTCATGAAGTCAGGGTAGATGGATTTGCCCTGAGTTTACAAGTGTAGGAACCCCTACTTTGAGTGACATTCCAATGTACTTTTTCGAGAAGGTGGTCGGAAATGTGCTTGTTCTGGGTTTTCTGGGACGTATAACAGACATCCTTTACATGTTTGCCAAATTAAGAACAGCCACTGTTCTCAAGATTTGAACTGATAATTCACCAAGTTAATGAAGGATGTGTTAAACATGAAATGAATAATAACTTATGTAACCACAACCATATAACTTTTTCGAAAGCCACAACAAAAGCTGAAATACAAAGTTCCTAGGGAAGCCAGAAACCATGGAGCTTCTGTAAGAATTGGTTTGTGGCAGTTTGATTAACTGTAACTTTGTGTGGGAACATGCACCACATGCATGTACTTTACTCTAGTGGTTCCCAACTGGTGGGTCGTGGTCCAAAAGTGGGTGGAGGATCAATCAATCAATCAATTCAATCAATTTTATTTATAAAGCCCAATACCACAAATCACACTTTGCTTTTATTTTGGAGTGCAGTTTCCGGCTGTAGAGTGAGTGACTAACGCAAAGCTACTTAACAGAGACAGCAAGGTAGCTCTATGACATGGCCAAATGCAAGTATGATGCTGAATACATTCAACTGTGTGGACCTTGAACTAAAGACTAAGGAGAAATCTGGACCCTGCACCAGTTGGGAACCACTTCTTTACACAATGAAGGGAGGAGGGTGAAAGAACCCTCAACGGATTCATCAGGGACAGCCTGCACAACTGCACAGATCAGTTGTATTGTGTTATACTGACAAGCGTTTCTATTATTTTGTTGTGGCATAAATTGGCTCCCGTCAAACCAAAAACTGGTGTTGATCAATATCCAGTAAAAATTGCCTCAAGTTAAATCAAAGAAAATCCAGAGCAGTCTGAAGAAAAACATGAGGCTAATTACAAAATCCAAAGCAAGAAGGTTTATTCCATGGTCAGAGATGACATCCAAATAAACCCATTTGAAACAGACCAGACCAAGAACTGAACCTAAAAGCCTTGGGCACAGACCTTTATATCCAGTCTCTCTCTCGCTCACTTTCTTAAGTTTTTAAGAAATCATATGTGTAAAAATACTATCATGTTTTTTTCTTTGTTTGTTTTGGGGTTTTTTTTTCAATTCACATACATCACAACATAACTTTTTGCCTCATCTGACCCATGTAAGCCCCCTCTGACCGATTTAAACCGGTTGAGTTGGTTGTTTACATCTATTACCAAAAAGTGCCGACCTCAGCAGGTTTTTTTTTACTCTGATCTTACCCGCCACTCTCTCATGTATCCCAGTCATCTAGGTCAGAGTGAGTATGCATGTGTGCAGGTGCTTGGACTGACCTTCAGATGTGTGTATTTACCCAGGATGTGCATTTACAGTGTTGTGTATTAGTCTGCTCAGCTGCCCTGGCCACTAGTGGTACTTGTTGCAGCCTCAGCACTCAGAGCATCACTCTCCACACAGTAGCTTAACTTACCTAGGAGGGCTTCACTCTACCATGAGATTTGGATCTTGCTTGGCTTGTTTTCTTTTTTATTTCACACAGTGATAACATATTGATGATGCAGTAACAATATATTGATGATACAGTGATAACATTAAAAAAAACAGTGAAAACATATTGACAATACAACTCATCACACAGTAGTTATGCTTGGATTTGATTACCTTACCTTGATTACCTTTTAACTCAATTTGATATTATATATATAAAATGATCAAATAGCCATTCCCAACATTGATTATTGTTTAAAACATAACCTCAACACAATCAGTACACATGGTATTGCTGTTTTCTCTCCCCAACAGCTATGAACAGAGTGTTTGAAATACATAGTATTTAAACTCATAAGCCTTGGCAAACAGGCCCACATATACCTGAATCTGTGACAAATCAGCACGCCTGTCTTTTACAGACTGGGTTTCGGGCCAGTTCTGTTTTTGTTTAGACTTAAAAACTCTACCTGCTGCTTCCTGAGCTCTCAGGTGGAAGGAAATTAAAAAAGATAATCTAATCATGAGGACACACACAGGAGAATGCTGACCATAATAATGACTGAATGAGACAACAACTAAAAACTCCGGCTAGAGGTGCAATTAATTGTATTATTATTAATAATTATTATGAATTGTATTAATTGATGATGTTTTGTGGACAACGCACATTATGGTTTTGCAGAGAAATTATAGAGTCACATGTTTCTCTCATGCAGGTTATGCCTTGGCAATTAACTAATAACTTCTCAAAACTATTGCATTGGTTTTGCAACCTCATGTTGCTGTGAGGTCATCAAACCCACAGCCGATTTATTGCATCTTTGAGTGCTGCATTTAATTTTCCAGAGGGCTTTGAAAACAGATTGCTTTTGATTTATTCATGTCATGAAGGGGGGTCATACTAAGACTAATATAACAGATCATTTTGTAAGGAAGTGCATGCTCTGTTCAGAAATGCCACTTTGGGCCATATGATGCTCTGAATTTCAGATTCAGCTCACACCCCTGTCCCTAAAGAGTGAATGTGACAATAAAAGGCATTACAATTCTGCAGACCAAGCCTCAAATTTGTGTAGAAAATGACAGCTTTGTTGGAGGGTGTTTTAAGTTTCACCACAATACAGCACACAATCTGTCCACCTTAAGTCCTAACTAAAAGTCCTGCTGGCAGCTGTGAAGGCTCTTTACAGTCCACAAATCAAAGCATTGAACAGAACACATAACCCTCTGACAGTTCTGGTGTTCTTCAATCATTATCAGTTGGGGGACTGAAAATTTGAAGAATATGCTCCTATTTATTCAAGTCCTTTTTATAACAATTGACATGCCCATATGTACAACCCTCTTAGTATGAAATTCTCTTTGTATCTCCAGGAACTGTTTCCTTGCTGAGCTGTAGTGCTACTAAAAAGACATTCAAAACCCCCCTCTCTCAAAAGTGTGTTTTTCTGGTGTTTGTGTCCCCTAAAATGTCTGACTTTTACTAGACTGACTTGTATCTATGCAAAGTTTGTGACTAGAGGTGTTTTCACATTGCTCTACTGAAGAGGGCTACGTCTGTGCATGCCCCTAAAAGCTGAGATTCAAACATGACCAGGGCAAGCTAGATTAGGTATTAAAGCCAAATGCTGTCTAATGCAGGAAACACCTTAGGGAACAGAAATAGTCTTTGACCCTGGCAAAGAAACCTAAAACCTCCAGCAGAGAGTGAACTTGTCAGTGAACAGAGCAGAGATATGCTTTATTTCCACTTCCCTGTGTAATTGTAGTCCATAGATCCATAAACATACGGATGATGCCACAAGTATCCAACTCAAAGAAGTGCATTTCTTTACAGATGGATAGAAACCTAATAGGAACTACCTATAGCAATGGGGGAGAGGCTGACTTTGTTCATTTTTGCCATCCAGTAGTTTGGAATATGCACTTGGAACATTACTGGGACAAAACAGGACCAATAATGCATGGCAACTAAGTAAAGATGTTGGCCTGCCAGGTAAGTAGCATGATTTGTGAGATATTTAATTAAAAAGACACATGATTGGTTGAGTAAGGTAACAAATCCACCTTCACTCTACAAATAGACACAACAGTTACACCAGTTACATGCTGACAAACAGAAATAAAAGATACCAACTACACTCACCTGTATATTGGCTTACATATGTCTGTAATGATTTAATACAAAACTGGGACTAAGCTGCAGAGAAAAAAAAAAAAACACACACACACACACACACACACACACACACACACACACACACCAAGAACAGTTCATCAGATCAAACACTTGGGATGTCGGGGGTCATACACATGAAGGCAGTCAGAAAAGGCAGAAAAATCTGTTGGGGAAATCACACAAGAAGCAAAGCCCATAAATCCAAGCAGAGTCAAAAACCAGGGATTCAGACACAAGAAAAACAGCCGGAGAGCATGGACACACTAAGGTGCCAATGACAATCTGGCAAGTGAATGGGGGAAAACATTGGGTTTTAAATACACAAGCGCTGATTACTAACTACACACAGGTGAGTGGAACAAGACACAGGTGAAACATGAGGTAATCAGAGGCAGGAAAAATCAGGAAGTAAAGAAACACTAAACACAATGAGAACACATTTCGAAATAAACAGGGACTGGAGCAAACACATGAACAAAAACTTGACAGAATGCAAAAGCAAAATCTAGCACAACCAGCAGTAGTGGACATGGTGTTAGGCCAGATCCAGAATTTCTTAGTGAGGGAGAAAGAGCAGTGCTGCTTTCAATTCCCTTTAATTTTTTTTTTTTATCTGTGAGGAAACTATTTTAAACAAAATATTAATCATAGCAGACTATTTTTACAAGGAGGGAGGCTCTAATTTTACAGGATCACCA
Organism: Cephalopholis sonnerati; assembly: GCA_019142605.1. Classification (NCBI taxonomy): domain Eukaryota; kingdom Metazoa; phylum Chordata; class Actinopteri; order Perciformes; family Serranidae; genus Cephalopholis; species Cephalopholis sonnerati. Next base: position 3,282,072 of record JAGQAX010000014.1, on the reverse strand, counting down.
ATTAATTTGTTTAAGCTTCAAAGCTTCAGCTGAACCTTTTGAGGACATTTATGCATAGAACTGGACTGTAGATTTTGTTTTAAGGCAGACTTGGAAAAAAGTGAATCTATACTTTAAAGATGGTCCTAAAAAGCCTCCTGTGATGCTGCTTCCTTTGACAAGTGTTGGGTATCACACATTACAAAGGGACACAACTAAAATGTAATGTGACTACAGTAACATGTTACTGTAGTCACATTACAGTTGTCTGTAACACAGTCATAACGCGTCGCTGTTCTACAATCAGTTACCCTAACACTAACCCTCACATTACAATTACTAATCAAATGCTTATGTTGTTACTTGCCTTACACAAGTTCTTCAATTATCTGTAGAGCAAATAGAAAAACAAAATCATCAAATGTGCCAAAATCAGTGACAACGCCTTGTGTGCCCCTGGGAAAGACTTTTTACCTGGTCAGTCTGTGCTGGCTCCGTGTCAGAACACATCTTCTAAAAAACAATTTGAGGAGTTCCTTCTCATTAGGTATAACAGCTGCTTTAGTGATAAACATGTCAAATGAGTTGGACTAGTCTGCTACAAGACCATGGTGTGGTGAGCGAGTTACTCATTTGAGTGTGTTTAAGTGTCTCTGGCCAGTTAAATGCTGTTCATATGCCAATGAAATACTTTTTTTTTTCTTGAAAGTCAGTCATCATCCTGTTAGGAAGGCTAGCCTCTTATATTATTTATTTTATTATTGTTTTGAGGTAATTAATATTTGTATTATGCAGTGTTAGACAAGCCAGCATCTTTTATAGTGTATAGAATGAACCTTGAGTATACTGAATGATACTTGAAAATATGGAATGAAATCTGACGTCATCAGAAGTCTGAGCAAGTCAGCACGAAATCTGGTTACAGCCGGGCACGAACACAGACAGACCTCTACAGGCCCCATGGCATCATTTCTCAACTAAATGCCTGTTGTATGCCACACAACTGCATATGAGTGGAGCCCTTGTCACATCCACCACAGTTAACACACAAAAATAGAGTGCCTTGTGGAGCAGCGTCCAAATCTCCCTGACCTGCCTTCATGGACAGCCTGGTATTGATAGTGTTTGCCCTGTTGTGAAATTAAACCACTATTAAAACATTTTTTTTGTATTGCACTTTGCACTCACTAGTAAAACAAGTGATGATGGCTTGTCTTGAGTCTATCGCCTTTAAAAGTAGCAGGCTGGTCCACAGCCAAAATCCCCTGTTATTTTGCTGCATGTCTTTTTCCATCACATAGCACAGCAGGTAAAAGTTTACCTTTTGGAGGTGAGCTGTTTGCAGAGGTGCAGTAAGAGCCTGTTGTCTGTAGCTCTTTAACATGTTACTGTTGCTATTTACTCTCTCCCCTTGGTATTAGACTTGTTTTTATTGAAGAAAAATCAGCTAACTAAGTTCTGTTAATTCAGTGATAAACATTTAATTTCCTATATGTGGCAACGTAGGGGGTGTTTTTATATTATAAAGGGGCTATAACAGAATGACACCAATTGCAAGCCAGACAACGCCACCAAGGGACTTTCACCCGATGAGTTTTACCCAGTTCTAAGCAATGAGGCAAACACGGGTTCAAACACTACAAGACAGACGTGGTTCAAAAGCAAATCAAAATTTATTTATTAATAATTGTTTAAGCAAAAATAATACTATTAAACTGGAAGTGTCTGTGGAGGGAAAAGAAAGAGTTAGTAATAGGCAATGAATGCAAGTTAAAGTTACGGAAGGATGTATGTATGAAAATTTATTACAATTATTTTAACAATAACTTTTTTAATTAATAAAAACACTTCCAGAATAAATGATTAAAAACTATCAAAAAGGGGAGGGGGAGTGAGTGGAAGCTAGCAAGGGGGAGGCAAACTACCAAAGGAAGTGTCCCAGGAGTGCACTTACCCACCACTCGTGAACTCACAGCAAACAGGTGCAGACTATCGTGTCCCAGTGCCCTTATCACTACAACAAAAAGGTGCTAGGAACCACCCAGAGTGCCTAGCCTCCACTGCACTGTAAGGGAAAAGAAAGAAAATGTTACTCAAGAAACGACTAAAACTGTATTAAACCAGTTGGTTCAGGCTAAAAGGGCAAATTTTAATAACAAATTCAATAAAATGTCATGATTAGAAGGTAATGGCTAACTCAAAGTAAACTAAAGATAAGCAGACTGGAACAAAACAGGACCTAACAAAACCAAAGCTAACAAAACAGACAAAACACTCATCTCAAACAAAACAGCTGCTGATTGTGTCTGGGCAGATACTACAATTACCCTGATGTCCTTCAATTAGTTTGGAACAATTCACCACTCAAATCAATTTTAATGGACACCAAGACGACCAGGCCATCAGTGCAAAACAGGCAGTAACCTCAGAGACATGACCATTTGGCAGCCACCAGGCACAGACAAAGAGAAAGGCAGCCTTCATGCCACAAGTGTCTTAAATAGGCTCTGCCAATTTAGGGAGGTTAGGAAAGGGGAGGAGTTGACCTACTTTTTGGAGAGGCTGCAGTCTGCAGCCTCTGAACTCAGATTCTCTCCGCTACATATAGATTCTTCAAAATTAAAGTCCCCCATTAATTTGTTATGTACAAGCCTCTATTTTAATGTAGCAAAATGAATAATGTTGGGCAGAAACCTAACACAACTCCCATACAGCTGAAAATAAATATGACACAGAAAAATAAAGCAGATCTCTAAAGTACAGACAGGGACACAGGACTGAACTAAATTGTAAACCACAGAGATTGAGATTGAAGCTAAAAAAAAGTACTGAGAGCTGAACACGCAGAGTTTAAAAAACACCTTTCTCTCTGGTCTCCTGCACAGACAGACATCAGCCGAGTGTTGCAACATATGCAGGAGGAAAAGTGAGGTTGAAAGGGGTACCTGCTAGGGGGCGGGCAGGTGCACTTTTGGCTGGACTCAGGAGATGGTCCATCTTGGGCGTGGCTCAGCATGTCCTAACTGATAATGGAAAGTCTGAGTGGCATGGTTCCACTCAGCACTGCCAAAAGTGGCAACTGATAAAACCATACAACAACACCAGAAGAGTTATCCATTCACACAGCTATGGCTATGTGTAGTATGACCATTAGGAAGGGCTATGGGTGCACCTTTACGTCATATTTAAGAGAAATGATCAGCGCACCTGACACTCTAGCAGAATGTTAAGGTTTTGAGCAAGTCTAGACCGTCTTTCTTAACTCAGTCTTCTTCTGAAGTCGTTGAATCCCGGCATTTGGTCGGTGACTGCTGGCGTCAGAAACTGACAAAAGAAGCCATCCTATTACATCGGCATGATATGCAGCTGGATGCCACGGTGTCAGCAGGAGACACGGCGGGACAACAAAATAAGTTAAGGCTGCAGAATTCTGAGTAGGGCAGGCGGGTAGGTTGGTGAATAGGTCCAACAAACACCAACAACACCAACTGTCACCTGGGAGGCCAGTATTCACTTCCTGTTAGATTGTAAAGCCAAACCCTGTTCTTTTTCTTTAACCCAACCACGTGCTTTTATTGCCTATACCCAACCACGTACATTTGTAGTTGAACACTTCAATTCGCTGTGTTGTACCAACATAGTGCATTTATTTTGAAAGAGGCTGCATGCAAACGGTACATTTTCTTTGAGCTGGGGGAGAGTATTTTGAGAACAAACAATGTATGTAACATGCATGGCGTCAATAACCAATGCACCCAGGTTACCTTGCACTTTGTATCTCAATGTGGAAAGTCCATGACCAAACATCGATATGTGACCAGGTCAGAGTGAGAATGTGTTGTCTTTCTTTCAGTGCAATTTGTATGCTCTGGCTAATATACACCTTACACAATTTTTATCTATAATTCTGACCATATTGTTGGTCAAACCATTTACTTCCTCCACTGGTGCCATGTCAGGTTTTGCTTGCATCATGAAATTTGCAGTGTCAGAAACTCTTCTGCTACTGATAAAAATACATACTGCAAGTGCTGCATTATTGAAGCAGTGATGCAAAGCTGACAATCTGTTCCACTGCACTGCCAATGGGCAGAGAGGAAATGAAACACCAGGCAGGCAAACACACACACACACACACACACACACACAGCACTTTAGCCATTCAACCCGTGCAACGACTCAAAAAGCCATACGATAATTAAATGAAATCAGTGAGTTGAGGATCACCTGTACATTCAGACATTCAGTGTACCCAGAAATCTCTCTAGGGGCTCAGAGACATGTCACAGCTCTCACTATGTAGTGTCTGCCAGTTGCAGCTTTATATTGCAGTAATCAGGCTGAGTGTGACCACTTCATATCTGGTTTTGCTCTGGCTAAATGTGACAGGAAAATGGAGGGATTTTGGTACTGTGGGACATATGTATAAAGGAGCTCTTACTGAAATAAACATAAATCAGTACTGTCCTTGATTTTCTCTGTTGTTTTTGCCACTTTGGGAAAATGGGATTGGGTTGCCAGGAATGTAAGTCTAGATTCCCTGTGTTTGTCAGCTGAGAGACAGAGGATAAGAGAGATGGAAAAAATTCAAGCTACCAGCATGTGTGCAGATAGTTTAAGTAATGTCCACTACATTAACTTCAGTCAACAATTCAACTGGCAGTAGCAGGACTTGGGTGGAGGCCAGCAGTGGGAAAGAGAACTAAGGTGATAATGAGGAGATTGGAGTTTTAGTTCTGCAATTATTTTGGAGAAACAGAGCTGTTCTGTGCACAGAATGCATCACTTTGGTCAAGAAGTAAAACACTGTTCTTTAGAAGAAGAAAAAAATAGCTAATTGGTAGATTGAATGGAAATGTAGAAATAATAGTTCTTGTCTAGCTCGAAATTCAAACACAGCCATGTTTATCAAGGTTAGTTATTTAACCAAGCTGTCTGGAAAGAACGTAAGCCATGTCATACATGCATGCCTGAAGTAACCCAGTGTTCTTGGGTCAGAGTAAGACAGACAGACAGTGAGACTGGATATATGGATTGCAGATAGTATTTGTGAGGTATAGTGCCATGCATGGACATTTTTGTAGGCAGGTGCAAGGGAAAGGGGAACCCTCTCATATGTATTAATACAAAATTAAAGTTACATACAGAAGCACATCTTTGACTTACTTACATATTTATTAATTCAATTCAATACCCATACAGTGATGTAGACAAGGGCATCATATCATGTGAACATTGCAAGGGTGATATATTATCTGGAGGTCCTCCCCCAGGAAATCTTGGGCCTCAAACGCTTCATTTCCTGCATTCTGGTAAAATTTTCTGCATCAATGTATGATGGGATTGTCTTGGTGTATAAAGGAAAACACAAAATTAGAGTGGCAGCAAGTCTTAGTAGCTCCTGTTTTCAAGTCATGTTTGAGTGTGTTTTTTTCTTTGTTAATGATTGTTAATTTTTCCAATGTGATGAGTAAAGTTGTGTACACGAGGTACAATCTTCTGGCTCTGAGAGGAACTACTTATGGAGTTAAACACCCGATACCAGCCAAGCTGAGGAAGCTGTTTCGAGGCTGTAGAGCAGGAGCAAAGCTAAAGGCAAGGAGGTGGAGATACAAGCCTTTCCTGCCGTTTGTCATCATGGGGAATGTAAACTCACTATCCAACAAGTGTGATGAGCTGCTGGCATTGGTGAGGAGCCAACGACTCTACAGGGAGCGTAGTCTGATAAGCTACAGGATATTGAACTGTTGGCAGTCAGTCTTAGACCGTATTGTGTACCACGGGAGTTTTTGCACATTGTCGCCATTATTGTTTACATTCCACCGTGGGCAGAAACAGCAGTGGCATGTGACATCATCCATGAAACTGTTGCTAGGATTCAGACCCAGCATCCTAGTGCATTCATTGCAATAACAGGGGATTTTAACAACGCTATTTTCTCCTCCCATCTGACTGGGTTTGTTCAGTATGTCGACTGTCCCACCAGGAGAATAAGACACTAAATTTGTTTTATGGAAAAGTCAAGGATGCCTATAGTGCCACTGCCCTACCACGTCTTGGCAGATCAGATCATAATCTGGTCTGTCTCTCCAGCCTCCATACAAACCCTGTGTATTAAAGTCGCCTGTTACCACCTGCTCAGTCAGGAGGTGGTCCCCGGAGACCAGTGAGCCTCTCAGGGACTGATTTGAATGTACAGACTGGACGGTGCTACTGGAGCCACAGGAGAACAACGTGGACAGTAAGGTGGATATTCTAAAAGAATATATAAACTTCTGGAGGGACACTTTGATGCCAGTAAAGACTGTATGCTGCTTCCCCAATAATGAACCCTGGGTCAACAGTAATATTAAGCAGCTCCTCAACCAGAAAAACCCAGAGTTCAAGCAAGGGGACAAGGAGAGGCTCAGCGAGGTTAAGCATGAGCTGAAGGGGAGACTGAGACAGGCAAAGGTGGGCTACAAAAGAAAGGTGGAGAGTAAGCTGCAGCAGCACAACATCAGAGAGGTGTGGAAAGGAATAAAGTACATCACAGGCTATTCAAAGAATAGCCAGGTTATGGATGCTGACCTGGACAAAGCCAACAACTTCACCCTGTTTATTAACAGGTTTGATGGAGGGGGCAGTGTTCACCCTACCCCTGCATCCACCCCCCTTCCACAGTGTTTCCTGCTGCTGCTGCTGCTGCTCCTGCTCCACTGTCTCCTGGAAGTAGCCCCTCCCCTACTACTGCAGCTACAGCTACAACACCTACCACCCACAGCCAACTACCACTGTCTATTACAGCAGACAAGGTAAGGACGGCGCTCAGGAGACTGCGTACAGGGAAAACTGCGGGCCCGGATGGAGTGTGTCCAAGGCTCCTGAAAGACTGTGCAGCCCAGCTAGCAGAGCCCCTTCAGTGGATCTTCAACAGGAGTCTTCAAACAGGCAAAGTCCTGGTGCAGTGGAATACATATTGTCTCGTACCAGTGCCCAAAGTGGGGCGCCCGGCCGAGTTAAATGACTACCAACCAGTGGCCTTAACATCACACAACATGAAGACCCTGGAGCGCCTGGTCCTCCGTTTCCTGAAGTCAGAGGTAACTGATGCTGTGGACCCCCTCCAGAATGCCTATCAGGAGCACATGGGAGTGGAAGATGCGACAAATAACAGATTACCTGACAGAGTGGCCTCAGTATGTCAGGCTTGGAAGCTATGTCTCTGGGATGGTCAGGAGCAGCACTGTACTCCTCAGGGAACTCTTATAGCACCGTTCCTGTTCACACTCTACACAGCAGACTTTAAATACAAGTCAGAGTCCTGCCACATACAAAATTACTCTGACGATACAGCTATTATAGCTTGTATCAGGAGCAATCAGGAACGTGAGTAGAGGGATGGTGGATGCCTTCTGGGGCTGGTGCAGTAAGTGCTGTCTCCACCTGAACACAACCAAAACCAAGGAAATGGTGGTGGATTTCAGGAGAAAGAGGTCACCCCATCAACCAGTCTGCATAAAGAGGGGAGGACATTGAGGTGGTGCACACCTACAAATATCTGGGGGTCTTCTTGAATGATACGCTGGACTGGTCCTCTAATACTGACGCCCTCTACAGGAAGGGGCAGAGCTGCCTGTTCTGAGGTCCCTGAGGTCCTTTCATGCGTGTGTGGAGATGTTGACCATCTTCCATCATACGGTGGTGGCAAGTGCACTTTTCAGTGCAGTGCAGTGTGCTGGGGAGGCAGCCTAACAGACAAAAACACCAAGCATTTGGACAAGCTGGTTAAAAAAGCTGGCGCAGTGCCTGGCAGGAGACTGGACCCACTAAGAACAGTGGTGGAGAAGGGCACATTGAACAAACTGAAAGCTATAATGGACAATAGCAGACACCCTCTCCACAGCCTCCTGGAGCAACAGAGGAGGAGCCACAGCAGTCAGCTCATTTGAGCATGTAGTGTAAAGCAAAGTAGAATGGGGAACAGCTGAGAACTGGAAAGTACCAGACTATACCGGCTATATTAGTCACTCGGGTTTATGTGTTGATTGCTTGTGAACACATTAAACTCTATTGCATCTGATTTCAGCTGCTGCCACTGATTTTTTTCGAGTACTTTTCTTTTGACTACAAGGCTGTAATAGAGAAGGAGAAGACAATTTTAAGCAAGTTGTTGGGGACAAGGTCCAGATCCATCAGGCCCACTTCTGGACACCTTTTACTCTACAAGCATTTCAGGAGATCCCTTCTACCCACGGGAATAAGACTGTTTAACACCTCCTGAATACAGTCACACACACACTTACACACATCACACTAGCCACAACTGTCTGGACTGGGAAATTGACAATTTTTATCTTAATTTAATTTCTATTTGTGCACTTATTTTAATGCGTTTTATTTATTGTTTTGTGTTTTTTATGAGCTGCTGGTAAACTGAATTTCCCCTCGGGGATAAACAAAGTTCTATTCTATTCTATTCTATTCCTGTAGGTCTAATTGCATGTTGTCTGTTGAGTCAACACACGTGTTTTACTTTGTATAAATGAGGGACCATATTCTGCAGTGAGGTTTAAATGGTTCTGGACATACAGAGTAGAAGCTGCTCTGACACACAGACACACTATTGCCTGGTTCACACTACACAACATTTTTGTCTGTTCCAACAGTCACTATGTCAGATTACATGATTGTAGAGTCATAAAATCATGCCGTGACTTGGCCAATAGACATGACAGACTAGACGATGGTCCACTCCAATCATCCCCGTCATCGGGTTAATCTCGTCCTATTTTTATTATTAATATTATTTAATTCACTGTCTGTTCACATGCAAGCCGAAATGTTGTTGTAGTGATGTAAAAAAGCGCCAGGTGGCAGGAGCTCCATTTGAAGTACCACGTGTAAACTTCCAAGTCATTGAATCCTCCAGTTCCTGTTTCACAATAAAAGCCTGTTTAAAAAATGAAGGGATTCTCTCAACCACAGTTAAAGGGGGCTTTTAATTTTATAGAGATACTGTTTGTAAGGTAATGAATCAGAGCTAGTTCATTTAGGGTTTGACAGTAAGAAGGATGGTGTGTCGGTCAGGACGCAGGAATGAAACTGGGATTTATTTCCCAACTGTCAGCGGCGGTCCGTTAATACGGGGCGCAGGGGTGCCGTCCCATCAAAATATATCAATAAAGTTGAGGGTTTTCATGCCTCAGTGAGGGTTTTCATGCCTCAGTGAACGCAACACTCACATGACGGACAGTGCGCGACTCAACATGGCGGCGCCCAGCTGCTAGAACAAACTTTTCTCTCCGGACTTAATCATTATTATTATTATTCTTTTTTTTTCTCTGCAAAGTTCTTTCTTTTTTCTTTTTCACCCCCCATAACCCCCGGTTCCATCTCCACTAACGGACTACCTCATTCATTCATCGATCTGGACCCTTAGAGAACTACATAGACCACTACTTCACCACATACTGCACGATGAATGCGGCCACTTCAGCCACCCCCGGGAAATCCAGCTTCTCTCCAGCCTACAAAAGACCCCGTTCAGGTTCTCTACCCAGCACACACACATCTCCATCCTCATCCCCGAACCCACTCCATCATTCAGAGGTAAGCGACATTTTAATCTCCATAAACCAAAAACTCTCCGGACTCGACACTAGAATCGCACTCATTGAAGTTCTACACAAAGAATTCCAGTCACTCCGTGAAGGCTTAGAATACAGCCACGAACAGATCGAAAAACTCACCAAGGAAAACAAACCCTCCATAAAACCGTCAACACCATCACCGACCAGCTCACCTCTGTTACAACCCAGCTCACCACCATCACCGCCGAAAATAAAACAATGAAGGAAACAATTTTGGATTTACAAGCACGCAGTATGAGAGACAACTTGTTTTTTTCCGGCATCCCTGAACACATCACAGACGAGCCAGAGAAATCAGTAAAGAACTTCATGAGACTCCAGCTCAAACTCCCCGCAGACACAGTCAACAACATCACATTTCACCGCGTTCACCGTTTAGGACAGAAAAACACCGCCAATAACAGACCCCGCCCGATTGTCGCCAAATTCGAACACTTTAAACAGAAAGAACTAGTCAAACATCAAGGAAAACAGCTTAAAGGAACGGACTACGGACTACGGACTAAACGATCAATACCCAAAAGAAATCATGGACAGACGCAAAAAACTCTTCCCCATCCGTAAACAAATGATCTCAGAAGGAAAGAAAGCAGTCATCTCAGTGGACAAACTTTACATAAACGGACAGTTATACTGCAGCAAGGACATCACCCCCTGGTTATACTAGCCCCCCTCATGTAAACAAAGTCTCTCTCCTTTCCTCTCCTATTCACATGCAGTCTCGCTCTCTCCCTCCGCTACACAGACACCCCCCCCCCTCCCGCCGCCACAATAACTCCTAAGGACAATCATAAACTTTCACGCACGAACGTCTCGCTCCGCACAGCATGCGCTCTGTTACGCAGCGCTCTCTATGTTCTTTATTGTTAAGTGTTGGTGTTTTGTTCTCTGTTCTTATGTATGTAGACCTTACTGTTTGTGTTTTTTTGTTGTGTTGTAATCACATGTCTAGCCCTGCAAGCCACCCCCCCACAGACCCACACACACACACACTCCTGCATATGTCCACACTCACTCACACCCATTCACACCCACTCAGCATAATGAAACCATCTTCTTTTGATAACAATCACCCAACATGTCAGCAATAAAATTCGTCTCTTGGAATATCCGTGGCATTGGTACTCAGGCTAAGAAAAACAAAGTATTCAATCATCTCACCTCACTCCACGCAGATATTTGTTTACTACAGGAAACACATCTTTCAGAATTAAACAACATCAAATTACAGTCATCAGAGTTTACTCACTCATTTTCATCACACTACAATAAAAAACAAAGAGGGGTTTGTATTTTAATCAGTAAATCAATATCATTTATCCATAACACCACCATCACAGACCCTGAAGGACGTTTTATCATCATTAACATATCAATCAACAATAATCCACTGACAATTGGTAATCTATATGGCCCAAACACTGATGACCCGTCTTTTTTCATAATTTCTTTTCATCCATATCCAACTTTTCTGACTCCCCAATAATAATCGGCTTTAATACAGTAATAAACCCATCAATAGACAGATCCAACGCATCCAGCAATACACGCACCTGGCAGTCAACACAAACAATAATCCAGTTCATGAGGGATTTTGGTCTTGGCGATAGTTGGCGCCTACAATACCCAACTGCAAGAGAATTCTCATTTTTTTCATCAGTTCATCATTCATATTCACGCATCGATTTCTTCCTTACCAGTAATTCAATCATCCCAAATATCTTTGATCATCAAATCCACCCCATTATCATCGGTGACCATGGCCCAGTATCATTCAAATGGAACCCACCAAGACCACACAAACCAGTCACCAGATGGCGCTTTAACACATCCCTCCTGAAAGATTTTGAATTTAACGACCTCATCAAAAGAGAGTGGGCAGCCTTCCTGGAAATAAATGATTCCCCAAAGCCACCCCCCACACTTCTATGGGAAACTGGTAAAGCAGTCATCAGAGGAATCATCATTTCATATTCAGCCTATAAGAAAAAGAAAGAAAACAAACAAGAATCCGAACTACAAGAAAAATCAAACAACTAGAATCAGTCAATGCAATTAATCCATCAGAAGAAAATGAGAAGAAATTAAGACAATATAAAATAGAAATAAATGAAATCCTGAACAAGAAAACTAACTTCATGATCAGCAGACTCCGACAAGAAAACTTCCATCACAGTAACAAATCTGGTAAATATCTTGCAAACCAAATCAAAAGAAATAAGGAAAAATCCACAATCTCCACTATCATGAACTCAGCAGGGAAGCCAACAAACTCACCCGACGAAATAAATCAAATATTCAGAGATTTTTATGCCAATCTGTACTCCACAGACAATAACCCTAAGGAAGAAGACATCAGACCATTTCTCACCCACCTCAATTTACCCCAACTCTCCCCTGATCAAAAAAACACATTAGACACACCCATTTCAACTGAAGAAATCCAATCTTCCCTCAATAAAATGCCTAACAATAAAGCACCCGGTCCTGATGGCTTCCCTGCTGAGTTCTACAAACACTTCTGGTCCATCTTAGCTCCACTTTTCCATAGAATGGTAACCGAAATACAACAAAACTCCGGACTTCCACCCAACATGAATATAGCATCCATCTCACTCCTTCTCAAACCAAACAAAGACCCCACCCTGCCTTCAAGTTACCGTCCCATTTCACTCCTCAACGTCGACATAAAAATTATCACCAAAGCACTCTCCCACAGATTAGAAAAAATAATTCCATCCATTATTCACCCGGACCAAACAGGATTTATCAAAGGAAGAAACTCATCCAATAACACACGCAGACTATTCAATATAATGCACCACTCAGCCATACATAACCATCATTCAATCATAGCCACCTTAGATGCAGAAAAAGCCTTCGACAGAGTTAACTGGTCATTCCTCATCCACACCCTCCACAGTTTTGGCTTTGGGGAATCATTTATTAACTGGATCAGAACACTTTACACCTCACCTACAGCCACAGTTATTACTAACGGACAAACCTCACAAAGCTTCACTCTTCACAGGGGGACCAGGCAAGGTTGCCCACTCTCTCCCTCTCTGTTCACCATTTTCATTGAACCCCTAGCAGCAGCCATCCGTCAGAACCCCCTCATCACAGGAATCCAAACCCCCAACATGCACCATAAAATCAGCCTCTATGCAGATGATATATTACTTTTTATTCAGAACCCACAATCATCACTACAAGAAGTAATCAAAGTCATCAAATCATTCTCCCTTCTCTCGGACTACTCAATAAACTGGAACAAATCCTCCATACTCCCATCAAACACCAACAGTCTGGATGTGGCAGCCCTTACAACACCCATCCCCTTCTGCACAAGTCACATCACTTATTTAGGCATCCACATTTCCCCCAGGCTGTCAGAGTTGATCAACCTGAATTTCACTCCACTACTCAAAACAATTCATGACGATCTCCAGCGATGGATGAACCTCCCACTATCCATTCTAGGCAGAATAGCAACAGTTAAAATGACAATCCTCCCCATAATCAATTATCTCCTCTCAATGATCCCCACTCATCCACCTCTCACCTGGTTTCATTCCCTCGATTCATCCATCAACAAATTCTACTGGAAAAATAAACCCCCACGAATCAAACTGGCCACTCTTCAGAAATCAAAAAAATTAGGCGGACTTAATGCTCCAAATTTTCACTATTACTCACTAGCAAATCAGCTTCAATACATCTACAAATGGACCCACCCCACTCAGTCAGATAGCACTTGGTTAGACATAGAACAAACAGTTAGCAAAGACATCCATATTTCAGATTTACCATTCCTCAGTCAAACTATCAAAAAACACCCCTGTTTCCAAAACCCCACAATATCATCGGCTCTGACAGCCTGGTGGAAATTCTACAACATTACTAACTCCACTCTGGCACCTTCACTTTTCACCCTGATCTGGCATAACCCGGACTTCATCATCAATAAACAATCACTATACTTCAGCACTTGGGTAGATAAAGGGATTACTCACCTCAAACATATATTCAACAATAACATCCTGGTTCCATTTCCCATCCTGGTCCAGAAGTTCGGCATCAGGAGCCATCAATTTCTACAATATCTACAGGTTTCATCATCCATCCAATCAACAATGAAAAACAAGAATATAAACTTAGACCTCCCCCCTTCAGCCTCTACATTCATTAACATCTCTTCCCAAAAAAGCTTTTATCTAAAATATACAAACTATTATCACAGGCCGATACATCACCCTCCATACCTTCAGAAAAATGGGAAACTGATCTCTCCATTGCTCCTGATGCTGACTTCTGGCCCCAAATCTGCCAGAACATTTTCCTGATGACAACAAATGCCAACTTACAACTCATACAATACAAAATCCTCCATAGAACTCATCTGACTGGACACAAAATGCAAAAAATGGGCTTCTCTTCATCTGGAAACTGCTCACACTGCTCACTAAATTGCACTGATACCTACATTCATGCAACCTGGCACTGTACACCTGTTCACCACTTCTGGAGAAATATTACAGAAACATTATCCCTGATCTTGGGCTGCCACATCCCACTTTCCCCGTCCCTCTGTTTATTAGGAGATCTATCCACATTAAAACTTGACAAAACACACACCCGTTCACTTCTAGTGGCGCTGACTGTCGCCAAGTAAACTATCCTCATGAACTGGAAGTCTCGGAACTCCATACACATCATACACTGGAAAAACTTGCTCATAGACTATATCTCCATAGAAAATACAAACTCCTCTGACAGTAATCATAACCCTACCTGGCGATCATTCATCACTTTTTTACAATCATAATCTGCAACAAACCAGTCACATCAACCACCTCAGTTCTCTGACACCTCCATTCCCATCCTTAGTAATTTGTACCTATTCATATATTTATTTATTTTTATCTTTTTCTTCTCCCTGACAACTAATTGCCACTGGACACAAATTGTTGTAATAGACTTTATCTCACTAGAAAGCACAAACTCCGCTGACAATAATCATAACACTATCTGGCAACCATTCATCACTTTCCTTCAATCACCACCTAAAACAAGTTATTATCACATCAATCACTACAGCTCCATGTTTTGTTTGTTTGTTTGTTGGTTTATTATTATTATTATTATTATTATCATCATCATTATATATATATATATATATATATATATTTTGTTTTTGTTTTTTGTTTTCATTAAATTCTGCTTCTCTGCCTGAGCATACCATTACTAAAAACAAAACATAACAAAACAAACAAACAAAACAAACTCAATTACAAAAAAAAACAACAAAAAAACATATAGGTAGAAATAAATTTTAAATGGACGTGTATGTATGTGTAGGTACGCATGTATGTGTATGTATATATATGTACATATATAGATATATTTATTATTATTATTATTATAGGTATTCTGACATTGCAAAATAATTACTTGTACTATTAAATTACATTATTCTGCTGTAAGATGATGTTAATATTATTTACCATTATTATTATTGTTATTATTATTGTTATTGTTATTTATTTACTTTTTATTTATTTATTTTTCCTTCCTTTCTTCCTCTGGGGGGGTGGGGGGTGGGGTAATTGATACAACCATCATTATCACTGTAACCATTATGATCAAAATTATTGTTATTATCTTCTATTACTATTTATACTTATTTATATAATTATATACTTATATTTATACGTACCACTTGCCTCTCAGGTCCCTGCCACGCTTGTTGGGCCTTGGCCTGTGATCTCCTCGCCCCCTTCCGGCCTCCCTCCTCCAACCCCCCCCCCCCCCCCCCAACTCTCCGCCCTGGACTATTTTCAGGTGGCACAACACCTTTTTTAATGCACATCACACTAGTTTAGGAAGAGGAAAGGGGACACAATCAAATCAGATCAAACCAGATCAACCCCCTTTCCTCGTTTTTAATGCACCACATTGGAAAACACACACACCTCTTAAAAAAAAAAAAAAAAAAAAGGCCTCATATGTGTGTATATATATATATACACATATAAATGGCGATAATAATAATAATTTTAATAAATAAAATAATCAGAATAATAAAGACTATATAGATATATACATCTAGACATAGGGTAAGGTGTTGTGCCGCATACAGTCCGGGGCACGCGGGGGTGGAGTGGGGGGTCCGGAGGTGTTGGGGGGTTGCAGGCTGGTCCCGTGTGGGTGGGTAGGGACCTGATGCACCCCATAAAATTTAAAGACCCCCCTCCTCCCCTGCCCTCTCTCCATATTTATTATATTATATTATTGTTACTCATCATCGTTATTAATATTTAATATTATTATTATTGATATTATTTCTACTATTATTATTGCAAAAATTATAAGCTTGCATTGTGGTGTTTCTTTTAATTTTCTCAGTTATTTATTTATTTTGTTGTTGTTCATTTCCTTCTGTTAGCTCGTTTTTTTTATTTTTAATATTATATCCTTTGCCTGTCTGACAATTATTATATTCATTATTATTAATATTATACAACCCATAATACCGTTTTTCATACTCTCAAATCTCTCTCACACACACACACAAACACACACACACACACACACACACACACACACAAATCACAAATGTTGTTGTTGTTATTCACACCTTGTTTGTCTGTCCTGTATTGTCATTGTAATGTTATATTGCACAATAAAAAAAAAATATATATATATATCAATAAAGTCTATTTAAATATGTTAATAATAGATTAATTAAATAGTGCGAATTTCGAAATAATTATGTAATAAAATGTGCCTGGTAGTGTGTCAGTGCTTGTCAGTATTCATTATAAATTGTTTCCATATTGTATTTGGTTAATTTCTGTGTTAATACGTATACTTCCTGCATGAGGGACGCCAGCCAAACGATAGTGAATGCAAGTCCTTCAACTTTTGGCTAGCATGTGACCTGAGGCTGCTCTCTGATTCGTTGCTTCAGATTTTTCGACGGGGCGCAGCCCGGTGCGCCCTGGATGCTCCCACTTTCATCGGCAGCGAATCAATGTTGTAGTTGTGTTTTTGTGATCCAATGTGATTGGACAATTCTCGACAGCAACGCTATCTTTCAAGTTCGGATGCGCGTGACTCCTGCTCCCGTTTTACAGGATGATGGCGAAGTAGACCTGTGGAAATGAAAGAAAACTCTGTTGTTTCCCTACAAAATCAGCCTTTTACACGGCCTTCACTGGAGGAAAAAAAGAGGATAAAAGAGCTTGGACCGGACCGACCTGATCTACAGATTCAGCGGCAGGCAAGTGACGGAGGACGAGCTTACACCCGGGGCTTTTCCCGATCTTGTTATGAGAAACGGAGTTGGCTAGCTGGATGTGGTCAAAGTAATGCATTTTATTGCTTTCCTTGCTTGCTATTTCAACGTGTTGGTACTGAAGCATTGTGGACAACGGCGGGGGTACAAGACCTAAAACACCTGTCTGAAAAATGCAAACGGTTCGAAAATAGCCATCTGGACACCAGTAGACAGCCTCCGATCAGTCTCCTCTATTCACCAGGTGTGTGTGTGGATTTGTGATATGCCCTGTGTCTTTTTGATTGCTCTGATCATGACATTAGATCTCCAGCTTGTGGGTTGTATATATGTTTTGCTCTGTCTCTCTATTGCTATGGTATCATTCATTACCATTTCAATATTACCACCTTTTTAGAGCAGAGGTTCCTCTAAATAAGTTGTTATATTTTCGTTTTTTTGTTTCTTCTTGTTATATTATGGTTCACACCTGATACTCTAGTTATGTGGTATTCATGTCCTGATTAAGCGCTAAGTACTGTACAAGGTCTTTTACCTGACGTGTGTCTTTTTAAAGTGCACTATGGAGCTTTGTGCATAATTTTTGTGTGTATATATGATGTCTTCTAGTGACTTTAATGTGTATTTTACTATGCATTAGGCCCATATGTTTTTTCTTTGTATGCATTCATCTATGGAATCTATTGTAGTATTCAATCTCAGGGACCCTATTAAGGACCAGCTGAGCTGTCAGGTGACCTAGCCTAGTATTTATCTGAAGGGGTGTCTTTGAATGTTCTGTTTGTCTGGAGAAAAGCTTTTGCATGAAATGTCACAAGGTGGTACAAATAAATGATAATGTGACCATTATCGAGTCTTACTGGCCAGTGTTCAGGCAACATTAGTTTGTTGTGTTGTTATTTTATTTTTATCTACTAAGTTTAGGCCAGTATGCTGTAGTGTGTAAAAAGGTTGTATGTTATTTTTATTGTTTTTGAGGAAAGAGAAGTGGCTTATGCAGGTAGTTTATCCCAGCTAAGTTCAAGGCCTACAGTAGAATATATGAGCTGAGACTATACAGTAGTATGAGCTCATGTGAACTCGACAGGAATTTTTGGTGGGAAGATAGATGTTAATATATTTTATTTTGGTATCTTATCTTTTTGTTTTCCTGATTTTTGGTAAAGGAATTCATGTTTTGTAGGAAATAATACCACCCATTTTTATTTCATTTAACTTCATTTAGTTTATCCATTGTTTAATTTGATTAGTTTGGTTACTGAATACTGTCAGTCTGATTTGAGACAGAAAACCTCCAAAAGAGAGAAGTGGTGTTGTCTCCTTTGTTATATTCGCTCTATATCACTCAGGTTTCCCTGCTGCAAGGAGAAACGACTGTTGTTGGGCTTGCTGGAGTAGGACCATCTCTTCTTGACAATACTCCTCAGTCTTTGGTGGAGAACTTGAGGGGATCTGCCTACAAAGAGTTCAGCAGTAGCATCCATGAGCTCCTGACCAGTTGTTATACACCTCGTCATTTGGGTTGGTAGATGTTGGGGAGTTGAGTGTTGAGTGTCCAAAGAAGGCAGCCTTTCGGAGCTCTGTTTTGTCCTCAAGTGGATCTGTGCTGGGCCTCTCTGGCCAAGTATCTGGGCTCTAGAGGAGGAAGGGAGGTCCTTGTGACCAGTGGTTTAGCTTAATCAGGGCTTCCAGGGCCTTCCCTCTGGTACGATCATCTGCAAGATTTTCCACTGAGTCCACATAGCGCCAGGTACATTTCTCCGTTAAAGGAGAAGTCCAGTATTTTGCACTTTGAGTCCCATTCCTGGGTTGTTTATGATGAAATAGAGTGGTTAAGACCAAAATCTTGACGACTGCTCTTTCCCTGACAATTTGAGAGAATTTGGCTTTCCCCTGCCTAGCTTAACAATGCTGTCTATGGCTATGTGTAAATCTGTCCTAAAACCACCTTAAACGTTCGTTTTCAAAGCCATGAAACTCACCAAGTGGTCAGTGGTGTTCTTTGATGTCTTTGATGACATAAAAATCGTAGCAAACTGTGGTTTCCATCCGTGTATTCGTTATTCATCTCGATTGTGGAACTATTTTTTCAGCTGCCTCACACCCGTGTGTACACTTCCACTTGATCATTCGTTTGACCCTGAAGTGTTATACACTGCAGCCCACTTGATGGCGATAATGCTCCTTTACGTTAGTGTCGCCAACCAGCAGGAAACCATTGCAATGTAATGGGACACAGAAAAGAAGCAGAAGAAGGCGGCTGGCGTTGTGTTCAAAGGCATCATACTGCGAACGTTGTTTACAAGCTAGTAATAATGGGCAAGTTTTGTGTGGTCAGCGGCTGCAGGAGAATTCCTCCGAAGAGGAGGAGTGCACACAGCACTGTCGAGCTGGCACTTTCGCTGAGCTAAAAGACTACAATAACGGACAATGAGGCTCCCTATAGAAAATCAATGCATGGACAAAATGTCAAATAAATCATCACGGAAACCACAGTTTGCTACGATTTTTATGTCGGAACATCAAGAAAAACCACTGACCACTCGGTGAGTTTCATGGCTTTGAAAATGAACAGGCTACAGCCCCATAAGTTTGCACTGAGGCATCCGCAAAGATGTGCACTTCACAAGTGGCACCCTCTAGGTTAGCGTCTGCAGGTGTATATGCGCATGGTAAGGTGATAATTGGTTGCAACTCCAGTTCAGCCTCCCAGCTGGTCCAGGCTATGATGTATCATAGGTCACAGGCCTGTGCTTGTAGCCCAAGGAGTCGGTTTCCCAGTTCCAACTAAGGCCATGTGTTGATTTCAGGGGCTTGGATTTATCTTGGGCAAGCCAAAGCTTCAGGCTCTCAGATCTGGCTTCTTGAGTAAAGTGGCTCAGAATGCTCATATCATTGCCAGCCCACTGACACAGATCAAAACCTGCAGAGGCAAGAAAGTTCCTGAGCCGATCCACCAAGAACTTGGCTTCCTCTGGGGTACGCACACTCTGCAGGCAGTTGTTGACATAGAAACACTTCTCAAACAAAAATCTCAGGTCATGGTTGTGGTTGACAACATGTTGCTGCAGAGCATACATCACAAAGCAAGGGCTGCAGGTCATGCCAGTGAAATGTTCTTGGAGGTTCATCCACCGTCAGGTCATGCCACAGGAACCGTAGCAGGGAACAGTCCTCAGGGAGGAGGCATATCTGATTAAACATCCCTTTAATGTCTCCACTTACTCCTATGGAATGCTCAAAAAATCTGACAAACACTCCCAGCAAAGAGGGGCCAAGGGTAGGGCCTGGTAGCAGGTACTGATTCAGAGTCTGCCCAAGGTGTTGGTGAGAGCAGTAAAAGACAATGTGGTTTTTCCCTTTGTGGCTGACACGATGACGGGGGATGTACCACACCTCTTTAGGAAGACTCCTGAGTGACGTCACGCACAGCACCTGCCTCAATGAGTTTTTGCATTGCCACCATGTAAGCATTGCTTGCATGCATCTGCTTGGTTGGGGTCCTTCCGAAGACGTCTCTCAGAGCTGTATAGCATAGGCATGACTACTTCCTCTGATGCATGTAGGTGGCATGTTGACATGGCACAGTAGTGGTGTAGGATACCTAAAAATTCCATCCACCTTGGTTCGGACAGTCTTGGCTTCAAGCAGTGCTATAGCTTGCCAATCCTGTTTTGACCAAGTCACCTCCCTCTCGTGCTGTGAGGAACAGTATCTACTTGCTGTAGCCTCTCGACACGCTTGTATAGGTCATCCATTGCTGAAGGAGACAACGTGAACAGACACTGCAGAGGCTGGGCTGGCCGCCCCATGCATTGGAGCGGGCCTTGAAGGTTCCACCCATGCCTGGTGTGGACTGCTGCTGGGCCACCAGGTGGGCCAAGTCTGACTGGCTCAACCAGTGCTGTGAGATGGGGCTGGTCACCTGTAAGGAAGGATGGCTTAGCTTCTCTGAGAGCAGGTATGGAGAGGTTACGTAGAAGTTTAAACGTACGCTGGAGGTGGTCAGTACGGTATGCATGCTGTGCTAAGCTGAGGCAGCTAGCTGTAAAGGCACCATCGATTTTGTAGCTAGTCCCAGGGTTGGCAACTGGGGAGACACTGAATGACACAGTATGTCAGTGGAGTACCTGGATATCTTGACAGACAGTACGCAGAGGAAGATCTTCAGGAGTTCCCTTTATGCCAAGAGACTTACCCGCTGCTGGTAACAGCATGGTTCACTTGGACCCATCGTCAAGAATGGCAACAGTGTCAAGGGTCCGCTTCCCATAACGTACAAGCACTAGTACAACTTTCAACATGACCCAATTCCCAGCTCCAGGTCGGTCAAGGTAAAGGGAGTCAGAGACTGAGCTGGTAAAGCAGCTCTCCTCTTTAACTGCTATGGCTTTATGTCCTTTGGCTGATCTTGTATTTATTTAATGGAGAGCCAGAAGATGTTTTCCCTGGCAAAGGTTGCAGGGTTTCTTGAGTGTGCACTGTGCAGCTTGATGAGCGTGTGCACAGCGCCACCACTGTTTGTTCACCTGGATCCATTCTTGAGCTGGTCTTTGGACAGCTTGGCAACATCACTGCACTGACTGAAGTAATGCTCAGTGCTCTCACAGTAGGCACAGTAAACTTTACTCTTGGGTTTATTCTTCTCTGAGCTCTCTTTGTGTGACGGGGGGCATTCTCTGAAGACTCTCTTACACCATGCAGAACTGTCATGGTTAGTTTCCTTGGACGACCATCAGTCTTTGCACCGTGCTTCTCTTTACTGCTTCTTCCTGTGGGTTGACTATTAAAACCCTGACACCACGTTTCATAACAAAGCTATTCTGACAGGTCGTGCAGAGTGTAGGTAGCTCCCAAGAGCTCTGTAGCATCAGAGGGAAGCAGGTTCTCCATAGCTCTGCGAAGTCTCGCAAACTCACTGGGGTCTGGGTGAACAAACTTTGGTATGGTGTGCTTGGGACCTCGATACACTTGCTCAGATAAAGGAGACTGCATCGGGTGGTTGGGTGGCAGCGTACCAGGTGCCGCTCCAGTGGCTGCCAGGGGATGGTAGGTTCGTTCAGGGGCTGAGTGTGTTAAACCTGTATAGGCTGGAGCAGGACATGGAAGTGGTGGAAAGAGTCGTGCAGGGGAGTAGGGTGGGATCCCATTATCAGGAGCTGTAACTAAATTCTGAGGATGCCATTGCATTGGTGGTGGAGGTTTGCTGGGCTGATATGTAGCACCTATAGGGGTATAGTAGTGTTGGCTATTGCTTAACTCTCATTCCTCAAACTTAAGGTTGAACATGCCTTTCTGCAGGTCCTCATCTGATTCAGGCCACGGTGGGGGATCAGGCCAGTCCTCCGCCTCGGGGTAGCTCCTTAAGACCACAGCACTAGCCGCTGTAGGGTTGGTGGGTGCTATATTTTAAGGCTGGGCTATTAGCTGGAGCCATATGTGCTCTTAATAAGTGGGCTACCTCAATCAGCTCTTTAATCTCACTCCTTGCCTCCTTAAATTCTTTTATACCAGTCTGCAGCCTGGCGGTCACCTCTTGAATAGCTCTGATTCCCGTGTGACAGGTAGTGGCAGGTGAGTTGATTGGGACAGCTTCTCCTGATTAATCTGGCTGCTCTCTCCTTCTCTTTCTCTTTATACAGTAGTGTGCTGGTCATGGGGAGACCCCTGCTTCCTACAGGAAGGAAACCTCTGTCTGTGTGTGTTAGTTTTTTTTGTTTTTTTTTGTTAAACATAGCCTACAGAAGAGCATGTGCCGCAGGAACTGAGCAGCTGCGGCACATGTGATTTATTATTTGAGTTAAGGATTGTTGTTCAGAGCGGAGAGCCTGAATAAAAAAAACTGTGAACTCATCTGAAAAAAAGAGAGAACTATAATGGCGTCACACACAATGGACATTTCTCCTCACAGGGAGCCGCTATTGACCTCAGCCTTCATAACAGTATAACAGTACTACTTTGTCTTAAACATCTGACAGGTAACAGTGACTAACTTCATATTTCCTGCAGTAAATTACAGTCTATGCATCGCGGCTCCACTGAAATGTTTCTCATCACGCTGCATGTTTACAACTCATGTTTAAACTTACAAAATATGAGCATAACAGTGAAGAGACAGGCACTTACGTTCCATCATTGACTCAATACTCAGAATCTCATAACTGGATCACACAGGAGGGGAGTTAATCCTCATCGGTAAGTGACTCCAAAACGCAGTGCGAGGCAGGCTAAACTAGAGCGCTTGCTCACTTTCCACACAACAAAAGATTAACATGAGTAATAATATATTAATCACTTCCAAGAGTCCGAGCTTTTTCTACAGATACAGGAAGTTTTTAGTTTGGAATGGCAATGTGATGCATTAACTTTATCAAGGCAAACAGGAGCAGATAAAAAGTAAAAATAGAAAAATACAGAGGGAATAATAAATAACGGCTCGTCTATAATGAGGTCTGTTTCAAATTAAGCTCATAGCCTCTGAAGTTGTGGTAAGTAAGGTAAGGTTTTTAAATTTTATTCCTTTATATCCTCCTTTAAGAATGAATAACATTCTTTGCTAACTTGATGCTAATGGCAGTACTCACCGGGTGCTAAAGTGCCTCTGCTGTTCCATGCCATCATTTTTCCTTTTTTACTACTCTGTGTGGTAACATCCCTAGAGAAATATCAAAAAGGCTGGGGTGCTGTTGACATATAGTTGTCTACGGGAGCAGATCACTCTGTGGTCCTATTGGTCAAAATCACAGCTGTGATGGGAGAAGTCATGAATGTTAAAAAGAAAACCAAAAATGCTAGACTTTCTGTTGGAACATTATGGGGGGATTATGCGATGGATTATCGCATGCGACACTTGTCGTTTTTCACGATCTGAGCTGACACCGTACATTGCTGCGTTGGGCTGTAATCGGGCTGATATCGTGTAGTGTGTACCCAGCATAAGGGTGATTTCTACCTGATAGTTCTTCAATCAGATATGAACTCTGTAAAGTGCTTACGAGACTTTTGGGCGGGAAGTTTGGTTCATTTACATTAAATTCAACTTCCTACATATGTTTCTTTTCTCCAGGCCTTAAGGCAGGCCTTGATTTTATATTTTCTCTTGTTGTCAAGTTTCCTATCAGAACCCTTTAATGTAACCTGTGATCCAGCTAAATTCTTAATTTCCTGTTGGCTCAAAAATAAGTTTTTTAAAATTCAATCCATGCCCAACAATTTGTAAACGATAAAGTTTGAAAAAAAAACACTGTGACTTTATTAAATAGTCACGTACTAATACTCAAAATTATCTGAGTTGTCAATTATTATCCGATTATTTAGAGTTGAGATTTGGTTTTTAGCGTCATGTTGAAGTGGAAAAACAATTTGGCATCTTTTCTCCGTTCACTCCGGGCAGTTGGTGAAGCAGAATCAGTCTAAGAGTTGCAGGCAGATGGTATGATTTTACACCAGGCTAGCTTATTTGTTGTTAAACTTAATGGTGGGTTATTGCCTAAATTAGACTGGCTGTATTAAGATGTTTTAATAGTAGTTAAATCTCACAACAGTTGCAAACAATACTGTGGCTTAGGGCAAACACCATCATTAAAAGACAGAGGCACCTCTAGGCAGGTTAGAGGGAGACATGATGCCGCTTTGCAGGGTGCTCAATTTAAGTGTGTTAACTGTGGTGACTGTGACAAGGGACGTTAATGAGGGAGGGGCAGGGGCTCTTGTGATCTAGCAGAATTAAAACTTAAATGTAGTTGTAGAGCATGAAACACGCTTTTAATTGACATTTAATGCCATGGGCCAAATTTAAAGACTAAAATATAAAATAAGAAAAAGATATTAAAAAAAAAAGTGTCTCACTAAAAAAGAGCATCTACCGAGTCAGAGGCCTGAAGGGCAGGTGCTTGAGCACCACCTGGTGTCTATCTGTGCACATGCCTGGGCTTCAGGCCCATCAGTTAATTTCATTTACATTTAATCAATCATATAATCAATCATATAAAGATAATACTGTTTCAGTGGAAGCTATAGCATGTTCACAGAGCCTTACCAAATAGCATACAGGCTGTTGGCAGTTGTACAGGCTGGAGCACATTATGTCACCTACTGTATGCTGTCATGCAGTAGCTATTTTCAGCACTTTCCCACAGTGCGGTTCTTAAAGCCTAGGGAGCTTTTCTGTCCTTCAATTCAGATTACAGAGGGGTGTAAGAAGGGGATGCTTTACGCAAAATGAACATTATTGTTTATATGACAACAAGAGTCAGTAGCCCATCGTGAACTCTCTGAGTGCAGGCCACACCTGGAGCTGAGTGTAACTTCAGTTATTTGTTGGCCTGGCAAAACCTGGCTGTGATAGCAGAGAGTGGCAAAAACCTGTATGTAGGGGGTTTGGTTAATGATGCACAAGAGAAGGGTTACGATAATGATGGGCTTCATTCAGTCCAGACTGGCGCTGTGACGTTTAGGCCCAGAGCAGTTCATCTCCACCACACAGCCAGCAGAAAGAGCCAGGTTACTCTCACACGCAGACCAGCTGTTGACAGCAATAGAAACATATTTTCTGTAGAAGAGAGAGAACCGGGGTAGCAATACTTCTGTGTATGGCTCATGTTTTTGTTCTTTTCCGTACAGTTTCCAATGTATGTGGCACACCAGGGGAAGCAGAGGCGAGATTCACAACAAAAACAAGTGCTAGAGCCAGGTTGCAGTGAACAAAAGGAGTCTTTATTAACCGGTTGGGGTAAAGGGGAAGGGGTCAAACGATAACTAAAGTTTCTTCCCATCTGGGGGTCCTGGGCTCCTCAACTTGGGCCGCCTTGGGCCGATTTTACTCTCCGAGGCCGTGCGATGATCCTGTGGTGTTGCCTGTCTGCTTCTCTGTAAAGGAATGAGCGCTCGGAAACCAGGTGAGTATATACTTCATGTGATTGCTGCACGTGTGAGTTGAGTGAGTGAGCTGATTAACTGATGGGCTGCAGGTGAGACCAATGCCATGTGCCCAGAGGCTGCAAAACATTCACTGGATAGAACACTCCCTCTACCACCTCCCCCAACCTGAGCCTGGGGCTCCGCCCCCAGGGCTGGACAAGCTGTATGGTTTCCCCTGGTTTGCCACATACCCCACCCACCAGCTCCAGGCAGGGGCTAGGAACGTCAACAAAGCAGCAGTCATCTCTCCTGGACAGGGCATCCGCATTTCCATGGGCTCTGCCAGACCTGTGCTCGACAGTAAAATTAAAGTTTTTCAATTCCAAGAACCACCGTGTGACTCATGCATTTGTGTCTTTGGCAGTTGACATCCACTTCAGCGGGGCATGGTCTGTTATCAGGGTGAATTTATGGCCCAGGAGATAATATCTCAATTTGGTTAGTGCCCATTTAATTGCCAGACATTCCTTCTCTAGGGTTGAATAGTGCTGTTCATGTTTTACCAACTTACGGCTGATGTAGTTTACCGGGTGTTCCTCCCCTCCTCGCACCTGGGACAGCACGGCTCCAATCCCCGTTCCTGAGGTATCGGCTTGGTAGATGAAGGGTTCCTTAACGTCTGGCGTACTCAGCACTGGTCCTGTGCACAGGCCCTTCTGTAGGATGGTGAACGCTTCCTCTGCTTTGGCACTCCAGGTGACGTGCTGTGGGTGGCTTTTCTTGGTCATCTCATGCAGCTGAGCTGCAAGGGTAGCAAAGTGAGGGATAAAACTCTGATAATAGCCAACGAGTCCCAGGAATGTTTTTACCTGTCGTTTAGTTGCTGGCCTAGGTCAGGAGGTGATGGCCTCTACCTTGCAGGTTTGGGGTCTTACACTGCCTCTTCCAATGGTGTAGCAGAGATATTCAGCCTCCTCTAGGCCAAGGCGACACTTCCTGGGATTGGCCGTCAGGCCTGCTTGCCGTAGGGCTCCCAGGACGGATCCCAGGTGGTCTAGGTGGGAGGTCCAATCAGGGCTGTGGATTATTATATCATCGAGATAGGCCGCTGAATACTCGCAATGAGGTCGGAGGATCTGGTCCATCACCCGTTGGAATGTGGCTGGTGCTCCATGGACTCCAAAGGGCAGGACCTTGTAGTGGTACAGGCCATCAGGGGTTGAAAAGGCTGTCTTCTCTTTGGCTGCTTCTGTGAGGGGGACCTGCCAGTAGCCTTTGGTGAGATCAAGAGTTTTGAGAGAGATTTGCTACTAAGCATAAATGTACTTCATGCATAGCGTTTTTGTTTTGTTTTTGACCACTGGACATTGCAACGTTACAACACACAAAAGAAAATGTTACTGATATTTTGTAAATCACTACTGGGCTAACGTTAGCTAATTTCATATAGCTTACATGCTAACATAAGGAACATATGCTACGCATGTTAGAAAACAAACTTACCAAGTGCTGTGGTGGCTCTATGGTAGATACTGTTGCTATCGCCTATGATGCACTGCTGACATTCTGAATTGTGGCCAAAACGGCCCTTCCAATGTTTTCAGCTAAATCGCCAGACATGTTGGAATGTTGGCAAGCAAGGACAGCATGGAGATCGACAGTGGAGTGTACCCATAAATTCCGCACGCTCCATGTTAGTGATGGGACACTAAAAACTCAAAGTACACGTCAAATAAAATTTCCCCAAACATGGTTTCTGTCATTTTAGGTAGTTCTTATCATGCTGATGTATGTTCAAGTGTTCATTTTCTCAAGTCAGTTTGGTTTTAATTCATTATTTGATGCTATAAACACAGTCTGACCACCTGGGCTTATTTGGATGCTTCCACTGATTGGCAATGTGCATTTGCATATTAAGCTAAATATTTTGTTTCACCAAGCACATTTAGATTTAACATTTAGATTTAGATTTAACATTTAGAGCTACATTTAACATTTAGATTTAGGTTTAACAGTTAGGTTTACAATTTAATATTTAGATTTAACTGTGACATTATCATATTTCAAACATTGCTGTAAATGTGGTAAAAAGTGACTTTAAAAATTCACACCACTTTTTTAAATGTTTTTTGAAGGTAAATGTGGCAAATGTTCATTTCAGTGTGAGCCACTTTACAAACGGCATCCCATATATCGCTATCTCTAGCTCTTACCTTAGCAAGTTCGTGGTGGTGCCTCAAAAAGCTGGTGCTGGCCTTGTAAAGCCCACTTCAATGATCAAAACTATTAAAGCAGCTTCATCATGGTGAAGAGGGGAGAATTCCCTCATGTCAGTAATTAGCAAGCTTTATAGTGGTTGTACTGGCCGGTGAAGTTGTCAAGGGAGGATAGAAGGGGTGACTGAAGGACGGCACAGCCAGTATGGTCAATCTCAGAGACAAACAGCATAGCTCCAGGGAATATGTCAATCCTAATCACAGCAGCAGCAGCAGCCAGCAGGAAGGAGGAAGGAAGGTTTTGCTGCCACAACATTTCTAAGTGAGTGTTCCCACCTTCTGTTAGTTGCCTGTTGCGACACATCACACACTGCCGAGTGTGTGTGTCCCTCTGTTATCTACCTGTCGGCTCATTCCCTGGACCCTGAACCTAGAGACTGTGTATGGGCTCTGAGCCCGAAGAATTACCTGTCTGTTCATGTTCCCGTTCCCTTGTGTTAAATAAAAGTCATTATCAACTGTCTGCCTGCCTCAGAGTGCTGCATTTGGGTTCAGTCTCACTCCTGTGACAGTACAGTCTGGCCATAAAATGAACCCAGCACTCTTTCTCACCATCGAGCCACCACAGATGATGTGACACTCAAACTTATGTGTTTAAAAAATGACTGGCGATATGCCACGAGGCCCTGTATCTGCTCTGCTGGTGTATGATTGTCAAGCACTTCTTAATGTAGCGCCATAACCTCAATATAAGAAAGCACACCACATTTCCTCTAAGTTCAGAAAGTTGGACTCTGACTGGAAGTTGAACAGTGATCCTTTTATTACCTCCCAAACAATTATTATTTTGCAGTGCATGGAATTAGGGAAAAAACAAAAAATAGAGCTCTTTCAAATAAAATAAAAATAAAGTGATAAGTTCAATGAAAGTGTCCTTTCTTCTATATCAGAAAATGGAGTTCAATCCTGTGTTTTGTCATATGTCTGTTTGTTCTACTACCCGGGTAGGTTTTGTGGTGATCGTTCTTATCTGTGTCAAAGGGGAGTGAGTAGATGACTGTGGTCTTCGGAGTGGATCCCGATCTCCGTCCACTGTCGATCACCTGGCTCTCCACTGAACCGCTGAAGGTTCAGAATCGTACCGCTCAATCCCTGATCCAGCAAAAAAAACAATTGGAGTCCAACAGAGGGCTCACAAGGTTGAAGCAGCTCCTCTCTTTCTCTCAACAACTCACAAGGGTCTCTCCTAATAAGAGATTTATCAGTACACTATGCGGCAATTAATCATTCATTTATGGGGTTTATATCACGTTCCATACCCAGGTTCATCAACTCGTTCAACAAATAGCACACATGGTCAATGTCTCGTGTGAGTCTCAGGACGAGCAGGCTCTGCGTGGTTGTGATCATGAATACAGGGCTGGTGCGCCACCTTGTGGTGGGGCATTGTAAACTCTCTTAAATGACATGAATGGGTTTGGTACCCATGTGGGTTACATTAATATTAAAACATCTCAAGAGACGCTGTTCAAGCATGGTCTGGGTGAACAAACCTCGAGCTTGCCACCACTTCTGGCATCTGTACCAGATTACCTGTGCCTCTCACCTGCTCTCATTTCACGGAAGAAGTGGTCCAGAAGACGGGGCAAGTGGGGAGGTGAGAATTAAGGCTCATTTGCTTCCAAGCCCGGTCCTTGCTTATTTTCGAGTGTTTTTTTCTGTGTTTCAGCATCCAATGGCGGTTCAGTGGATCCAGTCTGTTGCTCCCGTTCACCCGGCTGTGGGACCAACTTCACCTACCGGTTGAGACTCCTTTCCCTGGGCTGAGCCGGGTGCGCCGTGGCGGTGTGGATTTTGGAGTCCTTCTTCGCCTGGCCCGCAGGCATACCTCTAAACCGGACCGCCAGGAGACGACTCTTCGTTTGGCTCTTTTTAACGCTAGATCACTAGCAAACAAGACTTTTGTGCTGAATGATTTTGTCACCTCGCGTGAATTGGATTTTATGCTTCTGACAGAAACCTGGCTTCATGTTGGGGAATCTACCCCATTCTCCGAACTTCTTCACCCAGATTACCTCCAATTTGAGCTACAGACATTTGTTGTGAACTTAAACTTTTCGGTCCTGTGTGCGCTGATCTATCGTCCACCTAAATTTAACAAGGATTTTATACAGGACTTTTCAGACTTAGTTGTTGGACTAACATTGAGCTACAATAGGTTTTTAATTGCTGGGGACTTCCATATTCATGTCTGTTTTGACTCTAGACCCCTGGTCAATGAATTTCTGAATCTTGTTGACTCATTTAACCTCACTCAGTCGGTGGCTGGTCCGACACATGAGAAGGGACACACTCTGAACCTTGTGTTGTCCTTCGGTTTAAGTGTATGTGTTAGTGAGATTTGTGACACACATATTTCTGATCATTTTCCTGTTTTATTCAATGTTATGCTGCCTTGTTCTCAAGTTAAGTCACATGTCCCGGCGCGCAGGGTGCGTTCCGTTAATGCTTTAACTGCTTCTCGGTTTTCTGCAGCTTTTAGCAACTCTGTGCTCTACTTTTGGGATTATTATTGTAATCTCAGTCCTGATGAGTATATAGCTGTTTTAAATTCCTCATGTTGAATTATTGGACTTGGTAGCTCCATTCAGGAATAACCACTCCAAGACAATGACAGAGCCGTGGCTGAATGACGTCACACGTGCTCTCAGATGCACTTGTAGATGCGCTGAGAGAAAATAGAAGAAGGATCATCTTCAAGTCTCTTTAGATATTTTAAGAACTAGCCTATTTGAGTACCAAAGAGCCATTAAAGCTACAAAAACCCAGTTTTTATCAAATCTTGTGTCAAATAATAGCCATAAACCTCAGTTTCTTTTTAACACTCTCTTATTAATCCCTGTTATTCAATTCAATCAATTTTATTTATAAAGCCCAATATCACAAATCACAATTTGCCTCAGAGGGCTTTACAGCATACAACATCCCTCTGTCCTTTGGACCCTCACAGCGGATAAGGAAAAACTCCCCAAAAAAACCCTTTAACAGGGAGAAAAAAATGGTAGAAACCTCAGGAAGAGCAACTGAGGAGGGATCCCTCTTCCAGGACAGACAGACGAGCAATAGATGTTGTACAGAACAGATCAACATAATAAATTAACAGTAATCCATATGACACAATGAGACATAAAGAGAGACAGATATTATATTAATAGTATGATTATATATGTATGTGACAATAATGATATGTGTATAATAGTACAGGTATGACTAATATTAACAGCAGTGGTGGGAGGCATCAGGCAGGACCACAGCAGCAGCACAACCACAACACACCATCCAGGCACAGCTGTGACACGAGTTAACCTGCGAGACAGTGGAGCACAAAGGCTCCAGAGAACAAGCCGAGTTAGCAACATGCAGTAGAGCCGACTTAGGGAGATGCAGTAACGGGACATGAATGTTAGCAAAGGAGAGAGAGAGAGAGAGGAGGAGGGAAGGGGCTCGGTGTATTATAGGACGTCCCCCGGCAGACATAGGCCTATGTCGGTCTAATGCCGCGTTCAGACCAAACGCGATGGAGGCGATGAACGCCACAAGTTTCCATTCAAAATCAATGTAAATCACGCGATGACACGCGATGTCGCTTTGAGCGACGCGATTTGAGCGATAAGCGCGACGCGATGACGCGATGGACGCTTCATCGCTTCATCGCGTGTGTCACTTGAAGTTGAAAAATTTGAACTTTTCAAGCGACATCGCGTGACGCTGTGCCGTGACATCCAATCAGCGTTGATCTCCAACACGTCACCGACGTAGTCACGTCAGACGCTCATTTAAAAAATGGAGGAGAAGATTATCGTTGCTGTGTGCGGCTTCCCAGAGTTGTATGACACAACGTCGTACTTCTACCGGGACCGCAGAAGGATGCTGCCTGGCAGAAGGTCAGCGAGGAGATACAGCTTCCCGGTAAGTTGTGAATATTTAGCTTGTTTACAGCTATCAGATGTGACTCTGGAGCATGTTAGCAACGGTTAGCACCAGCATGAATTCACATTGCAGCAGACTGCCAGTCTACGTTACTGCATACTGATGCATACACCAGCACTAAAAGGTCATTTTAACTATAGCCTCTGTTGATTTGTTTATGCATTGTCAGTGGATGTATGTCGGAGAAAGTGGAAGAGCCTCCGGGATACCTACCTGAGGGAGAAGAAGAAGGAGGGAGAGAAAAGGAGTGGGTCAGCAGCAGGGCAAGGAAAAAAATGGAAGTACTCTGCGGTCCTGTCTTTCCTCGACCCCTTTATAATACCTCGGCAAACAAGCAGCAATATGGCTCGGGGGGTCGAGGAAGACGGGGCTGCAGAGGAAAGCATGCTGGAGGAAGAGGGACAAGATGAGGGACATGATAGAGATGAGGCAGCAGCAGCAGGGCCATCCTCAGTTGAGTTTGAACACCAAGGTTGGTTGACTAGTATGACACACATGTTCAACACTGTATTTTCTGGAGGATTAGGAGACACCTTGCACTGTACTGTTTAATTTTACAGTATAAAATGTTATAAATTCGTTATGACACTTAAAAATCATGTTGTGATTTTCACAGAGCTATGTATAGGAAAATCTTGAACAATATGTCACAAACTGGAATGACCTGAATCATCCACATATCTTTTAAATAAAAAATATAGTAAGTTATGTATGTCACAACTACAGATCAGTCCTCAGATGATGACGGTGCTCCTCCTGCCACTCCTGAGTCTCCTGCTGATGGCCCTTCTGCTGCTGCCGGAGGCCCTGCTGCTGGCCCCTCACAAGGCAGATCAAACAGTATGTACATAACATAAGCAAAACAATAAAGGTTTTGTGAAAGAGAGCAAAACCTTTATTGCAAATCCATTAACATTCATATTCTCTTTGTTTGTAGAAACGGGTGTAGTACCGAATGATCTCAAAGTTGCAAAAGTCATCTCCACTTTCAAATCAGTTCATTCACTAACCACCGCCCAATATCGATTTTACCTTGTTTCTCAAAAATTCTCGAAGAAGTTGTCTACAAAAGGATTCTGCATCACATAAATTAAAATAATATACTATACAACCATCAATATGATTATGGTTCAAACTGAATAAACTGTCCTTA
Source organism: Cephalopholis sonnerati (assembly GCA_019142605.1). Taxonomy (NCBI): domain Eukaryota; kingdom Metazoa; phylum Chordata; class Actinopteri; order Perciformes; family Serranidae; genus Cephalopholis; species Cephalopholis sonnerati. The sequence goes on along the minus strand of JAGQAX010000014.1, from coordinate 3,248,943 downwards.
AATATAAAATAACTGTTTCCTCCCTACATAAGCAGAATAAACTTTATACTTTTTGATTGCCTGACACTTTTGATTCCTATGTTTGTGTTTTCACAAGTAATGTTTTTCAATTTACAGTTTCCCAGAGGTCCCGGAAGAGAGCCAGGGAGAGGGACGAGGACAGGAGGAAGAGGATTGAGGAGGTCCTCATCAATTCCCTGGAGAGGGAGAAGGCCCCACCCCCTCCTCCACCACCAGCATGCGAGGACGCACAGTTCCTCAACAGCCTGCTTCCTTCCCTGAAGAGGTTGCCAACACCTCAAAAGGAATTTGTAAAATTTTAAATTCACAAACTAATTTATGAAGCGGGCACTTACACCCTCAATTTGGAACCTGTAGCTGATTAGCTAAGTGGCTGACAACCTCTTCAGGGAACGAACCAGGCTGTTATTTTTGTTTTATAGTATATATTTTTTCAATAAATTATTTCAATTGCATTCTTTTTGTTCTGTCTTCCTTTTTGTAGTTGATGTACAGATGTCACAAAACATTCAATTAATTTAAAATTTTATTATAAACTTCTTATATAAAAAAATATTGTCTGATATAAATTGAAGATATGGTATGCATTAGTTAAGTAAAGGTTTTTTTAGTTATTAGAACATAGTTTATTGCAACAACTGCAGGACTTCTGCTCTGTTAGAATGTTGGGTGGCTCTTAAAAGAGCCATTTTGGGGTGCTTGTGCACTAGATGCTTTCTTGCCAGGGGACCTTTCCTTCGCTGGTGAAGTAGGAGGTGAAGGTCTCCCGCACTCTGATGGCCTCTCTTGCTGCGTTGTTTGATGCAAGTCTTCCCAGCCCTGGCAGAGGCTCCACTTCACCACCTGGGACGCTCCCCGCCGCTGCAGCTGCTGGAGTCGTCTGTCTCAGGAAGTTGTGGAGAAGACAGGTTGCCTTCACACACCTCTCTGCTACGTCTGGCTGGACCTCCAGAGCACGCCGGTACATCCTCCACTGTGACGCCAGGATTCCGAAGGCATTCTCAACAACCATCCGTGCTCTGGACAGACGGTAATTGAAGATGCGACGCTCTCTGGGAAGAAGGCGCCCAGGGAATGGCCTCATCATGTTTCTGCGCAGAGGAAAGGCTTCATCTGCTACAAAAACATGTGGCTGTGGTCCTTGTGTCTCCGCTCCAGGCAGGGGCAGGTCAGCGGGCAAATGGAGGGTGCCGGATCTCAGGGCTTGGCCAAAGGCTGAGTTGGCCAGAATGCCACCATCGCTGCTCCTCCCATAGCCTCCGACATCAATGACTCGGAACCGGTACTCAGCATCCACAACCGCCAAGAGAACTATAGAGTAAGTTCCCTTATAATTGTAGAACTGAGATCCCGAGTTTGCTGGGGCCTTCAGCACAACGTGTTTCCCATCGACTGCTCCGCAGCAGAGAGGGAAGTTCCACCGCTCTGCAAACCTCCCAGCAATGGATCTCCACTCAGGCAGTCCCATATAGCGCTGACCACATCCTGCACTATCGTGGAGACAGTGGAGACTCCTACACGGAAGCTGTCCGCGATGGTCCTGTAGGAGTCACCTGTGGTTAGATATCTGCAACACAAAAATAATGATATATTAACTTTTTTACTATAGGAATCTATGAAATTAAAAATTACAAACATTAGCAGCATATATAGGGACTTACATAATTTATATAGTAATTTATACATTAATAACTTATCATCATTATGATAAGAAATTAGAGGGGCTAGGACTTGAACAGACATGAGTCATTCATTTCTTTTGTTTTAATATTTATTAATTATTTGTGTTGTTTTTTTCTATATATTTTGTTATTGTAGTTTGTTCATATTCCAGAAAAGTGCTTTGAGAACAGAGAATATTAAAATCAAAGCATAAAGACCGGGGGAAAACATTTTCAACAGTTTGTTTTAATTAGAAACACTTAGCACATGTTGCATTGGATTTATTTTATGTATTTCGTTCATTTTCATAAAGAAATTATAACCAACTAACCGGAGACAGATGGACAGGCGCTCCGCGGCTGGGATGGAGCGCCTGTAGTTTGTATCCAGGCGGGAGATCCTCGTACCGATACGGGCCAGCAGGTCCTCAAACTGGGCCAGCGTCAGCCTGAAGTACCGCTGAAAACGGCCGTCATCCAGACGCAGCTCCTGGAGGAGGTGATGATATTCACCCAGCTGTGTGCGTCTTCTGAGGATATCATGCACCCAGACACGGCGGCATTTGGGTCTCCGATCCAAATCAGATGTCCACAACAAGTAAAGCGCAGCAACAGTTCTTAACTCAGCCATGGTTGACGAGAGAATAGCGGGAGGTGAAGAAAATAGCGGGAGGTGAGGAAAATAGCGGGAGGTGGGTCACGTCATCGCGCGATGAAGCGATGATCCAAAATGTGACATTTGTGATCAAGCGACACGATACTCGCGTTACAGGCGATTTCATCGCCTCCATCGCGTTTGGTCTGAACGCGGCATAACTAGGGGCTAGTCCAAGACAAGCCTGGGCCAGCCCTAATTATAAGCTTTATCAAAAAGGAAAGTCTTAAGTCTAGTCTTAAAAGTGGAGATGGTGTCTGCCTCCCGAACCGAACCAGGAAGGTGATTCCACAAAAGAGGAGCCTGATGGCTGAAGGCTCTGGCTCCTGTTCTACTTTTGGAGACTTTAGGGACCACGAGTAACCCTGCATTCTCAGAGCGCAGTGTTCTGGTCATACAGCACTATGAGCTCTCTAAGATATGATGGAGCCTGATCATTTAGAGCTTTGTAAGTCAGGAGAAGGATTTTAAATTCAATTCTGGATTTTACCGGGAGCCAGTGCAGAGAAGCTAAAACAGGAGAAATGTGATCTCGTCTCTTAGTTCCTGTCAGTACACGTGCCGCCGCATTCTGGATTAGCTGGAGAGTTTTTAGGCACTTATTAAGGCTACTAGATAATAGAGAATTACAGTAATCCAGCCTCGAGGTAACAAACACGTGGACCAATTTTTCTGCATCTTTTAGGCCTAATTTTTGCAATGTTACGCAGATGAAAAAATGCAGTCCGAGACGTTTGTTTTAAATGGGAGTTAAAAGACAAATCTTGATCAAATATTACGCTGAGGTTTCTTACGGTGGTGCTAGAGGCCAGAGCAATGCCATCCAGAGAAACTATATCATCAGATAAAGAATTTCTGAGGTGTTTGGGACCCAGAACAATAACTTCAGTTTTGTCTGGATTTAACATCAGGAAATTGGAGCTCATCCAGGTTCTTATATCTTTAAGGCATTTCTGAAGTTTAGTTAATTGATCCGTTTCTTCTGGCTTTATAGATAAATATAACTGTGTATCATCCGCATAGCAATGGAAATTTATAGAGTGATTTCTAATGATGTTACTTAAGGGAAGCATATACAGAGTGAATAGAATTGGTCCGAGTACTGAACCTTGAGGTACTCCAAAACAAACTTTAGTACGCGAAGATGATTCATTATGAACGTGAACAAACTGAAAACGATCGGGTAAGTAAGATTTAAACCAGCTTACAGCAGAACCTTTAAGGCCAATTGAATGTTCCAGTCTCTGTAGCAGAATTTGATGGTCAATTGTGTCAAATGCGGCACTAAGATCTAGTAAAACAAGTACAGAGACTAGTCCTTGGCCTGAAGCAATCAGAAGATCATTTGTAATTTTAACTAGTGCTGTCTCGGTGCTATGATGAACCCTAAATCCTGACTGAAATTCCTCAAATAAATTATTATCATGGAGAAAGTCACACAGCTGGTCTGCGACTACTTTCTCAAGGATCTTTGAGAGAAAGGGAAGGTTGAAATCGGTCTATAGTTGGCTAACACCTCTGGATCCAGTGTGGGCTTTTTTAACAGAGGTTTAATTACAACTACCTTAAAAGACTGTGGTACATGACTTCCGGGGTGATGTCATGATAACAGTAACAGGTTAGAGATGAAGCTCTGTCAGAAACACTTAGAAAACTGTGACAACTACAGATATTCAACGTCTTCAGATTGGAAACCAATATTTGAACAAGATGTCCTCCTCCTTGAGGAACAAAGGGCCCGGAAAACAGGGGACTTTGAAGGAAACAAGCGATAAAACACCGAGCTCGGATAGCGCTAGCTTAAATGCTACTAGCCACAAGGTGTGCGATGCCGAGTCTCTGATGATAGAGGAAATGAGAAAACTCCGCAAAGAAAATACTCAGGGACATAAACAAACTGCGCAGACCCTTGAACGCCTGGAAAAAGCCGTGACTGATATTAAAGTGCAGCTTGGTGACCATCAGCAGAGGATTTGCGGGCTGGAAGGGAGAGTGAGCGGAGTGGAAGATGCGGGAGCAAGACAGCATCGCGTGCTACGTTACCTACTTCAACGTGATAAACAACTCACGGAGGTATGTGACGACCTACAAAACAGGTTGAGAAGAAATAACCTTCGAATATTCCAAATACCAGAGATGAGTGAACAAGGTGATGTGGCTGAGTTTGTGAAAGGGTTACTGCCCAAAGTGTTGAAGCTGCCACCTAACCTGGACATTAAAATTGAAAGAGCGCATCGCTCGCTCCAGACCAGACCGACAAACCCAGCAGCACCCCCAGATCAATCATTGTGAGATTTCTGGACGCTGCAGTAAAGGACATTGTTTTGAAACAAGCATGGAGCCAAGGACAGGTGATGTTTCAAAACAAGAGGATATTCTTTGATCAAGATTATTCTCCTGAGCTACAAAAGAAGCGAGCTAAGGTTCACGTGGTCATTAAGCAGTTAAAGCAAAACGGCATACAGGCAAAGTGCCTATATCCAGCCCGACTGAAGCTCAGGATGGACTCGGGAGAAAAAATTTTCCCCACGCTGATGAGCGCCGTGGACACTTTAGGAGAGTTGGGAGTCCAGGTGCAGTGTGGAGAGAAGGAGCGCATCGAGGAGAGACTGACTGAAGGATGGAACATCAGCGCAAAGAAGAAGAGAAGCAACATGCTGGCAGCATCGGATCTGAAGGCCATGATGGAGGAGGAGGAGGAAGACGAATAGTTTGGACAAAGTATATGATATATGTAGGTATATGATATCTAAAACTATTTCAGTGTTACTGGAGGCTGAGCTTGCTAAAGCTATAGTATTGAATATGTATGGACAAATACTAAGGGCTGTTAAAGCTTGATATAAAACCTTAAGTTGTCACAAAATATTAAACAAAACAAAAGATAATATGTTCTGACGGAGGACTCTTTATGCTTACATGAGTGATTCACACTCACTAAGACCTTTTTTACATGTTAATGTAATATTGGTTATTATTGCACATTGTGTGCTATTGACCACAGAGGGGTCAGGTCACCACTCTCTGTCCCATTATCACTGGGGGTCAGACATAGCTACAGGTTATGTTCTGTGTCTGACTGGAAGTGTGGAAGTTCTGTTCTGTGTTCTTAATGTTCTTATTCTGTTTTATCTGAGACAAGTGGTGAATTTCAGTTTGCCTAGTTTTATTTATTTGGAGGTACATTTTCTTTTCTGTTTAACAGATGCTAATGAAGGGTCAGGCCTGTGTTATATGAAACCATGTATGTATAATGACGACATTACTTAATTTAATTACTTACAATATTAAGGGAATAAACAGCCCAATTAAAAGAAGTAAGACACTGGGACAGTTAAAGAGAATGCACTGCTCCATAGCCTTACTTCAAGAAACGCACCTTACAGAAATAGAACATCAAAAATTAAAAAGGGAATGGGTGAATCAAGTTTATAGTAGTTCTTATGGGAAACACAAAAAAAGAGGGGTAGCTATATTGTTTAGTAGATTTGTGTACTTTTATTGTGAAAAGGCCTATCAGGATATAGAGGGCCGCTATGTTATGGTTATAGGGACAATTGCTGGACTTAAAATAACGATTTTAAACGTTTATGCACCAAATGAAGACTGCCCCCACTTTTTCAAAAGGCTCGCACATCTGTTAGCAGACAATGCGGAAGGCATTTTTATTATGGGTGGGGCTTTGAATTGTGTACTGAATAATAAATTTGATAAATTACCAATATCCTCAAAACCTCAAACCAGAATGTCTAAAAGTTTAGCAAATATGCTGAAAGAACTAGGGTTGGTAGATGTGTGGCGCAACCTTCACCCACACGAGAGAGATTTTACCTTTATATCACAAGTGCATGGGAGTTACTCACGGTTAGATCACATTTTAGTTTAAAAAAAAGACATATACCAGGTTAAGAAATGTGTGATTGAATCAATGACCATTTCAGACCATAGCCCAGTTACAATGGCACTTGACCTGAAATTGGAGCCGTGTATGAAGTACTGGAGAATTAATGTTTCATTACTGACAGATGTAAGAATCAGAGAAGAAATAAGGTCGGCTATACTCGAATATTTTGCGCTGAATGATAATGGAACAGTCTCACCCTCCATCTTGTGGGATGCAGGAAAAGCCACAATAAGGGGAAAAATAATATCAATAGGATCAAGGGCGGCAGTAGCTCAGTCCATAGGGACTTGGCTTGGGAACCGGAGGGTCGCCGGTTCAAGTCCCAGCCCGGACCAAAAATAAGGAGCGTGGACTGGTAGCTGGAGAGGTGCCAGTTAACCTCCTGGGTTACTGCCGAGGTTGCCCTTGAGCAAGGCACCGAACCCCCCCAGCCGCTCAGCTGTCCATGGGCAGCCCCCTCACTCTGACATCTCTCCATTTAATGCATGTATAGGTCCCGTTTGTGCATGTGTGTGTGTATTTCGGACCTGTGTGTATGTGTAAAAAACAACAACAGAGTGTAAACACTGAATTTCCCCTTGTATCCCCTTTTATATATAAAGTATATAAAAATTAAAAATCAAGGTTGAAAAAAGATAGACTTAAAAAACAAGTGGAATTAGAAACTGAAATTAAGAGATTAGAAAGTGAACATAAACAACACGGTAAACAAGAAGTACTGGACAAACTTAATGAAAATAGAACCAAGTTAGATGAGATATTAACATATAAGGCAGAGAGTGCCCTCAGGTTCATTGATAGGAAATACTACGAACTGGGCCAGCAGGTTATTATCATTTCAATTACAGAAAGCACAAGCGAGTCGTATAGTTCCTAAAATTAAACAACCGTATTCTGATGATGTTGAAACATGCCCCAAAACAATATCAGATGCCTTTGCTAAATATTATGAACAACTATATAAGGGTCATTTACAAGAATCAAAAGAAGAAAAAATAAATTACTTCTTTAAAAAATCTTAAATTGGCCAAATTAACTGCTGATGAGGCCTCTGCATTAGTAGAACCTATTAGAGACAAAGAGATTAAAGAAACAATAGTTAAATTAAAAAATAATAAGTCACCCGGAATAGACGGTTTTTCTGGAGAATATTACAAAATATTTGTTAATGATCTCACTCCTATATTATGCAAGCTATATAACTATGTGTTAAACTCTAGTAACCCTCCAGAATCATGGTCAGAGGCTATCATCACAGTCTTGCATAAGGAAGGAAAAAATCCACTGCAGTGTTCTAGTTATCGTCCTATAAGTCTCTTATGTGTGGACTACAAAATATTAACATCTATTTTGGCAACTAGAATACAAAAATACATTAAGAAAGTATTAAAACCATATCAAACAGGGTTCATTTCAGGCCGCCATGGGACAAATAATATCAAGAGAGCGTTAAACTTGCAGTCACTTATGGGAAAAGATACACAAGCGTCAATGCTTCTCAGCTTAGATGCTGAGAAAGCATTCGACCGGGTAGATTGGCAATTTTTAGAACAAACACTTATTGAGATGGGATTTGGCAAAAAATTCGCTAGTTGGTTTAGGTTGTTATACAAGAACCCCAAATCGAAAATTAGAGTAAATTCTGATTTTTTTGACATAGAGAGAGGAGTGAGACAGGGAGATTCTCTTTCCCCCGTCCTCTTTGCTCTCAGCATCGAGCCTCTGGCGGAGGCCATACGGCAGGACGTTCAGATTGAGGGGGTTGAGGACGGTGGGGGGAGAATTCATAAAATCTCCCTTTTTGCGGATGACATCTTACTCTTTATAAAACATCCCCTTACCTCAATACCTCAACTCATGCAGTGTTTAAAAGATTATGGAGACATTTCTGGTTATAGAATTAATCAAAATAAATCAGAGGCAATGATGATATCAGGAACTTGGCCAAGTCAACCTAACGAGACAGTGTCATTTCACTGGTCTAAACAAGGATTTAGGTACTTAGGAATTATTATAACACCTCAAACCACAAACCTTTTTGGAGCAAACTATAATAAGCTAATTAAACAAGTAAGGAGTGATCTTACCTGCTGGGAGGTCCTCCCCCTATCTCTCTTTGGCAGAGTAGAAACCATAAGGATGAATCTACTTCCTCGTCTCCTGTTTTTATTCCAATTGCTGCCCATAAGAGTTCCAATTTCTATTTTCACCATGTTAAACAAATTAATCTCTCAATTTATATGGCAACACAAGAGACCGAGAATTAGACTTAAAATACTTTATCTGGCTAAAAATAAAGGGGGTCTGGCATTGCCGAATTTGAAATTGTATTACTGGGCAGCTCAGCTAGCAGCGATTGTGACCTGGATTAGCCGAGACGAGGAGGCAAAGTGGACTCAAATAGAACAGGGTGAAGTTAAGGGTGCACCATTATCTGTCTTGCCCTTTGTGGATTTGAAACATATTAATAAAATGAAGATCGGAAATGAATGGATAAAACACACTATAAAGGTTTGGACAGAAGTTAAAAAGATGCTTAAAGATAGTGGATCTATCTCTCGAGCTATACCTATAGTGGATAATGTTGATTTTCCACCTTCGATTTCCGATCATGGCTTTAAGAGATGGGCGGCTAAAGGTCTCATTATCTTTAATCAGTTGTTTGAAGAAACACAACTTCAGGAGCAATTTGACCTTCCCTCAAATGATTTTTATAGATATTTGCAAATTAGGCACTACATTACAAACCATACAGAAAAAGAGCGAATTGGCAAAACCCCAAATAGTATAGAACAATATTTTATTACAATCTTGGAAAAACATCTCCCAATACGAAAACATGTCTCCCATCTCTACAAAAGACTATTATCAGACTCTTGTGAGAATACTTATAATATTAAGGAGAAATGGGAATGGAATCTAATACCATAATAGAAGATGAACTTTGGGATAAACTTTGTAACAGCAGTCACAAAGGTATCAACAGTCAGCAGTGGAAAGAGTTCGACTGGAAACTCAAAATCAGATTTTTTCATACTCCTTTGGCTATTTCAAATTTTGTTGAAGACCCCTCAGCAGTTTTGTGCTGGAGACAATGTGGTGGAATAGGAGATCATACACACATATTCTGGGACTGTCCAGTTATTTGTAAATACTGGGAAAATATTAAAGATGAAATTGAGAAAATTATTAAAAGAGAAATCCCTTCAAATGTACTGTTTTACCTACTTGGTGATATACCGGTCGACCTTTTCACAGCTGACCAAAGATATATTCTGCATATTTTATTATTGGTTGCCAAGAAGACTGTAACGGCAAACTGGAAGAATGTCAAACCACCGACTGTGGCTGAATGGAAGCAGAGGTTGAGACAGGTGTATCTCATGGAAAGAATGATTGCATCACTACAGTTGAAAATGGACCTTTTTGATCGGAGGTGGAGCATGGTTGGAAATTACCTAAGATAATGTGGATTATTTGGGTTGGTGGAGTTGTTCTTTAAGTAATGGGAACAGGCTCTGACATGAAGTGAATTATGTACATTTGCATGATATGCAGCAATATTGATGTATGCAATGTGTTTTGTACCCTCTTTGGCTCCACGCCACTGATCTTGTCTCAGATAATGTTCTGTGTTAATCTGAAAAAATAAATAAAAATAAAAGTTAAAAAAAAAAAAAAGACTGTGGTACATAGCCTGTTAATAAAGATATATTGATCATGTCTAGATATATTGATCATGTCTAGTATGCAAGCGTTAACTAAAGGTAAGACTTCCTTAAGTAACCTAGTTGGGATGGGGTCCAAGAGACACGTTGATGACATGGATGAAGAAATCATTGAGGTCAATTTTTTAATAGAAATCAGGGAGAAGCAATCTAAATATGTATCAGCACTTATAGCTGTGCTTGAAGGCAGATTATTACTGTTAGAGGGCAGGAGGTCATGAATTTTGCCTCTAAAAGTTAGAATTTTATCATTAAAAAAGCTCATAAAATCATTACTGCTAAGGGCTAAAGGAATACAAGGCTCAATAGAGCTGTAACTCTCTGTCAGCCTGGCTACAGTGCTGAAAAGAAACCTGGGGTTGTTCTTATTTTCTTCTATTAATGATGAGTAATAGTTTGCTCTGGCATTGTGGAGGGCCCTCTTATATGTTTTTAGACTGTCTAGCCAGACTAAACCAGAATCTTCCAGTTTGGTTAATCGCTAATTCCTTTCAAATTATTTGTTTTAATTTTCTGGTTTGGGAGTTATACCAGGGAGCAAACTTTCTTTGCTTTGTGAACTTCTTTTTAAGAGGTTCTACAGAGTTGAGTGTTGTTCGCAGCGAGCCTGTAGCGCTATCGACGAGATAATCAATTTGGGAGACTTTAAAGTCAGTACAGGAAACCTCAGGTACAGAGGGACATGGTATTAAATTTAATGCCGATGGAATCACTTCCTTAAATTTTGCTACCGCACTATCAGATAAACACCTAGTATAGTAACTGTTACTGAGTGGCGCGTAATCAAGTAGAAAGAAATCAAAAGTTATTAAGTAATGATCTGATAGAGAGGGATTCTCTGGAAAGACCACTAAGTTATCAATCTCAATCCCATACGCCAGAACTAGATCGAGGGTGTGGTTAAAACGGTGAGTGGGCTTATGTACACTTTGACTGAAGCCAATGGAGTCTAATAATGTGATAAACGCAGTAGCGCAGTATCAACATCCACATGAATATTGAAATCGCCCACAATAATAACTTTATCTGATTTCGGGACTAAACTGGATAAAAACTCTGAGAATTCAGATAAAAATTCCAAATACGGGCTAGGAGCACGGTACACTATAACAAATAGAAGAGGCTTTGAGGTTTTCCAGGTCGGATGTAAAAGACTAAGGACAAGGCTTTCAAAGGATTCATAATCCAGTTTAGGTATAGCGCTAATTAATAGACTAGAGTTAAAAATGGCTGCAACTCCCCCTCCTTGGCCGCAGCCTCGAGGAACGTGGGTATTATTATGACTGGGAGGAGTGGATTCATTTAGACTAACATATTCATCTTGACACAGCCAGGTTTCGGTGAGGCTGAGTAAATCAATTTGATTATCTGATATTAATTCGTTTACTAACACTGCTTTGGAAGATAAAGATCTGACATTTAACAGTCCACATTTAATTCTCCTGTTTTGTCTTTCTGTCACAGAAAGACAAAACAGGATTCCACTCATATTGTGCTTTCACCTACACTGTGTGAAAAATTTGAGTATTTTGAGCAGGTGTCATTCTCCCTTTTTACCAAAATACTTAAACATTTGCAGCCATCTTATTGCCCTTCAGACATCATACCACCTCGTCTACTAAAGAATGTTTTTCATACTCTTGGGCCATGTATTGTTGACCTAATTAATTCCTCTCTGATGTCTGGTTGTGTTCCAGCTGCTTTTAAGCATACTGTAGTACAGCCCCGCATAAAGAGGAGCAATCTCGACCCTGCTGTTCTGTCCAACTTCAGGCCCATCTCCAAGCTCTCTTTTTTTTTATCAAAGGTCCTAGAAAAGGTAGTTTATGTGCAACTGCAGTCACATATTGACTTAAAGGAGAAGTCAAGTATTTTGCACTTTGAGCCCCATTCCTGGGTTGTTTTTGATAAAATAGAGTGGCTAGGACCAAAATCTTGACGATTGCTCCTTCTCTGACAATTTGAGAGAATTTGGCTTTCCCCTGCCTGGCTTAACAATGCTGTCTATGGCCATGTATAAATCTGTCCTAAAACCACTTTAAACGTTCGTTTTCAAAGCCATGAAACTCACCGAGTAGTCAGTGGTGTTCGTTGATGTTCCAACATAAAAATCATAGCAAACTGTGGTTTCCATCTGTGTTTTCGCTATTCATCTCGCTTATGGGACTATTTTTTCAGCTGCCTCACACCCGTGTGTAAACTTCCACCTGATCGTTCATTTGACCCTGAAACGTTATACACTCTAGCCCACTTGATGGCGATAGTGCTTCTTTACGTGAGTGTCACCAACCGGCAGGAAACCATTGCAATGTAATGGGACACAGAAAAGAAGCAGGAGAAGAAGGCCGGCATTGTGTTCAAAGGCATCGTACTGCGAAGGTTGTTTACAAGCGAGTAATAATGGGCAAGTTTTGTGTGGTCAGCGACTGCAGGAGAATTCCTCGGAAGAGGAGGAGCACACACAGCATTATCAAGCCAGCACTTTCACTGAGCTAAAAGACTACAATGAAAAGATTGTACGTCCTGCTAGCTCCACAGCTAGGTCCGGGATGTTTTCATGCAGCCAGGTCTCTGTTATCACCATGATACAGCTGTCTATCCGGTGTTTCATTTGTCCATCTTGTTAACCAGGGAGCGGATGTTGGCGAGAAAGACGTTTGGAACTGCTGGTTTGTGCGGAGTCGCTGTTAGCCTAGCTCTGATGCCGGCTCGTTTGCCTCATTTCCGGCGTCTTTCACAGCGCCGCCGTCGCCTCCTTTCTGTCCGCTCTCGCCGGCGTATCCTCTCCGGGAACGAGTCGAACCCTTCTGGGGGGGTCCAGCCGGTCCAGTGTTGTTTCAGGCTTAAAAGTTCAGTTCGGGTGTAAGTCCTTCTCAGTGTGTTGCTGCTAACTGAAGAAGAGCACCAGGTCGCTGCTTCTACACGCGCCGCCACCTGTGTGTGCTATAGAAATAAATTTGAGTTGAGTTGAGTTGAGTTTAATGTTCATACGCACGGTTTAAGCACAGATTTGTGTGCAAGTACTGGTTTATAATGAGGCCCCATTGTTCTAAATGTCCGTCCGTTTTATTTTTTTATATATATTTATATTCATATTGATACAGATTACATACAGTAAGTTTATAAGACCGTATGAGCTGCAGAAGCTTTCCCCTAGCTTCTGGTATGTAGGTATTTAGTGAGTTGCTGCTGACTTATTACAGTAAGACAGGACAGGTCTACAGAGGTTTTGCTGGGTGTTTCCATTGTGCCCAGGTTAACCACCTCGATTAGCCCATGTGGGACTGTGTGCCTCAGGCTCTGCTGGATGCCAAACAACATTCAGATAGATTACTGGATGTGTTGCCTGGGGCCTTTCTGAAATAAACACATACAAAATACCCACAGAATCATGTATTGTGGTACTGGACAATTTTTATTTATTTTTATTTATTTATTAAATGACTGGATCTGCCGGGTTGTGTTTTTTTTTTTTGTTTGTTTGTTTGTTTTTTTCACCACACCATCCCTTATTTATTAGACACAGTTGTAGTTTTAGGGGGAGTTACAGTCACTGAGCCCAGCTGTTCAAATGGTGTCAGCATGCAACTACATCTAAACAGTTCAACTATTCATTTATGTTTCTGTTTGTTTACAAATCAAACACACAAGATACACACTGTAAGTTATTCAGTGAGATTTAGAGGTGTCGCTATGTGCATTTTTTTTTAACTTTGCACACAGCCTGGCTGGCTGTTTCCCCCCTGCTTCCAGTCTTTATGCTAAGATAGGCTAACCATGTCCTAGTCAATGTTGAACCTTTCCTGCACAGGTTATACTGCAGTCCATTTTCTGCTGGAGAACACAGACATTCACTTTTTTCTGTAATAAAGGAAAATGTTGGAGATGATAAACAACTTGTAGTTAAGTCTGATATCAGTTTCATTTAAATGCCCCTAGTTTCAGTCTACCATTTGTTATGCTCACAGTGCCTTAGCACAAAGCAGGGGGAAAGGGCTAGCCTCTGCCTCACAACTCCAAACTTACAGAAGCGCTACGTGTTGTACAGCTGGTTTTCAACCAAGTTAAAAGCCTGACATTGTAGTTTAGGGTTAGTGTTGGAGCTATTTTATGACCAACAGTCACAGGGTGCAGTGACTGCATGCAGTATCTCCTAAGTCCTGTCCTGTGCAATACACTCACACTCGACCTCGTCAGATATCAACATTTGGTCATGGACTTTCCACAGCCACGTGCGACCAGCAAGGTACCCTGTATTGGGATTCACTGGACCACAGATGATTCATCATTTGTGCAGATCTAAACTGGACATGTAAAGGTTCTTTGTTCTTTGTTCTTCAAACAAAGACAGCCATTTGGGACTCATCTCCTCAGGATCATTGTCACACCCAAGTAAGAGACCAGTCATCAAACTTGATTGGACAGTACTTTCACAGTGACATGTGACTCTGTGATGTCACCAAGCAAACTGTAGAAGAAGTTTTGCTCTCTATACTCTCTCTCTCTTTGTATGACTTGAAACTTGTTTTAAATGCTGAAAAAACAAAAGTTATACTGTTTTCCAGTCTCAGATCTAAGCCTGAGGGTACCCAAATTGAGTCTGTATCAACCTATAGATATCTCAGCATTTTAATAGATGATTCTCTCTCTTTTACCCCGCATATACAGCAGCTGGTAAAGAGGTTAAAACTGAAACTGAGTTTTTATTTTAGAATCAAATCTTGTCTTTCTTTTGAATCCAGAAAGAAAATTGTTGCTGCCACATTTCTGTCTGTGCTTGATTATGGTGATGTTTTGTACATGCACGCCTTGTCACAGAGCTTACATGCCTGGGATACTGTGTATCATGGAGCTCTGAGGTTCATCACGAACTTAAAATCTATTGCTCATCACTGCGTCTTGTATGCACATGTAGGATGGTCCTCTTTGTCTTCACGTAGACTTAAGCATTGGCATATTCTTATTTATAAGGCGATTTTAGGTCTACTCCCTTCATACCTTCTGACATTCATCAGTCAAAGGAGATCAGGATCTTATAATCTTTGGTCCCAGAATCTCCTCTTGTTGTCTGTTCCTGAGGTCCGAGCAAGGAAAAAAAGGCCTTTAAATTTGCTGCTCCTTTTGCTTGGAATGAGCTGCAAAAAGACCTGAAACTCAATGAGCTGGTTTCATTGGACACCTTTAAGAGAACATTAAATGATGTGAATATTGAAGCATCTGGCTGCAGATGTTTTCACAAATGATCTTGTATCCTTTAATAGTCCAGGTTGTCAATTAACTGTTTTTATTATTTGCATTTTAATTGTTATACATGTCATGTGTTTTTGTTTGTGATGCTGTTGTGATTGTAAGTAACTTTGTTAATCGTATTGCTGGCTATCTTGGCAATGAGTTTCTTTTCCTGGTTAAATAAAGGTTAAATAAAAAAATAAAAATAAAAAAGTCGACCTCAGGATCATGTCATGTCAGATCCTACCACACCGGTGAACTTGTGCAAGTAAGAAGGAATGGATGAGTCCCTCTCTGCCCTCTCTGCTGAATGAAACAATCAGATTTCCCAGTGGCTTGCGATTCCCCTTGTCAGGGAGAAAATCCGGTTCCAGTTTCCAGATTCCAAGGAAGTTTCCAGTGGTATCAAAAACCTAGCCTGCATAACAATATAAAGCCCTTATTGTTTACAGTCATAACATTTCAATCACTTATGGCCATATCTCAGCTTAAATCTAATTTTCTCAGAAAAGTTATTACTATATGACATAGCAATAGCAAAAGCTTCAACTCACATCACTTCATTGAATGTTTTTAATCCATAATAAATGGATTGTTTTTTAGCTTTTTAACCATGAAATTATGATAACAAATCTTAACTCAGAATTCTTATATGCTTGTTTTTTAAATCATGAACTGAAATACAATTCAAAATGAATTCTCTTACACCTTAAAATCTGTATTAAGGTTAGTGTTTTTATCTTCACATCTTAACGTTTTTTCACACTATTCATAAACGCTGTTTTTAACCAACCTTGTTTAACAGAATAACAATGATATTACATGTGTTCAAAAATACCAAATTAATCACAAACTAAACAATATAGCTATGGTTCACACTTATCTTCTCCATGTAAACACTGAAATATGTGCCCATTAAAAGAAAATTAATGCTTTTAACATGCCACAGCAGTAATTACAGTTAGTGCTGTCAAGAGATTTAAAAAATTGAGAGATTAATTAATTATGATCTGTAATTAATTGATCTAATTAATCTCTTTTTTAATCTCACCTAAAAATTGTTGAGAAAATCCCTCAACTTGAGGTATTTTCATTTAAATTCATTACACTATTGTGGCAGATCAAAAGATTGATATATAACAAAAAAGTGGTTTTATAAAGTAATTTATGGTTTTTAACAGACTTGAACAGATGCAGTCCTATCCATTTACATTCCGCTGTATTTGAGACTAGTCCCAAGTGCTGCCTGCAACCTTTAGTTTTGACCACCATGGGGGAATATTGCTGTGTTCTTTTGTCAATCTCCAAATAATTAGAAAATAAAAATAAAATTATAGCTGCTGTGCAGCGATGGGTCGGGTCCGGGCATTTTTAGGCAATTCTGAGCAACAAGCAGAAGAATAGGAAGACATCAAGGAAGTTGATATTACAATCTGCATTTAGCATCAGCTGAGTCATTTTGCAGGTTGCATCATCTGGAAATTGTATTGCAGCAATTGAAAAGTAAAAGAATTGAATATTGGAATAAATTTGCAAAGTACACTTTTCTATCAGTGGAAATCACTACACAATAATAAATAAATAAATAAATGTTGGTGATTTGTTTTTAACAATAAGTGCTTTGCTTCACAAGATAAAATCTGATTAAAAAATACCACTCTTAAAGTGACTGCAGTTGTTCTGAAAATATACATATTGCATCTAGACAGCATTGAGATGTTGGTAATTTTTAAAAAAAATATTTTTGGGGCTTTTTTGCCTTTAATGGAAAGTGAGCGTCGCGAGAGTCAGGAAATGGAGAGACAGAGAGGGGGTGATACACAGGAAAGGGCCTTCCAACGCAGGATTCAGTCCGCAGCTGCCTGCATTGAGGGCTGTATTTTCTTTCATGGAGCAGCTGCTTTACCAACTGAGCTAAACACCGCCTCCATGTTTTATTTTTAAGAATGATTGATTTGCTTCATAAGTAAAAAACTGTTGTTTAAAATACCATTCTTGCATTGATTCTGATATGTATTCGTCAAACATCATCTACCATGACTCTAAAATGTTATACAGTTGTTTCTCAAAGACTCTTTGTAGTTTTGATGTCATACTCATACCCTTGTTGGGTCTTGAACCCAGAGTCCTTGGCACTGTGATCCAGCTCCTAACTCACTGAGCTAATTGTCTGGAGGTGAGACCTGGTGTGTGGCTTCTCAAATAGACTCAGGAAGTCACCGACCAGGCTGCAGTTGTTGTGGCAGATTTCAAAAATAGTCAAAATGTCACAAATTCTATCATCTAAGGAAAAATCTGACAATATATAAATTGCATCTAGACATGTTGGTGATTTGTTTTTAATGATAAGTGTTTTGCTTCACAAGAGAAAATGTGATGTTTAAAAATGCCACTTTTACATTGACTCCAGTTGTTCCCATGAGAGTAGAATTCAAAATGTTCTAGAAAATTCAGTTTTGGAGATAAAATTCTGATATTTGCCAAACTTCATCAACCACGACTCCAAAATATTGTCAATTTTTTTCAGGAAGATTGAAAATGTATTTAGTAAGAATTGGATGGTATATGTTTACAGTAGTGTTTACAGTCAAACGTTTTCATGCACTGTAGGCTCAATTTTTGATAAATCAAAAATCCGAGAAACAAGTTTTGTGGAGGACAGTCTGGAGATGCTCTCTAGCAAGTTTGGTGACAATTGAGCAAAAATTGTGGGAGGAGATACGTTTTATAAGTTTTACAGTTTTTGAAAAAAACAGAGTGATGGACTTCATAATTTGTAATGAGTCTAAATGGACAAAAGTTTCTGCAGTACTGGGGCTACACTATGGTGAAGTTTCAAAACTGTAGCATGTATCGTTGGTTTGGTAGAAATTTTTAAAGTTTTTAAATTTAAACATTTATTGTGCCCCCCCAGGAGGGGGTGGCACATGTCCTTGGAGCTGAGTAAATCTGGCATGGGGTCGGACATTTCTGTAAAGTTTGGTGAGTTTTTGCCCATGGGAAGTATGATTTCCTCAGAAGAGGAAAGAAAGAAAGAAAGAAAGAAAGAATTCTTCCGATTACAATAGGGTCCTTGGCTGCTTAGCAGCCCGGACCCTAATAAAACATCAGGTCCATATAAAGTGCTGTAAGTTAACACATCAAAAAACAGTAAGAACATTTTTCTGAGCAATACAAGTATTGAACACTGATCTTGTTGCTTTTCCTCTGCTTCAGATAATATAAAATAAATAAAAACAGACCCATCAATCACAGTGCTGTAAGTTAGCACATCAAAAATAACATTGTTCATCATCACAAAATAAAGTGCTGAAATAACATCAAGCAATCACTTCTAGTAGGCTACAGAGGACATAGCAGCTATGCTGACCTCATGCCTCTTATTTCTTCTTCTTCAGCCAGTTGCTGAGACAGACCAGATTGGTCACATTTTCTGGGAGCAAGGCTGCCCTTTTCTTTTGCACTATGTGGCCTGTGAGGCTGAACAGTCTCTCACAAGGTACGGAGGTTGCTGGGGAGGCCAGGTACTTGCGTGCTAGGGCTGACAGCTTTTCATAGGCTCCTGAGTGAGCACTGCAGGGGACAGTCATCAATACTGATGCTGGGCTCTGCTCTGTAGCACTGCAGCTCTCCAGACTCCATTCCATCTTCTTCTGAGTCAGAGACAGACCCCAGCAGGAGAGCGCTCCTCCTCTTCTTCTGAGCTGGTTCATCATCCTCTGTGGAGGGCTGGAAAGTAACTGCTCTTCTGGGCTCTGCTGCTTGGAGCATGTTCTCCAGATTGGTCCACACCTGAATGAATGAATAAATGAATAGATGGATAGATGGACGGGTGGATGAATGAATGGATAGATGGACGGGTGGATGAATGAATGATTGTCATTAATACTAAGTGCAGTAGGCAGTTTTATTTTATTTTTGTTTTATTTTATTTTATTATGTGAAGCACTTTGTGTTGCATTCTTATGTGTGAAAAGTGCTATATAAATAAAGTTTGATTTGATTTGATAAATTGGACTCATTAGTCCAGCTTATCCTTATAGTTTTTACCTGTTCCCTCTTTTCTCTTGGAAGACATTTTAAATCCTTAAAACGTGGATCCAGTGCTGTGGCCACCTTGAACCATGTCTCGTTGGCATCAGCTCGCTGTGCTGTCAGGTCCCTCTGGAAGGCATTTTTGAACTTTACCATGTAGGCTGGATCATCATCAGTGATGTCCATGACACGGTCCAGATGGTGAAAAGCAGGCAGCACTACAGAGCAAGAGACGTAGGCCTCACCACCCAGCAGCTCAGTCACATACCTGCAGAGGTGGATAAGTTTGGAAAATAAACTTAGCTGGATATTAAATTAAAGTGTAACTGATTTCCAATTTAATTGTCCTTAAAAGTAACTACCTAATGTTCATTCATTTTTGGATTACACATGTGACAGTAGTTTATTTCATTAAAATGGACAGGTGTTTTTAGGGCTTACCTGCATGGTTCAAGCAGGACCTCCAGCCTCTGCAGTTTCCCCCGCTCAGCTTCGGTTGGCATGACCAATCTGTGGTTGTTCTGTTGGTCCAACGTAGCCTGGACAGCGTCTCGGTTGCGTAGGAGGCGTGAGACCATTGCGAGTGTCAAATTCCACCTGATCGGTACATCTTGTATAAGTTGCTCGCTCTTTTTTCCAAGTGCTACTTGTTGCTGGTTAAGTTCTGTGGTACTCGCAGGGCTTTGTTTAAAACGGCCAACAATCTTGCGGCACTTTGCTAGTACACCGGCAAACCCACTGCTATCAAGGCAGACCGTGATGGTCCTCTGGAGAATGTGAGTATTGCAGGCGATGTGCTCATATGGAAGGGCTCTCATAGCAGCTAGCATGTTTGCTGCGCTGTCTGTACCGATGATGGATATCTTGTTTTCAATTCCCCAGTCATTTGCCACCTTGAGGAACTGTTCGGTACATTTTTTAGCAAAGTGCCTGGTGTCATATATTCATGACAGTCAGAGCAAATGAGTTGAGGTTCCACTCACCATCAATAAAGTGTCCGGTCACCCCCAAATAGCTATGGTTGCCAGCTGAGGTCCAGTGATCTCCGGTTATAGCAACATAGTTGGGCGAATCCTCCACCAAAATCTCAAGTTTGTTTTTCTTACATCTTGCTGATTTTGGTCATCACTGTAGTCCTGCACGGTGGCTTGTATGATGGGTCATTGGACGCAGTTTGCAACACCTCTGTCAACTCCTCGTCTTCCACTACGTTTATCGGCCAGCAGTTCATCACTAAGACTTTACAATGGCTCCCAGTCAGCTATAGAATAGACTTTAAAGTTCTGCTACTGGTCTATAAATCACTGAATGGTTTAGGTCCAGAATACATGAATGAAATGCTAATGGAATATAAACCCAGTAGGACTCTGAGATCTGCAAACTCAGGTCAGATAGTGGAGCCCAGAGTTCAAACCAAACATGGTGAAGCAGCATTTAGCTGTTATGCTGCACACAAATGGAATAAGCTGCCAACAGAAGTGAAGTCAGCCCCAAGTGTGAATGTTTTTAAATCCAGGTTAAAAACTCTTCTTTTTTTCTTATGCTTATGATTGAGCTCTTTTAAAGCACTTTGAAATATTTAAATCTTTTATTGATTTTATGCTGTTGCATTATACTGCACTGTATGTTTTAATTAAGCTCTATTTATGCATTTTAATGTTTTTAAATGCTCTTATGTTTAGTAAGCTGTCTTTTTTTATGTACTTTGTCTTTAAATGCTCTTTGTTCTTTGTTTTTAAATGCTTTTAAATGTTGAACTTTTAATCATGTAAAGCACATTGAGTTTCCTTGTGTATGAAATGCGCTATATAAATAAAGCTGCCTTGCCTTGCCCTTGCCACTATCCACTTTGCTATGGCTCGCTTAATTGCTAACGTCTTCGCTGCTAACGTTAGCTGTGGCTACACTCACGACTGGGTGCTTTGCGTTGATGTGGTAGGCTAAACTTGAGCTGCTTCAGTGGTAAGCAAACTCCTTCTTACAAAGAAGGCATATCACTCTACCTTTATCAATGGTGCCGTTGGGGCGTTTTTGAAATGTAAATTTCCCATTCATTGGACCAACAACTCTCACATGCTCCTCCATTTTCACGTCTCCTCTCCGCTACTCACCGCTCCTCACCTTGCCCTCCCAACTACAATGGGAGCCTATCAGCTTATGCTAAACAAGCCCAAACACAATGACAGCCAATCAATGTCCACTTCAGGGTGTGACTGACCATTGTTTTCCACCCCCAACAACTCAAGCACAAGAAGCCCAACGCATAGAAACGGATTTTATAAAAGGGCAACTCGCTTACAGAAACAGTAAAGTTAGAGATTAAAAATTTGATTAACACGATTGAAAAACATAACGCGCTAAATATGACTTTAATTAATTCATCGCAGTTAAAGGGATAATTTGACACCCCTAATAACAGTATTTTGCACATTGGCTTAGCTAAAAAAAAAACTCACCAAGACGGTCCATACATGATAAACCCACACCAACAGGCTTCAGGTCATCTCAGTCACCTCCCGGTATCACTTATGAAAACTTTTAAACCAGTTACAACCAACTTATCTGCAATAACCAAACAGGAATGCATGTGCTTCTCTCGCTGCTCCGATGGGTGTGTCAACTACCGCAGCTGCTATCTGAAAGAAGGTAGGACTTGCTTCTCCCCTCCTATAGTATTGCATTACTGTGTGATTCGGCCAATAACAATTAAATAATCTTGACAGGCACATAAATCAACCACATAGTTTAAAACAACATAGTTTTAATCAGCAAGTAGTAGGAGAATAAAATTATGAATACATCTAAAATTGAATTTAATTTTTTTTAAATAAAATAGTAAACTCTGGGCCAGATCCTCAAAAGGATTGCACTGCTTTTGCGACCGCTAAACCTGTGCAAATGAGAGAAAAAAATAGCGTGCAATCCACAAAGTACACGCAAATGGTGAAATGCACGCAAACTGAACACAAACTGCACTGCCACTCCTAGCTGCACCGGTCCAATTTGCATGCATGTAAATTAGTGAATATTCATAAATTCAGCGCAAAATTGCCCCCTTCCTATGCAAATAAGCCTCATTGCAAATTCCACCAAATTCACAAAGACCAGCGCTAATTGCCACGGGCAGTAAAGCGGTGCCATTTAACACCAGTGAGACCCGTGTATTAAATCAGCGCAATTTCTCTCTCACTCTCTCTCTCATGCAAAATGATTGCAAATTGCACTCAGTTGTGGTAACTGTGGAGCATAGCCTATATAGGGGGTGTCATGCCAGGACTCTCCGGTAATCATGGCAGCAGTGATTGTAGCCAAGCGAAGGCACCGTCATGGCAGGCGCGCACAAGGAAGGATTTATCGGAGGAGAATATCACTTGCCCTCAGCTGCAAAACTTTGTGGGCGTGTTAGCGCCGGCAAATGATTAGAGCAAATTCTTTGGAGGATAAGGTGCTAAAACAGGGCAGATTGCGTGAGCTAATTCTGCACAAATAATGGCGCTATTAGCAGGAGCAAACCATTCTTTTGGACATCATTATCATTCTAAGATGGCAGCGCGTGTAGACGCAGCGACCCGATGCTCTTCTTCAGTTAGCAGCAACACACTGAGAAGGACTTACACCCGAACTGAACTTTTAAGCCTGAAACAACACTGGACTGGCTGGACCCCCCCAGAAGGCTTCGACTCGTTCCTGGAGAGGATACGCCGGCGAGAGCGGACAGAAAGGAGGCGACGGCAGCGCTGTGAAAGACGGCGGAAACGAGGCAAGCAAGCCGGCATCAGAGCTAGGCTAACAGCGGCTCCACACAAACCAGCAGTTCCAAGCGTCTTTCTCGCCAATGTCCGCTCCCTGGTTAACAAACTACGAGACGTTAACAACCGGATAGACAGCTGTATCATGGTGATAACAGAGACCTGGCTGAATGAAAACATCCCGGACCTAGCCGTGGAGCTAGCAGGACGTACAATCTTCCGGGCGGATTGCACATGGGACTCCAGTAAGAGGAGAGGAGGAGGTGTGTGCGTCTATATTAACAACAGTTGGTGCACGGACACTGCCGTTATTGAGAGACACTGCTGTCCAGACCTGGAGTTTCTAATGTTGAAGTGCAGACCTTTTTATTTGCCCAGGGAAATAACCCGAGTGTTTGTAACTGCCGTGTATATCCACCCGCGAGCTAATGCTAACGTAGCTATGAGCAGGCTGCATGACAGCATCACCAGGCAACACAACAAACACCCAGAGGGCTTCTTCATCGTGGCTGGAGACTTTAATCACACCAACTTAAAGACTGTGCTCCCCAGATTTTACAAGAATGTTCAAACAAGGAAGGGCAGAACACTAGACCAGGTCTACACCAACATCTCTGGAGCCTACAGAGCCCACCACTCCCCCCACCTCGGACACTCAGACCATCTTTCCCTGTTCCTGACACCAGCTTACAAGCCCCTCATCTGCAGGTCTAAGCCACAGTACAAGTCAGTGCAGTGCTGGACTGAGGAGGCCACACTATCCTTGCAGGACTGTTTTGAGGACACCATATGGGAGCTCTTTGAAGACCCAGACATTGAACTCCACATCTCCTCTGTACTATCATACATCAGTTTCTGCATGGATAATGTAACATCAAGGAAACAGGTGAAAACATTTCCCAACCAAAAACCCTGGTTTAACGCCAATATCAGAGCACTACTCCAGGCCAGGGATTGAGCACTGAGGTTAAGGGACAGGGATGCCTACAGGAAGGCTAGAGCGGACCTGAACAGAGGCATCAAGGCTGCTATAACAAAGTACAGAGAGCAGATAGAGACCAACTTCAGGGAGAACAACTCGCGCTCTATGTGGAAATGCATACAGAATATAACTGACTACAAACAATGCCACAACACCCCCCCCCCCCCACGACATTTCTCTCCCAGACCAGCTTAACACCCTTTTCTCCCGCTTTGAAGAGGACAACAGACAGGCAGAGGACACACAGCTGACATCATCAGAGCACGACCAGCCCCCCACCATCCAACAACATCAGGTACTGCGAGTCCTGCGTGACATCGACACCAGGAAAGCACCAGGACCGGATGGAGTACCAGGGAGGGTGCTGAAATCATGTGCTCACCAGCTTGCTGCAGTATTCACTAACATCTTCAACCGTTCACTGCAGCAAGCCACAAACTGCCACCATAATCCCTGTGCCCAAATCCTCTGCCATCACAGGGTTGAATGATTACCGGCCTGTGGCCCTGACACCGGTGATCATGAAATGTATGGAGAGACTAGTGTTACAGCATGTCAAGGCCCACATCCCACCTGGCTTTGATCAACATCAGTTCACCTACAGGTCCAACAGATCCACAGACGACGCCATCTCCATCGCCCTCCACCCCGCTCTCAGCCACATGGAAAGCCCCAACACATATATCAGGATGCTGTTTGTTGACTTCAGCTCGGCATTTAACTCCATCAGCCCCAGCAGACTCATCAACAAACTGCAGACACTACAACTTGGAACCTCCCTCTGTCTGTGGATCAAGGACTTCCTGACTAACAGACCCCAGCATGTCAGAATGGGCACCTCCACATCCTCCACCATCGTCCTCAGTACTGGTGTTCCTCAGGGCTGTGTGCTGAGTCCAGTCTTGTACACACTGTACACTTATGACCGTGTCACTACTCACGGCTCCAACACCCTCATCAAATTTGCGGATGATACAACCGTTGTGGGGCTCATCAACAACGGTTATGAGACACCATACAGGGAGGAGGTCCAAGCACTGGCGGCCTGGTGCAGTGACAACCACCTCAACCTCAACACCAAGAAAACAAAAGAAGTCATTATTGACTTCCGGAAGTCGAGGACCACACTGCACTCAGGCCTGAGCATCAATGGGGAGGAAGTGGAACGGGTCACCAGCTTTAAGTTTCTTGGCCTGCACATCTCGGAGGATCTGGGCTGGACTGTGAACACCACCCACATCATCAAAAAGGCCCAGCAGCGTCTCTTCTTTCTGAGAACACTGAGGAGGAACAAACTCCCTCCACCTCTGCTGAAAAACTTCTACCACTGCACAATAGAGAGTGTCCTCTCCTATGGCTCTACGGTGTGGTACGCCAGCTGCACTGCATCTGAAAAGAAACAACTGCAGCGGGTCATCAAGACGGCTGAGTGGATCATCGGCTCCCCACTTTCATGCCTATAGGAGATCTATTCCAGCCGTCTCCTCCGACGGGCCACAAAGATTCGGAATGACCCCGCCCACCCAGGACACTCTCTATTCACCAGCCTTCCCTCTGGCAGACTCAGAGTCATGAGAGCCCACACCAACAGACTGAAACACAGCTTCTTCCCCATGGCTGTGAAGAGACTGCTGCAAGAACCATGACATCCATGACTTGTGTTATTTTTGTGACTATTTGCAGTTAGGTTATTAGTTAGTTGGCTTCGGCAAAGCTAAGTGATGTTAGTTTGCTTTTCACAGACATAGTCTTGCATGCAACTAAACATCCTCTGTACTAATGCAGACCCTTTGCAACACACATCGCATACACATACTCACTCACAAATTGGCTTTCAACAGAGCTACACTCAAAGAGGCAACTCAAAGTTCCCACTTCTTTTCCTTTGTCCTTATCCTGACCACACGGTCAGGCAGACCTCCCCCAATCTGAAGCCAGCTTTGATTCGGTCATCTTGTAGTTCTCTGTTGTCAGCCATTTTGTTTAACACACCCGCCTTTGTCTCCCTCCATCTCTCTCTTGCACACACACCCACACACACTCATACACAACCATGCTTGTATATAGTTAGAAAAGATTTGTATGTTTTGTTGGTTTGCTTGCTTTGTGAATTAATATATTTGGAATCATACCTGCTGTCTGTTTAATGTTGTACAAGAGCAAATGAATAGTCAACCTCTACTATGTCAAGAATCCTTCAGGCTTTACCTTTAATTTTGGTTATGGTAATTAATTTAATTATTAATCAAAATTACAAATTGATAGTTTAGTGTATTTTACAAGACTGATATCATTAACTGGCTATCATCTTTCCCTTTTCAGGATTGGTGCCCCACATGGTGATTTAATGTTAATGAAGTCACATTATTTCACACAATTAATAATTATTATTAATAATTATTAATTATTTTACAATAGTCATTTTTATACTTTAATTCGAGATCTGTTATGAGGTCAGGCCTGTGCTAAGGCAAAGTATCACAATGGTCCCCCTCAATGAGGTATAGATCCGAACACCTGCGTGCGTTGGTTGTTGACGTTCTGGGACGCCATGTCAACTTCAGTCTGTTGCATGCATTGTCTGCTTTCAAAATACACTTCTGTTTTCACAGGAAACGTACAGTTTGCATACAGTCTCTTTCAAAATAGATGCACTACACCGGTACAACACTGCAAACTGATGTTTTTTCCTTCAACAACACACGTAGTTGGGTTTAAGCAACAAAGGCACGTGGTTGTTTTTTTTTTTTTTTTTTTAAAGAACAGGGTTTGGCTTTACAATCATACAGTAAGCAAACATCGGCCTCCTGGGTGAAAGTCAGTGGTTATTGGACTCTTCCACCACCCCGCCCACCCACCCTACTCAGACTTCTGCCACCTTCACTTTTGTTGTTGTCTCAGCATGTTTCCGCCCAGCATATGCAGCCTAACAGCGCCTGGCCGCATATCATGAAAATGCGAAAGAACAGCTATTGTCACCGGCTTCTGATGCCGGAGGTCACAAAAAAAGTACCAGTTTGTGGGGACTTCAGAGTGAGACCAGGTTGACAGTGGTGGCTACCACTCACTCCGACTCTTTTACCTGAACAGGAAACTGTATGGCATGACCATAGTCATGATTGGTAGAACCAAATGACAGTAAGCAACAAATCAGAACAGATAGTTCAGCCTTCTCATGAACTGGCCTTTTCACAGAAACTGCAAATATGCAGATTAAGTAAAAATATATATAGTTCTCTGAACCATAATCTGTATTAATCTTGGAATATACATGCACATTTGATGGTTAATCATAACCAAGATGTCTGACTTTGATTGTTTTTATGACAATGTCAATATTGTTGAGTAATCAATGTCCAGAATAGGGCCAGACAAATCTGGACCTTGTTCCCATCACTTAGCTCAAAATTTATCTTCTTCTCTTAAAGTACACTACAGGCCAAAAGTTTGGAAGCAAGGCCAATACAGGCCAAACATTTGGAAGCAACTTTAAGTTTCTGTTCACAATGCCTTTCTTAAAAACCAGCATGAGTTCTATGGATTTTGGGATGTATTTACTGCATGATCAGACTTTGTTTTCATTGATATGCACCATTTTCCATAATTTAACTTTAATCAATCAATCAATTCAATCAATCAATTTTATTTATAAAGCCCAATATCACAAATCACAGTGTGCCTAAAAGGGCTTTACAGCATACAACATCCCTCTGTCCTTTGGACCCTCACAGCAGATAAGGAAAAACTCCCCCCAAAAAAGCCTTTAACGGGGGGAAAAATTGGTAGAAACCTCAGGAAGAGCAACTGAGGAGGGATCCCTCTTCCAGACGGACAGACGCGCAATACATGTTGTACAGAACAGATCAACATAATAAATTAACAGTAATCCATATGACACAATGAGACAAAAAGAGAGACATATTATGTTAATAGTGTGATATATATGTATGTGACAATAATCATATGTGTATAATAACAGTACAAGTATGACTAATAGTAACAGCAGCAGTGGGAGGCATCAGGCAGGACCACGGCAGCAGCACAACCACGACACACCATCCAGGCACAGCTGCGATACGAATTAACCTGCGAGACAGTGGAGCACAAAGGCTCCGGAGAACAAGCCGAGTTAGTGACATACAGTAGAGCCTAGTTAGGGAGATGCAGTAACAGGACATGAATGTTAGCAAAGGAGAGAGAGAGAGAGAGAGAGAAGGAGAGAAGGGGCTCAGTGTATCAAAGGAGGTCAGCCTAACTAGGGGCTGGTCCAAGACAAGCCTGGGCCAGCCCTAATTATAAGCTTTATCAAAAAGGAAAGTCTTAAGTCTAGTCTTAAAAGTGGAGATGGTGTCTGCCTCCCGGACCGAAACAGGAAGGTGATTCCACAAAAGAGGACCCTGATAGCTGAAGGCTCTGGCAACTGTTCTACTTTTAGGTATACATTGATGTTACCAGACCATTGCTGAATAAATATTAACAAAAGAAAAGAAGGGCTTAGTTTTAGGGTTGAAAAGATTTGCAAGAGTTACGACTACAGTGCAAAAGTAAAAAACAAATCACAGTTTGCATTATTAGGGTCCGGGCTGCTAAGCAGCCAAGGACCCTATTGTAATCGGAAGAATTCTTTCTTTCTTTCTTTCTTCTTCCAAGGAAATCATACTTCCCATGGGCAAAAACTCACCAAACTTTACAGAAATGTCCAACCCCATGCCAGATTTACTCAGCTCCAAGGACTCAACTCCAATAAGCATTTAAATTTAAAAACTTTAAAAATTTCTACCAAACCAACGATACATGCTACAGTTTTAAAACTTCACCACAATGTAGCCCCAGTACTGCAGAAACTTTTGTCCATTTAGACTCATTACAAATTATGAAGTTCATCACTCTGTTTTTTTCAAAAACTGTAAAACTTATAAAACGTATCTCCTCTCACAATTTTTGCTCAATTGTCACCAAATGTGCTAGAGAGCATCTCCAGACTGTCCTCCACAAAACTTGTTTCTCGGATTTTTGATTTATCAAAAATTGAGCCTACAGTGCATGAAAACGTTTGACTGTAAACACTACTGTAAACATATACCATCCAATTCTTGCTAAATGCATTTTCAATCTTCCTGAAAAAAAAAGACAATATTTTGGAGTCGTGGTTGATGAAGTTTGGCAAATATCAGAATTTTATCTCCAAAACTGAATTTTCTAGAACATTTTGAATTCTACTCTCATGGGAACAACTGGAGTCAATGTAAAAGTGGCATTTTTAAACATCACATTTTCTCTTGTGAAGCAAAACACTTATCATTAAAAACAAATCACCAACATGTCCATGCTGTCTAGATGCAATTTATGTATTGTCAGATTTTTGTTTAGATAATAGAATTTGTGACATTTTGACTATTTTTGAAATCTGCCACAACAACTGCAGCCTGGTCGGTGACTTCCTGAGTCTATTTGAGAAGGGTCTCACTTCCAGACAATTAGCTCAGTGAGTTAGGATCTGCATCACAGTGCTAAGGACTGGGCGTTCAAGACCCAACAAGGGGGATGAGTATGACACATCAAAACTACAAAGAGTCTTTGAGAAACAAATGTTCCACTGATACAAAAGTGTACTTTGCAAATTTATTCCAATATTCAACCACTTTTATTTTTCAATTGCTGCAATACAATTTCCAGATGATGCAACCTGCAAAATGACTCAGCTGATGCTAAATGCAGATTGTAATATCAGCTTCCTTGATGTCTTCCTATTCTTCTGCTTGTTGCTCAGAATTGCCTAAAAATGCCCGGACCCGACCCATCGCTGCGCAGCAGCTATAATTCTCTTTAGCTCTTTGGCTTTTGAGAGTTTGCATACAAAAATCTCAATAAATCTCAACTGTGTTCATATCGCTGACAAACTACCACAGAAAAGGCTTGAAAGAAACAGCTGAGTAAAGAAACAAGAGTATAGATTTGTACATTGATGAAAGAAGGATACACTGAAAGAGAAATTGCAAAACGCCTAATGGTGTCCAACAAAGGATTTCACTACACCCTGAAGAGACTACAAGAAACTGGAAGTTATGATGATAGAAAAAGGTCTGGAAGAAAGAGGGTTACTACAAAAGTAGAGGATAAACATATCATTGTCACCAGTGAGAGAGATCGGCGAAAAACAGCACCACAAATAAGGGAGGAAATCAACATGACAAGGTCAAAACCCATATCTCTGACAACTGTGAAAAGACATTTGAGAAAGGCTGGTCTGAGGGGTTGTGTATCTGCAAAAAACCACTACTTCATCCACAGAACAAGATAAAGAGATATGAGTGGTCAAAAGCACACAAAAACTGGACCTATGATGACTGGAAACAAGTTCTCTGGACCAGCAAAAGCAAGTTTGAACTATTTGGTTGAAATGGCAGAGACTATGTCTGCAGATAAACTGGTGAACATCTTAAAGCACCATGCGTAACACCCACAATAAAGCATGGAGGTGGTAGTACCATGGTATTGAGATGTTTTGCAGGTGATATAAGAGGGGATTTGTTTGAAGTAAAGGGTATCATGAAGAAGGAACAGTACCACTCCATCCTCCCGCATCATGCAGTTCCATCTGGACTACGACTTGTGGGTGGAACGTTTGTTTTGCAGCAAGATAATGACCCCAAGCATTCTTCCAAGCTCTGTCAGGGTTACCTAGACAAAAAAGAAGAGGAAGGTGTTCTTCGAAAGATGGTTTGGCCCCCTCAGTCTCCAGACCTCTCTCCAACTGAGTTTGTGTGGGATGAATTGGATCAATCAGTCAGAAAAGTGCGTCCCACAAATCAGCAGTCTTTTGTTGATGAACTTAAGAACGCTTAGAATGCAATTGCTAGCACATACCTTAAAAAAACTTGTGGAACAAATGCCTCGTATGTGTCATGCTGTTGTTAAAGCCAGAGGAGGTTACTTTGAAGAAAGCAAGGTCTAAGCAAGAAAAACCAAAATACCTGATAATTATAGTAAAAATGTATTTTGCTAAGTGACTCTTTATATAATAATCATGTTTATTTTGTTGGAAAGAATCCCAATGAAACTATGATCTTTTTTGTACAAATTTGATCTTGCTTCCAAATTTTTGGCCTGTAGTGTACCTTGCAGTCAAAGGAATAATACTCAAAAAGTCACTGGAAACAGCTGAAGTCAGATGCAATTGACTTTAATGTGTTTACAAACAACAACACATAGAACTTGTGAGTCAAGCTGTGGAACCAGACTGAAGACTCTCTTTGATTGCTCTCTTTTATGCTCATGGAGACCTCTTTTTCTTAATCCATCCCTCTTGACCTAAAACCTAATGGGAAATGGTCCTCATGCTTCAAACATGACTTTTCTTACATAATGGTGTAATGTTCCAAGCACCTCAGCATGTGATTCACCAATATGTCCAGAGGCAATCACCTTCTGACCTTTTCTTCCAATATGTTCGGGCCTGATCCTACTCTATTAAAACTTTTAATCATATTGTTTCTAATACATTGTGATCCTAATACTAATGATGGTCAAATGAAGCCTCATGAAGCATTTACAGTGTGCTTTCAACCTTTTGTTGAACAAAAAACACCATCTAGTGGGCTCATAAAATAAAGAAAATGCTTCATGAGGCTTCATTTGGCCATCACTACCTAATACATTGTGGTTCTAATACATACCACAAATGAAAATAAAATGTACTGGCCCTGTACTGAGTGCAGTGAGGGGAACTATCTGTAGACGGTAGAAATCATGGCCGAGCATTGAAAAGCAACAGTGTTGAAAGAGTAATGTTTGAACAATCATTTTAAACCCATGATTTCATGGCTGGTTGGAGTCACATATGGTGCACCAGCTGCATTTAATATATAATAATCATTCCCTTTACTGAATATAAATTTAAATCCAGATGGCTGTACAGCAGCCTTCTGCTCTGGATTGAAAAAAATGTATCCTGTTAACATGAGATTTCCAAAATTTAAGCAAGTAAAACTTCTATTTTCTCACTTTCCAGCCTGATCAGTTGCTCATCTAGAGAGAAATAATGCACTAGTTAACTGTGTTCAGTCACATTAACTTTTTGTTTTTCTTTATTTTGGGGTGACAAAATATCTGTAAATAGGTTACTGTTTGTCCTTAAGTCCATTTCAAAGCACTAAAAAATCTCCTGCAAATACACAAAATATATCTGACTAAATTTGGAGACAATACTGTCTAAGGAGGTGTCCATTATCGGGAATAATGGCCAACATGGAGGCATGAATTGTCCAACACACAGTGGAGCCTATGTGAAGGCCATACATTTTCTGATTATGGAAACCTCGAATGACATTATCCTACTTATACTGTGGTCACTTTCCAGATACAAAAAAAATATTGATTTGTGTTTTCAATGCTTTTTGCAATCAAAATCTGAAGTTTTTCACAAGCCATAACTCAGTTTCCATAGTTATGCCTGAGGGTTTAATCCCTGGAACAATCATTACTGCCCCATAAGGTTCATATGCAATAGGCTCTGCACACAAGCGGAGTAGCGAACTGTTGTTTGCTACTTACGTAGCAAGCGTCTGGATGTCATTATCGTAGCGAACATGAGTGCCTCAGGTGGACATAACAACTATAATGTACGAGGTAGTTTTAAATTTCTCAAAAGACTGGCTGGCTCTAAGGAGCATTGCTGTGTGCCACTTTGTTCGGCCTCAGGCTGCTATAATAGTGTACTGAGTTTTCACTCTTTCCCCAACAACGCTAGCCTTCGCAATAAGTGGCTACACCGAGTGAGGAGGACAGGGTTCTGTGTCACTCAGCACACCAAGGTGTGCAGCCAGCACTTTGAACCCCACAAAATTGTGACGACCGACACAGGAAGACATATTTTAGTGTCAGGCGCTGTCCCCTCCATATTTGAGTGGAACAACTACACGACCAAGGCACGGCCTGGTGTTTGGAAGTGACGGACAAGACCACCAAGTCTGGAACTCGACCCTACAGAGCCGGAGCACGTTGTCGTTCAACCAGCAGCAGCGAAGCCTGTCATCCCTATGATCGTGGACCACGAGTACGGAGCATCCCCTACTGTGTGCCTGGATCGTGATCATTATGAAATCAAGGCACTTAGAGAGCAACTGCAAACATGACGTCTCTCCAAATTTGGGCTCCAGCAGTTTGCCTCTTCTCCAGAAGATATCCGATTTTACACCAGGTAAGATACCTAGTGATAGCCTACAACAATTCACCCTGGTTTGGGGTATGTCTAGGAAGCTAAAAATAGTTAATGATCTTAGCGTGTGTTTGAGGTATTGTAAAAGACTCTGTTGTAAAATAGGCTAGTGCTACATTTTAAAGTTATTTATCTTGATAGTTGAGCCCTTTTGAAATTGTGGTGATGTTAAACTAAGGATACCCCTAAATCCACTTGTTGTGACTTTTGCAACATTAAACAGGACTGAACATGGCTATAGGCCACAGCATTTATAAAAACCTGATATCTGTTGTGGACCATGCAATGCAGTATTCAGAGAGATTTTCTGATTCAGTGAATGATTACAGATAACAGAGTGGTTATTGTAAATCTTTTAAATCTCCTGTCTGCCTATTCTGAATGTTCTCTTGAGCTTGTAAGACTGGATACCTAATTTCAGTAGTCATATTCTGTATTTTAGATTCCCCTCCTACCAGCATTTCATGGCATTCTGGAATCTGATTGAGGCAGCAACAGCCAAAATAGTGAGGGTAACAAAGACAAAGAAAACCTATGCCACCAGCACAACAACTGAGAGCCCATTAACCAGACCAACCGTAAGTTCCCCAGCCAGTGTGTGCATGTGCAGACACACACACACACACACACACACACACACACACACACACACACACACACACATTTAAGCCCCGACACAGCCCTGCTACATCTACACTTCACCCTCTCCCCTCTTATCTCTCTAATACATTTATGTACAGGAAAAGCTGAGAAATAGATGTAATTTCACTAAATGTTGGACTAACAAACCTCCTTGAATCCTTAAACTAAATCATTACACATTTCTCTCCCCCAGAAGCTGCTGCTAATAGATGAATTCTACCTCTTCTTGACCTACCTATCAACTGGCTGCACACAGAGGGAGCTGGGCCACCGATTTAATGTTCATCGTGCAACAGCCAGCCACATCATAATAACCTGGGCAAACTTCCTCTACAGCCTCTTGGGGTCTGTCAGCATCTGGATGACACCCACAGCCGTGAAGTCCGCTCTTCCACACGCATTTGATGGCAGTTACAGTGACACACACATCGTCCTTGACTGCACTGAACTACATTGTCAGGCTCCTTTTTCTCTGCTCCTCCAGAGCGAAGTATTCTCCACCTACAAGTCTCACTGTACTTTTAAGGCAATGGTGGGCATGTCCCCCCATGGAGTCCTGACTTTTGTGTCAACGCTCTTTGAAGGGTCCATGAGTGACCGTGAAGTCGTTCGTCACTCAGGGATCACTTCGCTGTTGACATCGGACACAGCCATAATGGTTGACAAGGGGTTCCTTGTTGATGACCTCGCCCCAGGGACTGTTTATCGCCCTGCCTTCATCACCCAGAGGGCCCAGATGCTGTAAGTGGATGTCTTGAGGACCCAGTCCATTGCCAGACTGAGGGTCCATGTAGAGAGAATGATCCGAAGAGTCAAAGAAAATTAACTTTTTGACACCACCATCCCCCTCTCCATATTGGAGAGCATAAACCAGCTGTTCACAGTCGCTTGTTTACTCTCCAACTATCAAAATGGACCTCTGGTCAAGTCGTGGAGATATGAAATGTAAACTGTAGCTCTACCTAGTGGTACGACCCTGGCGGTTGCCCCCTCTCTGTTTTTCTGCTTTGGTGCCTGTTTGTCTGTCTTCCTCTGTATGGAGGAAGACCTGTTGCCCTGTTCACGATGCCAAATACCAATGCAAATCTGTGCTGATGTCGCATGAACGTAATGTATTCTGGGATGGATACAGTGCAAATTCATCCCACAATACATCACGTTCTCACAACATCATACAGCATCTTCGCAGAATTGCGTTAGTAAGTGGAATCGCGAACTAGCTCATTAATTGCCTGTTGTCAACAGTGTTTCCCTATCTCCATACAGCAAGCCACTGTGCTTCTTGTTTGCTTTTTTGCCATATGACTGACTTCACCACACTTTTATTTCTTGCCATTTCATATACAGTGCTATTTATTCATATCTTTTGCACCACACCTATTTTCTTCAATAAATCTTTATTATTGTTTAAAACCTTTTCCATGTGTGTCTCCCACTTAATGTTGTCTGGCCATAGAAGCCTGGTCAGGAAACACTAGAGGGAAATATTATATCTTATCTTTGACCCTTCCAAAATACTTCAATCAGAATTTTTACAAAAAAGGCAGGCACATGATGTAAGCCGAGACAGGGATTTAATTCTTTTCACACCATGCTTGACAGATATGAGAAATTTTACAAGACAGATTACTTACAACACTATAATTGCCTTCCCATATAAACAGTAAGCTTCCCCTCTGTCACATTTCTTAGATGTATTGAAATGACACAAAGCATTGCAGTGTGTGTGTATGTTTACACTGCAGAGAGCTATGTACACTAAACAGATGTACAAGTTGGCAGATGTACAATCAGAGACTTACAGAGTATTGCAGAGAACAATTTCATTGTCATCAAACCGGGTTATAGGTTTGCAGAGAACTACTGAATATACATTTATGTACATGACTCTATGCAACTTGCAGGCATGCCTGCATGTAAACATAGAAGTAAACCTGTCCACCTTCTCTCGAATTACATCCAGAACATCGTTGTCTCTGTAGATTCTTTGAATCAGTACATCTTCTTCAGCTGACACAACAAAATCACACTGGTTCATGCCTGTTATTACCATTTGCCCCTGTAGTTGCCAGTAATAAGCATGTGTTTTTTTCAGGTCCAGCTGGCCTGCTTTCATTTGTAGGTACGGACAATCAACATAGTTTTTAACATTTGGACACTTCATTTCAATAAGACCAAATAGACATGGCTCAAAGGGGTCAAAGACTAAACCATCTGGAGATGCCCACAGCCAAGGGGCATCTGGGTGAATATCAAAGCCACAGGAATAGTGGTTTACCCTCTTGATTTGGCAATACTCCCAAATCGCATCTGCCTCCAATTCGAGCCCTCTCTTTATGGCCGCTGTTTGACGGGTTCCTTGTAGGATCTGGTTAGCCAGAGTGTCCTCAGAGGTTTCTTTGACCTGGTAGATTTCCCTGAATTGCGAGGCAGTCAGTCTTGGCCTCCTGAGCTCATGCCATTCAGCAAATGTGCTTTGGTCTCTCGTGGCACATTCAAATTTTTGCACCGTGTCCCAGCTGACCTCTAGACTAAGATGTAGTTGCTGAGACTCTGTACACACAAACATGGAGCTGGATGGCAGCAGGTGGTAACCCTCAAGTGGCAGAGATGGACGAGGTGGGGCAACATAGAAAGACAGGTCTCTTCTGGCTGTCGCTGGCTGTTGGTAGGACAGAAGACCTCCAGCTTGAACCTTGCCCAGGGCCGAATCCACTAGAGGAATTTCACAGCTAATGCCCATGCTGCAGAGCGTCGGCACCTCAGCTGCAGGAAAATCCTTGTACACCTCTGTCACCTAACAATGTAATAATGCATTGTTTAGCAACATACCTCAATATCAAACAACTACAATATTTTCTCTTCAGTTTCATGCCCCCAGTGTGTTGTACATTATGCAGCCCATAAAACATTACAATTGTGTTTCTAACAGAGGACTGATTCTGGGTGATACAGGCTATGATCATGTAAAGTTTGATGTGGTTTTATCCCTACTCACCCGAAGTACGGAAAGGTCAGGCAAATCCCCAGAGAGGCCTTTGTAGGGTGTGCTCCTGTGTGAAGTATAAAACACAATATATACCGTAAGGGCAATATACATGTTTTAATCCAAGCATTCATGTAAATAATGCCATAGTCAGCTTTTACTTAATACCCTCTGTTGTTGCTCTCTGCTTTGGTTTCGCAGATAGCACAGCCATCTTGTCCACAGCGCCTGGCTTAATACCCTATTGTGATATGCAGATTAGTATAGTTTAAACACATCTACAGCTATTGTATGATTACAGTGCTGCGTGCTCTGCCTTTTTCTTTACTCACCAAAGTTCTAGGCTTATGCCATTGCTGTTCTCCCTCAGTGCAACTTAACAAAGGGGGGACCACCGACAAATTCATTGGACTGTGGTTGCATAATGCTGCTCCCATAATGCACGAACATCTGTGGTGCAGCAGCTCCACAAAGAATTATTAGAAACAGCATTGTATAGCATAGCTACATAGAGGTCAAGATGGCGCCGCACTAGTGGCAGTCTGTTACAGCAGCTCCTGCTCACTGTTGAGCCTTTTCTGCTTTAGTTCTGTCTTTCTAACTTTTTAAAATTTATTCTTACGTGTCTATCTTTTTTTTAACTGATTGGGAACTATGGAGTATAAAATCGCCGAGTTTGCTCTGGTCTTTCTTTTGTTTATGTCACTGTTTTCGACTGTGTCTGGGGACCCCGTACGCAGCCAATGTGAGATCTCTTCCCAACAAGATGGACGAGTTAGCGGCGCTGACCCGGCACCAGAGGGACTACCGGGAGCGCAGAATCATGATATTTACAGAGACATGGCTGACTGCGCTCACTCCAGATACGGCCGTGGAGCTGGACGGCTTCCAGCTGCTACGGGTGGACAGGACGAGGGAGAGCGGTAAGAGGAAAGGAGGGGGGCCAGCAGTGTTTGTGAATGATAGATGGTGTAACTCTGGACACATCACTATTAAAGAACAGCTCTGCTGCAAGGACATTGAACTGTTAGCCGTTAGCATGAGGCTACCTGCCACGGGAATTCTCGCATGTTATCGCGATAACTGCGTATATTCCCCCCTCTGCTAACGCTGATGCAGCCTGTGATGTCCTCCACTCTGTCACAAGCAGGCTGCAGACAGAGCACCCTCAGGCCCTCCTTCTTATCTCTGGGGACTTTAATCATGCCTCTCCATCCTCTACTCTGCCCACCTTCACCCAGTATGTTTCCTGCCACACCAGAGACAATAAAATATTGGATTTGTGTTATGCCAACACCAAGGAGGCATACAATTCATCACCTCTCCCCCCCGGGAAGATCTGACCACAACCTGGTTCATCTCCTGCCTGTGTACAAACCTCTCGTGCACAGGCAACCAGCCAGTCCCACACAGTGAAGAGATGGTCCGGGGATGCTGAAGAGGCTCTGAAGGACTGTTTTGACACAACTGTGTGGGAGGAATTTTGTGATTCTCATGGGGAGGATATTGACAGTCTCACAAGCTGCATTACGGACTATATTAACTTCTGTGTGGAAAACACCGTACCCACCAGGACTGTACGGTATTTTCCCAACAATAAACCATGGATTAACCCCGACATAAAGGCTCTCCTTAAGTAGAAGAAGAGGGCCTTTAAGTCTGGAAACAAGGATGAGCTGAAGGCTGTGCAGAAGAACCTGAGATGGAAGATCTGGGAGGGGAAAAACACCTTCAGGAGGAAGATGGAGGATCAACTGCAGCAAAAGAATGTCAGTGGAGTCTGGAGAGGTCTGAAAGCCATCTCTGGCCACAGGGAACCTGATTCCCAAGCTGCAGGGGACCAAAAGTGGGCAAATGATCTGAACATATTCTTCAATAGATTTGATCGGTCATCTACCCCCTCCCCGGCCCAGTCCTCCATGCTGCAGCCCCCCTTCTCTGCACCCAGGGTACACTGCCCCACCTCCTCCCCCACCTCCTCCTCCCTCCCTACAACACTCAGCGCACAGCCACCCCCCACTGCTCATCCCATCAACCCAACCCCTCCACCCACACCCTCCAATACACAGCCCCCCTGCCCCAACCTGTCCCTCACAACAACCCAGGTGAGAAAGCAGCTCCGGAAGATCAAAGCGAGGAAGGCTGCAAGTCCAGACGGCATCAGCTCCAGGCTCCTAAAGTCCTGCGCAGACCAACTGTGTGGGATTGTTGAGCACATGTTCAACTTGAGCCTGAAGCTGGGGAGAGTGCCACAGCAGTGGAAAACATCCTGCGTGGTACCTGCGCCCAAGACTCCGCACCCCAAGGACTTCAGCAGCTACAGGCCGGTGGCACTAACATCCCACCTGATGAAGACCCTGGAGCGGCTGGTCCTTGATCATCTCCGCCCCCTGGTGAGCACATCGTTGGATCCACTCCAGTTTGCCTACCAGCCTGGCATCGGGGTGGACGACGCTGTCATCTTCCTCCAACACCGAGCTCTCTCTCACCTGGAGAAACCTGGGAGTACTGTGAGAATCATGTTTTTTGATTTCTCCATTGCTTTCAACACCATCCAGCCTGCACTGCTGAGGGACAAGCTGGAGCACACCGGGGTGGACCAGCACCTCACACACTGGATTCTGGACTACCTCACCAACCGTCCACAGTATGTGAGGACACGGAACTGTGTGTCCGACATGGTTGTCTGCAGCACGGGGGCCCCGCAGGGAACGGTCCTGGCTCCGTTCCTCTTCACCCTCTACACTGCAGACTTCTCATACAACACACCCACCTGTCACCTGCAGAAGTTTTCTGATGACTCTGCAATTGTCGGCCTCATCACAGACGGGGACGACAGAGAGTACAGAGAACTGATGCAGGACTTTGTACACTGGTGCCAGCGGAACTAACTCCAGATCAACGCAGGGAAAACCAAAGAACTGGTGGTGGATTTCCGCAGGCGAACACTCTCCCCCCCGACACCGGTGAACATCCAAGGAACAGACATTGAGGTGGTGACATCTTATAAGTACCTGGGTGTTCACCTGAACAATAAACTAGACTGGACTCATAACACCACTGCACTTTACAAGAAAGGCCAGAGCAGACTCTATCTGCTCAGGAGACTGAGGTCTTTTGGAGTGCAGGGGGCACTCCTGAGGACTTTTTACGACACTGTGGTGGCATCAGCCATCTTCTATGGAGTGATCTCCTGGGGGAGCAGCATCTCGACAGCTGACAAGAAGAGACTTAACAAACTGATCAAGAGGGCCAGCTCTGTCCTGGGATGCCCCCTTGACTCAGTGGAGGTGGTAGGAGAGGGGAGGATGATGGCTAGGCTGTCATCCATGATGGAGAATGACTCCCACCCCCTGCAGGACACTTTGAGAACACTGGAGAGCTCCATTAGCAACAGGCTCCTTCACCCAAAGTGTGTAAAGGAGCGCTACCGTAGGTCCTTCCTTCCTGCAGCTGTCAGACTCTACAACCAGCAGTGCTCCCAGTAGACCACACACACACACACACAAGGCTTGTAAATAGACCGCACTAAAATGCACATTCACTCATAGTGCAAATTTGGAAAAACTGTATATATTGTGTATATATTGTGCATTATTTCTATATTTTATACTCCATATGTTCCTCTTTTAAATTCTTAAAATTTTCATACTTTGTATATATTGTTTATATTGCTTGTTGCTATTTATTGTCTGTTACTGGTGTTCCCTATCTTTGTTCTATCCACTTTGCTGCTGTAGCACTGGAAATTTCCCCACTGTGGGACTAATAAAGGAATATCTTATCTTATCTTATCTTACTTACCCTCATAGTTGACAGTAAATGAGGAAATGTAAAATTTAAATCCCTTGTTCCTCTTGGACGTCGGGGCAGCCGATTCAACGATGCGGTCAACGTCGCTTACAGTGAGCCGTGGAAGATCCTGTAAACATCTGGTGAATACAGATGAAGCCATTTTTTCTACTGGTAGCGTCCCACTGGAAACGGAGGTGCCAACCTCCTGTCAAAATCGAACATTCGTCAAGACGCTGTGCACAGAGCCTAAGGGAATGTTATTCTCTACATAAGCAAATAGGACGCACCTTAGATAGGACTTAGAAAGAGGAGATATTTCTAGTCCCCTCAGCTCATAGAACCCTTTGACTCAGCTGTTAGCCAGAAGGCTAACATTATGCTAGCAACATTGAAAGTCATTAATGAACAGTAAATAGAATTGGACAGTATGTTTAACAACATGACTAGCTAGCTATCCATCCAAGTCATTGTCCCCAAATCAATATCAAGATTTTCACAGAAAA
Organism: Cephalopholis sonnerati; assembly: GCA_019142605.1. Lineage (NCBI taxonomy): Eukaryota > Metazoa > Chordata > Actinopteri > Perciformes > Serranidae > Cephalopholis > Cephalopholis sonnerati. The sequence goes on along the minus strand of JAGQAX010000014.1, from coordinate 3,207,836 downwards.
AACAGTACATCATGGGTAATGTTACTGTGGGATGGGAGATGATTGCTTAAGTTCAGAAGAGCAGTGTGCTCACTGTGTGTTACAGTCTCTACCCTGAATCCTGTGGTGTTCAGAGGATGAGGCACTGAAGGACAGTGTTGTAGGGGTTACACTAGACTTTTAAGACTTTTTTCTTTTTTTGCAGGCCAATATGGCCATTAATATTCCATAATCACGTCCATAGAAAACAACTGCCGGACATATATTTTAAGTTGTCATATAATGCCTGGGCCACACTCCCTGCATGAGCAGCGAGTGACAGTTACCTTTCTGATTTGCTGCTGCTTGCACGTGTGTGGTGCTCATACAGACAGTGTTGCTGCTGCGGCACAGCTGCAGACTCAGAGCTGCCTGCTGTTTTAAGTACTTTATTTCCACAATTAAAAGCCAGTACTCCACACATTTGTAGAGTTGTGCAAGCAGCTGCACTGCCAGCAACACGGTCCTGCAAAAATTTCGCAATAAAAAGTCTTGGGTTAATAAATGGAGGCATCCACAGAGAGGTTGTCAATGGACTTTTATTTTGAAACTGTAAGTTTTGTCAGTAACATTCACACCAGTAGCCAGATACCAGTCTGCTACTGGGTTGATGCCCTTCTATGGCCTGTTCCAGCTCTCTTTGTGTAACGTCCGGTCTCCTGGTATCTCCTCCACGCTCTTGAGACTGTGCTGGGAGACATAGCAAACTATGATGTGATAGCACGTATGGATGTGCCATCCTGGAGGAGCTGGACTGCCTGTGCAATCTTACCGCCTCGTGCTACCAGTAGTGACAAGGACACTAGCAAAATACAAAACTGAAAAAAAAAAATCAGTCAGGAAGGATAAGGAGGGAGCAAGTGTCTGTGGTCACCACATGTAAAGAGACCCTTTTTGGGTTGTCCTGCTTTTGCCTCTCCATTGCACCTGTTGTCACTTTCATTTGCCCCAAAGCAGGTGAAACTGATTCACAATCACTTGTGCTTCTTAATGGACAGATTGATATCCCTGAAGTGCAACTGACTTGGTGTTATACTGTGACCATGTGAAAGGCTGTGTGACCATTAAGTGTTCCGTTAATTTTTTTGGGCAGTACATTTTCTTCTATTTTCTACTGAACTACATCCGCCAACCCTATCACCGCACAAAAGGAAGTGTGCATCTATTTTTAATTTTTTTTTATTTTTTTCAATTCTGTTTGAGATATAAATCCCAATATCACAAATCTCATTTTGCCTCAGAGGACTTTACAGCATACGACATCCCTCTGTTCTTGGACTCTCACAGTGGATAACAAAAAACCCCCCAAAAAACCCTTTGACGGGGAAAAACGATAGAAACCTCAGGAAGAACAACTGAAGAGAGATCCCTCTTCCAGGATGGACAATAGATGTTGTGTGTACAAAACAGATCAACATAATAATTGTAAAAAAAATCCATATGACCAAGTAATACATAGACAGATAGAGACAGAGACACAGAGAGAAATGCACACCAACAATAATAATGTCAATGATTACAATAACAATAATTACAGAAATATGAATAATTATAATGGTAAAGAGATATGTTGTAGGTATATCTAATAATAATAGCTGTAGAAGCAGGCATCAGGCAGGACCATGGCAGCAACTCAACCATGACCCACAATCTAGGTGTAGCTGTAATTCGAGGGAACCTGTGAGACAGTGGACCACAAAGGCTGTGGAGAAGAAGCTGAGTTAGTGATATGCAGTAATAGGACATGAACAAAAGCACATGACGAGAGAGAGAGAGAGAATGGGCTCAGTGTGTCATAGGAGGTCCCCCGGCAGACTAGGCCTATGTCAGCCTAACTGGGGGCCAGTCTAAGACAAGCCTGAGTCAGCTCTAACTATAAGCTTTACCAAAGAGGAAAGTTTTAATCCTACTCTTAAGTGTGGGGACCGAAACAGGAATATGTTTCCACAGAATATAAACCTGATAGCTGAAGGCTCTGGTTCCAGTTCTACTTGGAAACCTTAGGAACCACAAGTAACTGCATTCTCAGAGTGCAGTGTTCTAGTAGTGATAATACGGTACTATGAGTGCTCTGAGATATGACGAAGCCTGACCAGCCAATGCAGAGAAGCTAAAACAGGAGAAATATGATCTCTCTTCTTGGTCCTTGTCAGTACACATGCTGCAGCATTTTGGATCAGCTGGAGAGTCTTTAAAGACTTTTTGGAACAACCTGCTAGCTCACCTAGCACCACTGAGCTAGCCACAGCTCAGCCATGGAGGATGCTATTAATGTTTACATCTTGTGCTGTCATCAGCATGGGCCTCTTGTCCATGAGTAGATGCTTGCTCGCATCTCAAAAACTAATCAATGGATTACTGTGGCATTTTAGTGAACACTTTGATCTTCTGTTTTGGTCATTGCAAATTAATTATTCTGGTGCCAAAATTATAAACTTTACACACAAATGGCATATTGTGATGATATTTGTGTGAACTCAGCTGGGGTCATTCTCTCCAGAGGATGAACCTGATTCATTTTGGAAATGTTTCTTTTTTTTTTTTTCTCATACCACCCTTTCACAAAACCTTGGCTTGCATACAACATACTTTTCTGATAGCATAATGTGCTAAGCTGATTGCTTCTCAGTAGAAGAATACAAGCTGCTTTGAGGTGAAATCTTGAAGTATATAGTAGGTGCCACCTGGCAGAGCTTTAAACTTTTTTTCAAGTAGGTAGATGTTGAAAATATACCGAGCTGGGATCATAAGCTGGCCAAAGGAGGAGATAGAAGCCACATATATCAAGACAAGAAAGTTCCTCACTATGCATGGAGGGTTCCACCCCAAGTTCAGCACTAAGGCTATGCACTAAGCGGAAAGAGGGAGTCCAAGGACTAGTGAGCATCAGAGCCACTATCCAGGATGAAACATACAAAATCCAGGAGTACATCAAGAAGATGGCCCTAAAGGACGAGCTGCTAAGTGAATGCCTCAGACAACAGAAACCTGATGAGAGCAAAGAGGTAGAGGAGCAAACAACATGGAGGGACAAGCCCCTACATGGTGCATACCACTGTCAGATAGAGCAAGTGACTGATATCAAGAAGATCTACCAGTGGCTGAAGAATGTTGGACTGACAGACAGCACGGAGGCACTAATCATCGCAGCACAAGAACAGGCCCTAAGCACAAGGGCCATAGAGGCCAGGGTCTACCACAGCAGATCAGACCCCAGGTGCAGGCTGTGCACAGATGTCCCTAAGACGGTCCAGCACAAAGTGGCAGGGTGTAAGATGCAAGCAGGATCAGCGTACATGGGGAGGCACAACCAAGAGGCTGGGACAGTGTACTGTCACAGCCTGCAACCCTCCTTGCCTGCCTGCTAGTACTTTTCCACTCATCTTTCCACTCACGTACACGGGTATTTTTAGAAACGAAGACATAAACCTTCGTTTGCACCCTTCGTTTACACGCAAACGGAGAATTCGCCTCTGAAAACGATGAGTGCTTGGAGGTCAGCAATTTTGCAGCAACACCTTCTCCTCCCTCCAGCACGAAGAGCCAGTCCGCGTCACCGCCAGCGTCACCGGTTTTGGGTCCATCCTGGGAGAAATGCTGTCTGGTGGGGGAACTTCGAAAATGAAGTGGTTGTCCCAGAGGAGTGGCGTGAAGATTTTAGGATGCCGCGGTCATCACTGCTGTCACTCTCGGAATTGCTGCGTCCCTACATTGAGGGTGAGATGACCGTCATGTGGTCTCCTGTCAGTGTCATAAAAGAAAGTTGCCTGCACCCTGTATTACCTGTCCGACGAGGGTAGACTGCGTAAGACGGCATACATACACCGGTTGGTGTAAACGCAAAGTTTTCTGAAAACGGACACGTGTGCACGCAATTATTTTTGAAAAAGGAGAGGGTGAAATATCCGTTTATGAAAATAGCCAGCTACGTGTAAACGTAGTCAGTGCCAGATTGTTCTTCGATACCAGTTGGAAGACTCTCCAGCACTCTTCTCCGGATTGACCTCACGTTGCCGACTCTGCCTGCATTTGAACAGCCCTCCTCGTTGCCTTCCCGGTAAACGCCTCAGCCTTCTGTCCCCGACTACGAGTTTCGCCTCAGCCCCTTTGGGTATCTGCCTGCTCGTCCTCGTGGCTGGCCTGCGTCCTGCCGCTCTGTGGCCATCTAGTAAGTTTTCCTGCTAGTTCTCCGCTGAATCACGCTGGTTTTGGTTTACCTGTCGAGAGGCATCGCCTGCCACCAAGAGTGCTGTTGGTTTCTGCTTACCTGCTGATTCATCCCACCAGGAACCCTGAACACTGACTGTTGCTATCTGCTTGTTGAACGATCTGTTAACGTTGATAATAAAAGTCATTGCCAACTTATCCCCTGCCTTGTTGTGCTGCAATTGGGTCCTGACCACACCCGTTACAGTGTACACCTTGATTACGCTGTAAGTTATTAATATTCCTTTAGTCTGTAAGGGTCCTCAGATCAAAAGAATCAAAAGGGCTTTTCATAAAAATGAATCCAAGTTGTGAGTATAGTTTTAACAGGATAAAATGGTGTTGTAAAGTGATGTCAGTATGCTGGGTAGTGTAATCCTCGAATGTCTTAATTCTCTTTCTCTCTCCCTCTCTGATGCACTGTCTGTCGGAGCTAAATCAAATGAATGATTCATAATCTATGTTATCTGAAGCCTAAATTTTACACCATTAATATTCATACAAGTTTAAATAAACAATTAAATTTCCCATCTTTGCTGGGCAACAGTTTTGTGTGAAAGGATGTCAGTGATATGAGCAAATAATAGCGAGGGCTACTACTTGTAGTTTTACAGGTATATCTCTCTTATGCAGGACAGAATTGTTGACTGTGTAAACAGTGTAATCAAAACCGGGCTTGAGAACACTAGCTAGACACAGAACTTGATCAAATACATTGTCTACATTTGTGTTCATTCTGTGCAAGATGCCCTTTTATTATGTCATCCTGTGACGGTAAAGTGAGGGTTCACAACAAAGAAAGAACTTGGAAATGTTGGCTTGCTTATTTTCAACAAGAAAAGGGATTCTATGATGAAGGCAACAGCACAGCGAAAGACGTACAACATGTTGGGCTGTACAGAATACTGTGTTCAAAAAAAGCATCATGTTTAAAGATCAACAAAATATAAGCTACATATGCCATACTAAATACATATGTATCTGATTTGAATGGGCAGTGTGTACCAAGGAGGAGGTTAATATAAGCCTCTTTTATATTGTTTAAATCTTAACAATGTAATATTACAGTGTGTTTGCATGAACTTAATTTGTCACTTTTTAGACTAACCAAGTTAAGATAATATGGTTTGAAGATTATCTTAGTATGCCAGTGACATTCATAGTTCGTTAATTGTACTGTCAGTGTCCTGGATAATCATGAACATTGTGCTACGCTTTTCTCTTGATCGTATTTGACCTTGCTGACTAATAGAAGTTAACTGAAAAAAATGTGCTTTCTAGTCTCAGATGAATAGTCCAACAAAAGAATTTTAACAGCCTCTCAGGAAGAACTTGGTCCTTTTTCAATGTCTCCAAATCAGGTGCTTTAAAGTTAGTGTAGGCAAGCCTCAAGGATCAATTCTGGATCCTCTTCTAATTACTATCTATAAAAACATAATAAGTGCAACCCCAGATTCAAATGAACAATTTTATGCAGGTGATAACCTCTTATATGTTACATTCTTATCTCTTAATTGCTTTTAAATACAATGCTTGGAAGAATCTCTCATCTGCATTTAAAGGCAAAAATATGTATGTGTAGTGCTTAAATTGTTTCTGTTTTATACAGTTTTTCTTGTACTGAGGGGTCTCTTAAAAAAAGATTTTGATCTAATATGACTTTCTATTTAAATGAACTAAATGACTTAACACACTAACCTAGTAACCTCAGTTTATATAGACCAAATCACAATGTTTATTAACAATAACTTCCAGGTAGAAAATCATTGTGTCCCGCACATAAAATCAAACAGACATTGCCTCAATTATTTTAATTTTTAGCCACCTAAAAAAGCCCACTTAAAAAATTTAATTCAGTTTAAGTGTACGCTATATTAAAAATACTTTCACCACTTTACATTGCCACCAGACAGTCTTTTCCGACAGGTAACTGAAGCCGTTATATCAAAGTCACCAGATTCCTCTGACAAAATTCATTCAGTCATTTTACTCAGCAGAGCACTGATTTACTGGTCTTCCGTGGACGTTATGGCGATTTGATCTATAATGAGGCTATTTTGCAAAGAACTATCTTGGTAGCATAAAGGAAACATTTTGTTGGCATGACAAAATAAGATTATAGCTGCTGCGCAGCGATGGGTCGGGTCCGGGCATTTTTAGGCAATTCTGAGCAACAAGCAGAAGACTAAGAAGACATCAAGGAAGTTGATATTACAATCTGTATTTAGCATCAGCTGAGTCATTTTGCAGGTTGCATCATCTGGAAATTGTATTGCAGCAACTGAAAAGTAAAAGTGGTTGAATATTGGAATAAATTTTCAAAGTACACTTTTGTATCAGTGGAAATCACTACACAATAATAAATAAATTAATAAATAAATAAATAAATATTGGTGATTTGTTTTTAACAATAACTGCTTTGCTTCACAAGAGAAAATCTGATTTAAAAATACCACTCTTAAAGTGACTGCAGCTGTTCTGAAAATATACATATTGCATCTAGACAGCATTGAGATGTTGGTAATTTTTTTTTATATATATATATTTTTTTGGGGGGGGGGGGGGGTTTTGCCTTTAATGGAAAGTGAGCGTTGCGAGAGTCAGGAAATGGAGAGACAGAGAGGGGGATGACACACAGGAAAGGGCCTTCCAACGCAGGATTCAATCTGCAGCCGCCTGCATTGAGGGCTGTATTTTCTATCATGGAGCGGCTGCTCTACCAACTGAGCTAAACACCGCCTCCATGTTTTATTGTTAAGAATGACTGAATTTGCTGCATAAGTAAATAACTGTTGTTTAAAATACCATTCTTGCATTGATTCTGATATGTATTCGTCAAATATCATCTACCATGACTCTAAAATTTTATACATTTGTTTCTCAAAGACTCTTTGTAGTTTTGTTGGGTCTTGAACCCAGAGTCCTTGACTCTGTGATCCAGCTCCTAACTCACTGAGCTAATTGTCTGGAAATGAGACCTGGTGTGTGGCTTCTCAAATAGACTCAGGAAGTCACCGACCGGGCTGCAGTTGTTGAGGCAGATTTCAAAAATAGTCAAAATGTCACAAATTCTATCATCTAAGGAAAAATCTGACAATACATAAATTGCATCTAGACAGCATGGACATATTGGTGGTTTGTTTTTAATGATAAGTGTTTTGCTTCACAAGAGAAAATGTGATGTTTAAAAATGCCACTTTTACATTGACTCCAGTTGTTCCCATGAGGGCAGAATTCAAAATGTTCTAGAAAATTCAGTTTTGGAGATAAAATTCTGATATTTGCCAAATTCTGATATTTGGGGGGGGCACATGTCCTTGGAGTTGAGTAAATCTGGCATGGGGTCGGACATTTCTGTAAAGTTTGGTGAGTTTTTGCCCATGGGAAGTATAATTTCCTCAGAAGAAGAAAGAAAGAAAGAAAGAAAGAATTCTTCCGATTACAATAGGGTCCTTGGCTGCTTAGCAGCCCGGACCCTAATAAGCTAAGGGTGCATGTCTGTTTTTGCACTGACAATTATATTTAATTTGTTAGCTGTAAGACTGAAAATCTTTTCCTCTCATCCCAAATATTTTTTTTCCTTATCATTACTAGCTATGCTGCTATTTCTACAGACACATTGGGCCTCATTTGCAAACAGTGTGTGCCCACAAATCTGTGCTCAAACCTTGTGCACAAACGTTTTATGCACAAATCTGGGATTTTCTCACCTGAATTTGTTAGTACTCTGCAAACAAATTAAGAACTGCCCCACACCATGCGTATGCAGAAATGATAAAAGTACATACACTTTTTAACTAATGCATAGCACATTAAAACTGCATTTATTAAAACAGACATTTATAGACAATAGTTAAAACCTTGATTTTTTTTTACTAATACATGCACTTATTTGGTATCCTTTCATCCTCATCAATTATTGTCATAATTAGCATTTTCAACTTGTAAAACTGACGGTTCCAGTCCTACCTTACAGTGGAGTCTATGAGAATGCCCATCTTGAAATGTAAGTTTTGGTTTTCATGGTTTTGTTGAGTCTGCCTGAGTGATGGCTGCTCCCACCAATTTTTAGTGCCATGAAATTATTTTTATTATTATTGTTATTATTAACAGGCATCAAGGGTAAATAAAAAATTCTAACTGACCTCCAAGCAGGTGCTCAGGTGGTATATCTAGCCTCTCTGTAAGAGCTGCAGTCCGTGCCTTCAGGAGAAAGCGCATATTTAGAGACAGACATAACATCTTTGAATCACAGACGCTCCCCAGCAGTCTGACACTGGTGTGTCAGGGCCTTAATATATGTGTGGAAACTACTTAACCGCTTCTGCCACGATACACCTCTCAGCAAATGTATTTACTTATATAGAGAAACTGGGGGTGTGGCAACATGCTGATTGCAGATAGCAGGCACACACCCTTTCATTTAAAATGAATCTGGTTCACTATCATACACATGGTGCTGAGAACAGCTGGTGTGCAAGTCATGAATCTGCCGATAATTTTGAGTGTATACTTATTTTGTGCACAGAGTAAAAATATTTCTCTACATGTTTGAATGAGGCCCATTATGATGTCTGTATGACCTTTGTGGTGCCCAGGTTTCTGCGTACTTTGGGACACACTCATTCATATCACTGTACAACACTGTAAGTGAGTGAAAAAATTAATCAACGCAGTCTCACTCAGAAGACATCGACGTCTGGCACTTGGTCAGTGACTTCCTGCGTCAGACCCTGACAAAAAAAGCCATCCTTTCATTTTGGCGTGATATGCGGCCAGTCGCCATTATTGTTTAACAGCAACCGGCTGCATCAGGGGAAAACACAGCGAGACAATGAAAGTTGCAATGGAAGCTCGAGTAGGGTGGGCAGGAGGTGTGGCGGATGGGTCCAACAACCACTGACCTTACCCAGGAGGCCAGTGTTTGCTTCCCATAGATTGTAAAGCCATACCCTGCTCTTTTATCCTAAACCAACCACATGCTTTTGTTGTGTGTTGTTGAAGGGAAAAAAACGTCAATTTGTGATGTTGTACAGACGTAGTGTGTTTATTTTGAAAGAGACTCTATGCAAACTGTACATTTCCTGTAAAAACGGAAGTGTATTTTGAAAACAGACAATGCATATAAGAGGCAGAACTTGACATGGCATCCCAGAATGTTACCAACCAACGCACCCAGGGCACCTTGCACATCATATCTTAACATGAAAAGTCCACGACCAAATGTCAATATATGACAAGGTCAGAGTGAGAGTGTGTTTAATAAACAGCAGCCAACAGTTTTAACTGATGACAGTCACACTAACAATGAGTGTCTGAGTGTAAACTTTGAGTTCTGAGCTTAATTCCTGAGTTCAGTTTCTAGGACTCTGAAAAATGACAACTATGATCCCAAATTTTCAAAAGCAAACATGAAAAAGGAAAAACCGTCTTAAATCATATGAATGATGAATACAGTACATTTTCATGGTGTTGGCCATTCCTTAACACTCATAAGGATTGGGTTGTACAAACTATTCATAAATTAATTCTAAGGTATTTTTTAATACCTACTAGATATGTTCAAGTGATGTACTAAATCAGGTTCCACCATTAGAATTAATGTCTTATCTGGTAAATAATTTGTAAATGATTTGCTGTGAGACATCAGTACCATCCAGTCAAAACCAATCAACTGTGTAAAAATACATTTACTGCAGATAATCTGAACAGACTGTTGACTTCTTTACAATGCGTCTGGCTGCTCATGTTTCTCGACCCAACAGACTTTGTTTTAGTTGTGTCATTGTAGTCCCAGATCTCATTAATGTGCTGGTGTGTAAAATCTTATCCTAACTAAAAAGTGGCAAAAGTGTGAAAATGAGCCCCATGTTTATTTTGAATTATCTTTTAAGAATAGTGCGCACACCCCAAGTTTCCTTAGTTCCTGTATGTTAACAACTACATTAACTAGATTACCTTGTTACTGTGTTAGTGTGGCAATTAGAAAAATTGCAGTATTACATTGATCAGGTAATAATCAAATAATGACCATGAATGTAAACGCTTGGATGGAGCACGATACCAATAAAGCTTCTGCAGTTAAATGAGGCAGTTATCATCCCATGCTTGTCTTCACTTTTCAACTGCTTCAATGACAATCAGGCAGACGGTACACTTGTTTGTAATCACTTTCATTTGAGGTCCCTCACTCTGGATGAGTACACACTGCCCATTTGGTAGAAAAGTCAAAATGTGAAGCATATGCAGAGGTACTATAGATGCTAATGTCATGCTCAGTATAAATAACTAAAACTGAAATCCAACTGTGCCGAGGAGATCTAAAAAAAAAAAAAAAAAAAAAAAACACAAAAAGAAGACAGAGGTGGGAACAAATAAAGTAAAGGTCATTTCAGTACATTACTGTCGTTACCCTTGGTCTTGATTAAGCCCTGTTCTAGTGACACAAGCACAACAACAACAACAACAACTAAAACAATCAAAAGATGGAAAGATCGTACAACAAATTATTAAGTCACAACTTAAAATAAGGTGAGAGGAGTAATTACCTCATTGGTTTGATAAAATCAATCTTTTTTTTTATACATGAATTGAAAAAATATTTTTTTCACATTGAGAGGGAAAATAAAATATTTACTGTACAAGAAATGACAACAAACTTACGCCAAAATTTGAGAGGGACCATCAAGTCATAATGTATACAATCCCAAGAAAAATCACCCACAATCCCTTTGTTAATGCTGTTTGGAATAAACTGTTAAAAAACACTTGACCTCCAAGTTATTGATAACCAATTCTGATGGTAAGAAAAGCTGTAGAAAAATAAAATACCAGTAATCTTCAGATTAAAAGACCAAATGCCCTTGAAAATTTTCTTCAACCCTCCAGACAAATTGGAGAGGAATAAATCTATAAATGCTGTACCTGATTTTCTTTTTTCTCTTTAAAAAAGGTTTTTTTTCCTTCTCATCAGTCCAGTTGATCTTAAGTGGAGCAAGAGGGGATTGTGGGGAATACTGGGAGGGTTCTTGGGAAGTTTCTGACAACTCCGTCTCCTTCAGGCCAAATGCCCCAGTGATGGAGGTTTAAGTTCATTGAAGCTTGTTCCCTCTGATGTCTGTCTCGTGGTTCATGTCAGTTGAGTGTGATGGCTGGGGGTGTTGCTGTAAAATGGTGCAATGGAGACACAATGGTGGGGTGGGGTGGGGGGTGAGGGGGTGAGGAGGTGGAGATTAAGAGGTCTGAGGTGTAGGTAAAGAATAGGTAGATTGAGGGAAAGAGAGATGGAGAGATGGACAGAGAAAAAAATGAAGAGAAACACTTTTTAATGGATTTTAAGACAAACCTCAATGCTTCTACCTTTGCTCTTTCCTACTTTCCTATCCATCTAAACCTTTGGCTCCCACTCAGACCACCAGACAGCACTACTAGTCCCGCTCCCTCTTAAGTATGAACATCAGGGATTGTAAAATCTAGTACTAAACTGAACTGTACTGTAAATGATGTTGCAGTGATTTCTACAATAAAATCAGGTCTTTACTTAATTGTGAGTCTCAAATAGTTGTCGGGGATGTGGTCAACACACACAAATAAAAGCCAGGTAAAAAACTAAAGCAGCAGTGGAATGACGTGTGCTATTGTTCACACAGTAAATTTAGTATGATGGATATTTTCACTGCACTAATACAAACACATCAAAATCACGAGTATCACCAATCTGCTGAAAACACAATTTTTAGTAGAAATATTTATTTTCGTTCACTAAATATCCCCAATCCCTTCCGCTGCAGCTTTTTCTGCAGACGTTTCACATTCACACATAAAGATAACCAGGAAGGGGGAGGTTTAGGCTCATTGAGCTGTGATAAGGTTTTTAATATAAATGCAAAGAATATAATTTTTAATTCTAGGCCAACCCAGCATGGTACTTTAAAACTTGAAAGCTGGGTAGAATCAAGACCTGTGACAGTTTAGGACACCTGCATTAAAGATTACCAACAGGTTTTATGACAATCAGACAGATGCTCTTTCATTTACATCCAAAACTCTGCTGGGCCATGCTCTGCTTTGGAAACACTGTCGTTTCCTATTGGTCAACTGCAGAAACATTTTGGTGACATGTTTTAATAGCTGAGTTAAAAAAGTTCATGGAGTTTGGTGATGTTTGAACAAACCCTCATTGACTTGTGGCCAAATTTTGTGAAAGGCCATTGCACTTCTTTGGAACTGGTGGTGCTCCCTACTGACCGACTTCAAAATAATAATAATAATAATTTAACACAAGCAGTTCATCGTTATTATTTAACATACCCTGCAAGTTGTTGTGTACTTCTTGCATTCTGATAAATTTTTCTGCATCAATTTGTGGTGGAAATGTTTATTCATATGAAGGAAAACAAAATTTGGTATGTCAAGATGGCGCCCTCCGTGAAGATGCCTGTTGCAGCAGCTCCTGGTCACCATTGAACTTTTTTTCAATTTCTTTTCATTTAACTTAGCTAGCTGGTACTTATGTTTTGTTTTGGTATGGAGATGAAGACCGCATTCTTCATAGCGGTCTTTCTCCTATTTTCTTGATCGTGTGCGGCGACCCGGTGTCCAGCCACGGCTCCATTGTTTACACCCGGGACCAGCTGTTAGCAATGCGTCACACCATGGTGCGGCCCAAGGAGAGGCATGATATCCCCGGCAAGCTGCGGAGAGGGAGACGGGGATGTCGCACCGGCATGCAGCGCCGATACTGAAGGAGATGGTACAAACCCGTCGTCCCATCCGTCGTCATGGGGAACGTAAGATTGCTCCCCAGCAAGATGGACGAGCTGTCAGCGCTGACTCGCCATCAGAGGGAGTACCAGCAGAGTAGCATGCTGGTGTTTACAGAGACATGGCTGAACATGGAAGTACCTGACACGATCGCCGCACTGGACGGTTTCCAGCTCATCTGACACAACAGGACAGTGGACAGCGGTAAGAGGAAAGTAGGAGGGCTGGCTGTGTTTGTGAATGATACATGGTGTAACTCTGGGCACATCATTATCAAGGAACAGCATAGCCGCAGGGACATTGAGCTGCTGGCTGTTGGCATGAGACCGTATTATCTACCCAGGGAGTTTTCTCATGTCATTATGGTAGCAGAGTATGTCCCCCCATCTGCCAAGGCTGAATCTGCTTGTGACATTCTCCACTCTGTTACAAGTAGGCTGCAAACACAGCACCCTCATGCCTGCCCATCCACCACCCTGCCCACCTTCGCCCAGTATGTTTCCTGTCACACCAGAGACAATAAAATGCTGGATTTATTTTATGCCAACACCAAGGAGGCATACCGCTCATCCCCCCCCCCCCCCCCCCCGAGAAAACCTGATCACAACCTGGTTCATCTTCTGCCTATCTACAAACCTCTGGTGGACAGGGAACCAGCAACCATCCGCACTGTGAAGAGGTGGTCTGAAGAGGCCGAGGAGACCCTGAAGGACTGCTTCGAGACCACTGTGTTCGGGGTACTCAGCAATTCCCATATCCTTAATGTATACAGTACAGGCCAAAAGTTTGGACACACCTTCTCATTCAGTGCGTTTTCTTTATTTTCATGACTATTTACATTGTAGATTCTCACTGAAGGCATCAAAACTATGAATGAACACATGTGGAGTTATGTACTTAACAAAAAAAGGTGAAATAACTGAAAACATGTTTTATATTCTAGTTACTTCAAAATAGCCACCCTTTGCTCTGATTACTGCTTTGCACACTCTTGGCATTCTCTCCATGAGCTTCAAGAGGTAGTCACCTGAAATGGTTTTCCAACAGTCTTGAAGGAGTTCCCAGAGGTGTTTAGCACTTGTTGGCCCCTTTGCCTTCACTCTGCGGTCCAGCTCACCCCAAACCATCTCGATTGGGTTCAGGTCCGGTGACTGTGGAGGCCAGGTCATCTGCCGCAGCACTCCATCACTCTCTTTGGTCAAATAGCCCTTACACAGCCTGGAGGTGTGTTTGGGGTCATTGTCCTGTTGAAAACTAAATGATCGTCCAACTAAACGCAAACCGGATGGGATGGCATGTCGCTGCAGGGTGCTGTGGTAGCCATGCTGGTTCAGTGTGCCTTCAATTTTGAATAAATCCCCAACAGTGTCACCAGCAAAACACCCCCACACCATCACACCTCCTCCTCCATGCTTCACAGTGGGAACCAGGCATGTGGAATCCATCCGTTCACCTTTTCTGCGTCTCACAAAGACACGGCGGTTGGAACCAAAGATCTCAAATTTGGACTCATCAGACCAAAGCACAGATTTCCACTGGTCTAGTGTCCATTCCTTGTGTTTCTTGGCCCAAACAAATCTCTTCTGCTTGTTGCCTCTCCTTAGCAGTGGTTTCCTAGCAGCTATTTGACCATGAAGGCCTGATTTGCACAGTCTCCTCTTAACAGTTGTTCTAGAGATGGGTCTGCTGCTAGAACTCTGTGTGGCATTCATCTGGTCTCTGATCTGAGCTGCTGTTAACTTGCGATTTCTGAGGCTGGTGACTCGGATGAACTTATCCTCAGAAGCAGAGGTGACTCTTGGTCTTCCTGGGTCGGTCCTCATGTGTGCCAGTTTCGTTGTAGCGCTTGATGGTTTTTGCGACTCCACTTGGGGACACATTTAAAGTTTTTGCAATTTTCCGGACTGACTGACCTTCATTTCTTAAATTAATGATGGCCACTCGTTTTTCTTTAGTTAGCTGATTGGTTCTTGCCATAATATGAATTTTAACAGTTGTCCAATAGGGCTGTCGGCTGTGTATTAACCTGACTTCTGCACAACACAACTGACGGTCCCAACCCCATTGATAAAGCAAGAAATTCCACTAATTAACCCTGATAAGGCACACCTGTGAAATGAAAACCATTTCAGGTGACTACCTCTTGAAGCTCATGGAGAGAATGCCAAGAGTGTGCAAAGCAGTAATCAGAGCAAAGGGTGGCTATTTTGAAGAAACTAGAATATAAAACATGTTTTCAGTTATTTCACCTTTTTTTGTTAAGTACATAACTCCACGTGTTCATTCATAGTTTTGATGCCTTCAGTGAGAATCTACAATGTAAATAGTCATGAAAATAAAGAAAACACATTGAATGAGAAGGTGTGTCCAAACTTTTGGCCTGTACTGTATGTAGATATACATATACTGTACATACATATTCTTTAAAACACTTTGTTATGCTTAAATATATACTGTACATATATATATTTTTAAATCTATTTTATTTTATTAACATTCTTAAATTCGACTGGTATATACTTAAGTCTGTATTGTACTGCTTACTGACTCTTGTTTTGTACCTGCCCTTTGTTTTTTTTTTTTGTAATGCTGCTGCTATGAGTGCCCACTGGGGACAAATACATTTTTTTAAATTTGAATTTGAATTTGAATTTGAATTTGAATTTGGGGAGGACACTGACAGTCTGACATCATGTATTACGGACTACATAAACTTCTGTGTGGAAAGCACCGTACCCACCAGCACTGTATGCTGCTTTTCCAACACCAAACCCTAGATTACTCCAGACATAAAGGCTCTCCTGGAGGAGAAACAGAGAGTCTTTAACTCTGAAACTAAGCAGGAGCTGAAGGCCGTGCAGAAGGAGCTATGGAGAAACATCAGGCAGAGAAAGGAAGGATATAAAAAGAAAAGGCAACGTCAGTCTGGAGAGGTCTGAAAACCATCTCAGGACACAAAAAAACAGACTCCCAGGCCAGAGGCAACCAGAAGTGGGTGAATGATCTGAATCTGTTCTTCAATAGATTTGATCAGTCTGCCCCTCCCCCAGCCCAGACATCACGGCTGCAACTCCCCACATTCTCGCCTTCACCTTCCCCCTCACCGCCACTCCTAGCACGCTGCTTCAACACCTCCCCCACCCCCCCCCGCCCCTGAACATCTCATCACTCCCCACTCCTCCCCCCACCTCATCACTTCCACCCCCCAGCACACAGCACCCCTGCTCCAGCTTGTCCTTCACTACCTGTCAGGTAAGAGGTCAGCTAAGGAGGATAAAGACAAGGAAGGCTGTAGGTCCAGACGGCATCAGCTCCAGGCTCCTGAAGTCCTGAGCAGACCAACTGTGCAGGATAGTTGAAACAATCTTCAACCTGAGCCTGAGGCTGGGGAGAGTGCCATGGCTGTGGAGGACATCCTGTATGGTACCTGTGCCCAAGACTCCGCACCCCAAGGACTTCAGCAGCTTCAGACCGGTGGCATTAACATCGCACCTCATGAGGACTCTGGAGCAGCTGGTCCTGTCTCGTCTCCGCCCTGCAGTAGGCCCTTCAATGGACCTGCTGCAGTTTGTCTACCAGCCTGGCACTGGGGTGGACGACGCTGGCATCTTCCTTCTGCATAGAGCTCTTTCTCACCTGGAGAAGCCCGGAAGCTATGTGAGAATCATGTTCTTTGACTTCTCCAGTGCTTTCAACACCACGCAGCCTGCACTTCTGAGGGACAAACTGGAGCACATAGGAGTGGCTTATCACCTCATCCTGGATCCTGGACTACCTCATGGACCGGCCACAGTATGTCAGGACCCAGGATTGTGTATCGGACTTGGCTGTCTGCAGAACGGGGGCCCTGCAGGGGACGGTGCTGGCGCCGTTCCTCTCCACCCTCTACACTGCAGACTTTTCATACGACACTCTCACCTGTCATCTGCAGAAGTTCTCAGATGACTCTGCCATAGTCGGCCTCATCACAGATGGGGACGACGAAGTACAGAGAACTGAACCAGGACTTTTTGGACTGATGCCTGAGGAACCACCTTCAGATCAATGCGGGGAAAAGCAAAGAGCTGGTGGTGGACTTCCGCAGGCGCAGACCACTCCCCCCAACACCGGTGAACATCCAGGGAAAGGACAATGAGATGGTGACATCTTATAAGTACCTGGGTGTTCATCTGAACAATAAACTGGACTGGACTGATCGCACAACAGCAGTGTAACGAAAAGGCCAAAGCAGACTCTACCTACTGACATGGCTCAGGTCTTTTCGATGGTAGGGGATGCTCCTGAAGACCTTCTTTGACACTGTGGTGGCATCAGCCATCTTTTACGGAGTGGTCTGCTGGGGCAGCAGCATCTCTGTAGACAGGAAGAGGAGCTGATCAAGAAGGCCAGCTCTGTCCTGGGATGTTCTCTGGACTCTGTGCAGGTGGTGGCAGAAAGGAGGATGACAGCCAAGCTGTCATCTCTGAGGACTAACGACTCCCACCCCCTGCAGGAGGAGATAAAAGCTCTGGAGAGCTCCTTCAGTGATAGACTGATCCACCCAAAGTGTGTGAAGGAACACTATTGCAGGTCCTTTCTGCCTGCTGCTGTCAGAATACACAACCAGCACTGCTCACAATAAACTGCATAATGGACACTTTATGGACACTATGTCACTTTACACAGCAATATTCATTAACATTTTCTCTTTTAGGTCACTGTTTATACTTATAATTATTTATTACTGTTTTTGTACTTTTGTATCTTTTGCATAGTATCTTTTTGCCTAGTTTATTTAAATTCTTAATCTGACTCTTTCTCTTCTTTACTGCTGCAACACTGGAATTTCTCAACTGTGGGATTAATAAAGGTGTATCTTATCTTAAAATTGAAGTGTCATCAAATTTAATCTATCCATCTATTTTCATCCGCTTATCCAAAGACAGGTCGTGGGTGCAGGCTGAGCAAAGTATTCCTGATGTCGATCACTCCAGCAACACTTTCCAGCTCCTCCTGGGGTACCCTGAGGCATTCCCAGGCCAGATGAGATTTGTAATCCCTCCAGCATGTTCTGGGTCTCCCCTGGGGCCTCCTACCAGTTGGATGTGTCTAAAACAACTCTAACAGGAAGCGCCCAGGAGGACCCTGATCAGATGCCTTAACCACCTCAATTGAGCCCCTTTTGACGAAAAGGAGCAGTGGCTCTACTCCTAGCTCCCTCTGGATGTCTGAGCTCTTTAACCTATCTCTAAGGCTGAGCCCAGCCACCTTTCTGAAAAAACTCATTCTGGCTGCTTGTATCTGCTACCTCATTCTTTTGGTCCATACCTATAGCTCATGTCATGACCATAGGAGAGGGTTGGGACATAGATGGACTGGTAAATCGAAAGCTTTGCCTTCCAGCTCAGCTCTCTCTTCACCATGACGGTCTGGCACAGCGTGTGCAGTGATGCGGATGCACCAAACCACCCATCCAGCTCATGCTCCATCCTACCCTCACTCGTGAACAAGACCCCAAGATACTTGAACTCCCTTGCAGTAACTCACTCCCAACCCAAAGGGGGCAATCCACCGGTTTCCGGCAGAGTAACATGGCCTCAGACTTGGAGGTGCTGACTCTCATATTGACTGCTTCACACTCGGCCGCAAACCACCCCAGTGCATGCTGGAGGTCAAGGTGTGATGAAAGAAAGCAGAGCCACATAATCTGCAAAGAGCAGCGATGCAATTGACCTATGGCTAAGCCCCGCCCTCAAACTTGATGAGCCAATCACAGTCAACTGTGAGCCAACCCAATACACTCGGACATTCTGTGCTTGTACGTCCATTGAAATGTATTGCAGTTAGTCAGTTTTCGTTCGTTTTTATGTGTTTTTTCTGACATTTTAAGTTTAAAATGGTCAAACGGTGTGCATGGGGTACATGCAACTCTGACACAAGGTATCCTGAGAGGCTGGGCGACGGGGTGTATTTTTTACCCTTTCCCAAGCCACATCTCAACCGAGATAAGTGTCTGCTTTGGATAAAGTTATGCGGTTGACCACAACACCAACTAAACGTGGATAAAATTAATAAGGATGTCTACATCTGTTCTAAGGTAAGTCAACATAGTATTTGAGGCAACATATTGTCACTCTGCTGGAAAGAAATATAAAGTTATCTTTAACATCTCTACCGTCAGGCTAACGTTAGCTAACGTTAGCTCTTGGCTGTGTTGTACATCATGTCACTTTGTTTACTCGGAGTTTACTGGGTTGTAGGAGCAGATGATCGGCTTCTTTTTCTGTTTGGCCTTTGCTTTGGCAACAATGACAGACGTGATAGGTTGGCCGCTTGTGATCCGCTTGCCTCTTGGCCGATGCCACTGCTGGGCCTGACTTGTACAGGACAGCTGATCTCTCCCCCGCAGCAGGTCCACATAGTGGAACAGACCAATAATATGGGAGCAGTAACCCGGTTCCCTATGGATTCAATCCCAATGATGTGTCAGATCAATGACATGGAACTTGTTAGTGTATATTAACAGATATTTAGCAAAGCCTAGTATATTACTAAACTCTGCTTTAGCAGAAGAAAATCTAGCTATGCTAACACAGAGCTTTAAGCTAGGTTTAGATTAAAAAAAAAAGCTAGTAGCAATAACATTGCCTATTTTACAAGTAACGTCAAGTTAGGTTAATTAATTGAAGGTATTTCACATTTCTTACCCTGCAGTGCATGAACAATGCTGATCCTCTATCTTGTTGTCTGAGATGGTGATGGCAACGAGATGCGGTTTATCACGTTTACACTGTGACCTGTAAATTTTTGCCTGGAGCTGAAGCTTTTCATTGACCTTCTCAACAATAAAATTATTAATATAACCCTCCAATGCATAGCCCTTTTGGTGACTTCGAGATGATATATAATCTTTCTGTAACCAAAAATCATCAATTGCCTCCTGTGAAATGTCTCCTACTGTGACACTTGCCATAGCGCCTGTCACAGAATATTGACAGTTTGTCCGAGTGAGTGGAGGGGGCGGGGCTTACCCATAGGTCAATTCTGAAGTTGCCAATCCAGACCCATTCCTCCTCACACTTGTGCCTTGAGATCCTGTCCATAAAACATTAGAATCAGAGACAAGGGACAACCCTGGTGGAGGCCAACACCCATTAAGAACGTGTTTGACTTTGTGCCAAGTATGCAGACAGAGCTCTCACTCTGGTTTTACACTGGATGGCCCTTGGGATGCAGACATAAGCCTTCTCCAAGTCCACAAAGCACGTGTGGACTGGACAGGAAAACTCCCACAACCCCTCCAGCAGTCCTGCAAGGGTAATGAGCTGGTCCACTGTTCCATGACCAGGACGGAATCTGCATTGCTCCTCCTGAATCCGGGGTTCAACAGTCGGTCGCAGCCTCCTTTCCAGCACCCTGGAATAAACTTTCCCAGGGAGGCAATGTTGTTAATCTTTTTGGTAATCCATATTTTATGGCTGATGGGACAACCTTGCCTCCAGGGCTTAAAGCCAGATAGCCTCGAAGTTTTTTTCCAGCCTTGACGGCTAACTTTTTGTGCTTTTGATTCTCTAAATAATGCTCTTTTCTCATCACTCTGGACTTTTGGCCTTGTCACCTGTTTTTTATGCAAAGGGGATGATCTTGACATTATCTGCATGAACAGCAAGTGATTTTAGTTGTGTCAAAAGTCTGTCCAGAGAATGGATGGTAAAGAATGGGTGAAGGTGGGTTCAGGGTGGACACTCACCTTCCAAACGATGTGTCTTACTCTGGGCTGATCTCGGTCTCCTGGTGCACAACAACTTTGGTAACAGACATGTCTGGGTGCTGCTCTTTTGCCTCTTTAATGGCCTGAGCCAAAGCCTGAGTGAAGAAGGGGAATAATCCAGACTTGTTAAGTAGAACATGATTAATGAGTTCAATTAAACTTGTATGCAGAACTGATTTACTTGAGAAATGAACACAATTTTTACATCATTTAGTGTGAACAGTGAAGCATTCATCAGTTATTTACACGGGATCGGGGGCGTCAGTAGCTCAGTCCATAGGAACCTGGATTGGGAAACGAAAGGGTCACCAGCTCAAGTCCCCATACAAACCAAATATAGAGTTTGGACTGGTAGCTGGAAAGGTTCCTGTTCACCTCCTGGGCACTGCCAAGGTGCCCTTGAGCAGGGCACTGCACCCCCAACTGCTGGGTGCACCTACCCATGGGCAGCCCTCCCACCCTGACATCCCCCCAATGCATGCATAGGTCCTGTTTGTGCATGTGTGTGTATTTCAGGCCTGTGTTTATCTGACAACAGAGTAAAAAAAATTTACCTTCCCCTCTAGGATTAATAAATATATCTTAGTCTTCTTCTTCTTCTCCATTCCTCACCTTGTCATGATCAATTTCAGTGTCTCCAGTGATGACGATTCTCTTCTCAATGCGAGTCTCAGAGATCCCTCCTTTCACTGTCTACAACAAAGACACGATACAAGCATAAATATAAGTTCTGAAAAATGCAAAAACAAACGAAATAAGATGGATCCAGTCAAGGTTTTAAAGGATGACACAAAGGAACATGGATAAATGCAAAAAAAATTTTTTTTGGTCAAGCAATGTCTTAAGTAAAAATTCTGAGTGTACATGCATTTAAATAGCAATTCACTGGAGTAGCAGAATGTCATGGTGATACATGGTATTTCTCTGCTGGTTTTACCAGATTTAAGTGGCAACATCAGCAAACACAATCTCACTCCAACCTCACCACATATCGGCGTTTGGTCATGGACTTTCCACATGGAGATACAATGTGCAAGGTACACTGGGTGCGCTGGTTGTTGATGTTCTGGGATGTCGTGTGAAGTTCTGCCTGTTAAGCCCAATTCAGACCAGTGATTTGTGATGAGATAAACCATTTTAGAATGTTGCAGAGAAAAGTTGCAGCGGTGTGAAGTGGCCGGTCTGAGCTTGACTCAGGCTGACTGATGTAGTGAAGTCTGTTGGTCAAGTCAAAATGATTGCAGACAGCATGCTCACTCGCTGTGGCAGGTGCTCCGTCCCCGCCGAGTCCTCTGTCTCCGTCCTCACAATGTGCCGATGTCAGGTGGTGGGTCGCTGCTGTGCTCGCTATATGTGCTTATGCCCCCCACACACATTCTCATCAACTGATTAATTGGAGCTGGTTATTTATATTTAGGGCCCGAGCACCAAGCGGTGCGAGGACCCTATTGTTTTCCTTAGGATTATTTTTTTTTTTTTTTTCCGCGACTTTAAACGCATTTTTGGGGGCTTTAACATATTCGAAAACTCACCAAATTTGGCGTGCACATTCGTCTTGGTGAAAATTTATGTGTACGCAAAATTTAAACGATGCCCGTTGCAAAATGGCGAAATGGCGCCCCCTAGAAAATTTCAATCGGCTCCCACCGGCAGCCCGTTTGACCAAATTCCACGAAATTCGGGGAGGTCGTGTATCATCCCAAGACGCACGAAAATGCGCACTTGGACTTTTTTCTAAAACCAACAGGAAGCTGGCTATTTTGATTTGAATATTCCTGTTTTTACGATTTTGGCGATTTCCAAGAATTCTCTCAGAGCTATCTCCTCCTACACGGTTCATTGGATCGGCTTCAAATTTGGCGTGCTGGAACTAGACCACTTGATGATCAAAAGTTATCATACGATTTTCCCTACATGAAACGGTTTGGCCGTCAGGTGGCGGCAAAGTTTGACGTCTCGCCAAAAAAAACCCCAAAAAACAAAAGTGCTATTACTTGGGCATGATAAGTCCGATCGGCACAAAACTTGCTGGGTATGATCGTAGTCCGGCCTTCATCACGCCAACATCAAAAAATTCCCCCGTTCTCAAAGCGCCCCCTGCTGGCGACAGGAAAAGCGATGTTTTAGACTTTGAGGTGCTACTCTCAGCACCTTCAGTATATCCAACTCAAAATTGGTCAGAAAGGCCTTAACACGTTGGTAATGCTACATGATGAAGATTTGTGACGTATCGCCAAACGGCGTTCCGCCCACAGGGCGGCGAAGTCAACGGTTCGCCAAAACGCAGTTAAGTGGCCTTAACTTCAGTGTCCTTGGTCATATCTGCCTGAAACTTTACATGTGTGTTAACAGTCCAGCCCTGAACATGTGATATGAATTTCGTTGATGGGCGTGGCCAAATGGCTTGGCCACACCCTTTAAACATCAGCCCCTGCGGCACGTTTCACTGACATGCATGAAAATTGGTACACATATGTATCACATCCAGACGCACAAAAAAGTCTTTTGGACCCATTGGCCAAACCCAACAGGAAGTCGGCCATTTTGAATTTAATGGTCATTTTTGGCGTTTTCCACGTGTTGTATTTTAATGAACTCCACCTACAGGATGCATCAGAACAACTTCAAAATCATTGTGTGCCATCTAGACAAAGGTGTAATCAAAACTTAGAAGCAGATTTTTGCATCGTGAAACGGTTTGGCCGTCAGGTGGCGGCGAAGTTTGATGTCTCGCCATGAAACACGAAATTAGTATAACTTTGGCATACATTGTCCATTCTTCACCAAACTTCACATGTTTGTTAACAGTCCAAACCTGAATGTATAGTATGAGTTTCATCAATAAGCGTGGCTGTATGGCTTGGCCACGCCCCTTAAAGTGCAGCGTCCCCCATAACAACTTTTACCGACGTGCACGAAAATCAGTATGCACATGTATCGTGTCCAGACGCACAAAAAAGCCTCTTGCACATATAGGCCACACCCGACAGGAAGTCGGCCATTTTGAAATTTACAGTCATTTTTGGCGTTTTCCACGTGTTGTATTTTAATGATCTCCTCCTCCAGAAATGAATCAATTAACTCCAAAACTGGTGTGTACCATCTACACAAGTGTGTGATCAAAACACATTAAGAGAATTGCTCAGCATGGAATGGTGTGGCTGTGACATGGCGTCGACACTTGATGTCTCACCATGAAACACGATATTGCTATAACATGGGATCTAATGGTCGAATCTGCTCCAAACTTCACATGTATGATAATAGTCCTGGCATGAACACACCCACATGACGCTCAGGAGTCAGAGTCATAGCGCCACCAAGTGGAGACGGGAAGTCGCAACGCATTGGTTCCTACACTGTCCGAAGGAGGCCTCGTCTGCCAGTCGGCCTCGTCTGCCGGTCGGCCTCTGGCGAGACGGTGGTGGCCGCGCCAGGCCCCGAGTTGCGTGGGGTGCGAGGGCCCGTTCAACGCTGCTTGCAGCTTTAATTATGTTTATATTTATATTGTTGTGGAGTATTGATTATGAAAACAGTCCATCTGATGCTTGTTTTGTATCGTTTTTTTGCTGTTTCATCACTACTACAAATGCAACTGTAGTCAGTATCTTACTATCACTTTCCTCATTCATATTTTAAGAAGATACAAAATGAACCTGAAAAGCTGCAAATCAGAGTGGCAGTACAGAGAATTGTTGCACAGACATGACACACCGTCTTATCTAGTTGACTTGGAGTGAACCCGCAAGTTTTTACAACGTTGCAGAATGGCGCATTGCAGGTAGCTGCCTGTTTCAACTTGTCTCACTGCAAATCTTGGGTCTGAATTGGGCTTTACATCATTGTCTGTTTTCAAAATACACTTCCGTTTTCACAGGAAATGTACAGTTTGTATACAGTCTATTTCAAAATAAAAGCACTACGTTAGTACGACACTGCAAATCGATGTTTTTCTCCTTCAACAAAAAACGTATGTGGTTACATTTTGCCAACACATGCACGTGGTTGGATTTAGGGAAAAAGAACGGGGTTTAATTGTACAATCATACGGGAAGCAACCACCAGCCTCCCGGGTAAAAGACAGTGGTTGTTGGACCCATCCACCATCCCTCCCACCTGCCCTATTCAGACTTCCGCTGCCTTACCTTTCATTGTTGTTTCTCCCTGACACCACTAGGTGCTTTGAAACAATAATAGTGACTGGTGGCGTATTATACTGACGTGAAAGGACAGCTTTTTCGTGGATGTCTGACACTGGAAGTCACTGACCAAGCGCCGGATTTTGTCGCCCTCAGGGTGAGATTTTGTTGAGGCTGGTGTTTTTTATGCGCTAGATATCCCCCAATGTTGTTATGATTTGGGATGTTTATCAGCAGTGGCGCCACTGCTGAATAGTAACTGCAAGGTGAAAAATGTCCATGTATCAAAAACAGAGAGGGTTTTAATTATAGATGCACATTAACATGCACATTTCTACCACTTCCTGTTTTAAGTGTCAGTCAGAGGGCATATTCCACAGAGGAAGAGATAGTCGGGAAAGAAGAAAGAAGGGTGATGTGCTGCTGATGTTAAGATGGACAATGATTTGGTTTTTGTCTGCATCTCTTCGTCCATCTAAATCAACTGAATTCATTTCTCAAGACCTGAAAGTGTGGGTATGGATATAGATGCTCTGAATTTGAAGCTGGAATCTCAAAATTGAAGGTAACTTCAGTTCTCATAATGTTTTAGGGCAAGTAAAAAGAAAGTATAATTTCACCATGGATTAAGTGATTTATGCTGTGGGCTACAACTTGGGGCCCACATTTTTGGCCTGTATATTTTTTTTTACATTTTGGCAAATTAGCTACATTAAAATCATGCTTAAGTAGCTCTTAGCAGCGCCTGTTTGCAATGTGCCCATGGATAAACACACGATTATCACTGGATTATTATGGTACTAATTACAACTTAAAAACTTGATGATTCTCAGCCAAGTCCTTGAGTTTTTTTGTTTGTGTTTTTTTTTAAGAATATCGGTGTGTGAGTCACACTGACTGTAAAAATACATTAATTGTATCTATGTGTTCATATTTGACTGAGTTCTTACAAAGAAGAAAAAGAAGTAGGATTTGTTTGGATGCTTAGGGTATAAATGTGTGTGAAATGCCTATGAGCTTGCGCTGCTGCTGCAACAGCGGACTGTGTTGATAAGCAGGCCAAATCAGCCAAGCTATACAAAAACGAACTTGCAATTGCACTGTAACAGCCAAAGTGCATGAGGCACGGTCGCCTCACGGAAGGGGTTGCAGAGCAGAATTCTTCCATTGCTACACTGACTCTTTCCAGCATGTGGCTGCTGCTGGCTTCACTGTGTCTGTTTTGAGTTTTGCCAAGTGATAATGGTTTGGAAGCACACATTATATTAACTAGTACTTAAGTAATTAACCTGGTAAGCCTGGTAAGTCCATCCTGATGATGTGAGTCAGTCTGGCCCCACTCCCGCCCCAAACACTTTCATTGGTCAGGAGTACCCACCTTAACAGACAAACTCCTTCTGCCAATCAATGTAACAAAACACCAGGGAACATCTTCTTCATCACCAACAGAGCCAGTTGGTAAATCAAGCTTTTGCCAAATCCAGTCAGAAGAATGGTGAAAACACCTTCTTCTTTGAGAACTCTGCACACATACTTGTTCTTGTTTAATTGTTGTTATTGACTTGATTTCTGCAATAACATCACTTATTGCTGTGTTTACTCTGCTGATGTTAGACTTAGCACTTGTTGCTAGGGGAGCTGCTGTTACTGTTCTGCAAGCTGTGGCCTGCATTTTACATTATCATGTACAGTGCAGGCCCTGATTAGCTGCTTACGTTGTCAACTGTGGTGTAGATCCAGGATTGGCCCCGATTGGATTTTAATTTCTAGAAACTGTTTGGGGCAGCTGCGGGGCCAAAATTATACAGAGAGTGAAACAGAATATTGAGCTCACGTCATCAGGGATGGTCTTAAGCCTGGTATACACTGTGTGATTTTGGGCTGTCCTAGATGAAAGATGTCCATCTTGAAAGAAACATGGGGATATCTTTGGTTGTGGCTCTAAAACAGTGGTCCTACAGTACGTTGCACAGTGAGAGAGGTTCAAGGATGGCCGTTGTCACAGTCTTGTGATCAAAGACAGCCTGGGATAAAATTCTTACAATGTCAGAAATTTGGGATAACCATCTTACAGTGTGACTGCTGTTACCACTTACATCTACTAACCAACCAATAGAAATGCAGCACGAAAGAATGCACTGATCAGCACGACAATGCTAAATGCTTGTAGATGCTTGTAAATGCACTTTGAGCTCTCATTGCAAGACCGACATGCCAAGTTGGCCTCATTTCCCCAGCCATGACTGCATCCACATTCTCCTCCTCCTCTTCTTAACATGTTTTCGGCTCACATAAATGCCTCAATAGCAAGGGCGCAATTTCTACTTGTTTTCATTTTACTCTTACAACTAGAGGGGCGTAGATGGATGACACACGCTGATGACATTTTGTTCTTGCATATTGACATTGATAGACATATGTCATAGCCTGCGATTCAGAAGCCATTCTCATTGTACAATCTGCATGAATCAAACTTGATGTCTTACTCAAGTTTATCAGATCCATGTCGTACAGTGTACTAACTTAAAAGATTGCTAAAATCTCACTGTCTTTAGGAGGCTTTACTGGGCTAGGCAAGCGCAGCTTCTGTGGTCAGTTTACCAGCTTTAGTTGATTATAATGGATACGCTCTGTTGCAGTCATGCTGTGGAAGACATGTCGCATTGCTACTGTGTCCCATGTATTTTGGCCATAAACCCACATTTTCAGAATAACTCATGTTGCGCAATGTAGTCTTGCATTAAGAGTGTCTTTCAGTGTTATTTTGAAAAGCTGATACATGTTGCTGGGTTATTCTGTCCATATTAAAAACACATTTGGCTATTTAGTATTGTACATTTTTGCATCATCCAGTTTTATTAAAGAGATAACAATAACTATTTTAGTTGGTATTCAACAACTAGACAACGCATTATGTTAAGTATGTCTGTCTAAACTTGATCATAGTCAGTCACTTACTTACTTAGACTTACAAGATAATAGCACATAAATCTCTGTTAAATTGACTCAGATTTTAGGTTCAAGTTCTTATTTCTCTTCTCAACTAAAATAAACACAGCTGAAATAAAATGTGGTTTCTCTCAGGACTCTATACCAGAGTAAGTCACACATGTGCAGGTCATAAGAAAGTCTCAAGTCATAACCTTCAAGTCATAAGCATGTCCAAAGTCACTGTGGTGAAAATCAAGCAAGTCAAGTCGAATCCTTGCTACAAATCAAGTAAGTCAAGTCAAGTCATTGGTCAGGTCAAGTAAGTCACAAGTCAAGCCATACTCACAAATTCATAAAGATAATATAACATAAACTCTGCGCTGTGGTGGAATGTAACTTAACACATTTACTCAGGTAGCTACTGTAAGTACAAATCTGAGTTTTATCTCATCATGCCACCATTTACCTCTACTCCACTACATTTATCTGACAGCTTTAGTTACTAGTTACTTAATAAATTAAGATTTTGCACTCAAAACACATAAAAATGTACAAGCAGAGCTTGAACTATGAGTCAATTATTGAAGTGAAAGAAAATAAATTTGCCACTATTTTGATAATCACCCAAGTTGTTTTTAATGCAAAAACATTTCATGGTTCCAGATTCACAAATGTGAGGATTTTTTTTGCTGCTTTTGTGATTTATTATTTAATAACTTTTATGTTGAGGTTTGAGCTGTTGGTTGGACAAAACAAATATGAAGGTGTCACTTTGGGCTTTGCTATCTGTCTCTATTTCCAGCTCTACTTCAAACTACTACAACAGTAAAATCCTGCTTTTACATCAATGCATGAGCCAGAATCATTTAATGGGTTCATATATAGTACCAGAATACAACAGTCACAAGGTACATGTTTCAGTACTTTTATTTGTAATACTTCAAGTACTATATACTAAATACTAAATACTTTTACTTAAGTAACATTTTAAATGCAGGGATATGACTTGTAACAGAGTATTTTCACAGGGTAGTATTAGTTATTTATACTAGAGTAATTTGGATTTAAATACTTCCTCTCCTGCTCCAAGCCCTCTGGTCAGGGAGAAAGACTCCACTCATATAACATACCTGCTGCTGTTAGAGAGCAGGCAAGATAATAACGCAGTGTTAAAATGCCAAAACGTGAGCCAAGCAGGAATGGGAGGCCCAAAAAAAAAGTCTCTGGGGAAACTATCTCATGGCGTGCAGATGTGCACAGCAAGTGCACATACACACTCACAGATGGTGAACTTATGTTAGGACAGCAGGCAGGAACAGTGTTACGCATTGTGGCAGTATCAAAACCTCGTAGAGATAAGAGGAGAGCCTCAACATAGAAAGCTAGCAGCACATATATTGGCACTCACAGTGACTGTGTGTGCGTAATGGCCTGGAGCTGACAGAGTGATTGTGTGTGCAAAACATGTTCAATACTGAATAAGTTATTAAAAACGTAACTCACATTTATCACGCAGATGGAGCCGAATAAAAGCATACAGTGAAGCTCATGATGTTGCTGCAAATACTACTGTTCCCCCGAGGAGAGCTGCAGGCAGAAGGACAGAGCTGTGGTAGCACGGGCACGAATATCGGTCCTCCCCCACTGCGCAATGTGTCATCATATTTTAAAAACAAAATGTAACTTCTCAATATCTAGAAAAATGCAAATAATTAATTAAAGTCAAGTCCTTTCAAGTCATCTGCCTCAAGTAAAAGTCAACTCTGAAGTCATGAATACCTAATCAAAGTCAAGTCGGGTCTTTCATTCATGTTAGTCAAGCAAGTCCCAAGTCCTCAAATTGGCAACTCAAGTCGGACTTGAGTCAAGTCATGTGACTCCAGTCCCCCACCTCTGCCCTGTACCCATTTGGCTAATATGGACAAAACCCAGATATATGTTTTAAATGTTCGCATACACCACTTCCACATGAAAAACATACTGGAGGCAAGTGGACCAGGGGCTAGGCAGCTAACAGGGCACTTTCTCCTAGTGTCAGGGAATAAAAAATTCACATTCATTTTTCTGATGCTGATGAAACAGTCTCCCGAGTTACTCTCCAGCAGTTACAGTATGTTGTGAAGGGTCACCACCACTGACTCAAGTGACTGAGCATGGATAAATAGGGATCCATCACAGCATGGTGGTAAATGGCTGTATTGATGTGTATTGACTGGCTGTGGGGCTGTTAGAGAAGTGAGCAGACCTTGGTGATCTGGGTGGTGGTGGTGGTGCTGATGGTCTCTGAGGTGATGGTCTGGGCACTCAGCAGCACTCCTGACTCCCTCTCTGCCAGGCTGTCCACTGGCTGCAGAAGAGACACCTTTTAAGTGTTACAGAACCTCAAGTGAATTCATTCTTACATTTTTACTGTTATTGCTATATGTGATTTGTGTAATTTTGATTTTTTTTAAAGACATTCTAATCCTACTCGGAACAAGAGCTGGGGACTGAACCTCAGAACTCTTTTATTACCAACAAAAACCATGCTTGCATTGCATGTCTGGTCAAATGGTTTTCTTCTTTACTTATCCTTTACTCTGACCTTTTCTGATTCAAATCAAAAGTTCGCATAATAGGTTGTTTTATTCACATTGTATAACTGCTTGTGTTTAAACTACTTAAATATTTGGAAATTTTGGCTCTCTGAAATGACATGAATGAAAAAAAAAGTAGAAAAATATTTTTATGAGTAAGGTAAGTTATTTTTTTGGTATAGACCAAATTACAATGTTTATTCACAGTGACTTCCAGGTAGAAATCCCCCATGTCCCATTACGGGTGGGGGGAAAAAGATTGATACAGCAAAGTACTATTATACTTTTGTGTGGCAAAATTGTATCGTCACACAGTGTAGTATTAACGTCAGTAAGTATTATTTTTTTATTATATAAATTATTAATATTACAAATACAAATTAAACTTTTGGTGGCCTTCTAGAATAACATAAGCAATTGCTTTTGTAGTTCACTACATACATTTTGCTGCAAATAAAATGACTGAAGTGAGATTAACAGGCTGAAACCTTTATCTTATTAGATAATACAGATGTTGATAGAGTTTTCCTTTGCAAAGATAATTAATAGTTGAAAAAAAGGTAATAAATCGCAAACATCGAAATATATATTACACCAATGCTCAGCATATCACAACACGTTTAAAATTGCAGTGATATTGTATTGTGACTTGAGTATCTTGATAATATCATATCGTGAAACCTCTGGTGATTCCCAACCATATGTCTCATACATAAAATAAAACAACACTGAGCAAACACTGTCTTTAAGTGCTATATTTAGAATATTTTCACCACTTTACCTTGCTGTCAGACAGCCCTTTCTAAAGAGGAAATTATGCTGTCTCATCAAAGCCACCACTTTTGTCATGCCATTCAGAAAAACAGTCGTTTTACTTTGCAGAACACGGGAGCTGCTGGTCTACCACTGCCTTGATCAGTCAGTGCAGGTATGTCCAAAGTCTAGCCCGCGGACCGATTTTGAATAGCACCCAGCTTTAAGATATACTGTATGAGGCCTGTAAAACATTAATTCATCCATTTTTTCCATAACCGCCTATCCTGTTAGGGGTTGCGGGGGCACTGAAGCCTATCTCAGCTGATATTGGGCGAAAGGTTGGGTTCACCCTGGACAGGCTGTCAGACTATCACAGGGCTGACACATAGAGACAGACAAACACTCATGCTCACATTTATATCTAAGGCCAATTTAGAGTCACCAATTGACCCTCATGTCTGCAGAAACCTGCAGAAAACCCATGATGACACACACCATGCAAACACTCCCACCTCAGGGTTCAAACCCCCCACCCCATGTTCGAACCAGGATCACTCTTGCTGCGAGGTGACAATACTAACCATTGCACCACCATGCCACCCATGCCTGCCAAACAATATTAATTAATCAAGCAAGATCACTTAGCATTTTCTTCCATTCACCTCACAATGGCAGGAGTATCATACAGTTTATGCACCAAGTAAGAACTACACAGGTGGAATGAATGAGATTTCATACATGGAGGAAAAACAAGCAAAGTAATGGTTAATCAACAGCAAACATTTCCTGCTAGGTAGCAGACATGACCACAGCAAAGCAACATAAAGTTGACAGCAAGGACTGCTGCTTCCAAGAGCAGTGGAAAGTTGAATACGTTCTCACTGAAAGAGGAAACAGTTCTATTTGTCTCATTTGTATGTGATTTTTTTAAACCCATATGATGTGAGAAGCAGCTGGCTCCAAGGTATTTTCACATTATCTAATCTGGCCCCCATTCAAAAAAGTCTGGACATGCCTGAGTTAGCCTGGAAGGTAAAGTGGTGAAAATATTCCAAACACAGCATACACTTAAACTGATGTTTTGACCATGACCATGTTTAAAATATATTTTGCTGCTGTCCCTGTCTAAGCAGTGCATTGCTTAGATACGTGCCAGTAGATCTGATTTATCAAAGACGATCGTAAAACAACACAGTACATGAAATGAGCACAGCAGAAATGTCATATAAGTCGGACCACTGCGATTAACTATATATCTTTAAACATTACCATTACAGCTGAACATGATGATAGAAATAAACAAGTTTGCCAATTAACATATCTCCACAATTCAAATCAATAACCAATTGTCTACCTGGAAGTGACTGTTGTTGTTAGTATAACGTCATGGCAATTTTGTCTAATGCTACTGAAATTCAGTACCAATAGTGTCAGTGTTACCAACAGAACAAACAGGGCAACTGCCCTGGGACCCTCTGGACACCCAAATGCTCCAGGTTTAATGTAAGTGGTTAATGGCTGTATTTCTATAGCACTTTTACCCAACATGATTTACAATCTATCTCTCATTCACACTCACACACCAGTGGGAGCAAGCTACCATGCAAGGTGCTGGTCTGACCATGAGGGGTAATATGGGGTTCACTGTCCAAGGGCAGTTTAAAATGTGGACAGGAGGAGCTCTGAATCGAACCACCACACCCTGAAACAAGTAGACAGCCAGCTCTACCCCCTGAGCCACAGCCGCCCAATGTGTGGTAACTATGGCCTTTAGTGGGTTTATCTTACCACCACTAGTGGTATACGAGCTCCCTCTAGCAGCACTAGTGGTATTTCTTAAAAATGTTAAATACTTTGACATAAATATATATATTGCTATCAAAATACTACAACATTTCGAATAAAAACACTTACACTATGAGATCCCATTTAAAATAAGTTTTGCCTGTCCTGTAATATTTTTTAATGCTGCTATGCAGTCACATTTATGAATAAAGCACACGCATAAGACCATAATTATCAACAAGCTTAACTGTGACAACAAGGTGATAGTGTTAAGTGGTAAAATGATCTAAAACCATTTAAAATCACTGCAATCCTAGCCAAACAGGAACTACTAGGAAGAGAACTGTGGCGAATACTTCGAGCAGCCCTTACTGAAGTAAACGACAATCAGCAACGGCAGTGAAGTCTTCACAGTCTTCACCTAAGAGTTGTGTGGAAGACTTAAGAGTCTGGCTAGAGCAAAAAAATAGGCACACGCATGATGTATAAAACGTGTTAAAAACCACCAAGCCAAATGTGAATGATTAAAAATATTACTATGTGTATAAAATTAGGTTTCAAAATGATGAAAAAAAAAGAGTTGTATTCTCAGCTCTTAAACGTTGGGGGCGTGTCCACTGAAGGAGCTGAAATGAAGAAAGAGTCGCTGAAAAGTAGTAGACTCACGTTCAGCAGCTAACAGCAGCTAACATTAGCAAAAATCACATACTCACAGCAGTAAACAGTGACTGTCAGCAGGCCTGGAAGCCAATTAAGGCTGAAAGGCTGAAAGACTGAAAGGACCATTAATGACAGCTATATAGCTTGTGTTTATATGATTTTGGTATTTAACAGAGGTGTTCATGTATTTATTAGACTGAAAGAGCTTAGAGAACTCGCAGTGACATACAGGGGGTGAACAAAACAACACTGATACCACAGCACTAACGTCGGTAAAAGCAACATAGCTTTTAAACAGTGGGGGAGGGGTTATAAAAAGGATGGCTCCCGTGCGTCATCAAGCCATGATTTTAGGTTCACCCAAAGAGTTCTAGATACAGAGACGATGACAAACATTTGAATGGTCTAAATGAAATAAATTTGAATGGCACAATTCAGTACTACACAGTTCCCAGTCTAAGTACTTCCTAACATTTATAATGTGTTAAGAAAGAAATCACTGATTTTGCTTTACCCTGACTTTAAGTGCTTATTCTAGTGCAAGCCCTTTGTGCAGCGCAGCTGTGGCTTACACCAGTCAACAATAAATAATTGGGTGATTAGGAATAAAGCTGCCTCCTGTGTGCTCTGTCTATAGCTGAATAAGGTAGGCCTAAACTACTGTATTTAAATGTTAAAGGTCATAATGGTGCTGGAGGAGCCAGGTATTGAACCACCAAATTTGATTAGTAAACAACCTGCGCTACCTCCTGAGCCACAGCAGCCCCACACAGGGAGAAGGTCAGGGTGGTGGATGGGTGAAACGAACACAGGACTTTCACCCAGGAGGCAGCTGTTCATAAGTGAAACTAAAAGTCCATGTTGGCTTCCTTTAACTTTTTGTACTTACATCCTTTTTATAGTTATTTCATGGTACAGTGGCATGCAAAAGTTTGGCTGTGGTTCAGCCTGAAGTCCCTTCTTTATACTGTGCACGAACTTCTTGTGTAATCTCAGAAAACTATTTTTTGTGTAATCAATTCTCAGATCCATTGTATTGGCAATAAAATGCTCACTGTTGTTCATATATAAATGCTCTCCATTTCACTTTTTTGATTTGCTCTAACACTCCTAGACTGGGGTATAACATAAGTTGGGGGCTCCTCTTCTCTTTTTTCCTGTGCTTACTGTCACTGAGAAGATTGGTAATTGTTTTTCTTTGACTAGCAGTTTTTCTTTGCGTAAGGGGGTATAAAATGTCATTTGGGATGAAGGCGTGTGCACAAGAGCCCATCCTTGATAAACTGGAGATACACAAAGGCGGATTTGTTGTTAATTGCTAATTTCGTTTTCAATATCTCTGCCCTTTTAAACGCAAGGAAGGCAGAGATCAAAATTTGTTTGTCAGAGCAGTTGGTGGAGAGGGGGATAGTTGCAAAAACAAAGCCACCAGCAGTCAGTGCACCCAAGGGCTCACTTGGGGAGGTGGGAGCAGAGGTTGCCACAGTCACGCAGACCCTGAGTGGCTGGGTGAAGTTAGGGGTGGAGGCTCCTGCTGGCGCCCAGGCCTCATCTTCAGACCTGATGGCGCTGAGACAGGCTGGGGTAGACCCTGAGAATATGAAGAAAAGAGGTGGAGCTGGAAAAACCTCAGCATCAAGCTACGTCTACCCTGGTGAGTATGCAGCTACCCACCACTTCTTCTGTGCAGTTTGATGTAAGCAGGCACATTTAATTAGCTACACCCTTTAGAAAAAGTAAGATTGATTTGTACTTAAATGCCTTTGAACACATCGCGTTGACCTTACGGTGGCCTAAAGACATGTAGGATTTGTTGGTACAGTGCAAATTGTTGGGTAAAGCACAAATGGTTTGTGCAAGCCTGACCATTGTTGAAAGTTTGGATTATGAAGTTGTGAAAGCCACTGTTTTGTGGGCTTATGAATTAGTGCCTGAAGCATACCGCCAGTAATTTCGCACATGTGAAAAATCTGCCAGCCACACTTATATAGAGTTTGCACGTAAAACAAATGTGTTGTTTGATAAATTGTGCACAGCAAGCAAGGTGACAGACGTTGCTCAGCTCCGTGAGCTTGTTTTGTTGGAGCAGTTTAAAGCCTGCCTCCTCAAGAAAATTGTTGTCTATCTGAATGAGCAGAAAGTTGATACAATGTCTAAAGCTGCTGTGTTCACATATAAATTCGTTTTGACTCACCATGTTGCTTTTCCCTCTGTGTGTCGTGAACCTATTCGGGTTGTTAATGTTGGGAAAAATCCAAAAATTCCACCCATAAGCTCACTGCGTCCTAACACCGCTTTCTCTGACAATTGTGAATATTTTTACTGTCATGAGACGGGGCATCCCATTCTAACTGCCCAACTCTGCAGCGGAAAGAGCACAATCAAAACTCTAGAAAGCCAATTTAATCCAGTCTGCTCCTGTTTTGCCTCCTGTCAACACAGACGAACCCAAGGAGGACGAGATAGATGAGAGTTACAAACTGTTCATTTTAAAGGGTTCTGTCTCTTTGACAGGAGAGATTGAAGATCCAGTACTGATCACAATTTTTCGTGACACAGGAGCCACCAAGTTCATTATGTTGCAAAGCGTGTTGCGTCTTTCCAACGGCTCATTTCATGGTTCTGATGCTCTTGTACGGGGGATTGAGTTGATCCCTTCAAGAGTGCGTTTGCCCCTTGGCTCCGGCCTGGTGAAAATTGGCATGCGCTTTCATTTGCTGGTGTCGGGGGTGCATTTCATCCTCATTAATGATAAGAAAGCAATGTCACTGCTTATTTGTTGCCCCGCTGAGGTGGAGCTGACATTTGAGGTGGACAGGAGTGTGTTCATTAAAGCACAGCAAAATGACTCAACCCTGTCCACATGTCTGGAAGCAGCAGCTAATCCAAAAGATCCCTGTGGGTATGATGTTATCGATGGCATTTGGTAAGTAACTGGCACCCTCCCACTGGTGGTGATTTAGGGTGGAATTCCTTCCAGCAGGTAGTTGTGCCCCAGATTTTTCTTCCTCAAGTCCTTAGTCTTGTCCATGATCATTTTTCTTGACATCTGGGAATTAAGAAAATTTACCACCACATTGTGTGTTATTTCTTCTGGCCTGGTTTTAAGTCTGATGTGGCCTGTTTCTGCTGTTCTTGTCACGTGTGTCAATTCAGTGGGAAGTCAAATCAGACTATTCCTCCCATTGCAGCCTATCCCAGTGATAGATGAAAAAGTACTGTCTCGTGAGCGGAAAAGACTGGGATGAAGGTCTGCCTTTCCTTCTGTTAGCAGAAAGGGAAAGTGTGCAGGAGTCTACTGGTTTCAGCCCTGCAGAGTTGGTGTTCAGTCACACTCTGCGTGGTCCCCTTCTTTTGATGAGAGAAAAGTTTCTGTCTGACACCGCTAGTATGACCTAGAACAGTCTCAAAATGAATAAATGCACACAGAAATTAATAAATTCACAAATGCATTTGGGGATTTATATATATGACTCAAAACACAAACACATTTTCAATGCACACAAAAATGTTTCATTCCATATATAAGTAAAAGAAAATCCACATATAAAAAATAAGATATATAAACATATTTGTGATGCACACACAAATATTTCTTGTTTTAAATATGTGCAATTGAAATTCACAAATGTACGCATGTTAAAGTATTTGCAATTTTCATCAAATACATATTGTTACATTGTTATGTATTACACTGATATATGAACTGTCGAACCTGCATTTACAAAGTGCTTTTAATTCGTAAACTTGAGTTTTGAGACTCCCCTGACGTGACTCGATTCACAAATGCATTTTTCTAAGAGGGGATTGTCTACAGCCAATCAGATGTCTCACTCCTTTACAGCCAATCACATAAGTGCCTCCCCACGAGAGGTGTTATATGACGTCATTATTTGCACATGGATTTTCTTTTACTGACATATGGAATGAAACATATTTTTGTATGTATTGAAAGTGTGTTTGTGTTTTGAGTCATATATATATATATATATATATATATATATACCCATATATATATATATATAAAAATCCCTAAATACATTTGTGAATCCTTTTTTGTGCATTTATTAATTTCTGTGTGCATTTATTAGGGGGCCAAGCCCACGGGGCCCATTTCCCAGGACCAGCGGTGCTGGGAACCCTATTGTTTTTGTTCGGATTTTTATTATTCTCTATTTTTATTTTTCCAAGATAAAAGTGGTGCTGCAGGCGAAACCGTGCAAGGGAGGGTGGTGCAATTTGGAGGTTTGGTCCTGACCCCTGCACGTACCTCAGTCGCAAAAAATGACATATGTCAGCCAGCAGGGGGCACTATAACCAAGGTCAACGTGTTTTGGGCTATAACTCCCACACCATATGTCGCACAATCAAAAACCTCATATCCCCAGATTCCCTGATTAGCGCTGAATCACATGGGCTGGGCCACTCCCATTTCCGCCTATATTTTTTTTTTCGCAAAATCGCGAAAACTGAAAACCTACTTCTTTGAACTCCTCCTTAGGGTTTTGTCCAATCAGCGTGAAACTTGCCATGTACAGTTTTCAGCTGGACCTGATCTGAAGTTATCAAAAGAATTTGGTTCGGTTAAAATATGCGCAAATTTTTGGCCATTTGCAGGGGTCATAAATGAACGAACTCCTCCTAGAGATTTTGTCCGATCGCCTTCAAACTCGGTCTGTCCCACCTACATAAACTGAAGACTAAAAGTTATCAAAAGCTTGTGTTTTTGTCACACCGTGTGACCGTGCCGGGACCTCAAACTTCGTTACAAACAGGAAGTAGTATTATAACGCAGGAAGTAGTTTATTACTCCAACATACATGCTCCAATCTTCCCCAAACTTCACTGGATTGATGACAGTCCCGCTCTGAAGAGATCTACATGTCAATAATTTGTGATTAATATAGCGCCCCCTACTGGCAGTAGAAAATGTCATGTTTTACACTTTGAAGCACATCTCCTCCAAAGTTGAACACATCAACCTCATACTTGGTGAAATTATCCATAAGGCCTTGATGATGCTTTCTATGGAAAACTGTGAGTTTTCGTCAAAGGGCGTGACCTTGGCGTGGCGGCCAACTTTGATGTTTCGCCATGATGACAAAAGTAGCTGTAACTTGACTCTACGTGGACATATCTTTCCAAAACTTCACACATATGATAACTGTCCAGCCCTGAAAACATCTATACAGAAATTTTGAATCAGCGTCATAGCGCCACCTACTGGCGGCAGAAAGTTACTTTTTTCATTCTTTCATGTCCCTCTTCTACCAGGTTCCCCCGAACCACCTCAATTTTGCAAATACATACTCCCAAGACCTTGATGATGATCAAACCAGAAGCCTTTGAGGTTTCGTCCAACGCTGTCACTGTGGCGCCACCTTATTCGCCATAAAACACGAGGTTGTTTTTGAGGGGCAAGGGACACTCGAAAACTCACGCAACTTGGTACACACATCAGACGGCCCAAATTGTGTTGTCTGATGTGATTTTTGTGTTTTCATGTGCCAAGAGGGCTCAATAGCACCCCCTACTCATTTTCAACGTGTTTTGGGCTTTAACTCCCAGACCATACGTCACACATTCAAAAACCTCATATCCACAGATTCCCTGAATAGTGCTGAATCACCTGGGCAGGGCCACTCCCATTTCTGCCTATAATGTTTTTCGCAACATCGCGAAAACTGGAAAACCTACTTTTTCGAACTCCTCCTTAGGGTATTGTCCGATCAGCGTGAAACTTGGCACGTACAGTCTTCACCTGGACCTGATCTAAAGTTATCAAAAGAATTTTGTTCAGTCAAAAAATGCGCAAATTATTAACAAATACAATTTTCTAGCTAGCTATAAAAAGACAAACTATGGTATATTTCGGTCAAAATAAATGCTAACAACACCAAATCGGAGATCTTTGCTTGACATGTGCCTGTGAGGGTGTGAGCCAAATTTGGCTAATGTTGGCCACTAGGGAGTGCTGCAAATATGGGAAATTTATATCTCTCAAATGGCTGCACCGATTTTTACGAAATTTGGTGGGTATGATGCTGGGCCACTCCTGAGGCCATATCTTGAAGTTAATCAAGACTGCTCAAAGTGGGCGTGGCTTATTACAAGATAAACAACAAACATTTATTTCAGCTCAAGTATTATGCTGAGGGCTGTGAAATTCACAGGGTATATATAGAATAGCATACAGACCACCCATAGCAAAAATTGTATGTCTACACCAGTAGATGGCGCTATAACGGATGCAAACGCATTTTGGCCTGTAACTTCCAAATTTTAATTCACATCTTCATAACTTTATAACCACGTGTTCCCTAAATAGAGTCCCATCTTCTGACATAGGCCACGCCCGCTCCCACTGTAGATTTCTCTTTGTAAGTCACTACACATCAAAAACCTACATTTTCGAACTCCTCCTAGCAATTAAGATCCATCTTCACGAAACTTTGCACATACAAACGCCAGATGTGCCTGACCAAAAGTTATCAACAGAATTTTGCTACTCCAAAAAATGTGCTAGCTAAAAATAAACAGTTTTTTTCTGCTAGCTAAAAAACACATACCATTGCATATTTTTGTCAAACTAAAAGCTATCAACGTCAAACTCAATTCACTTGTTTCAGACGTGAACCAGAGGCTCTGTGCCAAATTTGGCGTAAATTGGCCAATAGGGGGCGCTATAAACAGAGAAAAATCAAGTGACATGAAAATTGATCGATTCGGACGAAATTTGGCGAGCGTGTTGTGGAGTCACTCCCGAGACCAGCTGTGAAGCTTAATGATGTTTGGTCACCGTGACAACGCCTTATTCGCCATCAAACACAAAGTTGATTTTGAGGGGAAAGGGATGCTTGTAAAGTCATGAAACTTGGCATACATATGACAGGGTTCGATTTGTGCTGTCTGATGTGATTTTTCGGCTCTGATGTGCCAACATGGCTCAACAGCGCCCCCTACAAATTTTCTACGAAGCAGCCCCCGAAGCTGGTTTGACCTACATCTATGAAACTTGATACGCACCTGCATCACTGAAAGACGTATAAAAAATGCCTGTTGCAGCCATGTGCCAAACATAACAGGAAGCCTGCCATTTTGAATTTGCTTGAAACTGGTTCAGAACTTCACATTACATGTTCCACTCTTCCCCAAATTTCACAGGATTGATGACAGTCCTGCCCTCAACACATCTATACGCCAATACTTGGTTATTAGTACGCCGCCACCTACTGCCAAAATGACATGTCTTTGTATGATTTGAGGGATATGACGTGTAATTCCT
Source organism: Cephalopholis sonnerati (assembly GCA_019142605.1). Classification (NCBI taxonomy): domain Eukaryota; kingdom Metazoa; phylum Chordata; class Actinopteri; order Perciformes; family Serranidae; genus Cephalopholis; species Cephalopholis sonnerati. Next base: position 3,166,967 of record JAGQAX010000014.1, on the reverse strand, counting down.
GCGTGAGGGGTCTGCCTTAACAGGAATGAATGGCGGTGTCAGCCGGCATCCTGCCAGCCCCCTCAAGTTACGTGAAGTTGCGAGGGCCCGTTCAATGCTGCTTGCAGCTTTAATTAGGGCCCGAGCACCTAGCGGTGCGAGGACCCTATTGAAACTGAAGGAGTTATTAGGGCCCGAGCACGTACTGTGCGAGGACCCTATTGTTTTCCTTAGGATTATTAGGGCCCGAGCACGAACCGCGCGAGGACCCTATTGTTTTCCTTAGGATTATTATTATTATTATTATTAGGGCCCGAGCACGTACCGTGCGAGAGCCCTATTGAAACCGAAGGAATTCTTATTCTTATTATTAGGGCCCGAGCACGTACCGTGCGAGAGCCCTATTGAAACCGAAGGAATTCTTATTCTTATTATTATTATTATTAGGGCCCGAGCACGAACCGTGCGAGAGCCCTATTGAAATCATAAAAATTATTCTTATTATTTTTCTTTTAAACCTTTGATCGCATTTTTGAGGGCCTGAACATGCCCAAAAAGTCAGGAAAATTTGCACACTCGTCACGTCTGGTGAAAATTTCGATATTTTATGGTCGTTACAAAGGGGCGTGGCAAAATGGCTCAATGGCGCCCCCTAACAGTTTTCAAAATCGAAGCCCCCTGCTTTAACTTTGCCCTAGGCGTATGAAATTTGGTACACATATGTATCATCCCGGGACGCACAAAAAAGCCTCTTGGAGCGACACCCTAAACCAAACAGGAAGTCGGCCATTTTGAATTGTTTTTTCAAAATAAGGTCATTTTTGGCCATTTCCACACGTTGTACTTGAGCGAACTCGTCCTACAGATTTTATCGGATTGACTTAAAAATTTACCTGTGCGTGCTCGACTACAGTGGGATCAATTTATTATTAAAAGATCTTCGTCACGTCGAAGGGCGCGGTCGCTGCGGAAGGGTCAATTTGGATATCTCGCCAAAAAACACGAAATTATACTACAACTACTACAACTTTGGTGTAGATGATCCTATCTGCACCAAACTTCACATGATGGATAATAGTCCCGCCCTGAACACATCTACATCAAAAAATTCAGTAATTGTCATAGCGCCCCCTGCTGGTGACAGAAAAAGCGATGTTTTAGACTTTGAGGTCCAGCTCTGAGCACGTTCAGCAAATCCAGCTCAAATTTGGCCAGAAAGGCCTCAACATGTTGGTAATGCTCCATGATGAAGAATTTTGACTGTCGTCAAACGGCGTTCCATCCGGAGGGCGGCGAAGTCGACCCTTCGCCAAAATGCATAAAAATGGCCTTAACTTTGGTGTTTTTGATGATATCCACCTGAAACTTCATATGTGTGTCAACAGTCCAACCCTGAATATGTGATATGAATTTCGTCAATGGGCGTGGCCATATGGCTTGGCCACGCCCATTCATATGAATTACTTCCATAGGACGTCTCACCGATATGCACAAAAATTGGTACACATCTCCATCACCCCCAGACAAACAAAAAAGTCTCTTGGACCTCTAGGCTAAATTCAACAGGAAGTCGGCCATTTTGAATGTCATGGTCATTTTTGGTGTCGCGCACGCATCGTATTTTAACGAACTCCTCCTACAGAATTCATCAGAACGGCTTCAAAATTACCGATTACCATCTAGAACACTTCCTGATCAAAAGTTATTAAAAGGTCTCGCAGAATCTAAAGGGCACGCCAGTTGTGGGAGGTTGAATTTTGACGTCTCGCCATGAAACAGGAAGTGGCAATAACTTCACTGTACTTGGTCAGATCTGTGTGAAACTTCACAGGTATATTGACAGTCCAACCCAGAACATATGTTATGAATTTCGTTAATAGGCGTGGCTAAATGGATTGGCCACGCCCATTCACACAAATAACCACCATAGGACGTCTCACTGATATGCACGAAACTTGGTAGACACATGTATAACATCCACACGCACAAAAAAGCCTCTTGCACGGATAGGCCACACCCAACAGGAAGTCCTCCATTTTGAATTTAATGGTCATTTTTGGCGTTTTCCACGTGTTGTATTTTAATGAACTCCACCTACAGGATGCATCAGAACAACTTCAAAGTCATTGTGTGCCATCTAGACAAAGGTGTAATCAAAACTTACAAGCAGATTTTTGCATCGTGAAACGGTTTGGCCGTCAGGTGGTGGCGAAGTTTGATGTCTCGCCATAAAACACGAAATTAGTATAACTTTGGCATACATTGTCCATTCTTCACCAAACTTCACATGTTTGTTAACTGTCCAGACCTGAATGTATAGTATGAGTTTCATCAATAAGCGTGGCAGTATGGCTTGACCACGCCCCTTAAAGTGCAGCGTCCCCCATAACAACTTTCATCGACGTGCACGAAAATCAGTATGCACATGTATCGTGTCCAGACGCACAAAAAAGCCTCTTGCACATATAGGCCACACCCGACAGGAAGTCGGCCATTTTGAAATTTACAGTCATTTTTGGCGTTTTCCACGTGTTGTATTTTAATGATCTCCTCCTCCAGAAATGAATCAATTAACTCCAAAACTGGTGTGTACCATCTACACAAGTGTGTGATCAAAACATATAGAGAATTGCTCAGCATGGAACGGTGTGGCTGTGACATGGCGTCGACACTTGATGTCTCACCATGAAACACGATATTGCTATAACATGGGATCTAATGGTCGAATCTGCTCCAAACTTCACATGTATGATAATAGTCCTGGCATGAACACACCCACATGACGCTCAGGAGTCAGAGTCATAGCGCCACCCAGTGGAGACGGGAAGTCGCAACGCATTGGTTCCTACACTGTCCGAAGGAGGCGAACATTCAGCGCCTCGTCTGCCGGTCGACCTCTGGCGACACGGTGGCGGCCGCGCCAGGCCCCGAGTTGCGTGGGGTGCGAGGGCCCGTTCAACGCTGCTTGCAGCTTTAATTATTATTTTTTTTTTTCGCTTGATCGCATTTTTGGGGGCTTTAACATATTCAAAAACTCACCAAATTTGACGTGCACATTCGTCTAGGGGACATTTATGTGTACGCAAAATTTAAACGATGCCCATTGCAAAATGGCGAAATGGCGCCCCCTAGAAAATTTCAATCGGCTCCCACCGGCAGCCCGTTTGACCAAATTCCACGAAATTCGGGGAGGTCGTGTATCATCCCAAGACGCACGAAAATGCGCAGTTGGACTTTTTTCTAAAACCAACAGGAAGCCGGCTATTTTGATTTGAATATTCATTTTTTTACCGATTTTGGCGATTTCCAAGAATTCTCTCAGAGCTATCTCCTCCTAGACGGTTCATTGGATCGGCTTCAAATTTGCCGTGCTGCAACTAGACCACATGATGATCAAAAGTTATTAAAAGATCTTTCCCTCGTTAAACGGTTTGGCCGTCAGGTGGCGGCGAAGTTTGATGTCTCAAAAAAAAAACCCCAAAAACCCAGAATTGCTATTACTTGGGCGTGAAAGGTCCAATCGGCACAAAACTTGCTGGGTATGATCGTAGTCCCGCCCTGAACACGTCTACATCAAAAAATTCCCCTGTTCTCAAAGCGCCCCCTGCTGGCGACAGGAAAAGTGATTTTTTACACTTTGAGGTGCAGCTCTGAGCACGTTCAGCATATCCAACTCAAATTTGGTCAGAAAGGCCTCAACACGTTGTTAATGCTACATGATGAAGATTGTGACGTATCGTCAAACGGCGTTGCGCCCAGAGGGCGGCGAAGTCGATGCTTCGCCAAAACGTAGGAAAGTGGCCTTAACTTCAGTGTCCTTGGGCATATCTGCCTGAAACTTCACATGTGTTTTAAGAGTCCAGCCCTGACAATGTCATGTGAATTTCGTTGATGGGCGTGGCCAAATGGCTTGGCCACACTCTTTAAACATCAGCCCCTGCGGCACGTTTCACCGACATGCATGAAAATTGGTACACATATGTATCACATCCAGACGCACAAAAAACCCTCTTGGACCCATTGGCTACACCCAACAGGAAGTCAGCCATTTTGAATTTGACGCCAGATTGGGCGATTTGCACTCCTCATACTTTTTCTATCTCCTCCTACATGATTCATCGGATCGGCTTCAAATTTGGCGTGCATCAACTAGACCACTTGATGATCAAAAGTTATCATACGATTTTCCCTATGTTAAACGCTTTGGCTGTCAGGTGGCGGCGAAGTTTGATGTCTCGCCATAAAACACGAAATTAGTATAACTTTGGCATACATTGTCCATTCTTCACCAAACTTCACATGTTTGTTAACAGTCCAGACCTGAATGTATAGTATGACTTTCATCAATAAGCGTGGCCGTATGGCTTGGCCACGCCCCTTAAAGTGCAGCGTCCCCCATAACAACTTTCACCGACGTGCACGAAAATCAGTATGCACATGTATCGTGTCCAGACGCACAAAAAAGCCTCTTGCACATATAGGCCACACCCGACAGGAAGTCGGCCATTTTGAAATTTACAGTCATTTTTGCCGTTTTCCACGTGTTGTATTTTAATGATCTCCTCCTCCAGAAATGAATCAATTAACTCCAAAACTGGTGTGTACCATCTACACAAGTGTGTGATCAAAACATATTAAGAGAATTGCTCAGCATGGAACGGTGTGGCTGTGACATGGCGTCGACACTTGATGTCTCACCATGAAACACGATATTGCTATAACATGGGATCTAATGGTCGAATCTCCTCCAAACTTCACATGTATGATAATAGTCCTGGCATGAACACACCCACATGACGCTCAGGAGTCAGAGTCATAGCGCCACCCAGTGGAGACGAGAAGTCGCAACGCATTGGTTCCTACACTGTCCGAAGGAGGCGAACATTCAGCGACTCGTCTGCCGGTCGACCTCTGGCGACACGGTGGCGGCCGCGCCAGGCCCCGAGTTGCGTGGGGTGCGAGGGCCCGTTCAACGCTGCTTGCAGCTTTAATTATTATTATTATTATTAGGGCCCGAGCACGTACCGTGCGAGGACCCTATTGAAATTGAAGGAATTATTATTATTATTATTATTACGACAAAAGTAAATCGCTTATTTGGAGGTTTTAACATGCTCAAAAACTCCTGAAATTTGGCGGTCGCATCAGTCGCGGTGTAAATTTACGTATTTTAGGGTTCGCGGCAATGGACGGGTCAAAATGGCTAGGCCACGCCCATTAAAGAGCAATCTCCTTATAAACAGCGCCCTCCTCATCAATTTTCACGGATCTGCACGAAAATCGGTACACATGTAGATCATGCCGAGCCGCACAAAAAAGTCTCTTGGAGCCATAGGCCACGTCCAACAGGAAGTTGGCTATTTTGAATTTAGCGGCCATTTTTGGCGTTTTACCACGTGTCATATTTTGACGAACTCCTCCTACACGATTAATCAAAACGGCTTCAAAATCGCCGTGTACCAACTAGATAAGTTTGTGATCAAAAGTTATTCAAAGATCCGCTACCCGTCGAACACGGAATCGCCTTTGTGGCGGCGAAGTTTGAAGTTTGAAGTTTGTCTCGCCATGAAAAACGAAATTGCTATAACTTTGGCATTAATCGTCCGATCTGCACCAAACTTCACATGATTCATAATATTCCCGCCCTGAACACGTCTACATGCAGAAATTTTGTAATTACCCTAGCGCCCCCTGCTGGCGACAGGAAAAGCGATGTTTTTAGACTTTGACGTGCAGCTCTGACCACGTTCAGCATATGCAACTCAAATTTGGTCAGACAGACCTCAAGACGTTGGTAATGCTACATTATGAAGATTGTGACTGGGCGTCAAACGGTGTTCCGCCCAGAGGGCGGCGAAGTCGAAAATTCGCCAAAACGCGTTGAAAATGGCTTTAATGACATTAACTTCTGTGTCCTTGGTCATATCTGCCTGAAACTTCACGTGTGTGTTAACAGTCCAGGCTTGAACATGTGATATGAGTTTCGTTGATGGGCGTGGCCAAATGAATTGACCACGCCCTTTAAACATCAGCCCCTGCCGCACGTGTCACCGACATGCACGAAGATTGGTACACGCATGTATCACACCGAGACGCAAAAAAAAGTCTCTTGGACCCACTGGCCATACCCAACAGGAAGTCGGCCATTTTGAATTTTGATGCTATTTTTGGCGTTTTCCACATGTTGTATTTTAACGAACTCCTCCTACAGGATTAATCAGAATGACTTCAAAATCACTGTGTGTGATCTAGACAAGGTTGTGATCAAAAGTTATTAAAAGATTTTTCCACAGTTAAACGGTTTGGCCGTCAGGTGGCGGCGAAGTTTGATGTCTCGCCATAAAACACGAAATTAGTATAACTTTGGCATACATTGTCCATTCTTCACCAAACTTCACATGTTTGTTAACAGTCCAGACCTGAATGTATAGTATGAGTTTCATCAATAAGCGTGGCCGTATGGCTTGGCCACGCCCCTTAAAGTGCAGCATCCCCCATAACAACTTTCACCGACGTGCACGAAAATCAGTATGCACATGTATCGTGTCCAGACGCACAAAAAAGCCTCTTGCACATATAGGCCACACCCGACAGGAAGTCGGCCATTTTGAAATTTACAGTCATTTTTGGCGTTTTCCACGTGTTGTATTTTAATGATCTCCTCCTCCAGAAATGAATCAATTAACTCCAAAACTGGTGTGTACCATCTACACAAGTGTGTGATCAAAACATATTAAGAGAATTGCTCAGCATGGAACGGTGTGGCTGTGACATGACGTTGACACTTGATGTCTCACCATGAAACACGATATTGCTATAACATGGGATCTAATGGTCGAATCTGCTCCAAACTTCACATGTATGATAATAGTCCTGGCATGAACACACCCACATGACGCTCAGGAGTCAGAGTCATAGCGCCACCCAGTGGAGACGGGAAGTCGCAACGCATTGGTTCCTACACTGTCCGAAGGAGGCGAACATTCAGCGCCTCGTCTGCCGGTCGACCTCTGGCGAGACGGTGGCGGCCGCGCCAGGCCCCGAGTTGCGTGGGGTGCGAGGGCCCGTTCAACGCTGCTTGCAGCTTTAATTAGGGCCCGAGCACGTACCGTGCGAGGACCCTATTGAAATTGAAGGAATTATTATTATTATTACGACAAAAGTAAATCGCTTATTTGGAGGTTTTAACATGCTCAAAAACTCCTGAAATTTGGTGGTCGCATCAGTCGCGGTGTAAATTTACATATTTTAGGGTTCGGGGCAATTGACGGGTCAAAATGGCTAGGCCACGCCCATTAAAGAGCAATCTCCTTATAAACAGCGCCCTCCTCATCAATTTTCACGGATCTGCACGAAAATCGGTACACATGTAGATCATGCCGAGCCGCACAAAAAAGTCTCTTGGAGCCATAGGCCACGCCCAACAGGAAGTTGGCTATTTTGAATTTAGCGGCCATTTTTGGCGTTTTACCACGTGTCATATTTTGACGAACTCCTCCTACACGATTAATCAAAACGGCTTCAAAATCGCCGTGTACCAACTAGATAAGTTTGTGATCAAAAGTTATTCAAAGATCCGCTACCCGTCGAACACGGAATCGGCTTTTTGGCGGCGAAGTTTGAAGTTTGTCTCGCCATGAAAAACGAAATTGCTATAACTTTGGCATTAATCGTCCAATCTGCACCAAACTTCACATGATTCATAATATTCCCGCCCTGAACACGTCTACATGCAGAAATTTTGTAATTACCCTAGCGCCCCCTGCTGGCGACAGGAAAAGCGATGTTTTTAGACTTTGACGTGCAGCTCTGACCACGTTCACCATATGCAACTCAAATTTGGTCAGACAGACCTCAAGACGTTGGTAATGTTACATTATGAAGATTGTGACTAGGCGTCAAACGGTGTTCCGCCCAGAGGGCGGCGAAGTCGAAAATTCGCCAAAACGCGTTGAAAATGGCTTTAATGACATTAACTTCTGTGTCCTTGGTCATATCTGCCTGAAACTTCACATGTGTGTTAACAGTCCAGGCTTGAACATGTGATATGAGTTTCGTTGATGGGCGTGGCCAAATGACTTGACCACGCCCTTTAAACATCAGCCCCTGCCGCACGTGTCACCGACATGCACGAAAATTGGTACACGCATGTATCACACCGAGACGCACAAAAAAGTCTCTCGGACCCACTGGCCATACCCAACAGGAAGTCGGCCATTTTGAATTTTGATGCTATTTTTGGCGTTTTCCACATGTTGTATTTTAACGAACTCCTCCTACAGGATTAATCAGAATGACTTCAAAATCACTGTGTGTGATCTAGACAAGGTTGTGATCAAAAGTTATTAAAAGATTTTTCCACAGTTAAACGGTTTGGCCGTCAGGTGGCGGCGAAGTTTGATGTCTCGCCATGAAACACGAAATTGCTATAATTTTGGGACACATTGTCCAATCTTCACCAAACTTCACATGATTCATAATAGTCCCACACTGAACACGTCTACATGACAAAGTTCTGTGATAGTCATAACGCCCCCTAGTTATTAGTCTTCTTCTTCTTATCCGAAATCAACTGCCTTTTTGGGGGCCGTAACATACTCGAAAACTCATGAAACTTCACAGACTCGTCAGAAGTGGTGAAAATTTACATATGGTAGGGGTTTCATGACAACGTGAAAAAAAATGGCTCAGTAGCGCCCCCTACTCATTTTCAATGTATTTTGGGCTATAACTCCCAGATCATGTGTCGCACATTCAAAAACCTCATATCACCACATTCCCTGAATAGCGCTGAATCACCTGGAAGGGGCCACGCCCATTTCCGCCTAAAATTTTTTTTGCAAATGCGCAAAACCTGGAAAACGTACTTTTTCGAACTCCTCCTTAGGGTTTTGTCCGTTCAGCGTGAAACTTGGCAGGTACAGTCTTTGACTGGACCTGATCTAAAGTTATCACAGGAATTTTGATTGGTCAAAATATGCGCAAATTATTAACGAACAAATTTTTCTAGCTAGCTACAAAAAGGCGAACTGTGGTATATCTCGGTCAAAATACATGCTAACAACACCAAATCTCAGATCCTTGCTTGACCTGTGCCTGTGAGCATGTGAGCCAAATGTGGCTAATGTTGGCCACTAGGGGGCGCTGCAAATATGGAAAATTAATATCATGTAAATGGCTTCACCGAGTTTTACGAAATTTGATGGGTATGATGCTGGGCCACTCCTGAGGCCATGTCTTGAGGTTCATCACGACTGGTCAAAGTGGGCGTGGCTTATTACAAGATAAACAACAAACATTTATTTCAGCTCAAGTATTATGCTGAGGGCTATGAAATTGATAGGCTATATATAGAACAGCATACAGACCACCCATAGAAACAATTGTGTGTCTACTACACTAGGTGGCGCTATAACAGCTGCAAACGCATTTTGGCCTGTAACTTCCACATTTTAAATCACATCTTCATAAACTTCATATCCACGTGTTCCCTAAATAGCGTCGCATCTTCTGACATAGGCCACGCCCACTCCCACTGCACATTTCTCTTTGTAAGTCACTATACATCAAAAACCTACTTTTTCGAACTCCTCCTAGCGTTTAAGGTCCATCTTCACGAAAGTTTGCACATACAATCTCCAGACTTGCCTGACCAGAAGTTATCAAAAGAATTTTGCTACTACAAAAACTGCGCTAGCTAAAAATAAACATTTTTTTTCTGCTAGCTAAAAAACACATACCATTGCATATTTTTGTCAAAGTAAAAGCTATCCATGTCAAACTCAATTCACTTCTTTCAGACATCATCCAGACACTCTGTGCTAAATTTGGCAGAAGTTGGCAAATAGGGGGCGCTATAATCAGAGAAAAATCAAGTGACATGAAAATTCATATATTTGCACGAAATTTGGTGAGCATGATGTGGAGTCACTCCTGACGCCAGCTGTAAAGCTTAGTGATGTTTGGTCACCGTGGCGACGCCTTATTCGCCATAAAAGACGAAGTTGTTTTTGAGGGGTAAGGGATGCTTGTAAAGTCATGAAACTTGACACACACATGAAAGGATCCGATGTGGGTTGTCTGATGTGATTTTTTGGCTCTGATGTGCCAACATGGCTCAACAGCGCCCCCTACAAATTTTCTACGAAGCAGCCCCCGAAGCTGGTTTGACCTACATCTATGAAACTTGGTACGCACATGCATCACTGAAAGACGTATAAAAAAGCCTCTTGCAGCCATGTGCCAAAACCAACAGGAAGTCCGCCATTTTGAATTTGCTTGTAACTGGTTCGCAACTTCACCATACATGTTCCAATCTTCCCCAAACTTCACAGGATTGCTGACAGTCCTGCCCTGCACACATCTATACGCCAATACTTGGTTATTAGTATGGCGCCACCTACTGGCAAAATTACACGTGTTCTATGATTTGAGGGATATGACGTGTAAGTCCTGCGTGAGGGGTCTGCCTTCGACAGTGATGAACGGCGGCGTGAGCCGGCGTCCTGCCAGCACCCTCGAGTTGCGTGAAGGTGCGAGGGCCCGTTCAATGCTGCTTGCAGCTTTAATTAGGGGTTCAAGCCCGAAGGGCTGAAACCCTATTGTTTTCCTACTGTTTTATTATTAGGGCCCGAGCACGAACCGTGCGAGAGCCCTATTGAAATCATAAAAATTATTCTTATTATTTTTCTTTTAAACCTTTGATCGCATTTTTGAGGGCCTGAACATGCCCAAAAAGTCAGGAAAATTTGCACACTCGTCACTTCTGGTGAAAATTTCGATATTTTATGGTCGTTACAAAGGGGCGTGGCAAAATGGCTCAATGGCGCCCCCTAACAGTTTTCAAAATCGAAGCCCCCTGCTTTAACTTTGCCCTAGGCGTATGAAATTTGGTACACATATGTATCATCCCGGGACGCACAAAAAAGCCTCTTGGAGCGACACCCTAAACCAAACAGGAAGTCGGCCATTTTGAATTGTTTTTTCAAAATAAGGTCATTTTTGGCCATTTCCACACGTTGTACTTGAGCGAACTCCTCCTACAGATTTTATCGGATTGACTTAAAAATTTACCTGTGCGTGCTCGACTACAGTGGGATCAAAAGTTATTAAAAGATCTTCGTCACGTCGAAGGGCGCGGTCGCTGCGGAAGGGTCAATTTGGATATCTCGCCAAAAAACACGAAATTATACTACAACTACTACAACGTTGGTGTAGATGATCCTATCTGCACCAAACTTCACATGATGGATAATAGTCCCGCCCTGAACACGTCTACATCAAAAAATTCAGTAATTGTCATAGCGCCCCCTGCTGGCAACAGGAAATACCATGTTTTACACTTTGAGGTGCTGCTCTGACCACATTTACCATATTCAACTCAAATTTGGTCAGAAAGGCCTTAACATGTTGGCCATGCTATATTGTGAAGATCATAATGTCTCGTCAAACGGTTTCGCCGTGACGGAGTGGCGAAGGTTGACGTTTCGCCGAAACCCATGAAGTGGCTCTAACTTTGGTGTACTTGGTCGGATCTGCCTGAAACTTCACATGTACGTCACTGGTCTCGCCCTGAGCATATGATATTAATTTCATAAGGGGCGTGGCTAAATGACATGGCCACGCCCTTTAAACACCAGCCCCCGTAGCACGTTTCACCGACATGCATGAAAATTGGTACACACATGTATCACACCCAGACGCACAAAAAAGCATCTTGGACCCATAGGCCACACCCAACAGGAAGTCAGCCATTTTGAATTTCATGGTCATTTTTGGCGTTTTCCACGTGTTGTATTTTAACGAACTCCTCCTACAGGAATAATCAGAACGGCTTCAAAATTGCTGTGCACCAACTAGACTAGTTTGTGATCAAAAGTTATTAACGGATTACGTAAACTCCAAACAACCTGACCTGGGCGTGGCGGCGAAGTTTGATGTCTCGCCATGAAAAATGAGATTGCTATAACTTTGGCATTAATAGTCCGAACGGTACCAAACTCCCCAGGATTCATAATAGTCCCGCCCTGAAGACGTCTCCATGCAGAAATATTGAAATTTGCATAGCGCCCCCTGCTGGTGACAGAAAAAGCGATGTTTTAGACTTTGAGGTCCAGCTCTGAGCACGTTCAGCAAATCCAGCTCAAATTTGGTCAGAAAGGCCTCAACATGTTGGTAATGCTCCATGATGAAGAATTTTGACTGTCGTCAAACGGCGTTCCATCCGGAGGGCGGCGAAGTCGACCCTTCGCCAAAATGCATAAAAATGGCCTTAACTTTGGTGTTTTTGATGATATCCACCTGAAACTTCATATGTGTGTCAACAGTCCAGCCCTGAATATGTGATATGAATTTCGTCAATGGGCGTGGCCATATGGCTTGGCCACGCCCATTCATATGAATTACTTCCATAGGACGTCTCACCGATATGCACAAAAATTGGTACACATCTCCATCACCCCCAGACAAACAAAAAAGTCTCTTGGACCGCTAGGCTAAATTCAACAGGAAGTCGGCCATTTTGAATGTCATGGTCATTTTTGGTGTCGCGCACGCATCGTATTTTAACGAACTCCTCCTACAGAATTCATCAGAACGGCTTCAAAATTACCGATTACCATCTAGAACACTTCCTGATCAAAAGTTATTAAAAGGTCTCGCAGAATCTAAAGGGCACGCCAGTTGTGGGAGGTTGAATTTTGACGTCTTGCCATGAAACAGGAAGTGGCAATAACTTCACTGTACTTGGTCAGATCTGTGTGAAACTTCACAGGTATATTGACAGTCCAACCCAGAACATATGTTATGAATTTCGTTAATAGGCGTGGCTAAATGGATTGGCCACGCCCATTCACACAAATAACCACCATAGGACGTCTCACTGATATGCACGAAACTTGGTAGACACATGTATAACATCCACACGCACAAAAAAGCCTCTTGCACGGATAGGCCACACCCGACAGGAAGTCGGCCATTTTGAAATTTACAGTCATTTTTGGCGTTTTCCACGTGTTGTATTTTAATGATCTCCTCCTCCAGAAATGAATCAATTAACTCCAAAACTGGTGTGTACCATCTACACAAGTGTGTGATCAAAACACATTAAGAGAATTGCTCAGCATGGAACGGTGTGGCTGTGACATGGCTTCGACACTTGATGTCTCACCATGAAACACGATATTGCTATAACATGGGATCTAATGGTCGAATCTGCTCCAAACTTCACATGTATGATAATAGTCCTGGCATGAACACACCCACATGACGCTCAGGAGTCAGAGTCATAGCGCCACCCAGTGGAGACGGGAAGTCGCAACGCATTGGTTCCTACACTGTCCGAAGGAGGCGAACATTCAGCGCCTCGTCTGCCGGTCGACCTCTGGCGACACGGTGGCGGCCGCGCCAGGCCCCGAGTTGCGTGGGGTGCGAGGGCCCGTTCAACGCTGCTTGCAGCTTTAATTAGGGGGCCAAGCCCGCGGGGCCTGGGGAACGCGAATGCAAAGCATACGCGTTTCCCAGGACCAGCGGTGCTGGGAACCCTATTGTTTTTGTTCGGATTTTTATTATTATTATTAGGGGGCCAAGCCCGCGGGGCCTGGGGAACGCGAATGCAAAGCATACGCGTTTCCCAGGACCAGCGGTGCTGGGAACCCTATTGTTTTTGTTCGGATTGTTATTATTATTATTATTATTATTATTATTATTATTATTATTATTATTATTATTATTCTCTATTTTTATTCTTCTCCCAGTAAAAGTAGTGCTGCAGGCTAAACCGTGCAAGGGAGGGTGGTGCAATTTGGAGGGTTGGTCCAGACCCCTGCACGTACCTCAGGCGCAAAAAATGACATATGTCAGCCAGCAGGGAGCGCTATAACCAAGGTCAATGCGTTTTGGGCTATAACTCCCACACCGGACGTCGCACATTCAAAAACCTCATATCCCCAGATTCCCTGAAAAGAACTGAATCACATGGCCTGGGCCTCGCCCATTTCCACCCTAATTTTTTTTGGCAAAATCGCGAAAACTGGAAAACCAACTTTTTCGAACTCCTCCTTGGGGTTTTGCCCGATCAGCGTGAAACTTGGCACGTAAAGTCTTCCTCTGGACCTGATCTAAAGTTATCAAAAGAATTTTGTTTGGTTGAAATATGCACAAGTTATTAACGAATAAAATTTTCTAGCTAGCTATAAAAAGGCGAACTGCTGCATATCTCTGTCAAAATAAATGCTAACAACACCAAATCTGAGATCCTTGATTGACATGTGACTGTGAGGGCGTGAGCCAAATTTGGCTAATGTTGGCCACTAGGGGGCGCTGCAAAGCTGAGACATTTATATCTCTTCAATGGCTGCACCTATTTTTACGAAATTTGGTGGGTATGATGCTGCGTCACTCCTGAGGCCATATCTTGAAGTTAATCACGACAGGTGAAAGTGGGCGTGGCTTATTACGAGATAAACAGCAAACATTTATTTCAGCTCAAGTATTATGCTGAGGGCTGTGAAATTCACAGGGTATATATATAACAGCATACCGGCCACCCATAGCAAAAATTGTGTGTCTGCTCCACTAGGTGGCGCTCTAACGGACGCAAACGCATTTTGGCCTGTAACTTCCACATTTTAAATCACATCTTCATAAAGTTTATATCCACGTGTTCCCTAAATAGTTTCGCATCTTCTGACGTAGGCCACGCCCACTCCCACAGCATATTTCTTTTTGTAAGTCACTACACATCAAAAACCTACTTTTTCGAACTCCTCTTAGCGTTTAAGCTCCATCTGCACGAAGCTCTGCACATACAATCTCCAGGCTTGCCTGATGAAAAGTTATCAAAAGAATTTTGCTGCTCCAAAAAATGCGGTAGTTACAAATAAACAATTTTTTTTGGCTAGGTAAAAAACACATACCTTTGAATATTTTTGTCAAAGTAAAAGCTATCAACGTCAAACTCAAGTCACTAGTTTCCGAGGTCAGCCAGAGGGTCTGTGCCAAATTTGGTGGAAATTGGCCAATAGGGGGCGCTACAAACACAGAAACATGAAGTGACATGAAAATTAATCAGATTCGCCTGAAATTTGGTGAGGTTGTTGTGGTGTCACTCCTGAGGCCAGAGTCAAATTTTTGTGATGTTGGGTCAAAGTGGGCGTTACTTGTCACAACACAAAAATTCAGCCTTTCGCACTTCCAGTGCTGATCCCATTACAATTATCATACTGCGAGTGAAACGTCGGCCTGCGTCCCGACGCTCGACCCAAACCCTTCTTTCGGTGTCAAGTTCCGTGGGCTCCGCGAGACCCGGGGGCCGAGTCGCGCGGGGAGGCTTGGCCCCCTATTATAACTGCTTGCAGTTCTAGTTATTATTATTATTATTATTATTATTATTATTATTATTATTATTATTCTCTATTTTTATTCTTCTCCCAGTAAAAGTAGTGCTGCAGGCTAAACCGTGCAAGGGAGGGTGGTGCAATTTGGAGGGTTGGTCCAGACCCCTGCACGTACCTCAGGCGCAAAAAATGACATATGTCAGCCAGCAGGGGGCGCTATAACCAAGGTCAATGCGTTTTGGGCTATAACTCCCACACCGGACGTCGCACATTCAAAAACCTCATATCCCCAGATTCCCTGAAAAGAACTGAATCACATGGCCTGGGCCTCGCCCATTTCCACCCTAATTTTTTTTGGCAAAATCGCGAAAACTGGAAAACCAACTTTTTCGAACTCCTCCTTGGGGTTTTGCCCGATCAGCGTGAAACTTGGCACGTAAAGTCTTCCTCTGGACCTGATCTAAAGTTATCAAAAGAATTTTGTTTGGTTGAAATATGCACAAGTTATTAACGAATAAAATTTTCTAGCTAGCTATAAAAAGGCGAACTGCTGCATATCTCTGTCAAAATAAATGCTAACAACACCAAATCTAAGATCCTTGATTGACATGTGACTGTGAGGGCGTGAGCCAAATTTGGCTAATGTTGGCCACTAGGGGGCGCTGCAAAGCTGAGACATTTATATCTCTTCAATGGCTGCACCTATTTTTACGAAATTTGGTGGGTATGATGCTGCGTCACTCCTGAGGCCATATCTTGAAGTTAATCACGACAGGTGAAAGTGGGCGTGGCTTATTACGAGATAAACAGCAAACATTTATTTCAGCTCAAGTATTATGCTGAGGGCTGTGAAATTCACAGGGTATATATATAACAGCATACCGGCCACCCATAGCAAAAATTGTGTGTCTGCTCCACTAGGTGGCGCTCTAATGGACGCAAACGCATTTTGGCCTGTAACTTCCACATTTTAAATCACATCTTCATAAAGTTTATATCCACGTGTTCCCTAAATAGTTTCGCATCTTCTGACATAGGCCACGCCCACTCCCACAGCATATTTCTTTTTGTAAGTCACTACACATCAAAAACCTACTTTTTCGAACTCCTCTTAGCGTTTAAGCTCCATCTGCACGAAGCTCTGCACATACAATCTCCAGGCTTGCCTGATGAAAAGTTATCAAAAGAATTTTGCTGCTCCAAAAAATGCGGTAGTTACAAATAAACAATTTTTTTTGGCTAGGTAAAAAACACATACCTTTGAATATTTTTGTCAAAGTAAAAGCTATCAACGTCAAACTCAAGTCACTAGTTTCCGAGGTCAGCCAGAGGGTCTGTGCCAAATTTGGTGGAAATTGGCCAATAGGGGGCGCTACAAACACAGAAACATGAAGTGACATGAAAATTGATCAGATTCGCCTGAAATTTGGTGAGGTTGTTGTGGTGTCACTCCTGAGGCCAGAGTCAAATTTTTGTGATGTTGGGTCAAAGTGGGCGTTACTTGTCACAACACAAAAATTCAGCCTTTCGCACTTCCAGTGCTGATCCCATTACAATTATCATACTGCGAGTGAAACGTCGGCCTGCGTCCCGACGCTCGACCCGAACCCTTCTTTCGGTGTCAAGTTCCGTGGGCTCCGCGAGACCCGGGGGCCGAGTCGCGCGGGGAGGCTTGGCCCCCTATTATAACTGCTTGCAGTTCTAGTTAGGGGGCCAAGCCCGCGGGGCCTGGGGAACGCGAATGCAAAGCATACGCGTTTCCCAGGACCAGCGGTGCTGGGAACCCTATTGTTTTTGTTCGGATTTTTATTATTATTATTATTATTATTATTATTATTATTCTCTATTTTTATTCTTCTCCCAGTAAAAGTAGTGCTGCAGGCTAAACCGTGCAAGGGAGGGTGGTGCAATTTGGAGGGTTGGTCCAGACCCCTGCACGTACCTCAGGCGCAAAAAATGACATATGTCAGCCAGCAGGGGGCGCTATAACCAAGGTCAATGCGTTTTGGGCTATAACTCCCACACCGGACGTCGCACATTCAAAAACCTCATATCCCCAGATTCCCTGAAAAGAACTGAATCACATGGCCTGGGCCTCGCCCATTTCCACCCTAATTTTTTTTGGCAAAATCGCGAAAACTGGAAAACCAACTTTTTCGAACTCCTCCTTGGGGTTTTGCCCGATCAGCGTGAAACTTGGCACGTAAAGTCTTCCTCTGGACCTGATCTAAAGTTATCAAAAGAATTTTGTTTGGTTGAAATATGCACAAGTTATTAACGAATAAAATTTTCTAGCTAGCTATAAAAAGGCGAACTGCTGCATATCTCTGTCAAAATAAATGCTAACAACACCAAATCTGAGATCCTTGATTGACATGTGACTGTGAGGGCGTGAGCCAAATTTGGCTAATGTTGGCCACTAGGGGGCGCTGCAAAGCTGAGACATTTATATCTCTTCAATGGCTGCACCTATTTTTACGAAATTTGGTGGGTATGATGCTGCGTCACTCCTGAGGCCATATCTTGAAGTTAATCACGACAGGTGAAAGTGGGCGTGGCTTATTACGAGATAAACAGCAAACATTTATTTCAGCTCAAGTATTATGCTGAGGGCTGTGAAATTCACAGGGTATATATATAACAGCATACCGGCCACCCATAGCAAAAATTGTGTGTCTGCTCCACTAGGTGGCGCTCTAACGGACGCAAACGCATTTTGGCCTGTAACTTCCACATTTTAAATCACATCTTCATAAAGTTTATATCCACGTGTTCCCTAAATAGTTTCGCATCTTCTGACATAGGCCACGCCCACTCCCACAGCATATTTCTTTTTGTAAGTCACTACACATCAAAAACCTACTTTTTCGAACTCCTCTTAGCGTTTAAGCTCCATCTGCACGAAGCTCTGCACATACAATCTCCAGGCTTGCCTGATGAAAAGTTATCAAAAGAATTTTGCTGCTCCAAAAAATGCGGTAGTTACAAATAAACAATTTTTTTTGGCTAGGTAAAAAACACATACCTTTGAATATTTTTGTCAAAGTAAAAGCTATCAACGTCAAACTCAAGTCACTAGTTTCCGAGGTCAGCCAGAGGGTCTGTGCCAAATTTGGTGGAAATTGGCCAATAGGGGGCGCTACAAACACAGAAACATGAAGTGACATGAAAATTGATCAGATTCGCCTGAAATTTGGTGAGGTTGTTGTGGTGTCACTCCTGAGGCCAGAGTCAAATTTTTGTGATGTTGGGTCAAAGTGGGCGTTACTTGTCACAACACAAAAATTCAGCCTTTCGCACTTCCAGTGCTGATCCCATTACAATTATCATACTGCGAGTGAAACGTCGGCCTGCGTCCCGACGCTCGACCCGAACCCTTCTTTCGGTGTCAAGTTCCGTGGGCTCCGCGAGACCCGGGGGCCGAGTCGCGCGGGGAGGCTTGGCCCCCTATTATAACTGCTTGCAGTTCTAGTTATTATTATTATTCTTCTTCTTCCGTTTCTTCAGAAATGTTTTCGCAAATTCCTGTGAGATGGTACATCATAGAGACATGAAATTTTCACCAATAACTGGAAGTTGTGTGCAAATGGTGCTCATAATATAGAAATACCAATTGGCCAGATGGTGGCGCTATAACCAAGGTCAATGCGTTTTGGGTTATAACTCCCACACCATATGTCGCACATTCAAAAACGTTATATCCACAGATTCCCTGGATAGTCCTGAACCACCTGGGCTAGGCCCCGCCCATTTCCGCCTAGAAATTTTTTTCACAAAATCGCAAAAACTTGAAAACCTTCTTTTTCTATCTCCTCCTTGGGGTTCCATCCGATTAGCGTGAAACTTGGCACGTACAGTCTTCAGCTGGACCTGATCTAAAGTTATTCACAGAATTTTGTTTGGTCAAAAGATGCGCAAATTATTAATGAATAAATTTTTCTAGCTAGCTATAAAAACGCGAACTGTTGCATATCTCGGTCAAAGTACATGCTAACAACACCAAATCGGAGATCCTTGGTTGGCATGTGACTGTGAGGGTATGAGCCAAATTTGGCAAATGTTGGCCACTAGTGGGCGCTGCAAATATGGGAAATTTGTATCTCTTAAATGGCTGCACCGATTTTTACCAAATTTGGTGGGTATGATGCTGGGTCACTCCTGAGACCAAATCTTGAAGTTCATCACGATTGGTCAAAGTGGGCGTGGCTTATTACAAGATAAAAAACAAACATTTATTTTAGCTCAAGTATTATGTTGAGAGCTATGAAATTCACAGAGTATATATAGAATAGGACACAGACCAACCATACCAAAAAGTGTGTGTCTACTCCACTAGGTGGCGCTATAACGGGTGAAAACGCATTTTGGCCTGTAACTTCCACATTTTAAATCACATTTTCATAAACTTTATATCCACGTGCTCCCACAATAGAGTCGCATCTTCTGACATAGGCCACGCCCACTTCCACTGCATATTTCTCTTTGTAAGTCACTACATATCAAAAACCTACTTTTTTCTATCTCCTCCTAGCGTTTAGGCTCCATCTGCACGAAACTTTGCACATACAATCTCCAGATGTGCCTGATGAAAAGTTATCAAAAGAATTTTGCTACTCCAAAAAATGTGGTAGATATAAAGGAACAATTTTTTTCTGCTAGCTAAAAAACACATACCATTGCATATTTTTGTCAAAGTAAAAGCTATCGAAGTCAAACTCAAGTCACTTGTTTTAGACGTCAACCAGAGGATCTGTGCCAAATTTGGCGGAATTTGGCCAATAGGGGGCGCTATAAACAGAGAAACATCAAGTGAAATGAAATTTCACAAAATCCGACCATAAATCAATGAGGGTTTTTTCCAAAAATCAACAAACTCAGTATATCAAAGGTCTTGATCTTACCCACCTTTCAAAATTTAAATGGCTATGCTGGCTTGAACCCCGGAATTGCCGCTTGCGGCTATATTTAGGGCCCGAGCACGTACCGTGCGAGGACCCTATTGAAATTGAAGGAATTATTATTATTATTACGACAAAAGTAAATCGCTTATTTGGAGGTTTTAACATGCTCAAAAACTCCTGAAATTTGGCGGTCGCATCAGTCGCGGTGTAAATTTACGTATTTTAGGGTTCGCGGCAATGGACGGGTCAAAATGGCTAGGCCACGCCCATTAAAGAGCAATCTCCTTATAAACAGCGCCCTCCTCATCAATTTTCACGGATCTGCACGAAAATCGGTACACATGTAGATCATGCCGAGCCGCACAAAAAAGTCTCTTGGAGCCATAGGCCAAGCCCAACAGGAAGTTGGCTATTTTGAATTTAGCGGCCATTTTTGGCGTTTTACCACGTGATTGGTAAAACTTTGTGATCAAAAGTTATTCAAAGATCCGCTACCCGTCGAACACGGAATCGGCTTTTTGGCGGCGAAGTTTGAAGTTTGAAGTTTGTCTCGCCATGAAAAACGAAATTGCTATAACTTTCGCATCAATCGTCCGATCTGCACCAAACTTCACATGATTCATAATATTCCCGCCCTGAACACGTCTACATGCAGAAATTTTGTAATTACCCTAGCGCCCCCTGCTGGCGACAGGAAAAGCGATGTTTTTAGACTTTGACGTGCAGCTCTGACCACGTTCACCATATGCAACTCAAATTTGGTCAGACAGACCTCAAGACGTTGGTAATGCTACATTATGAAGATTGTGACTAGGCGTCAAACGGTGTTCCGCCCAGAGGGCGGCGAAGTCGAAAATTCGCCAAAACGCATTGAAAATGGCTTTAATGACATTAACTTCTGTGTCCTTGGTTATATCTGCCTGAAACTTCACATGTGTGTTAACAATACAGCCCTGAACATGTGATATGAATTTCGTTGATGGGCGTGGCCAAATGGCTTGGCCACACCCTTTAAACATCAGCCCCTGCGGCACGTGTCACCGACATGCACGAAAATTGGTACACGCATGTATCACACCGAGACGCACAAAAAAGTCTCTTGGACCCACTGGCCATACCCAACAGAAAGTCGGCCATTTTGAATTTTGATGCTATTTTTGGCGTTTTCCACATGTTGTATTTTAACGAACTCCTCCTACAGGATTAATCAGAATGACTTCAAAATCACTGTGTGTGATCTAGACAAGGTTGTGATCAAAAGTTATTAAAAGATTTTTCCACAGTTAAACGGTTTGGCCGTCAGGTGGCGGCGAAGTTTGATGTCTCGCCATGAAACACGAAATTAGTATAACTTTGGCATACATTGTCCATTCTTCACCAAACTTCACATGTTTGTTAACAGTCCAGACCTGAATGTATAGTATGAGTTTCATCAATAAGCGTGGCCGTATGGCTTGACCACGCCCCTTAAAGTGCAGCGTCCCCCATAACAACTTTCACCGACGTGCACGAAAATCAGTATGCACATGTATCGTGTCCAGACGCACAAAAAAGCCTCTTGCACATGTAGGCCACACCCGACAGGAAGTCGGCCATTTTGAAATTTACAGTCATTTTTGTCCTTTTCCACGTGTTGTATTTTAATGATCTCCTCCTCCAGAAATGAATCAATTAACTCCAAAACTGGTGTGTACCATCTACACAAGTGTGTGATCAAAACATATTAAGAGAATTGCTCAGTATGGAACGGTGTGGCTGTGACATGGCGTCGACACTTGATGTCTCACCATGAAACACGATATTGCTATAACATGGGATCTAATGGTCGAATCTGCTCCAAACTTCACATGTATGATAATAGTCTTGGCATGAACACACCCACATGACGCTCAGGAGTCAGAGTCATAGCGCCACCCAGTGGAGACGGGAAGTCGCTACGCATTGGTTCCTACACGGTCCGAAGGAGGCGAACATTCAGCGCCTCGTCTGCCGGTCGACCTCTGGCGACACGGTGGCGGCCACGCCAGGCCCCGAGTTGCGTGGGGTGCGAGGGCCCGTTCAACGCTGCTTGCAGCTTTAATTAGGGCCCGAGCACGTACCGTGCGAGGACCCTATTGAAATTGAAGGAATTATTATTATTATTACGACAAAAGTAAATCGCTTATTTGGAGGTTTTAACATGCTCAAAAACTCCTGAAATTTGGCGGTCGCATCAGTTGCGGTGTAAATTTACGTATTTTAGGGTTCGCGGCAATGGACGGGTCAAAATGGCTAGGCCACGCCCATTAAAGAGCAATCTCCTTATAAACAGCGCCCTCCTCATCAGTTTTCACGGATCTGCACGAAAATCGGTACACATGTAGATCATGCCGAGCCGCACAAAAAAGTCTCTTGGAGCCATAGGCCACGCCCAACAGGAAGTTGGCTATTTTGAATTTAGCGGCCATTTTTGGCGTTTTACCACGTGTCATATTTTGACGAACTCCTCCTACACGATTAATCAAAACGGCTTCAAAATCGCCGTGTACCAACTAGATAAGTTTGTGATCAAAAGTTATTCAAAGATCTGCTACCCGTCGAACACGGAATCGGCTTTTTGGCAGCGAAGTTTGAAGTTTGAAGTTTGTCTCGCCATGAAAAACGAAATTGCTATAACTTTGGCATTAATCGTCCGATCTGCACCAAACTTCACATGATTCATAATATTCCCGCCCTGAACACGTCTACATGCAGAAATTTTGTAATTACCCTAGCGCCCCCTGCTGGCGACAGGACAAGCGATGTTTTTAGACTTTGACGTGCAGCTCTGACCACGTTCACCATATGCAACTCAAATTTGGTCAGACAGACCTCAAGACGTTGGTAATGCTACATTATGAAGATTGTGACTAGGCGTCAAACGGTGTTCCGCCCAGAGGGCGGCGAAGTCGAAAATTCGCCAAAACGCGTTGAAAATGGCTTTAATGACATTAACTTCTGTGTCCTTGGTCATATCTGCCTGAAACTTCACATGTGTGTTAACAGTCCAGGCTTGAACATGTGATATGAGTTTCGTTGATGGGCGTGGCCAAATGACTTGACCACGCCCTTTAAACATCAGCCCCTGCCGCACGTGTCACCGACATGCACGAAAATTGGTACACGCATGTATCACACCGAGACGCACAAAAAAGTCTCTTGGACCCACTGGCCATACCCAACAGGAAGTCGGCCATTTTGAATTTTGATGCTATTTTTGGCGTTTTCCACATGTTGTATTTTAACGAACTCCTCCTACAGGATTAATCAGAATGACTTCAAAATCACTGTGTGTGATCTAGACAAGGTTGTGATCAAAAGTTATTAAAAGATTTTTCCACAGTTAAACGGTTTGGCCGTCAGGTGGCGGCGAAGTTTGATGTCTTGCCATGAAACACGAAATTGCTATAATTTTGGGACACATTGTCCAATCTTCACCAAACTTCACATGATTCATAATAGTCCCACACTGAACACGTCTACATGACAAAGTTCTGTGATAGTCATAACGCCCCCTAGTGGCGACAGGAAATGACATATTTTAAACTTTGATTGGCATTAACTTTATTATACTTGGTCCAATCTGACTGAAACTTCACATGGTTGTTAACAGTCCAGGCCTGAACATATGGTATGAGTTTCGTGGATGAGTGTGGTCGTATGGCTTGGCCACACCCCTTAAAGTGCAGCATCCCCCATAGCAAGTTTTGCCGACATGCACGAAAATAGGTGTGCACATGTATCATCCGCAGACGCACTAAAAAGTCTCTTGAACACATAGGCCAAACCCAACAGGAAGTCAGCCATTTTGAATTTGACGCCAGATTGGGCGATTCGCACTCCTCTTACTTTTTCTATCTCCTCCTACAGGATTCATCGGATCGGCTTCAAATTTGGCGTGCATCAACTAGACCACTTGATGATCAAAAGTTATCATACGATTTTCCCTATGTTAAACGGTTTGGCTGTCAGGTGGCGGCGAAGTTTGACGTCTCGCCAAAAAAAACCCAAAAAACAAAAGTTCTATTACTTGGGCATGATAAGTCCGATCGGCACAAAACTTGCTGGGTATGATCATAGTCCGGCCTTCATCACGCCAACATCAAAAAATTCCCCCGTTCTCAAAGCGCCCCCTGCTGGCGACAGGAAAAGCGATGTTTTAGACTTTGAGGTGGTACTCTCAGCACGTTCAGTATATCCAACTCAAAATTGGTCAGAAAGGCCTTAACACGTGGGTAATGCTACATGATGAAGATTTGTGACGTATCGCCGAACGGCGTTCCGCCCACAGGGCGGCAAAGTCAACGGTTCGCCAAAACGCAGTTAAGTGGCCTTAACTTCTGTGTCCTTGGTCATATCTGCCTGAAACTTTACATGTGTGTTAACAGTCCAGCCCTGAACATGTGATATGAATTTCGTTGATGGGCGTGGCCAAATGGCTTGGCCACACCCTTTAAACATCAGCCCCTGCGGCACGTTTCACTGACATGCATGAAAATTGGTACACATATGTATCACATCCAGACGCACAAAAAAGTCTCTTGGACCCATTGGCCAAACCCAACAGGAAGTCCTCCATTTTGAATTTAATGGTCATTTTTGGCGTTTTCCACGTGTTGTATTTTAATGAACTCCACCTACAGGATGCATCAGAACAACTTCAAAATCATTGTGTGCCATCTAGACAAAGGTGTAATCAAAACGTAGAAGCAGATTTTTGCATCGTGAAACGGTTTGGCCGTCAGGTGGCGGCGAAGTTTGATGTCTCGCCATAAAACACGAAATTAGTATAACTTTGGCATACATTGTCCATTCTTCACCAAACTTCACATGTTTGTTAACAGTCCAGACCTGAATGTATAGTATGACTTTCATCAATAAGCGTGGCCGTATGGCTTGACCACGCCCCTTAAAGTGCAGCGTCCCCCACAACAACTTTCACCGACGTGCACGAAAATCAGTATGCACATGTATCGTGTCCAGACGCACAAAAAAGCCTCTTGCACATGTAGGCCACACCCGACAGGAAGTCGGCCATTTTGAAATGTACAGTCATTTTTGGCGTTTTCCACGTGTTGTATTTTAATGATCTCCTCCTCCAGAAATGAATCAATTAACTCCAAAACTGGTGTGTACCATCTACACAAGTGTGTGATCAAAACATATTAAGAGAATTGCTCAGCATGGAACGGTGTGGCTGTGACATGGCGTCGACACTTGGTCCAGACCCCTGCACGTACCTCAGGCGCAAAAAATGACATATGTCAGCCAGCAGGGGGCGCTATAACCAAGGTCAATGCGTTTTGGGCTATAACTCCCAGACCATTCGTCGCACATTCACAAACCTCATATCTCCAGATTCCCTGAATAGTACTGAATCACCTGGGCAGGGCCACGCCCATTTCCGCCTATAAAGTTTTGAGCAAAATCGCGAAAACTGGAAAACCTACTTTTTCGAACTCCTCCTTGGGGTTTTGTTCGTTCAGCATGAAACTTGGCAGGTAGAGTCTGCGGCTGGACGTGATCAAAAGTTATCAAAGGAATTTTGATTGGTCAAAATTTGCGCAAATGATTAACGAATAAATTTTTCTAGCTAGCTATAAAAAGGCGAACTGTGGCATATTTCGGTCATAAAACATGCTAACAACACCAAATCTCAGATCCTTGCTTGCCATGTGGCTGTGAAAGGCTGAGCCAAATTTGGCTAATGTTGGCCACTAGGGGGCGCTGCAAATATGGGAAAGTTATAACTCATAAATGGCTGCACCGATTTTTACGCAATTTGGTGGGTATGATGCTGGGTCACTCCTGAGCCCATAACTTGAAGTAAGTGATGACTGGTCAAAGTGGGCGTGGCTTATTACAAGATAAACAACAAACATTTATTTCAGCTCAAGTATTACGCTGAGGACTGTGAAATTTACAGGGTATATAAAGAATAGCACACAGACCAACCCTAAAAAAAATTATGTGTGTACTCCACTAGGTGGCGCTATAACGGATGCAAATGAATTTTGGCCTGTAACTTCCACATTTTAAATCACATCTTCATAAACTTTATATCCACGTGTTCCCTAAATAGACTTGCATCTTCTGACAGAGACCACGCCCACTTCCACTGGATATTTGTCTTTGTAAGTCAGTATACATCAAAAACCTACTTTTTCGAACTCCTCCTAGCGTTTAAGGTCCATCTTCACGAAACTTTGCACATACAATCTCCAGACGTGCGTGACCAAAAGTTATCAAAAGAATTTTGCTACTCCAAAAAATGCGCTAGCTAAAAATAAACAGTTTTTTTCTGCTAGCTAAAAAACACATACCATTGCATATTTTTGTTTCACGAAAAGCTATCAATGTCAAACTCAATTCACTCCTTACAAACGTCATCCAGACGCACTGTGCCAAATTTGGCAGAAATTAGCCAATAGGGGGCGCTAAAATCAGAGAAAAATCAAGTGAAATGAAAATTCATCGATTCGCACAAAATTTGGCGAGCGTGATGTGGAGTCCCTCCCGAGGCCAGCTGTAAAGCTTAGTGACGTTTGGTCACCGTGGCAACGCCTTATTCGCCATAAAAGACGAAGTTGTTTTTGAGGGGTAAGGGATGCTTGTAATGTCATGAAACTTGACAAACATATGACAGTATCCGATGTGAGTTGTCTGATGTGATTTTTCGCCTCTGATGTGCCAACATGGCTCAACAGCGCCCCCTACAAATTTTCTAAGAAGCATCCCCCGATGCTGGTTTGACCTACATCTATGAAACTTGGTACGCACTTGCATCACTGAAAGACGTATAAAAAAGCCTCTTGCAGCCATGTGCCAAACCCAACAACAAGTCCGCCATTTTGAATTTGCTTATAACTGGTTCGCAACTTCACCATACATGTTCAATTCTTCCCCAAACTTCACAGGCTTGATGACAGTCCTGCCCTGAACACATCTTTATGCCAATACTTGGTTATTAGTACGGCGCCACCTACTGGCAAAATGACATATCTTCCAATGATTTGAGGGATATGACATGTAACTCCTGCGTGAGGGGTCTGCCTTCGACAGCAATGAACGGTGGCGTGAGCCGGCGTCCTGCCAATGCGCTCGAGTTGCGTGAAGGTGCGAGGGCCCGTTCAATGCTGCTTGCAGCTTTAATTATTATTATTCTTCTTCTTCAGAAATGTTTTCGCAAATTCCCGTGAGATGGTACATCGTAGAGACATGAAATTTTCACCAATAACTGGAAGTTGTGTGCAAATGGTGCTCATAATATAGAAATACCAATTGGCCAGATGGTGGCGCTATAACCAAGGTCAATGCGTTTTGGGCTATAACTCCCACACCATATGTCGCACATTCAGAAACGTCATATCCACAGATTCCTTGAATAGTGCTGAATCACCTGGACTAGGCCACGCCCATTTCCGCCTGGAAAATTTTCACAAAATCGCAAAAACTGGAAAACCTTCTTTTTCTATCTCCTCCTTGGGATTTTGTCCGATCAGTGTGAAACTTGGCAAATACAGTCTTCAGCTGGCCCTGATCTAAAGTTATCAAAAGAATTTTGTTCGGTCAAAAAATGCGCAAAGGATGAACAAATATATTTTTCTAGCTAGCCATAAAAAGGCAAAGTGTTGCATATCTCAGTCAAAATAAATGCTAACAACACCAAATCGGAGATGCTTTGTTGGCATTTGACTGTGAGGGTATGAGCCAAATTTGGCTAATGTTGGTCGGTAGGGGGCGCTGCAAATATGGGAAATTTATATCTCTTTAATGGCTGCACCGATTTTTACCAAATTTGGTGGGTATGATGCTGGGTCACTCCTGAGGCCATATCTTGAAGTTCGTCACGACTGGTCAAAGTGGGCGTGGCTTATTACAAGATAAACAACAAACATTTATTTTAGCTCAACTATTATGTTGAGAGCTATGAAATTCACAGGGTATATATAGAATAGGACACAGACCACCCATAGCAAAAAAATGTGTGTCTACTCCACTAGGTGGCGCTATAACGAGTGAAAACGCATTTTAGCCTGTAACTTCCACATTTTAAATCACATTTTCATAAACTTTATATCCACGTGTTCCCTAAATAGAGTCTCATCTTTTGACATAGGCCACGCCCACTTCCACTGCATATTTCTGTTTGTAAGTCACTACACATCAAAAACCTACTTTTTCTATCTCCTCCTAGCGTTTGAGCTCCATCTGGACGAAACTTTGCACATACAATCTCCAGATGTGCCTGATGAAAAGTTATCAAAAGAATTTTGCTACTCCAAAAAATGTGGTAGATATAAAGGAACAATTTTTTTCTGCTAGCTAAAAAACACATACCGTTGCATATTTTTGTCAAAGTAAAAGCTATCGACGTCAAACTCAAGTCACTTGTTTTAGATGTCAACCAGAGGATCTGTGCCAAATTTGGCGGAAATTGGCCAATAGGGGGCACTATAAACAGAGAAACATCAAGTGAAGTGAAATTTCACAAAATCCGGCCATAAATCAATGAGGGTTTTTTCAAACATCAACAAACTCAATGTATCAAAGGTCTTGATCTTACCTACCTTTCAAAATTTAAATAGCTATGCTGGCTTGAACCCCGGAATTGCCGCTTGCGGCTATATTTTGAAGTATAACTTCCACAACTTGCCCAGATCCACCTCAACCTTGTTCAATCTATCCATCACATGTAGAAGATGTTTTATTGTGAACACTGCGAGTTTTCGTCAAAGGGCGTGGCCATGACGTGGCGGCGAACTTTGATGTTTCGCCATGATAACAAAAGTTGTGTAACTTGATTCTACGTGGACATATCTTTCCAAAACTTCACACATATGATAACAGTCCAGCCCTGAAAACATCGACAGCACAATTTTTCATCACCGTCATAGTGCCACCTACTGGCTGCAGAAAGTTACTGCTTTCATTCTTTCACGTCTCTCTTCTAGAAGGTTAATATCAACCACCTCATTTTTGCTAATACATTGTCCCAAGACCATGATGATGATCAAACCACAAGCGTTTGAGTATTCATCAAACGCTGTCACCGTGGCAGCGCCTTATTCGCCATAAAACACAATGTTGTTTTTGAGGGGTAAGGGATGCTTGTAACGTCATGAAACTTGACACACATATGACGGGATCCAATTGGTGTTGTGTGATGTGATTTTTGATCTTCGATGTACCAACATGGCTCATCAGCACCCCGTATAATTATTCTACGAAGCAGTCCCAGAAGGTGATTTGACCTACATCTATGAAACTTGGTAGGCACAGGCATCACTGAAATACGTACAAAAAAGCCTCTTGCAGCCATGTGCCAAACCCAGCAGGAAGTCCGCCATTTTGAATTTGCTTGTAACTGCTTCACAACTTCACCATTCATGTTCGACTCTTCCCCAAATTTCACAGGATTGATGACAGTCCTGCCCTGAACATATCTATACGCCAATACTTGGTTCTTAGTATGGCGCCACCTAATGGCAAAATGACATGTCTTTGTATGATTTGAGGGACACGACATGTAACTCCTGCGTGAGGGGTCTGCCTTTGACAGGAATGAACCGCGGCGTCAGCCGACGTCCTGCCAGCGCCCTCGAGTTGCGTGAAGTTGCGAGGGCCCGTTCAACGCTGCTTGCAGCTTTAATTCTTCTTCTTCTTCAGAAATGTTTTCGCATATTCCTGTGAGATGGTACATCGTAGAGACATGAAATTTTCACCAATGACTGGAAGTTGTGTGCAAATGGTGCTCATAATATAAAAATGCCAATTGGCCAGATGGTGGCGCTATAACCAAGGTCAACGCATATTGGGCTATAACTCCCACACCATGTGTCGCACATTCAAAAACCTCATATCCACAGATTCCCTGAATAGCGCTGAATCACCTGGGCTAGGCCACGCCCATTTCCGCCTGAAATTTTTTTTCGCAAAATCGCGGCAACTGGAAAACCTTCTTTTTCTATCTCCTTCTTGGGGTTCCATCCGATCAGTGTGAAACTTGGCACATACAGTCTTCAGCTGGACCTGATCTAAAGTTATCAAAAGAATTTTGTTCGGTCAAAAGATGCGCAAAGGATTCATGAATACATTTTTCTAGATTGCTATAAAAACGCGAACTTTTGCATATCTCGGTCAAAATACATGCTAACAACACCAAATCACAGATCCTTTGTTAGCATGTGACTGTGAGGGTATGAGCCAAATTTGGCGAATGTTGGCCACTAGGGGGCACTGCAAATATGGGAAATTTATATCTCTTGAATGGCAATACTGATTTTTATGAAATTTGGTGGGTATGATGCTGGGTCACTCCTGAGTCCATATCTTGAAGTTAATTAGGACTGCTCAAAGTGGGCATGGCTTATTACAAGATAAACAACAAACATATATTTCAGCTCAAGTATTATGCTGAGGGCTATGAAATTCACAGGGTATATATAGAATAGCACATGGACCACCCATAGCAAAAATTGTGTGTCTACTCCACTACGTGACGCTATAATGGGTGCAAACGCATTTTGGCCTGTAACTTCCACATTTTAAATCACATCTTCATAAACTTTATATCCACGTGTTCCCTAAATAGAGTCGAATCTTCTGACATAGGCCACGCCCACTCCTATTCCATATTTCGCTTTATAAGTCACTACACATCAAAAACCTACTTTTTGTTATCTCCTAGCGTTTAAGCTGCATCTGCATGAAACTTTGCACATACAATCTCCAGACTTGCCTGATCAAAAGTTATCAAAAGAATTTTGCTACTCCAAAAAATGCGGTAGATATAAGTGAACAATTTTTTATGCTAGTTAAAAAACACATACCATTGCATATGTTTGTCAAAGTAAAAGCTATCGACGTCAAACTCAAGTCACTTGTTTCAGAGGTCATCCACAGGCTCTGTGCCAAAATTGGCTCAAATAAGCCAATAGGGGGGCGCTATAAACAGAGAAACGTCAAGTTTGAAAGGCAAGATTGACTTGTCAGATTGACTTGAAACTCGACACACATGGTCAGGTGAAGGACTTCTACGAAACCCTGAAAAGAACCTCAAGGTCCGCCCAACTAGATTTGTCCACCATATTGGATTTTTTGCAAAACACATTTTAGACATCTCCTCCTAAGGTGAAGGTCTGACTTGTACCAAACATACTGTGGACCATCATGGGATGAAGCTTTTGAAAAGATGTCAAAGACTTTTTGATATGTCATTGCATTTTGATGATATTGATCAATGAACTTTACAGAGGGCGTGGCTCAGCACATAAATGGAATTTACTCTTTACCCGTTGAGCCAATTGTCACAACTTGTAGGAAATGTCAACATCACGATCTGAATCATACCCTGAATGTTTGATTAAAATCAACCAATAGGGGGCGCTACACAAGCAAAAAGTTGATATCTCATAATCAGTTAGAGATATTTGTACAAAAATTGTTTTCCATCATCTAGAGTCATGTCTCAGTCAATACACTAAATTTGAAAATGATTGCTTAAAGGGCGCGTGGCATATTACATAAAATCTAAATTTCAAGGTATTTCACATTCCATACTTCAAAAAATCATAAAAAAAAAAAAATCACCAGTGCGTCCTACACAGCTGAAAAATTTTCAGCACATTCACTGAATTGTGACAAAACTTTGCCGCACTGCAACCTATTGTCAATGCAGAAGTCCGTCACTCAATATTTTTAAAAATATGCAAAATTAATTAATATCAATATCTCCAAAAGTCTTCATGTAAATGCAAGCATAGTTGACACACTTACTTTTTAGATACTAGATGCCACATGTTCCAAATGGTGTTCAGATCAGTATAACAGTTAGCACACAATGATATTCATTATCTTATTGTAATTTGTTCTGTATGCACAACATTTTATATTTCATCAAATTTTTAACCAAATGTCACCAAAAATATCTGACAGTATACTTGAAATCAGCAGAATGATGTGCAATTTTTTTCAGAATTTTATCACCAACACTTTCACTGTTATTGAGATCTCAGTCTGTTTTAAAAAGAATGACTAATGAACTTTAAAGGGGGCGTGGCTCAGCAAATGATTCCACAATGTTTGGACCAATCATCACAAACTTTGCAAGCAATGTCTTAAGAGGTACCAGGCACATATCCTGAAAGTTTCATTCAAATTGAGCACTAGGGGGCACCAAAATAAAAAAAATGGGCATGCAGTAACACAAATCAGACTAGAAATCAGAAATTGATTGTCCAATCATTACAAAAGTTGCAGGGTATGTTAAATAATAATTATGAAACACGAGTATTATTTTAAAATCGGTCAATAGATGTCGCCACAACTTCCAAACAAGTGCAATGGCCTTTCACAAAATCCGGCCATAAATCAATGACGGTTTGTTCAAACATCAACAAACTCAGTGTATCAAAGGTCTTGATCTTACCCAGCTTTCACAATTTAAATGTCCGTGCTGGCTTGAACCTCGGAATCGCCACTTACGGCTACATTTGTTATTGAGTATGGGACAATGATGTTT
Organism: Cephalopholis sonnerati; assembly: GCA_019142605.1. Taxonomy (NCBI): domain Eukaryota; kingdom Metazoa; phylum Chordata; class Actinopteri; order Perciformes; family Serranidae; genus Cephalopholis; species Cephalopholis sonnerati. The sequence continues at coordinate 3,134,211 of JAGQAX010000014.1, read as the reverse complement.
CAGAAGAGTGAGAGCTTTTCTTTCTGTGAGGATCTTTGTGTTACATGTACAGATGCCAAGTACTGATTGGGTGAATCTCCATGACGTCGCTGCTGCGGATTGGCTGAGTTTGGGGTGCTTGGTGTGCAATCACTGCTGCAGGTTGGCCAAGCCTGGTGCTTGTTCTACCTGATGTCTGGTATCGCCGAGGATCGATGCCACCAGCCAGTCGCTTTCCTCCTCAGCCTTGTATATATATTGTGAGTAGCTCTGCACTTAAGATTAATTTGCACAAAGCCATAAGGGTGAACTGCCATTTTTGTTACAATCTTTTTACTCCTTTTTTCGGTTAGTTTAGGGAGTTGGGCCCAGTATTGTATTTTTGTTTGCTTCTTTTGTTTGTAAGGCCTAGCACTCTGGGGAAAAATAGGTGGGTTTTATTTGTTATTTTGGCTGTGGTTCACCCTGAAGTCCTTGCTTCATGCTGTGCATGAATTTCTTGTATGACCTTTATTGACAGAAAACCTTTTTTGTGTAATTAATTCTCAGATCCAGTGTATTAGTAATAAATTGCTCACTGTTGTTCATACATAAATTCTCTTTGTTTCATTTTTTATGTTACACTTGAACACTCCTAGACTGGGGAGTAACAGTACCCCTGGTCAAAACTTAGTTTACTGTGAGTAGCTACATAAGTAGAAGATGAGCTGATCTCCAAAAGACATTACGTTAAGGATGACACATTTCATAAATATTTTAAGCAAGATTACCTTTTTTATTCCACTGTTTTACAGTTTTGAAACAAAAAAGGAAAAGGGCTTGAAGCAAAAGTTTGAGCACCCTGCATGGTCAGTCCTGAGTAGCACCCCCTTTGGCAAGTATCACAGCTTCTAAACACTTTTTGAATGCAGCTAAGAGTCTTTCAGTTCTTGTTTGGGGTTTTTTCACCCATTCCTCATTATAAGGGTTCTAGTTCTGTGAGTGTCTCAGGCCATCTTACATGCACCGCTCTTGTCAGGTCTATCCACAGGTTTTTAATGATGTTTAGGTCTGGGGACTGTGAGGGCCGTGGCAAAAACCTTCAGCTTGACCCTCTTGTTGATGTTGTCCATTGTGGATTTTGAGGTGTGTTTAGGGCCATTGTCCTGTTGTAGAAGCCATCTTCTCTTCATCTTCAGCTTTTTTAAAAATTTTTTACAGATGTTGTGAAGTTTGCTCCCTGAATTTGCTGGAATTTAACTGAATCCATTCTTACAAAAGAAAAGACTGGCGGCATATAAGTCGGGCAGATGCTCTCCCCGCACAAAGAAGTCCCTGTAGAAGATGTAGATCTTTTCTTTTTTAATTATTATTTTGACGTTCGGACTGTACAGCGCTCTGCCTGCCGCACACAGCAGGCTTCACCTCAGCGATCTGCCGCTGTCTGTCTAAACAGATTCATGGAAGTGATATTTCATAGTTCTTTATATTATAATCTAACGGAATTCGTTAAAGCAAGTCATTTGGTGCTTGCAAAGTCATAATATCAAGCTGAGACAGATTCATTCCGTTCGGTTCACAGGCTGCTGCTGCGAGTGCTGACACAGTGTGCACCGCGGTGCTTCTCACTACTCAATACTCACTTCTCACCGATCACTCAAAGATAAACTGAACAAGATGTCATGTGTAAACAATGGCCATTTCTAAACAATCTATGGCGTTCATGTAGAGTGTCGCCCATTCAGCTGTTTTACATAGTGTGAAAGTGACTCCTCAGCTCAAACACATTGTTACCATGAATGGGATTCCCAGCCCCCACTATTGTTGCAAACATTCAACAACACATCGTCACTGTCGATGTCTGAACTACCTCATAGTAGTGACATTTTACAGTTCTTCATATATTGATACAGGTGGTGCAGTTCTGAGTGTTGTAATTTTCTCATGTTTTTTTTTTTTTTAATTTGTAGCCTTTTGTAAACAATGTGAACATAAATACTCCTGTTAAAGACCCTACAAACATAAATATTCAGATTGAAATCCATTCAAATCACTATTTATGATCCTGCTCAAATACAAAGTATAAAACATACATCCTCTCATTTCTCCACGTCATTTGAAGCCCTTGGCTTGTAAGGGTGTGCCCGAGGGATTTCCTTCCCGATGACGTCATGTTTACCATATTTGTAAATTCTTAATATTAATTATGAATTTGTCACAGGCAGCTTTCAAAAAGTTGATAAAGTTTCCTGCAGCTTACTAACTCAAAGGGAGCGCAAATAAAGTGGTCTTGTGGAGGTAGCCTCCACACATCATTAGCATTACTATGGACCTTTTTGTTCTTACAGAATGTGTGAATGTGTGATCTGAGCAGCTTTCCACCCCCCACTGTCACACACATCATCACACTGACTGAGTCTCTTACTGAGCAACTTTTTCAAAATGATTTAAGTAATTATTTTCAGAACATTTCTCATTATTCTGAGTGACTACCTAAGTATTTTCAGATAGGGGAGACCAGGGCCAACTGTAACAAAATTTTAGGTTTTCCTTAATAACTAATGTGTTTATAACAGCGATGCTGGAGCAGATAAAAGTGGTCACTTTAATAACTCAAATACTGCTGGGTGGCTTATTGTAACCTATAATAATATAACATAGCAACCAATTTATATTATTGTACAAAGTACTGTAACTTATAGGCCAAACTAAATGAAAATAAAAATAAAAATAGTGCAATAAAAGTGTAATATTCGCATCTGAGGGAGTGGAGTAGATTAGTAATGTAGCATAGAAAGGAAATATTACCAGGAAAAGTACTAGCACCTCTTAATCTTTAGTTTTTGTGTTTCTGTGAGGGAAGCGCGATCTAATGGTGACACCTTGTAATTGAATAAATGGGCGTGTTACAGTGGAATTCGCGAGGACACTACTGTTATTGCTGTGTTTATTCTTCTTCTTCTTCTTTCTTCCGCCGCGACTTCGAACCCAAATTTGACCCCCTAAACATGCTCAAAAACACCAAAATTGGCACGCGCATCAAGACTGGCAAAAAATTTTACAAAATGCAAAAATTAACCACAACCCCCTAGGCACACAAAATCGCCCACTACGGCCCATAGGAATGTCGTAGAAAGATCAAACAAAAACCGGCTTGTTTGTCTCATCAAGACCATTTTTTTCAAAAACTATCTCCTCCGAGGCCGTTTATCGTAGCAACCTGAATGTCGCACAGGTGACATTTCACACCCTTCTGAAAAAAAGTTATTCGTAACTTTTTCATTACTGGCCTGGTTTTCATTTTATACGCTCTCAAAGCATCCGACGCACACACATTTTGAAAATCTTCAAAATTTCTCCCATAGGAAATGAATGGGAGAAGAGAATAAAATCACCAAAACTTGGTGTTAAACAACGCTTAACGTCAATATTGGGGATTACACATAGCACCACCTACTGGCAACAGGACCTACATCTTTTCACACACTTTTCCTTGGATTTACCTGAAATTTACATGCTGTGGCCTAAATTTCATGTACAATCAACCGTTAATATGTCAGCCGTCACACTTAGCTGTACTGCCACAAAACAGGAAGTAGTTTATAACTCCAGCAAACATGCTCCAATCTTCCCCAAACTTCACAGGATTGATGACAGTCCAGCCCTGAACACATCCATGTGTCAATATTTGGGGTTACACATAGCGCCTCCTACTGGCAACAGGACCTACATATTTACAGGCTATTTGATGGTCACAAACATCCGTTAGGTCAACAGTGGAGCAACACACACAACCACAAACACACAGCTGGAGCTACAGGCCGACACGGGCAAAGGGCAAGGGGCTAGGGGCAACGGGCAACGGGGAGCGGGCGTGGGTGCGAGGTCCCGCACAATGCTGCTTGCAGCTTTAATTAAGTTCTGAGACCCTGTTAAAAGTTGTCTGAAAGCTCAAAAGTCTTGGGGTGCCCAAACTCTTGCATGGTGCTCCTTTCCTTTATTTCACTCTAAACCCGTACAGAACAAAAATAACACATGAATGGTAAATGGACCTGCATTTGTATAGCACCTTTCTAGTCATCTGACTACTCAAAATGCTTTTTACACTATAAGTCACATTCACACACTAATGGCCAAGGCTACCATACAAGGTGCCACCTGCAACACAGTTTTTAAACACACTCGCAGCATCATCGGGAGCAATTTGGGGTTCAATATCTTGCTCAAGGATATTTTGACATGCAGACTGGAGGAGCCGGGGATCGAACTGCTGATCTTCCGATTGGTGGACGACCCACTCTACCTCTGAGCCACAGCCGCCCATCTTGCTCAAAATGTTGAAAAGCTTCACTTTTAACTTAATGTCTTTTGGAGATCAGTTCGTCTTCTACTTTAACTATTCACAGTAAACAAAATTTTGACGAGGGGTGCCTAAACATTTGCATGCCACTGTACATGATATATGTCACATTACGACACACCTACATCCCATATGTGCCTCAATATTATTTTAACCAAGTAGTTTTAGTGCCTTAAACCCCACCATGCCACCATCACCTAATTGAACATATTGCATGGCGCCACTATGTAATACGGTGTTAAGAGGTCATGTGCACAAACACAGCTTTAATTAAAAATAACGGCATTGCATTCAAGTTGAGACAATTTAGACGTGTATTTGCATTTAAGCAAGGCCTGTAAATAGTGAAGCATTATTTTTTGTGAACAATTCCCAGAATTCTCCTCACCTGTGCTGACTCGTACGTGATGGTCTTGGTCTCAGTGTGAACCAAGGGGATGTCCTTGTAGGTCACACTTCCTCTGAGGGAGTTGGTGATGTCTGAGATGGTGATTGTCTGGGTCTTTAGCACAGGAGACTGGAGGGATCAGATAGACAGTCAGCAACTCTCTGAGGGTGCCATCAAGACAAAACAACTAGTTTTGTATTTATGAGAGAAGGCATTTCATTGCAAGTTGGGAAACCTGGATTACTTATGAGGTTGCTATTGTATATCTACTTCTTATATGGACTACATTGAATGAGTAAGAATATATTTCTCACACAGATCCTTGTGTTAACAAGGATCAACCAAGTGTCAGCATTGAGTTTGACTACTGTCTTTGTCATCATGCTACATTCATATGAAGTCATCAGCAAGATGATGTGTCTGCTATAACATAATTCACATCAGTCAATAAGAAACAGGGCTCATTGTGTGGGTTGAACCTAAGCTCATAGTTATATGGAAAGTTGCATACTCATTATTATTAAATTTTTTCTTATTACTATTTTCCATACTTGAGCAGTGTGATGTTAGGAATAGGTCACTAACATATCCAGCTGTCACACAAGCTTCAGTAAGGTTTCACTGAGCAGGAGCAGTAGAAGGCTCACATACACGGATTTCCTTTACTTAACTGTTGTATGTGTCGCTCTTCAGAGCTTATGTAAGACAGACAGTGACAATTTATTCACAAAAAAATAACATGAGTCACTGTTGTTTATTGTTCAGTTCTGCTGTCTTTTAATATGATGCTTGTTACTAGGTGGCAACATTACTACAAAACCTCAGGAGAAAAAAATACATCAGAGCTGTATATGTACTTTCCCAAAACAGAGATGACCAGAAACCATCTCCCCGGACGTGTTCCTACACTACAATGCAACAATCATTGAAGTCCCCCTTCTGTTTATTGGGATGTTTGAGCTTCACTGTGCAAAATGAAGTCTGCACAGAGTTTGACACTACCCTGCAAATGATTTCCAGGAAGTTACAATAGTAACTGTAATATTTTACAATGAATTACATAATTATCACCTCACAGGCTTTTACTGTGATTTTAACAAAATGCTTAATTTTATTGTGAAATTTTTTTGTGTAATTTTACAGAAGCATACTGCTAAAGTAAAGAGTTTAATGGTGAGATTATAGTGGAATACAGTACTTCTACAGGAGCATATTGCTTAATTACAATAATCAGGTGTACATAAACTGTGAGGTTATAATTACATTAAGTTTACAGGAATGTACTGTTATAACACAGCAATATGCAGGCATAACTACCGTGAGATTATAACAATGTCACAGTAATTTACTGTGAAAGTAACACAACAAGTAACCTGTCATTTAATGTAAATGTACAGTCAATTTTTTACAGCGTAGAAGGCGGATTTACATTCATCTGTGTTCCCCTTTAAAGGCATGTATGTAAGAGATGATGTTGTGACATTGCAACTAGTCTAAATCATGGTCCACTTTGCAGCTTATGCCAGGTTCAGGCTACACAACATTTTTGTCTGTTCCAACAGTCACCATGTCAGATTGCAGGGTCAAAAAAGGGGCTCCGGGTTCCTCCCTCAGTCCAAAGACATGCAGGTTAGGTTAGTTGGCTACACTAGATTGTCTGTAGGTGTGAATGTGAACGTGAATGGTTGTCTGTCTCTACAGTTAGCCCTGCAATAGTCTGGTGACCTGTCCAGGGTGTACCCTGCCTCTCACCCAATGTCAGCTGGGATAGGCTTCAGCCCCCGTGCAACCCCCAACAGGATAAGCAGTTACAGAAAACGAGTGAATGAATGGCTGTTTATGTCCCAGCTGAAATGTTATTGTAGTAACCTAGTAACCTAAAAAGTGCCACCAGATGGGAGGAGCTACATTTGAAGTGCTGCATGAAAACTACACAAGTCACTTTAGCCTCCACAAAAAGTTCCTATAAATGTTTCACAATAAAAGCCTGTTTGGAAAATGAAGGGATTCTCTTAACCAAAATTATAAGGGGCTTTTAATTTTAAGCAGCTACAGGAAGTGTTGACTTTGAAATGACAGCGCAATGCATTAACTTTAACAGGGCAAACAGAAGCATATAAAAAGTAAAAATAGAAAAATACAGAGCTAATGAGAAATAACAGCCTGTTTCTTATGTAGTCTGTTTCAAATGAAGCCAGTACCCTCTGCATGTGTGGTCAGCAAAAGCCATGCCACTATTTGTTAATTTTTTTCCTTTACATCTTCTCCATTTTTTTGTGTCTCTGAATATGTAAAGCGTCTTTGAGTGCCTTGAAAAGCGCAATATAAGTATAATGTATTATTATAATATATATTATTATTATTAATGTATTATTGCTAACATTATTATACTATGTTATCTTCACATTACAAATTATGAAGTCCATCACTCTGTTTTTTTCAAAAACTGTAAAACTTATAAAACGTATCTCCTCCCACAATTTTTGCTCAATTGTGTTGGATTATTGTAAAAAGGTTATATATTGATCGCTGTACCTATTTTCTAAGCAGATGAAAAGCAGAAGATATGAGGTTATTGTAGACTGGAAATTTACTGTGTCTGAAAAGTAGAGTGGAAATTACTATATTGAGAATATGCTGAGAATGACAGATTGTTTTGCATGATCACCGACAGCTGACCTACTGACGTCACTTTGTGGCAAGTGTGTCCCTGTTTGAACTTTGTTTTGCAGAAGCAGCTGCAGGGCAGAGGTGAAAGACAGAAGAGGAAGTCTGACCGCAGCGGAAAGTCTGCTATTCTACTTGCAGGCACATTTAACTGAACTGTAACGCTTAAAAGACTGGGTCGCTGTTGTTGTGGGTTAAGGAAAGGAAGATCGGACCCAGAGCTCTGTATCTCGTAATCTTTTTGATTTTTGGAATAAATAGGAGTTAACTGAGACCATCTACTCTCCTGTTATTCTTCATCAAACGAACATGCGGAGTTTGTCTTAATCCTGATTTGTGATTGTTTTAATGAAGAAGAAAAAGAGCAGACATCTCCAACAATTGTCACCAAACTTGCTAGAGAGCATCTCCAGACTGTCCTCCACAAAACTGGTTTCTCGGATTTTTGATTTATCAAAAATTGAGCCTACAGTGCATGAAAACGTTCGACTGTAAACACTACTGTAAACATATACCATCCAATTCTTGCTAAATACGTTTTCAATCTTCCTGAAAAAAAAATTGACAATATTTTGGAGCCGTGGTTGATGAAGTTTGGCAAATATCAGAATTTTATCTCCAAAACTGAATTTTCTAGAACATTTTGAATTCTGCTCTCATGAGAACAACTGGAGTCAATGTAAAAGTGGCATTTTTAAACATCACATTTTCTCTTGTGAAGCAAAACACTTATCATTAAAAACAAATCACCAACATGTCCATGCTGTCTAGATGCAATTTATGTATTGTCAGATTTTTGTTTAGATAATAGAATTTGTGACATTTTGACTATTTTTGAAATCTGCCACAACAACTGCAGCCCGGTCGGTGACTTCCTGAGTCTATTTGAGAAGCCACACACCAGGTTTCACTTCCAGACAATTAGCTCAGTGAGTTAGGAGCTGGATCACAGTGCTAAGGACTCTGGGTTCAAAACCCAACAAGGGGGATGAGTATGACTAATCAAAACTACAAAGAGTCTTTGAGAAACAAATGTATAAAATTAGACACTAGTCTGACTAGTGCGGACTAGTCATGGGGTCATGGACATGGGGTGGTGGTGGTGGTGGTGGTGGTGGCACAATATGTGTTTAAAAAAAAGTTTTGTTTTTTTTAATTTAAAACTTTCGAAATTCCTACCAAACCAACAGTACATGCACCAGTTTTGCAGCTTTCACCAAAATGTAGCCCGGATACTGCCAAAATGTTTGTCCACTTAAACTCATTATTACAAATTATGAAGTCACTGCAGCCCAGTCGGTGACTCCCTGAATCTATCTGAGAAGCCACACAGTTGGTCTTCTGTCGAGTCAATTAGCTCAGTGAGAAAGGTGCTGGTTCTTCCTATCAGAGGATGTGGGATCAAGCCTCAGCTAGAACGATGATGGTGTCATATCAAAATGCCATTATGTGGGAATGTGAAATAATAGTGCTGCTGATGCTGGTTTTACAACACGCCTTTCAAAACTTTGAAAATTCATAACATATCAACCAAATGTGCTTCTTCTTCTTCTTCTTCTTCTAAGGAAATCTTACCAAATTTTGCACAAAGGTCTATTTCCATGCCAGATTGCCTCAACTGCAAAAATAGGCCAATAGTCCTGATAGTGGTGTTACAGTAAGGCTCTAAAGCTCAAAATGTTGAAAATTTACAAAAAATCAGATGCAAATGCTACAGATTGGCAACCTACATCACAATGTAGCTCTAATTCTGAAGAAACTTTTGCACATTTAAACCTATTGCAAATTATGAAGTCCATTACTTTTTTTTTTTTTCCAAAAACTGTAAAACTTATCTCCTCCTCCCAGGCAGGCTCTGCAATGTGCTGTATCACTCTGCTGTTCAGCTGTTTACCAACATAATGCTTACCAGTGGTGTGCAGAAGAGGCGGAGTGATACAATGCATCACGGAGCCTGCCTATGTGGAGGAGTATCAAGGAGGACAAGTTAGTTAGTTCCAGAAAAAAAAAAAACCTTTTTTTCAACCAGCTGATGCATTGTAAATTGTTTGTTTCTATCGTACTCTTGAACTAGCATATATGGCGAAAATACGCTGATTAATTGTCCCTAATTGACAACAGTGTATTGCCTGTGTGTTGTGGGATGAAACAGGAGAGGGAGACCCGCAGAAGGCTGAAGGCAATTGGAACATCTGTTTCACCATTGGTGATTTAGCCGCAGGTGTTGGCTTGGTTTGATTGATTGATTGATTGATTGATTGATTTCAATTGTATCATAAAAATGTCTCACACACATTAAAAGACATAAGAGTACAATTGAGGATAAAAACACAATAAAGTCCAGGACTTATTTCCATTGTGGTCCTCACATAAAACATCAGGACAAGACGAGACACGACAAGACACTCACAGAGTGTATGATAATCACCTAAAACAATGAAACAATAACATTTTCTTAAATAAAAATTAAAAACATTCGATGGCCCCTGCTCTATTCAGCCACCCTCTCTAGTAACCAGGCCTTAATTCTCTTTTTCAAAGTGTTTAGGCTGGATATGACTTTAATTTCCCTATCTAGCTTGTTCCACTGCACTGCCCCTATGTAGGCAAAGGTTCCTTTGCCTAAAGATGTTTTAAAAGAATACGGACACAGATCTGATATGCTGCCACAAGTGCAAACATTGTGTTTGTCCTTTACCTTGGAAATCAGACCTGCAAGGAACGTTTGGGCGCTACCAAACAGTATTTTATGTGTCATGTTCAGCCTTGTCATGATAACACGCGACTCAACAGGGAGCCAGTTAAGCTCCGTAAATTGTGACCTACCTATATGTGACCTATGGCCCAAGTTCAGAATGACTCTCATTAATTTATTCTGTGCAGTTTGCAACCTCTCTTTAAGTCTGTTTGTTAGGCCTTCAAACCAGGAAGTGCTTGCAAATTCAAAATGGTTTAAAACTAATGAATTAGCTAATATTACCATTGTTGGCATATCTAGGAATTTGGCATTTCTAGCTAAAAACTTTGTGAGCCCAGTGACTTTGCTTAGAACCTTATTGGCCATATTCCTGCCATCCAGGTTGTTTTCTAGGATGCATCCCAGGTATTTTACTGATGTTTTTGCACTGACTACAAACTTATTCAAAGTGACCCTGAATTCAGAGCATCTGTTCAATCTGTATTTTGAGCCGTACAAGATGGCCTCTGTCTTACCAAGATGTAGGGACAACTTGTTGTCAATCAGCCAGCTGTTTACAGAAGCTAGCTCTGTGCTCAGGGTGCTCTCTAGTGTGAATTGATGTTTATGGGACAGTAACAGTGCTGAGTCATCAGCATACAGGAATAGGTCACATGAGCAGGCGTCTGGCATATCATTAATATAAGTTAAAAACAAAGACGGGCCGAGAATGCTTCCTTGTGGAACGCCGCATTTAACTATTCTGGGGTCAGACAGCTCTCCCCCTAGGGCCACCAGCTATTCCCTACCTGACAGGTATGACCTGAACCACCTACAGGTGGAGCTGTCTGCTCCCAGGGCCTCAAGTTTATCAATTAATCTGTCATGATTCACAGTGTCAAATGCCTTTTGAAGGTCAAGTAACACCATTCCATAGAGATTTCCATTGTCTATATCCCTGCTTATGATGTCGGATAGATAGAGCAGGCATGACTCTTAATTACCAGGGTCGTGGCTGTTTCCCTTTTTATGAAGTGGAACTACCTTGGCCCTCTTAAGGTCCGTGGGAAAAACCCCGGATTCAACAGACATGTTAAGCATATGTGTAATGTAAGGGGCTATTTTTACAGCAGCATCTCGCAGAAAGCGAGGGGATAACCCATCTAATCCAGGGCCCTTGGAGCAGTCTAGCTGCAAGAGCTTTTTTTCTATCTCCCCTACCTCAACCTTCTTTAGGGCAAATGCATTTGGTAGGGCTCCAAGTTTTGAATAAAATGATCTCACCCTGCCAATGTTAAATAAACCAGAGGAAGTGTTCAGATTTGAGACCAGCTGTTCTGCTACTGAAGTGAAGTATGTGTTAAAATGGTTAGCATGAGCAATGAGTTGATGTGGTGCCTCTGATCAGTTCCTGTGGCTTATTTCTAGTTTGTTTATGCAGTAAAATCCACGATTTTTTGTTCTATGGAACATCAGGACCCGCTTCCCATCACATTGTAATATCAACTTCCTGATGTCTTCCTATTCTTCTGCTTGTTGCTCAGAATTGCCTAAAAATGCCCGGACTTGACCCATCGCTGCGCAGCAGCTATAATTGTGTGGGAGCTGCAGCTCCCACACTATGTTATCTTCGCTCTTTATTTATTTATTATTTATTTATTATTATTTCGCCATTTTTCGTAGTCTAACTAGTCCTACACGATTTGTCGTATCAACTTCATTTCAATGTCAAATTGTACATCCCCATAAGAAGGTGTGTGCTATTACTTTTCTCAACATATTGCAATGATTTTATATAATTTTTTAAAGCATTAAAATTTATAATGGCATGTCAATGGGAGCAATGTTTGAAAGCTCATATCTCAAAAACTAAAAGTGCTTAAGTGTTCAAACTTGATTGACAGGTGAGCCATGTGGAAGTGCTTCACATATTCTACAATGCGACCTATAGCGCCACCATGTGGTCAGTTATTATGTGTTTTATGTTTTGGCTTATAACTCATGAACCGTGAGGCCTATCCAAACAATGTTTGTACAGTGTATTCCTTGGATGGTATCAAGTAGACTGATATAGGCCACGCCCACTTGCGTCTAGAATTTATCCGCCATTTTGAATTTTTTTCAAAAATGCATTTTTTGCTACTTTTGGCACATTTTTCATCCAATCTTTACCAAACTTCATACATACCATATTTAGATGATTCCGAACACAGCTCATATCTTCGTTTTTTGGTACCACTTACTGTTTGTCTGTAATTGGTTACCAAACTTTTGAAGCCGTGGCCTGATGCATTGAACGAGCCATAACTCTTCAATGCTGATTCGGATCGATACCAAATTTGAGAATCTTGTACATATAACGACAGTGCACCATTATGTGAAATTTGATACAATTCTACCTACAGGGGGGAGCTACTGTAATGTTTTAACATGATATTTCTACAGTTCTGTTTTCAGTAAATGAAACTTGGTACACAAGTTCTCCATGTCAATGTGCACAACATGGTGAAACATGGTGCCAATAGCCCCACCTTGTGGCCATAAGTGAAGCACCACCATACTACTCATTAAGTTCCATATTTCTTAAATTCAACATGATGTGTCGTATCAACTTCGTTTCAATGTCAAATTGTACATCCCCATAAGGAGATGTATGCTATTACTTTTGCGTTAGCTGCAGCATGACCGGAGGGAAACACAGCCAGCAACATTAGCCCCGGCTCTCCATGTGGAGCACTGAGCCTCGGTTAGTTATTTGGGTTGAAGTGGGAAGAAGCAGCGGGTCTGACGGCAGCTTGAGTTCAGTGGAGCCTGTGGAGGAAGCAGCGGGACCGTCAGGGTGAAACAGTCCGTCAAGGGAAGCACAGTCAGGCGGCGGAGGAGAAGGTGACATATCGGCTGCTCATAATCGGCAGAATTCGCTGATACCGATGTTTCATTTGAGAGCTTTTATCGGCCGATAACGATGACTTGCCAATAATATCATGCATCCCTAACTGTGATACAACATTTTGGACATTATCCACCCCTACATCACTATTATTTGTTAACTTATACAAAAGTCTACTTGTACATTCATAGGGAGTAAAATTCTCAGGTCCAATGCCTGATTTCAGGCTTGGAGCACTTTTAATTCATATATTACTTAGTTTTTAATATTGTACGCATTTCCTTTTAGACAGCTTTTCATATTAACAAATATTTTCTTGCTTAATCCTTCCATTCGTTCTGACCTGGCAAACTTTACATTGACGGGATGTGACAAATATGCATTTCATTATATGTGTTATAACATTTGGGAAAAAAAATCCTGTTGAAGCAGCAGCTTGCAGTGGCAGTAGCAGTAGCAACAGTAGCTGACAGTTTGCAGCTCCCACACACAATTTCTTCAGAAATTGCAGAGTTTTCTGGTTATTATTAACATTCTTTGCTAACTTGATGCTAATGGCAGTACTTACATGGTTGCTAATGTGCCTCTGCTGTTTCATGTCATCATTTTTCCCTTTTTACTCTTTCATGGTAATATCCCTTGAGGAAATATCAAAAAGGCTTCGGATTGCTTTTTGTTACTATTACTAAGTGACAGCTGTTAATTAGACAACTTAATGTTTTTGTGGCAGAACCATTGCAGCGACAATCTTGTTATAACATGTCTGGAGCGGATCTTTAGCAATGTCAGTTAAATGCCAGCAAAGTGTTTTCCATTCAAGATGAAGATGAGAGGGTATGATGGTGATTAGATGAATGTGTGGCAAGATATTGACAGCACCTTCATGCAAAACTGCATGTCAAAAATGACTACATCCTGATATGCTGTTTGGCTGTACCACTAAAAAGGAAACTATCTTCATGGTTCCATATCTGGCAAAAAAAAACAAAAAAAAAAAACACAGTGATGTTTTATCTCATTGTACTTCTGATTAAACTGTCCATTATGTTGAAGTCAAATGTAACAATTGAATTGTGTTACTTTGTGACAATTTTAAGGAAAATTCTAACCTCACAAATTAATGAGTACTGCCTGAACCCATCTGGTTTAGTCTCTGATACCCTTTTCCACCAACATGGAACCGGTTCAGTCCTCATTCATGCACCTAATTTTTAAACTGTTCCAAGCATTTCAACTAAAAATATATTGGTGTAGCCAGATGGCTTCTCCCTCCTGGCCACTGCATGGCACTGTGCCAGGTTTACCAGTGCTTTGGTTATGGGGCAGCACCTGGCGCCACTATATATACAAGTGGGTGCCCTCACCTTGCTCGCTTTCATTGTGCTCCGAGATCGCCACTCTGTTGTGCAGCTGGCTGCTTAGGTTCAGGAAGACAGGTCGCTCCACCCAGGGTGCTGTGGGTTGTGTCTCGTGTCTGCATGGTAAGCTGACGTTTTGTCTGCCTTTGTCACCTTGTCTGTTATTCAGGTCCTGGTTGATTGTTTAATATGTTTGCTGCAGTGTGATTGTGCCGAGGGTTTTCGTGGCTCTCCTCCATCTGCTTGCTGCCACTCTTCGCCTCGGCTTATAGGTATGTATTGCTCATATTACATTAAGAGTAATTATCACATTAGTGCAATTAAGAATGATCATATTGTAAAAATTATTATTGATTAATTGTGTGCATTTTTAGGCTGCAGTTGAGTGCGTGGCCCATCAAGAGGCCATCACTCCCTGTGGTGAACTGCTGTATTGGCTCTTCGGCTCTACTGCTCTGCTGTTCTGCTCCTCTGCCATAGATTATTATGTTGCCCACACCACAAGCAACTGTTTTTGCTGTGCTGGGCTCAGTCCCATGGTGTGGCGTTCTCCTGTGGCTCCGGTGTTGATGGGAGCATTTTGACTCAGGCGAACATCTGACCCCAGACAAGCATAACCCAAAGCCACCTGCAGACTCTTAATGTTCAAATGTGCTGTGTCACGGGTGCTGGATTAGTTTAGGACCCTTCCCCTTTTTTTGTGTTTGCTCCCTGCGGCCAGGGTAAGCCCAGCCTGTTCTAACATTAATAAGTTGTACCTGCCCTTACCCTTCAGCCCTAGTGGCCTTGACATTTTAACAACTGGTTGTTAATTGGTTTCTTTTTCCTTCTGTCGTTAAATAAAATCTTTTTTTTTTTTTTTTTTTTTTTTTAAATGGGAACACATCTCCTGCCCTGGTGATATCAAACCCTGTTCTGCCACAGTGGTGCAGAACCTGGAAAGGTGGTTCTCAGCTGAAATTAAAAAAAAAAAAGCAGGTTTTTCCTGCCTGAAGTGCAAACTGTAATGGCATCAGTTGTGTTATATTCTACAGGCTGGAAAAAGAGGACAGGGAAGGCAGCCACAGAAGTCAAGTGAGAAATCGTCAGTGCAGTGGTCTCATTAATAGTTGGCTAATGCTTGTTTTTTGGGTGAAAACAAATATCTGTCATAATAGAACATAAGTTCACATGTAAACAGTGTTATCCGCGATTTTGCTACCATTGTTTACTCTCGTTGTGCATTGTGCATCGCCCTCCGTTGACAGATCCTTGATTACAATGCTACATCTCAAAAATGGTGGAAATGTGGATGGGTTCACAAGATAGCACCAGTGTTCTAAGAATTATGGGGGTAGGGGACGCTTCCAGTGGGAAGTGGAATGATAACTTTTTAAGGTTGGGGGAGGGGGAGCAGGGTCAGCCATCTAGCCTTCAGTTCTCCAAAGGCAACCCTGTCTCACTCCGAAGTTGTGGAAAACCTGCACTTGGTCAGTGACTTTCGGCATTAGACACCAATGAAAAAAGCCATCCTTTCACGTTGGCAAGATAGCCGCCTGGTCACTGTGATTGTTTAACAGTGCCAAGTGGGATCAGGGGGAAACATGGTATGACAAGTCAAGGCGCCAGAAGGGGTAGTGGATGGGTCCAACAACTACAGATTTTCACCGAGGAGTCCGGTAGTCACATCTGGTCTGATTGTAAAGCCAAACCCTGTTCTATTTTCCCAAACCCAACCACATGCTTTTGTTGCCTAAACCCAATTATGTTCTTGTTTTGGCAAAACATAATCAAGTGCATTTGTTGTTGAAGGGAAACAAACATCACTACACAGTGTTGTGCTGACGTATTGCATTTATCTTGAAAGACACTGTGTAGAAACTGTATATTTCCTGTGAAAACTGAAGTGTATTTTGAAAGACTGCAGACAGTGTCCCAGAATGTCAGCAACCAACGCACCCAGAGTACCTTGCACATCATATCTCGACATGGAAAGTCCATGACCAAATGTAGATATGTGACAATGTCAAATTGAGAATCTTCAGAAGATGAAGCCCATGAATTGGGACACAATTTTATTGTAACAAACTTCTGTGATGCATTCTTCCACAGGCATTCTTTTAAGAAGCAAGTCTGTCAGTGTCTGCACAAAAAAGTCTTATAAACAGAAAAGGACAATTGTGTTTCTACGCCTTTAATTAGTATACAGGGTGCTTAAGTTAAGCATTAATGAAACTGCACTTTTGTTAAGTTTGTGGTGAATAAAGTAATTTGATCATTTATCTCTAACCATGACATGTACATACTCAAACTGACTTCCAGAACTCTGTTGACTATGAATGCTACAAAATCCGAAAAACATTACTACACAAGTGAGCCGCAAAATCATGGAACCAATTTGTGAGCAACAAACATACCAGCAAATACAAATAAGACACACTGAATAACTAGCCACAGCCACTCAGTGAGCATGCTCAGTGGCACAAACTTTCAGTGAGGTGGCTGCCAGCAGAATGAAAGCACCTGAATGCTGTGAAATACATATTAGTTTATCAAAAAAAAAAAAAAAAACTTGAAAAGAAAATTACATTCAACCTACAATTATGGATTAAGTACTATCGGACATCATTTGGCATGGTAAGTACAATCCTTAAGCAGTTTGCTTGCAGCTACCATGTCCAACACACTGCAACAAATTGGACATGTAGTTTTAATGCACTCAAAATGCTAGTATGTCACTAACAACTGGGATGAATTGGTGCTTTTGGAAATTATATGTATGACATTTCAATATGAGAGCATTTCTCCCTTTCACCACTTCCTTAAAGGCAAAATGAGTAGGATTTTCCTAAAAACAGTATATAGACTCCCTCTCAAGCTCTCTTAATCTGGGTCCTTCTCTGTTTTCTATTCATATGCTTCCTCTGGGTCTGATAATCTGTAGGTATAATATTAATTTCCACATGTGGATGACACACAACTTTATGTTCCACTGACTGGTAGTGACCCTGACAGTCTCTCTCATGTTATGGCTTGTCTCTCAGATATTAAGTGCTGGATGTTACCGAACTTCCTCTAGCTCAATGAGTCCATATTTGAGGTCCTTTATTGGCCACCCAAACCCGACCTCTGACCTAAAAAAGAGCATTGGGAACCTACCCACCAATGTGAAGCATTCTGCCCACAATTTGGGTGTCATCTTTGACTCTAAACTCTGTTTCATCATACAAATAACCAAGGTAATCTAATTTTGCTTACTTCAAATTAGAGACATTGCAAAGGCAAAGCATTTTTTATCTCAAGTGGACCTTGGAAAAGTCATCCATGCTCTCATCTCATCACGTCTAGATTACTATAATCCCTTGTATGTATGCAGGGCATGCAAAGGTCATGTCCCATCTCCAGCTAATTAAAAACTTGGCTTCCAGACTTTTGACTAATTCCAAGAGACAAGATCATATAACTCCCACCCCTTCAACACTACACTGGCTACCTGTTAGGTATGGAATTGATTTTAAACTTTTACTAATTACCTAGCCGTACATTGCCATACATTACAAATTCACTTATGCCTTATGAGCCTAGTTGCTGCCTGAACTCCTCAGGATGGACCCTCTTAAACTGTTCCCACAGCCCTCCTCGTTTCAAAAGGAAACCAGGCATTTTCTGTCGCAGCTGTGGAACTCTTTACCTGAGGAACTAAGGTTAGTAAACCCAGTGTCTTCCTTTAAAACAACACTTACTTTTACAGGAAGGCTTATTTTTTATCTGTTGTTTGTCTAGTTTATGTCCCTATTTTATCATTTTTATTATTTATTTATTACAGTTCTTTTCTGGTCTTAGCCTGTGTTTAATGTGTTTTTTTATGGGTGTTATTGCTGTATTTATGTTGATGGTGTATCCCATTTTATGTGTCTCATAAAGCACTTTGTAACTGTTTTGAAAAGTGCTATACAAATAAAGGTTATTATTTATTTATTTGTTTTTTATTATACAATCCACTAGGGGTGTGTGGCAGTGTTTGTATCTGCAGAGACTCTGTCTGTCTCACTGTCTTCTGCCTGTGTTTTCTATTTTTGCTGTGCATTTTTTTGGTGCCAACTTTTTGGCAGTGGTGCGTAGTCTCCTGCCAATAACAGTGTACAGGGTGTGAGGGCAGGGCTCTATAATGTAGGTACTAGAGGCTTAAGGCCTGTACAATAGCTGGGTTTCAGTCACGTGATTATGATGACTCGCGAAGGCAGGGCGATTTTAAATGGAGGGCAGGAAGTAAACATCGGTAGCCTAAACATGGAAGAAACCATAGTAGAGAGTCCGTACTGTACGTCTTTAGAGCCTGTTTATGACCCGTATTCCGGGTCGTTTTAAGCGGCCTTTGTGCTCGTTATTACCCGTCCATCGAGCACGTGTTCCGGGTCGATTTAAGCGGCCATTTCACTCGTTATAACCCGTCCATCGAGCACTCCCGGTCGGCTTTTTCCCACGGTCTTCGCCTCTCTCATACCCGGCCACCAGGGACTCCCGGTCGGCTTTTTCCCTACGGTCTTCACTTCTCTGATACCTGCCCATCGAGTACTCCCGGTCGGCTTTTTCCCTCTCTAATACCCGGCCGCCGCCCGCCGCCCGCAGCCCGGCCCGCGGCCACTCTCCCATTACCTTTACACTTATCCGGTCCTCTGCACCCGCGGGGACCCTTCGCTCCATCCCCATGCCTCCTCAGCTAAGCCAGGCCTCACTATTTAAACATTCGCTCAATTGCAGGAGTAACCATGACTCTCTTAAGGTAACCAAAGTGGACGGACCCCATTCCCGCCGGCCGCCTCCCGCAGCCCACAGCCCGGCCCACAGCCACTCTCCAATTGCTCTAACCCTCCTCCAGAACCCTCACCACCGGCTGGTCCTGTGCACCCACACTTAAGCACCCCTCCCCGGATTACACACCCTAGGCCGCCCCGGTTGGATGTTCGTGCCCCTGGTACACCAACTGAAGCCTGTGACTTTGCTCCTTCTGACCGCAGACGTAGGTTTAAAATCCACTTTTTATGGCATTGTTCAGTTAGCTTTTTACATTTCTCACCTTTATGGACTACAACCTTTGGTATTCTAAAAAATCACTTTCCCTTCTTTCTGTTTGAACGATTGGAGCAGCCGTAAACTGCACAAAACATAGGCATTTTCTCAGACTGCAGATCCAGCAAATTCACTTCCTGCCCTCCATCTGTATTACGCGCTCTCGCGATTCGGCAATGTGATGTCACGTGAAAGCCACCGATTAAGCAAGATTTAGAGTTCGCGAGGTAACCTTAGGGTTAGTACTATTGTACTAGAAAGCTGTTTCGCTTCTTTTCAAGGATGGTAATTTATGCTGAGCAGCTAATCTGCTTTGGAGCAAGTTAACTTCAGAGCACTGGCATAGCATGTCAACATCCTGACCTCTGACCAATCAGATCACTGGAAAAAAAAGGATCCAGATATGGGCAAAAGTCTGGAGTGATGGGTAGAAAAAGAATCTATATTTTTATAGGTCAGCACAATCATTTTATTGTTCAAGGCTTTCTGTTTCCACTCTGTTTTTAAAACAGAACTTGTTGTTTATGCCACATGATGATGATTTTAAATATACTTTAATTGTGAAAAGTTTATTTTTATCACAGTGATAAGTCAGCTCACTGTGACTGATTTTCCACTCTGACTCCATCACTGCAGCTCAGAGATACACGAGGCACCTCTGTGATGACAACTGGAAATAAATACAAAAGATTGTTTTGCATTAGAAAAATGATCCACACATGACTAATTGGCTCCCTTAATTATAAATGCAACATTTGGGTCAGACAGACCTCATCAGTCATGAACTACTTTTCCAATCTTTACTTCAGGAGTACAAACAGTCTGGCATTACTTACTGGCATTAAGTTTTTTATGTACGGAG
Source organism: Cephalopholis sonnerati (assembly GCA_019142605.1). Taxonomy (NCBI): domain Eukaryota; kingdom Metazoa; phylum Chordata; class Actinopteri; order Perciformes; family Serranidae; genus Cephalopholis; species Cephalopholis sonnerati. The sequence goes on along the minus strand of JAGQAX010000014.1, from coordinate 3,114,002 downwards.
TAGTTTTCTTATCATCCAACTAAATAGCAGAAAATAGTTAATAAATAAATTATATACAATAACACCTGTACATACTTTAAGCCTTGGCCTATAAAAATTTGGAAATTCTTTCCAGTGTTTTGTGCTTTCCCCTAACCACAGGTAATTATTATTACAGTTTTATCTCATAACATGTGAAGTCATGTGAAGTCAAGTCATTCATGGTTCTGATGACTTTGCTAAAACCCTGCCTCTTTCACATGATCATGCTTGTGGCTAGAGAGAAAAGCCAGCTTTGTGATAACAGTTATCCAGACAACCAGTGTTAAGGGTTTGTGAAGCCAGATAACTAAAACATATCCTAGTTGCATTGAACCTGCTTCATAGTGCAGGCTTCAGGTGCTAGATCATAAGCAGCATCCAAGAGGAGCTGCTAAGCCAGGGATGAAATGCCAGCTTTGAATGTTGTGTTTACAAACCACAACTAAAAAATCCAGGGTTCCTACAGCTTGAAGCAAGTTAGATTTAAGAGTTTTTAAAGACTTCTTAATGCCACTTGAAATCACATTTAATAAACTTTATTTTACAATAACCAAAATGGAAAGGGTTAGGAGCAAATTTGCCCAAATCTTTATTGTAACCTGAGACCTACACTACGAAACCAGTTCAACTTACCCTGGATATCTTTTAATTTTCTGGCTTGACTAACTCATCGCATTGGCTGTCTCGATAAACGGTACAACAAAGCTGGTTATCAACTAGCTCAGTCAACTCTGGGTTTTCCTCTTCAGCCGCGAGCATCATCAGAACTATGAATGAAGTAAGCTACTTCATATGATATGGAACAGTACCACAAGTGTCTGTAATTACAAGACTGTAAAGTGTCAGTGGCATGGGATGTAAACAATACTCTGAAAACTTAAAACGGAAATACTAATAAAGACTACCCAAAAATTCAGCATCAGTCAAGACTAGGGATGGGACGATTTACGATATTATCGTTTATCGCGATAAAAAACGGCCGCGATTATTAATCGTACAGATTTTTGAATATTTTGATAATCGTCATAATCGTCATAATCGTCATTATCGTATTATCGCCATAATCCTGAATTTGTCCGTCTTAAAATCCTTGCGAGGCGCGCCGCGCGCAGCACGCCATGTTAAAAAAAACAAGGAAGAATGAAAAAAAGTCTGTCTGACTCAGCCTGCTCGCTCGGCACACACCCACACTGGTCAGTGGTCACAGTCGTACCTGCTCTGCAGCACCAGAATGGAGGAGGCTGAGGCTCCTTTGTATCCCCCCGTTAAAAAGGTGAAGTCGGACGTGTGGACGTACTTTGGATTCCTCACCAAAGAAAACCAAGATGTGAGCAATCCCACATGCCGGACCTGCCGCAAAAAAGTTTCTGCTCCGTCGGCCAACACAACTAATTTGAAAGTGCACCTTAGAGATAGACACCCCACCATCTACACATCACTCAAGGTAAAATGTACTTTCTTTGCCTTTCTCAGTTTCCTCCTCCTGGCTAAACACCCTGTGCAATGTGAGTTAAGGATAATTTTAAGGTGAATATCGCTGGTTAATGTTAGCACGTAGCTAAATGTCTGATAGTAACTTGCAACAGGTGGAGACGACGAGTCGACGAGCTTGCTAATTAGCTGCTACTAACATTAGCTTGTGATGCGCGCTAGTTGCTAGCCAACATTGCCCCGTTGTGTTTGTCACGGTCGGTTAATGAGCTCACAAAATGTCCAGCTAATGTTACGGCCAGGCAATCACACGAGAAAAATCTCTCCTCTGTTGCTAACCCGTTACTTACACGGTTGAAAATTAACTTTTATGTCCTCCTGCCAGGCTATCACCAGGGGTGGAAGTAAATTACAAATACTCAAATTAGTGTGATTAAGTAGTTTTTAGGGGTACTTGTACTTTTAAGAGTAGATTTTCAAGTCTGTACTTTTACTTGTACTTAAGTATTCATTATGCCATGTAATAGACTACTTAGTTACTTTTAAAATCATAGTTGAGTTCTTAGTACAGTTTTAATTAATAACCAAACCTTTTATCTGCATTTCTGTAGCCAGTAAGGTGATTTGATAGGAAACAAGCTGATGAAAACCAGGTCATATGGAAAAAACAAAACAAGGATGTTAATTATTGATCTTTATTTAATTTTGTGTGAAGATTAATCAGTTAAAAATATATTTGTGGATATTTAATCAACAGTCGTGGCAGCAACTGCACCTCATCTGATTTTGATTTTTGTCCGCCTGAGATATTTGCTGAGTAGGGAAATAAAAACTTAAAATGAGAAGAAAAAAAAGACAAAAACACAACCAATGAGGGAAAACACACTTGTTTTGAATCTTATCAACTAAACTCCACTAACGAAGTATTGTCTTTTGAGAGTGGTGCGTGTACACCTCCACAGAGGTTAAAAACCTGAGTCTTACTCCACTGTTTGTCAGACTAGTGGGGACTAGTCAGACTGACTAGTTCCCACTAGTCTGACCTGGATAAATGAGAATATCCACAGACAATAGACATGATTAGGCCTAAATCATGGTGAACTCAATGGCTTTAAAAACTAAGTGATCAATATTCTTTTTTCATCCTAGGCTGCAGCAACCCCCCAACCCCAAACAACACCACAAACACTGGAGCAGACTCTTGAAAAGAAGAACTTTTATGGACCTCACTCGAAGCAGGCCAAAGACTTGAACAGAGCAGTGGCGTACTTGATTGCTAAAGAGGGTCTGCCTTACAATATTGTGGAGCGTCCTGGCCTCCAGCACCTGATGTCAAAAGCTGCTCCACAATATAAAATGCCAAGCCGTCAGTTTTTCTCCAGGAATGAAATTCCAACAATGTATTCAGCCTTACGAGCCACAGTGACCGACAGCGTAGCTCAGGGGACCTTTTATGCTGCCACCACCGACCTCTGGACGAGTAATGGAGGAGGAGGGGAACCTTACATGAGCTTCACCCTTCATTTTATAGATCAAGAATGGAACCTCAAGTCACACTGTCTCGAAACTCTGATGTTTCCTGAAGATCACACAGCAGAGAACATTCTCGAAATGACTGAGAACATTCTGGAGGAGTGGGGCATCAAAAAAGAGACTCTGATCTGCATCACTACTGACAATGCCACCAATATGCAAAAGGCATTTAAGGAGTTCCCTGACCTGTGGCTCAGCTGCTTCGGCCATAATTTGAATTTGGCCATCACCAAGGTAGTATGGCTTAGCCTTTTTGTGGTACGGTATTAATTTTTATACCTCTCTAGCCTGTTTATTGCATTCACTGTAAATGTGTTGCTGCACTAAAAATTATCTTTGTCATCCATTTGAAGGTGCTGAAAATCAGCCGCATAGAAAAAGCGGTTCGAGCCTGTCGCCACCTAGTCCAGGGGTTTTCAAGGAGCTGGAAAAGACGGAGGGAGCTGAAAAAAAAGCAGGCAGCACTAGAGATCCCACAGAAGGCACTAATACATGACGTTGTAACCCGCTGGGGGTCAACATACCAGATGGTTGTACGTTTTATCAGTCAACAACAAGTAAGTGTGTTGTGCAAGAACTCAAATTTCCCACACTTGGATTAGAAAGCAACATCTCTCTGTCTCTGACTCTCTCTCTCTCTCTCTCTCTCTCTCTCTCTCTCTCTCTCAGGCCATCAGTGCCACACTAGCAGGAGAGCGGTCAATGTGGCACTTGATGCCAAAAGATGCGGACATCACGGTCTTGGAGCAGCTATGTGGCGTCCTTGGCCCGCTCAGCGAGTTCACTGACACTCTTGCAAGTGAGAAGAGGGTAACACTCTCAGCAGTCAAGCCAGTCCTTGAGCACATCATGACAGAGCTGGCCTACAGCAATGAAGACCCCTCGCTGGTCACAGAGATGAAGAATGTCATTAGGCTGGACCTGGACTCAAGGTGAAAATGCGGATAGAAACTAACATTGTACAGTTCATAATGTATGTATTTTCTTATCCCTTACAAATAAACTGTTTTCCTCTAAGATACAATGAGAAAGCCAAGCGAACCATGGATTTGGCGTCCTTCATTGACCCGAGGTTCAAGGCCAACTTCTCGGATGATCCCGAAGCCACACAAACCAACTGTGCCCAGGTATGTGGCGTGGAAGGAATATTTAAACAGATGGGGGCATGATGTTGTGAATTAAAAAAATAGGTTAAAAGTGGGATGCATGCTTGCAAATTTATAAATGTGGTGCACAGGAATTAAGATTGAGTTGCCGCAAAACACAAAAACACCATGATTTATGATTTCATATACAGGAGGCCCTAACACTGGCACCTGTAAGAGTGAGACAGGAGGAGGCTGATGAGCCATGTCCTTCAGAGCACCCTGCAACTTCCACCACCACTACCCATAAGGGCCTGGCTGGGCTGCTGAAGAGGATCACTGCAAGCAAGCAGCAGAGACTTGAAGATGAACATGGGACCACAGAAGAACAGGCAAGGACTGAGATGAAATGTAATACTTTTTATTCCTGTGGAGACTAGAAATTAGTTGTTTATTTAGTGCAGTGTTTTTTACTAACCTATATGAATGTGTTCTGATTACTGTTGTTTGTGTGTGGGTGCTTGTGATCATTACAGGTTCGAGCAGAGATAAAAATGTACACATCTCTCCCATCCATTGCAGCCGACGCGGACCCGTTGCTGTGGTGGTGTGGTCATGAAGAGGAATTTCCTCACCTTTCAAGGCTGGCACGCAGGCTGCTCTGCATACCTGCAACTAGCGTTCCTTCAGAGAGAGTTTTTAGTGGCAGTGGACATATCTTAACACCTCTCCGTGCGCAGCTTAAGGGAGAAAATGTCAACATGTTAACATTTTTGATGTTTAACCTGCCGTAAGAGTATAAGGCTGGGCCTGGACCACCACACACAGTTCATGATTGTTTTACTTCTTCATGGTTCTTCTGATTGAACAGTTGATCTTGGTTTTACTGTTTTTAATCCCGAAAGATCAAATTGAACTGATTTTAAGGTTTTGACCTTAAAAAAAGAGTTTGTAATGGTTTACATTTATATTAATTATCTGCTTAGTTGTATTAACAGGTAACTGAAAATGGTTAAAAAATATATACTTGAACTGTGCTCTGCTGCTTTTCAGTTCTGAATTGTGTTGCACTTGAAAAATTAAACTTAACTGAATTGATTTGATTGAGTTGTTCACTTGAGCCCCACCAGACATGAAGGTGTTGACTGATCAACAGCATACCAGTGTTAATTTTGACAAGAATTTTAAATTTCTTTTTAGTCCTAGTCACTCACCAAAGACTGAATTTAGTTAAACTCACATTTTAGTCTTCTAGTTTTGTTTTATTTTAGTTAAAATTTAGTCAGTGGAAATCAGTATTAGTTTTAGTCTCATTTTAGTCTTTTTAAGTAATTTGACAGTTTTGTTATACTGTAATATATTTTGCAAAATGATGTTTGTCATGGTAGTAAAAACTCCATCGTAAGCATACCTTTAACTATAATTAAAGCTAAACACATATATGTGTTTAGTCATTTAAACTAAGAATATACCATATTACTCTTGTATAATAAAAAAATATCTCAGGTCTGTTCTTCACAAGTTCTTGTTTATTTTCTGTATATTTGAACAAATGACTTACAACTTGCAAGAATAAAACTCAAATCCTCTTAAGACAGAGATACTCAGTGTGCAGGTGGCTCACATGGATGATGGTAGTTTATAACAATATGATAAAACAGCCAATAGATTTTTTTCAATCTGCTACATAAACATACAGTGAACACTGCAGTACAAAAACACAAACATCTGCATTATACTTCTCCCTTCACCTTAATAATTAAGGTGAAGGGAGAAGTATTAATTAAGGCTTCATTAATGGCGTTTCCTAAAGGGGGTACTGTCAAACCTGGCAACGCAGCCCGTTTACGGCATTGTTTACAACACCGTCACACTTGACTGCAGCGCACGTTTGGAGCCAGGTTACGTTAGCTCCGCTAGCCAGCGTGAGATGCCTCACTGTGATCGCAACAACGAACTACAAATACAACATGAAGAAAGTTAAGGACATGCATGCCAGCTTCCAGTCATCCCAGTATGAAGGTAAATATAGAAAAAGGAAAACAATCGCGGCACTGAGGATGTTGTAATCCAGATTGTCCTGCCGGCCAGCTTGTCCTGCCGGCCAGCTTCATCTTCTTCGTCACGTTTTTACTCGTCAGTTGATAATGACCAGAGATTTCGTTTTAATTTTTGTTGTCAGTACTTCTTAAATTTACGTTCTCGTCACTAATTAGTCACGGAATAAAGGGTCGTCAACGAAAAGTTTTCGTTTTGATAAAATTAACACTGCAGCACAGTGGTAGTCATTGATTTTGATTAAGCATTTTGCGCCACCTACTGGACTAAAGTAAGCACTACTCCTCTGCATTACACAGACATAAAGTGAAGACAGGCTCCGCTGTACCCCGCTTCTAAAAGGGTTAATCTGATGACGGGAAAGACAAACAAGATGTTGACAACCCGACGTCTTTATTATCGTGATAATATCGTTAATCGCGATAATTTGTGCCACAATAATCGTCACATGAAATTTTTATATCGTCCCATCCCTAGTCAAGACTTATGTGTAGGTATCATTAGGTTATACAGTGGCATACAAAACTTTGGGCACCTCAAAGCATGCAAGCTTTCAGATGACTGTTAACACAGTCTCAGACCTCAGTAAGCTTGTTAGGACTATGTTCACAGTCATTGCTAGGAAAGGCCAGGTGATACAAATTTCAAAGCTTTATAAATACCCTGACTTCTGAAACCTTGCCCCAACAATCAGCAGCCCTGGGCTCATCTAAACAGCTGCTTAGCACTATAAAAACTAAAATAACTGATGCCCATGTAGCATATATGATAGAAAAATTAATAATTATGCTGAATATGCTAACTAGAGATCTGGATAATTGGCTAGTTGTCAGAAGATATAAGCTCGGCTCAAAGAGGAAGTGAACAGTGGTGAATCACACAGAGACAGAAATACTGCTTGGTATAAATGGTACCATGTATTAGAATTATTAAACAAAATAAATAAAACAATATTTAACAAAAGTAGAAATGTTTAACAAAATAAATAAACAAACAATATTTAACAAAAATAAATCACATTCCTTTGAATGGCCATTCAGTTTTCTTTGAAGACACTGAGTATATGTATGCGTGGATTTCACAGTTTCACAGATACTTTAGCCCCAGCACAATACAAGCAACCCATAGAAATCCCACCCCAAGCTCATACAACCCACTTCCAGGTTATGGAAAACAGTCCAGGTGAGTCGTCAATAGTTTCAGTTCAGTTGGTTGCAGTGATTGGTGTGTTGGTGGGTGAATGAGGGCAACAAGATGAGCAAAGTTCCTTATAGGTTTCAGAAAAGAGTCTATAGGCTGCAAGGAGCCTCCTACCCGGACCGGCAGGAGTGAGGTAGAGGGTGGCTGTGGTTCAGTGAAGGTTTCCTTCCTTTGTAGCTCGCCATCAACCTGGCCTGTGTGTAATACAGGACCATTCATTAAAGTTCACTGTGTACACATTATCAATTCTCATTCCACTGCATACATACATACATACATACATACTAATTGCCTGATAAATAAATAAACATCAATTGCATAGCATATCAAAGACTGTCAAGTAGTGTTATCCACGAGTGAGCCGCGAAGCTAATCATCCCATTAAAACACATGGAGACGGCTAAGCTAGCGCCACACACACACAATCAACACTCACCAGCTCGCTGTAAGCTACAACCTCGGACCGCGGACACAGCGGTAAATGGATAAAACCTCGGACACACTCAGAACAGACTCAGCGGTAAGCGGCTCCTTAAAGTTAAGAGTTGTTACGGTAGGCATAAAGCATTATATCACTAAAAAACTTGTGCCAAACAATTCCAAACTGACCTGCAGCAACTCCGTTCTGACCGTGGCTCGGCAGCAGCGAGCTACTTCCTGCCCTCCCCCATATACTGTACTGATTGGCGGCAAGCGGTTGATGGTGACATGACGTGACGCGACGTAACGTGCTGCATTTTGCACCTGGGTTACACCCACAAAGCAGGAGAAGACTATAAAAAGATGGCAAAGTGTTTTCAGGGAGCTGTTTCCTCAGTTCGTAATATAATTAAGACATGGCAGTTAACAGCAACTGTGGCAGTCAAGTTGAGCTCTGGAAGATCAAGAAAACTTGTTTGACTGCAAAAGATCTGCAGGAAGATTTATCAGACTCTGGAGTGGTGGTGCACTGTTCTACTGTGCGGTGACACCTGTATACCTTTATGGAGGAGTCATCAGAAGAAAACCTTTCCTGCGTCCTCACCACAAAATTCAGCACCAGAGGTTTGCAGAGGAACATCTAAACAAGACTGATGATTTTTGGAAAGGAGTCCCATGGAGTGATGAAGTTATAGTAAAACTGTTTGGACACAGTGTCATTACACAGGTAGAGGGAGGAATGGATTCAGTTCCAGCAAATTCTGGGAGCAAACATCACACCAAAAAAAAGCTAAAGATGAAGAGAGGATGGCTTCTACAACAGGACAATTATCCTAAACACACCTCTAAATCCATAATGGTCCACCTCAAGAGCTTTTCCATGGCCCTCACAGTCCCCTGACCTAAACATCATTGAAAATCTGTGGATAGACCTCGAAAGAGCAGTGCATGTAAGATGGCCCAAGAATCACACAGAGCAAGAGGACTTTTGCAAGAAGAATGGGTGAAAATCCCCCAAACAAGAACTGAAAGACTGGTTACAAAAAGTGTTTAGAAGCTTTGATACTTGCCAAAGGGGGTGCTACTAAGTACTGACCATGCAAGATGTGCAAACTTTTGCTTCAGGCCCTTTTCCTTTTTTGTTATTTTGAAACAGTAAAAAATTGAAATGAAAAAAGAACTCTCGAAGAAATGTTTCTAACTTATCAGGTCTTCCTTTACTTGCTTAGCTATACACAGTAAATACAATTTTGACCAGGCGTGCCCAAACATTTGCATGCAACTGTACAACATAAAGTCCCTCTGCTGTACAATATTAGAGAAAATTAAAGGTAAAGTCACCTCCATCGTCACTATGAAATACTGCAGATGGAAATTTTCTTTCATGCCTTGAATGACCAGTGAAGAGAAGGTTTTCATAAATTTTTGGCAAACCTTTTTAAAAAATGATTTTATTTAATTGATTTTTTTTTTTTTTTTCAGATCTAAAGGAACTGTCTACGTCGTACAGTCAGTGATGTAGGTTTCATTTTGCTTTGGATATTATGTGGTCATAGGGTCAGTCTGGATTCCTTAGGTATTTTCAGCAAACCCATAGAAAATAATTTTTAATGACAGTTTAAATATGAGGAAATCGTTTTATAGGTGTTAAAATTCAGTCTTGCCTTTGGGAGTAACCCTCCTTTTAATTTTCTCAAGAATAATGGTCATAGTCAGGGTCACTGTGAACAGGATTTCAGTAAAAATTTCTGCAAACCTCTTCACAAAAAGTTTTCTATGAAAGTCAAAATGTGCAATATTTTGCAATTTATTGACTTTTTCTTTAATGTCCTTTATTATTGTACATTGATATGTTTTCAAACTTTGCCACAGTCACTAACATTCTGAGCAGAATTTATTTGAGATTCTCAGCAAACCCATCATGGAAATAGTTTATTGTTTTGTCACAGGAAGAAAAAGAGGGAATTTTAAGTTTTTCATTGTCATATGCATAACAATTACAGTGAAGCAGACCAACAATCCTCATACAAATATAATAAATAAAATTATTCATTAAAATCTATGACATAAGTGTGTTCAATGTTTTAACGTTTAACCATGTAGAATAGAATATATATACTGTATATATATATATATACACACACACACACACACATATATATATATATATATATATATATATACATTTAGAATAACATTTACTTGTGGTAGACAGGGAATGCACATATAAGCTTTGATAGATAAATAGCTTATGTATACACACACACACACACACACACACACACACACACACATACGTATACACACATAATCTATATTTAGAACTTACAGAGGAGAGTAAGTAGTATAAAAGTAGTGTAAAGGTGAAGTGACATCCACGTATTAGTGTGGTATGACAACAGTCTCACAGTGATGAGCTTGAGAGCTCAGGAGTTGCGCCTAATGGCATATGGGATGAAGCTGCTTGGTGTAGAGGTCCTCCATGGACGGCAGCTCCGTCCTTGTGATGTTCTGAGCATCTGTTATCTAAATTAATGTCGTTGTAAGCTATTATCATTGCTGTCTGCCCTGCATCTCTCTCTGGCTCTGTCTCAACTTCTCTCTCTGTCTCTGTCTCTCTTTATGTCTTTTAAGCCCCTTTTACACTGCCAGATTTTCCACAAATGTTCGGCTGATCTGCCGGCCAGCTGCGAGCGTTTAGATACACAGAGCCGGATTGGCGAGTTGATCCAAGGTGCCCAATTTTCCGCCTCGTAGGGTAGTCATATTGGCGGAACGGTTTTGATCTAAACAGAGCGAGGCGGCTTTCCGCCTCGGGAGGGGCTGTTGATGACTTGTGGGAGGGGCTGTTGATGACGCTGCAGGTTCGACCCACTGGCGTGGACTTCAAAACAGGGAACAGCTGACAGCAGGAATGAGTATCTAGCAGCACTAGGGAAATGCAAACCAGAAGATGAGCAACTGGGGAGATAAAGAATTGCATGCCCTCCTTGCCCTCGCTAACGAGAAGACCATTAACCGTCAGATGACAGGAACCGTGAAGCACGGGCAGATGTACGAGAGAATCGCCGAAGGACTGACCAGCCGCGGCTTTCCTTGGTACGTCAATGTTTACGTCACACGCTGAGCTGAGCGTTCTGTTACTAGCTCACACCCCCCATTGCCTCGAAAAAGGCGCATTCTGTATAAACAAAAGTAGGCAGGCGGCAATTTGCCGCACTCCCCGATTTTGTTTATACTGCCAATGCGGAAAGAAGACGGATTTGGCTTTCCTGCAAATTTGCACAATTCCTGTGTAAAAGATAAGATAAGTTAAGATAAGATAAGATAAACTTTATTGATCCCACACTGGGGAAATTCACATGTCACAGCAGCTCAAAGTACAGACAGAAAGTCAAGAGTGGACAGTGTATTATAAAAAATTAAATAAAGACTAAAATAGAAAATATGTATGTTAAAAATATACAAAAAAATATATTTTAAAAAGTAAGGCACTTTTGAGAATGAGTATTAACAGAATTTACAGTTTATATACATATATACAAAAAATATTTAGATGAGGAATATTGCACAGAATGTGTTGATGCACAGAGTCTAAGCAGTCATGCAGCAGACATGACAGTGCTACATTTGGTGTTGTCAGATGTTGCTGCTGAAGAGTCTGACAGCTGACGGGATGAACGACCTGCGGTAGCGCTCCTTCTTGCACTGTGGGTGCAGCAGTCTACCGCTGAATGAGCTGCTCAGTGCACAGAGAGTCTCATGCAGGGGGTGAGAGGTGTTGTCCATGATGGATATCAGCTTTGCTAACATTCTCCTCTCACCCACCTGCTCGATGGTCTCCAGAGGACAGTCAATGACCGAGCTAGCCCTCCTGACCAGCTTGTTTAGTCTTTTTCTGTCCCTCTCCGTGCTTCCACTGCTCCAGCAGACCACTGCATACAGGATGGCAGAGGCTACCACAGTGTCATAAAAGGTCCTTAGCAGTGTCCTGCACACTCCGAAGGACCTCAGCCGCCGCAGGTTACTGTCACATACCTATATAATCATATTAACATAATATCTGTCTCTCTTTATGTCTCATTGTATCATATGGATTACTGTTAATGCATTATGCTGATCTGTTCTGTACAACATCTATTGCACGTCTGTCCGTTCTGGAAGAGAGATCACTCCTCAGTTGCTCTTCCTGAGGTTTCTACCATTTTTTTTCCCTGTTAAAGAGGTTTTTTGGGGGGAGTTTGTCCTTATCGGCTGTGAGGGTCCAAAGGACAGAGGGATGTCGTATGCTGTAAAGCCCCCTGAGGCAAATTGTGATTTGTGATATTGGGCTTTATAACTAAAATTGAATTGAAAAATTGAATTGAATTTTTTTTTTTTTAACTCTCTCTTAAGAGCCTTATGGTTGAGGGTGACTCACCAAGGGGTGATACAGTCAGGATACCCTGAATGGAGCACTTTAAGAAGTTGCAGAGTATCCTAGAGTCCATGTTGAGCCTTGGCCTCCAGAAGAAAAAGAGCCATTGTTTCACTATAGCCTCTTTTACACAGGAATTGAGCAAATTTGCAGGAAAGCCCAATCCCTCTTCTTTCCGCATTGGCAGTATAAAAACAAAATCGGGGAGTGCAGCAAATTGCCGCCTGCCTTCTTGTGTTTATACAGAATGCGCCTTTTTCGGGGCAATGGGAGGCGTGAGCTAGTAACAGAACGTGCAGCTCAGCGTGTGACGTAAACAGTGACGTACTGAGGAAAGCCGCGGCTGGTCAGTCCTTCGGCGATTCTCTCGTACATCGGCCCGTCCTTCACGTTCCCGTCATCCAACGGTTAGTAGCCTCCTCATTAGCGAGGGCAAGGAGGGCGCGCAATTCTTTATCTCCCCAGTTGCTCATCTTCTGCTTTGCGTCTCCTTAGTGCTGCTACATACTCATTCCTGCTATCAGCTGTTTCCGGGTTTGAAGTCCACGCCAGTAAGTCGAACATGCGACGTCATCAAAAGCCCCTCCCACAAGTCATCAACAGACCCTCCCAAGGCGGAAGGCCGCCTCGCTCTGTTTATACTAAAACCGTTCCGCTGATATGACTACCCTACGAGGCGGAAAATTGGGCGCCTCAGATCAACTCGCCAATCCGGCTCTGTGTGTGTAAACGCTCGCAGCTGGCCGGCAAACGGCCGAACATTCGCGGAAAATCTGGCAGTGTAAAAGGGGCTTATGTTTGTGTTGGTATGGTGAGTCAAGATCAGGCTCTGGCCGATGTGATTTCTCTGTGGAAGTTGAAGCCACTGACTCTCTCCACTGTAGCCTGTTTTGATAGTGATGGGGGCGTGTCCTTCTACAAGTTGCTTCCCGTAGTCCACAATCAGCTCCTTAGATTTGCTGATGTTGAGATTGAGGTTGTCCTGGCACCACGATGTTGGGGCTCTGATCTCCACTTTGCAGGCCATATCAGTGTCCTGCATTTAGACTGGTGATGCTCGTGTAGTTAGCAAACTAAATCATAGTACTAGAGCTGTGGGTGGTCATGCAGTTGTGCATGCATGGCCACGCAGCAGAGGATATGTCACATCAACTGAGCCACAGACAGATGACAGCTCATGTTGCCTCTGGCGAGCTAAGCAAATGGTGTGCTCTTGTATCTCTGGTACTGTTAAATGATAACGTTAAGATGTGCTGCATTCCAAATCCATACTTTCACTTCTTACTTCAAATTTGTGCTACACTGCGACAAATTTATGAGCAATAAGGTAAGTGCTAGGCACAATATTATTAGTATGTCCCAGTTGTATGGATATTCTATGCAAACATACGTACTTTGTAGGGACAGGTGCAGCATGTACTGAAATTTAAAAAAAATTTATATACATATATATATATATATATATACATACATATATATATGTGTGTGTGTGTATATATACACATACATACACATGTGTATACATATATATATATGTACATACAGTACAGGCCAAAAGTTTGGACACACCTACTCATTCAATGCGTTGTCTTTATTTTCATGACTATTTACATTGTAGATTCTCACTGAAGGCATCAAAACTATGAATGAACACATGTGGAGTTATGTACTTAACAAAAAAAGGTAAAATAACTGAAAACATGTTTTATATTCTAGTTTCTTCAAAATAGCCACCCTTTGCTCTGATTACTGCTTTGCACACTCTTGGCATTCTCTCCATGAGCTTCAAGAGGTAGTCACCTGAAATGGTTTTCCAACAGTCTTGAAGGAGTTCCCAGAGGTGTTTAGCACTTGTTGGCCCCTTTGCCTTCACTCTGCGGTCCAGCTCACCCCAAACCATCTCGATTGGGTTCAGGTCCGGTGACTGTGGAGGCCAGGTCATCTGCTGCAGCACTCCATCACTGTCCTTCTTGGTCAAATAGGTGTGTTTGGGGTCATTGTCCTGTTGAAAACTAAATGATCGTCCAACTAAACGCAAACCGGATGGGATGGCATGTCGCTGCAGGATGCTGTGGTAGCCATGCTGGTTCAGTGTGCCTTCAATTTTGAATAAATCCCCAACAGTGTCACCAGCAAAACACCCCCACACCATCATACCTCCTCCTCCATGCTTCACAGTGGGAACCAGGCATGTGGAATCCATCCGTTCACCTTTTCTGCGTCTCACAAAGACACGGCGGTTGGAACCAAAGATCTCAAATTTGGACTCATCAGACCAAAGCACAGATTTCCACTGGTCTAATGTCCATTCCTTGTGTTTCTTGGCCCAAACAAATCTCTTCTGCTTGTTGCCTCTCCTTAGCAGTGGTTTCCTAGCAGCTATTTGACCATGAAGGCCTGATTCCCGCAGTCTCCTCTTAACAGTTGTTCTAGAGATGGGTCTGCTGCTAGAACTCTGTGTGGCATTCATCTGGTCTCTGATCTGAGCTGCTGTTAACTTGCGATTTCTGAGGCTGGTGACTTGGATGAACTTATCCTCAGAAGCAGAGGTGACTCTTTGTCTTCCTTTCCTGGGTCGGTCCTCATGTGTGCCAGTTTCGTTGTAGCGCTTGATGGTTTTTGCGACTCCACTTGGGGACACATTTAAAGTTTTTGCAATTTTCCGGACTGACTGACCTTCATTTCTTAAAGTAATGATGGCCACTCGTTTTTCTTTAGTTAGCTGATTGGTTCTTGCCATAATATGAATTTTAACAGTTGTCCAATAGGGCTGTCGGCTGTGTATTAACCTGACTTCTGCACAACACAACTGATGGTCCCAACCCCATTGATAAAGCAAGAAATTCCACTAATTAACCCTGATAAGGCACACCTGTGAAGTGAAAACCATTTCAGGTGACTACCTCTTGAAGCTCATCGAGAGAATGCCAAGAGTGTGCAAAGCAGTAATCAGAGCAAAGGGTGGCTATTTTGAAGAAACTAGAATATAAAACATGTTTTCAGTTATTTCACCTTTTTTTAAGTACAAAACTCCACATGTGTTCATTCATAGTTTTGATGCCTTCAGTGAGAATCTACAATGTAAATAGTCATGAAAATAAAGAAAACGCATTGAATGAGAAGGTGTGTCCAAACTTTTGGCCTGTACTGTATATATACATATATGTATATATGTATATATATATATATATATATATATATATATATATGTGTATATATGTATATATATATATATATATATGTATATATATATATATATATATATATATATATATATATATATATATATATATATATATATGTATGTATTCCTCCAAATTGCCCCAGTTGTAAGCGTCACACTGTGTGTCAAGTTTGGCATGGACTTCCCTGTTAACCCAAGTTTCAGACTTGAGAATGTCTGTACAATAATCCTTGGTACAACAGCATTTGCCGACACAGCCAGTGACCGTGTCAATGTATTTGACACTATTGTTGACCCCTAACACATAACACTCCACAGGGCTAAAGCAATGACATAGGCCTTTTTTGCCTATAGGCAGGCAGAGGCCAAATTCAGACGTGTTCTGTTGCCACTGCTCTTAGGACACCTGGTGTTTTGGTGACATCTCCGCAGGGCTTTCCTCAAGTTGCACTGCTAAAATTCTCAGCCACAAGAAAACCAGAGTCCAGCCAAAAAGACTCACTCCTAACAATAATTTCAGTCAGCTCTTCTGGGACTTGGTTGGTGTTGGCATGTGGTGGCCGTGAGAACAGCCAATGTAAACTTCCTCGGGACATCATAAAGATGGCATTTGATTGATCATAGAATAAGATTTTGATCATCAATGGTTGTTGATCATGTAGACGCCTCTCCCCTTGGTCTTCCCCGATTCTATTGTCTGCTCTATTGTCCTTTAACATACTGTTGCTCTATTTGGATACATGATAAGATTGGAGTTGGGGGATAAAGCAACCTGTAGCATATAGTAGATCTTGTGTCAGATGTACACCACATGGATGACAGTGGTGACTTACACACAGGTTGGTATCATGTGCACACCCTCTGGACTCTTGAACCATCACCCAAGACATGCAAGCCAAAAAGAAATTATAAATTTACTGTCTACAAGACCACAATTTTACTAAACATATTCAAATGTACAGGTCATATTTGATGCATTTATTATTTCATAATACCTATAACAATTTTACTGTAGCTTTAAAATAATATTAATACATTTATAGTGGAAAAGTCACAATATACCAAGAAATATAAGATCAATCCATTGGCTGAATAAAAGAAATTCCATCAGTAGTCAATGAAAAACATTCTAATTGTTTCCTTAGTATCACAGTGAAAAGTGCAGGCTTACCCATTCAGATTTATCCAAAAAATCAAATGACACTGAATCATTAGCAGGTCAAAGAGATGTGCACACACCCACCAATGGGCTTAGTATATTCACTGAACATGCACAGTATTTTATGGATATATTTAGTTAAATAGCAGTGTTGTACAAGTAGGAAATACACTTTACAGCTTGTATTGTTAGGGTAAACAACAGACTTTCCCAGAGTTCATTTGGATCCAGTCATACTTTGTAATTTCCTGTCATCATTCAAAAGGCTTTGAGAATCATCTATACAGTAGATACGTTTCTAAAACATAGAGATGATGCTGATGAAACCATGATATATGATAATAATTCCTTAGAAGATAGTTTAGTGATGCAATTAAAATAAAGAAAACTTGTTGATACAAAGTATGATGTCAGTGGACTCTAAGTTACTTCATGTATGATAATGATACATCTTTAAAAACCAAACCTGACACATTTCTCAGGAAACTAATTAATATGATGTTTTCAGCCTTGAAATAGTTGGAGTCACACAGCAGTAAAATGACCAAGAGACAAAACTAGGGCTGTCACGTTAACTGAGATATTGCAATACCATGCTATGGACAAGCCATCTGCAGTGGATTGCAAGAAACAACCACAACTGCTACATTCATATTTTTGACTTTATTTTCATGGGAGAGCCGAGTATTTACACCATGCCACAGAGCACTGCATGTTTTTCTTTGGTCGCCATAGGCTGAAAAATATTAAACTTTGGGTAAAGCACTGCAGATGCTTGTCACTGTCACTTCTACTCAGCTGTCCACTCACAGAGAAGGGCTGGGATAAATACCACAAAGACCAGCCATCACACTGCTATACAAAACAGCAGTGACGGAGATATTAATACTAAACCCAACAGACCAGTGGGTCCTTTCTCTCCCTACATGCTTCAGCCTTCCCTTTACCCAGAGCAAGTAGAAACTCTACCTTGGGCTGACATTTTTACTTGCACAGATATTTTGTATCATAGCAACCAGATTTCACCACGGCATCTCAGTTGAAAAACATCTGTGTCCCTCATTGCGCCTCATTGTCCTTCTGTGTTCTGCATTGTTTAACAATAAACAGGTATTTAATTTGTCTTAAAATGGTGTCATCTTTGTCATTTATAAAGCAACACTGTACCTAATAATCACCTCACAATAAAGGTTATTCACAAAGCACCAAAATTAGGATAAATGGAGGAGGCTAATTTTCATAAAAATAACAAAAAATGGTGGTATAGTGCATATCACACTGTTGGGTCATCCTTAATCACCGCAGGGGAAATTCCAGCACCATGACAGCCCTAGATAAAATGAAAGACGACACTGTCCACTGAGATGACACTACCCATCTTAGTGAACCATATTGAGTGCCATTTGGTTGCATAGTAAGGAATCATGTAATCTATCAGCTGACTCCCTTCCATTAATCGGCTGATCCATCAGTTGACTCGGTTTGTTGAGATCCTCTGATGTAGCAGGGATGTGAACTAATGCTATGCCTAATTTTTGGCTGTGATACTAAAACAACACTTTTTTTTGATACATTACTTTTACAAATATGAACATGTTTTTTTTACAAAATGTTTTTAGAAACTGAGGATCTCAAATGGTGAATGTTTAATACAAGCAGCCATACTAGAACTTCTGCTTGATGCTGGGTTATGAAAACCCAGCTCAGTATCCCTAGGAAATGTGTTCATACTGGCTAAATCAGCAGCATTTCTTCCTAAAACCCATTTACACAGTTGTTCTCTTATTTGGGATTTGTTCTCAGGTTAAAAACAGAATAATAGTGTCATAGGATCAAAACTGCAATATTTTTACATTTTATGTTTTTGAGTAATTATTTTACAAAGCATTATGTAGCACTGTCTTGCATCCCATTAATTTTTTTGTGTGTGTTATTTTATATTCACTCCTGAAGCTGCTGAATATGACATCTTGTTTGATGTTTGCTGTCTGCACAAGGCAGAAGCATATCCACTTCAAAAGTATTGTAAGTTGTTTGTTTTTTTTTTTAATGTTTGAAGTCATGTGGGATGAGAACGTGTTGGTGCTCCACCCTCTTCAGACTTGCATTTAAACATTCATGTGTTGTGTCTCATCAAGTGTGTTAATTTTACCTATGTTCATGTTTAGTGTTACATGTTTTTTAATGTCATGCCTTTGTTTACTTTCATGTTAAGACTTTTGATGTCATGTGCATTTTATGTTAAGTTAAAGTCACTCATGTCTAGTCTTGTCATGCACTTCCTGTTTTATTTTGTGCTTACCTTTTCCCTCTTGTTTCAGACCCTGACTTCCTCCCTTTGTGTGAATTTCCCGCCACTTTTTTTTTTGATGGCGCTGGGGGCGCTACTCTGCCAGAGCAACTCCTGACACGGCTCTGACTGTGTTTGTGTTTTATGTGGATTTCGTGGTTTTGAGTGTGTTTTTGTGAAAATGGACTGCTTCAGTGGACAGCTAACAACAACAGCACTTTATTTGCTCTGCCTCTGGCTCGTTTTAACAACTCTATGGCCAGTTAACCGACTTTGTTTGGCACAGCCATTCACCACCACCACAGGTAGGCTCACGTATTCACGGAGCTACCTGTTGGAGCTCGGCCACCATCTGCCGGTGCCAACATCCATACCCCTCCTCACTGACAATATCCCTCGTCAGATATTTTGCAATCAGAAGCGAAAACACATCCGGAGGAAGAGAGGGTCCAGAGGAGGCATAAGGAACAGACTGAGGAGGAGAGGCAGCCGGCTACCGTTACCTGCCATTGCGCTGTCAAATGTACGATCGCTTCGGAATAAGACAGATGAACTTTCCACCCTCCTACAGTTCGAACAGGACTACTGACAGACCAGCCTCTTCTGCTTCACGGAAACCTGGCTTACCGAGGACACAGACCTGCAACTAGATGGCTTCAACATCATTCGCTTTGACCGGGACGCAGCGAGAACCAGGAAATCGATTGGGGGTGGGCTTTGTATGACTGTCAACAGAAAGTGGGCTACAAACGTTACAGTGAGAGAGACCGAGAGCTGTAAGCACTACGAGCTGCTGACAGTGTCTTTCAGACCGCATTATTTACCCCGAGAGTTCTCCCAGCTGACTGTGATTTTAGCATATGTCCCAGGACCGGATTTTAACACGGCGGCAGAGCGGATAGCTGACAGCTATCACAGAGCTGTCAATCAGACTGAAGCGCAGCCTGTGTTTCTCCTGGGGGATTTTAATCGCTGTGACGTCACATCACATCTGCCCGATCTGGAACAATACGTCACCACTCCCACCAGAATGAACAATATACTGGACCTATGCTATGGAAATATCCCAAACGCCTATGTATCAAAACCACGCCCCCCTCTCGGCCGGTCAGACCACAACGTCATCCTTCTGCTACCCAAATACAAATCACACCTTAAAACAGGAGAGACAATAAAAAAAACCATTAAAGTCTGGAACAATGAAGCAACTGAAACACTCAGAGGTTGCTTCGAGCTCACAGACTGGGACTTGTTTTTCAATGACTGTGGCAGGGATTTGAATTCATTGACAGATGTACTGACCTCATATATCTCATTCTGTGAGGACACTGTCACTCCCACCAAAAATATAACTATCTACCCTAACAATAAAAAATGGTTCACCAAAGACATGAAACTCTGCCTGACCCAGAAGAAAAGAGCATTTCTTCAGGGGGACAAGCAGAAGGTGAAAGAACTGGAGAAGGAGTTCAGAAGGCAGTCTGCCCTTGCAAAAAACAATTATAGGAAAAAAGTAGAGGAAAAATTAACATCTGGGAATGTGAGGGAGGCATGGCAGGGATTAAACATCATGATGGGCCGTGTCACCAAACCAGCTGCAACTGGCTGCACAGACCCTGCCTCTTTTGCAGAAGAACTGAACATTTTCTTCAGCAGGTTCAACCAAAACACAGCATCAGAAAGTTTCAGTTTTAGCTGCCAGACTCTGGTTGTGCTCCCAACCAGTGGAAGGAGTCCTTAATCATTCCCATCCCCAAAAAAGCACGTGCTAAGGACACTAAAGACTTCAGGCCAGTGGCCCTCACATCAGTCCTGTGCAAATGCATGGAGAGAGTTGTGTGTGATTTAATGTCACATATGCTGTCCGACAAACTGGATCCTCTCCAGTTTGCTTACAGAGCAAAACGAGGTGTAGAGGACGCAAGCCTGTCTCTTTTAAACACAGTTGTGAAAAACATGGACTCTGCACGACCACATACTCGGATTTTATTTATGGACTTCTCCTCTGCTTTTAATACTGTAAACATTGACACTCTGCTGCACTGCCTCCTTAACCTACAGATCCACCCAACATTGATTTTATGGATAAAAGACTTTCTAATGGCAAGACCACAGCAGGTGTTTTTAAATGGTTTTAAATCCAGTAAACTGGTTTTAAACACAGGGCTCCCACAGGGTTGTGTTTTATCCCCCATTCTGTTCTCTGCCTACACTAACACCATCACCTGTAGCAGGGAGGGAATGAGTCTTTTTAAATATGCCGATGACATGGCCTTGGTAGCCAACATGGACAGTCTGGAGGCTCCCACCCAGTACCAACTAGTAGTCAATGAACTGGTCACAACTTTCAGAGAGAAATCACTGGAATTGAATATCCTAAAGACAAAGGAGTTGTGTTGTGTGGGCAGAGACAGAACAGCAATAACATCTCAGCTTTTTAAACCTCTGTCTATTCAGGGAGAACAGGTTGAACAGGTGGAGTGTTTTAAGTATTTAGGGACGCTGATGGACACCCGCCTGTCCTTCCAAACACACTCTGACACCATCTACAACAAAGCACTCCAGCGTCTCCATCTTCTCAGGAAGCTGAGGCATTTTAACGTCAGTAAAAAGATCTTAACAATGGTTTACCGGTCACTCATAGAATCCATTCTCACCTTCAATATTACATCTTGGTACAACTTCCTCACCAGCAAACAGAAGACAAAACTATCACGCATCACAGATCAAGCCAGCAAAATAATCGGTTCAACGCAAACTCCACTGTCCCACCTGTATGAGCGCTCTGTGATCAGGAAAGCCATCCTGATCACAGAGGAACCGTCTCACCCCCTCCATCACTCATTCACCCTCCTCCCATCAGGCAGGAGATACAAAGTCCCACTGGCCAGAAAATCAACCTACAAAAAATCATTCATTCCATCTGCAGTCACAGCCCTCAACAGCAGAGGAATTCCAATTTCAGGAAGCCAAGGACCTGCTGCTGGTCCTTTCCTTTCTTTTAAGTAGTAATGTTGTTGTAATGTTGTCTTTTTAATATTAGTATTAATGTTTTTAATGCATTCTGTGTGTGTGTGTATGCATATGTATGTGTGAAAAGTGATGTGAGCCCTGTCAAAGAAAAATTTCTGACACCCTTTGGGTCAGACAAATAAAGATCTATCTATCTATCTATCTATCACTGTGATAGTCTACCCCGCCCCTGATTGGTTTCACCTGTTCTCCCCTACCTCATGTATAAATAGTCCCTTGGTGTTTCTCAATTGCAAGGATCCTTCCTTGGGAGGACAGGTCCTCCCAAGGAAGGCTAGAAGTCTAGAAAGCTAGAGTCCTCCCTAGCATCCAGTGAACACACATTGGAACAGGCTAGCAAGTGTCCCCAGGTGTGCGTCGTTAGCCCTCTTGGGACTGACGGGGTTTCAGGGTACTGTGGGAATTTTGATACTCTCTAATGTTGTTGTACAGTTTGAACAAATATAAGTGGCATTTTCAGAGTCATGTGACTTTTATGGAAAATATATTTCTGGATTGTACTTAAATTGAGGCCAGCTCAAATAGTTTTATTAAAAAAGTTAATGATATTATAATACATTTTACAAAAAAAGGAAAATCCAAGCAACATAGAAATAATCTGCCTTGGTTGAACAACGAAATCATAAAATTAATGAAAAATAGAGATAATGCTCTAAAGCAATCTCTAAGAACAAGAACTACAAGTGACAGACAAATGTTTACATCACTACGAAACAAAGTCTTGAGAATGACCCGTAAATCGAAAGCAGAGTTCTACATTGAGACAATTAAAGAAGCAAATGGTAATGGAAAGCTAATATGGAACAATCTAAATAAGTTATTGAGAAGGGACAAGTCTAACTATCTCAATGATCTACAGCTCCAGGTAAATGATGAACTAACTGACAATCTAGACATTATTGTGAATCATCTTAATAGATCTTTCATTGGCTCAGTTGAGGAACTGACAAAGCACTTTAAATGCTCACATATTCCCCACAATCCTGTTGATGCAAGTAAACCAATATTTAGCATAGAAGAAATATCTGTCCCGGAGGTAATAAAAATAATCTCATCCCTAAAAAGCTCAAAGGCCAGAGATACATACGGTCTTACCAGTGACTTTTTAAAGACCCATAAAGAGGTTCTTGCTGACCCAATTGCACATCTTGTAAATCTATCCATAAAACAAGGAATGGTACCATCAACGTGGAAGATTGCTAGGGTCACCCCAGTCTTTAAGGCTGGGGATAAGACAAAATCTGAGAAGTATCGACCAATAAGTATCTTACCGATGATTTCCAAAGTAGCAGAGAAATGGGTTACCACAAAATTGACAGAACACTTAAATAATGGTTATGCCACCCTGCACCCAATGCAGTTTGGATTCAGGAAATTTCATTCAACAGAGACAGCCACTTGCTATTTCCTAGAAAACTTAAAGAGCCTGTTGGATCAGGGCGGCTTTGTAGCAGCTGTATTTCTTGATCTAAAGTGTGCTTTTGATACCATTAATCATGATTTACTTATTGCTAAATTAACTCATTTCAACTTTTCAAATAGCGCCCTCTGCTGGATGAAATCATACCTGTCGGAGAGAAAACAGGCAGTCCAAATTGGTGATTCGTTATCTTCATATCTCACTTGTTCTGCTGGAGTACCACAGGGCTCAATATTGGGTCCTGTCTTATTTAGCCTGTATGTCAATAACTTACCAGATGTCTGTAGAAATATAAAAATGCAATTATATGCTGACAACACTGTATTATACTGTCATGCCAACTCAATTCAAGAATCTGCTGCAATACTCTCAGGAGCCATGGTGCCAGTGTCCCATTGGCTCCAAAACTGTTGTCTACACTTGAATACAAAAAAAACGGTCTGTATGTACTTCTCTCGACAGCCAACAGAGGGACAGCAACCATCAGTCATTGTGGGTGGAGAGAGACTTGATGTGGTCGAACATTTTAAGTACCTCGGGGTAAATTTTGACTCTAATCTTAATTTTAAGCAGCATGTTAAAGCAGTCAAGAATACAATCAAATTTAACCTATCAAATTTCAAACATAAAAGACCCTTCCTGACTACGGAGTCAGCAAAGACCTATATGCATGCAATGATATTTACCCACATTTCTTACTGTTACACAACATGGTCACATACATCTGAGAGAGTACTTTAAAACCAATCAAGTCCCTCTTCAAGAGAACACTTAAAACTTTAGACAAAAAACCTATAAATTACCATTATTGTAAAATTACCAATAAGTACAAAATCTTGGACTTTGATAGCTACCAGTTGTTTTTGGATGTTTGTCTCATTTATAAGGTTCTGAATGGCTTAGCCCCTCCACCACTACAGGACTTCATAAAGAAAAAATCCTCTAGAGTAAACACCAGAGCACTGAGTAGAGGAGACTGTGATGTACAACGGCGCAGGACTAAATTTGGCCAAATGGTGGTGTCCATTAGAGGAACGCAGTCCTGGAACTCACTGGCAGCTCATGTTAGAAGCTGTCACAACTACACCACCTTTAAAAAGACCCTTAAGCAGTGGTTAATAACAAATCAGACCTGCTCTCATGAGTAACCTTTTTGTCTTTTCTATGTGAACCGAAACTTATTCTGTGGGATCTTTGCATGTTTTATCTATTTGTCATAGTGTATTTGTGTATGTATAATGTATTTTCTCTATGTTTTTAAACACCTGCCTTAGGACAACGGATTAAAATTAGCATTTATGCTAACTCCGGCATATTTACGTTGATGCTTCTGCTGACATGTCAATTAATATGCATTGTCCTAATCAAATTAAAAAAAAAATAATAATAATAATAATAAAAATCAGGTCAGCTAAATGACATTTTTGTAAAAGGTGTTTTAGAATTCCTCTACAATGCATAAAAACTGACCTTACCCATTGTGCTGAATGTTTAGGTCAGTTGATGTGTTTCTGTAAAGTCTTATGAATATATGAAGCATTAACACTTTCATCTGCTCAATTGATTTGGACAATTAAATAGCTATTTATAAAATGTGTCCTGATGTTTTGGGAAGAGTTGGCAGTGAGAGGGTTAATCCTTCTTTACACTGAATATGCAAAAGGTGCTGTAGAGGCCAGGTAAAGCCCCCCCCACACACATTCACACCCTAATCCCTTTTCAGAGTGCAGTGAACACAACAACTGAACAAAGTCCTGAATCACCACAGCATCTACAGTGTATAAACAGACTTACACACAGAATCACACTGTGATTCCAAAGTGTTCCAGATTTTATGTGTGTACCACCAACAATGCAGTTACAGTAATATGAATAGCGGATCTGATCTGATGAGTCGAGCTGATCTGAAACAGCTGACTGCCTGACATTATGAGGTTTCTGACTTTTTTTTCATGCTTGTACAATAAAAACTCCTGACGACATTAATCCAAATAAATGACATATTTATATTAGTCCTGCCGAGCTCTGCTGGCGCAGGTTTCATTAAAGAGGCCCCGCCCTCACCTCCACCAAATCGTGTGCAGTGCATTGTGGGGATTTTATACCTGCAAAGGATCCACACAAGCATCCTCCGAATTTGACTGAAAGAAGGACTCAGTCCTTCGTGGAATTCGGGAGGATCCTTGACATTGGAACAGTCCTTCGGCGGAGGTCGATGACGTAGCATCCTTCAAATCCGCCCATTTGAGGATCCTTCCTTGCAATTGAGAAACACCTCCTGTCTCCCTTTGTCTTATTGTCAGTTCGTCTTGTTCCGTCTATAATTGTGTCGTGACATTCCAGCCAGGTTTCTATGTCATGTTTAAGCTTGTGATAAATTTTTGATGCTCCTTGTGAGAGCCTTTTGTTATTTGTATTTCTGACCCTCCTTGTGAGCGCTTTTTGTTATTAGTATTTTGATCCTCCTTGCAAGTGTTTTGTTTTTGAACTGTCAGCCAAGTAAAAGACTTTTGGTAAACTACTTTGAGTTTTGAGTCGTGCATTTGAGTCCACCAGTTCTGTGTCTGAGTTTGTTACATCATGACTTAATTCTCTTAACTTTTCTTTCTCCTCCTCTTCAGTTTCTGTGTGTGCACATGGCCCTGCAGTCTAATGCCCCTTTATGGGGATTTGCAGCCATTTAGTTATGCTAGTTAGTTATCCACTGGCATGTGCTGTCAACTTATGAAGACAAGAGGATTCATCATTATAGACAATTATAAGGTTTAAAAAAACATGTCATGAATCTGATGTAGACTTTTCTTAGGAACGTTCATAAGAAAATTTTTAAGAAAAAAAATCAAGGAGATACTGGTGAATAAGGCCCTTTATGTAGCAAGACCTAATATCACCACACTGGGGTGCGTGTCCTGTTGCAATCCAGTGCTTTAAACCATAACTGAGGCCTTTCCCTATTCTTTACCAAGTTCATTAGTTACCTAACCCTAACCACACGCTGGTTACCACATGCATATACTGCATAAAGAAATCATTTGAAAAAAAAAAAAAATGCCACTGAACATTAAAAATCTCACATTAAAATTTTATACTATAAAATATATTTGAACATAAAAGGATTTGATATGTGCTTGGTCTGCTATATGTGTAAACAGAACAGACCATATGGTTTCAATTTTTATTCACTACTGGTGGACCATATGGACCTGGCCGTGGGTAGTGGCTTGTTGCCATAGAACAGGAGAGCAACAGTAAAGGAAGAAGTAAGAGAAGAGAACAACAAGGCAAAAACCGAGACCTCTGTCAGCTATCTCTTTCACATACCCAAGTTAACCTATCAGACGGTTTGGCTGCTGTTAACCAATCATTCTGCTGCTGTCAGGTTTTAATATACTTCCTTTCTCAGATAGAATCTGGAATGTACTGTCTATATCTATCTTTATAGTGCTCATACAACAGAAATAATTTAGTAATGTATACCAAGACGTCAGATCTGCCCTTTCTGACAATTATTTCAAATAGTTTGGAGTTTCTCATCATCTTTGTATTTTCATGCAGTAAATAGTGCCAGCAAGTTCAAGTGTTGTGTTGCTCACTTTTCAGGCCACACTAACAGGATGTGCAGATATTAAGTGGAAGTTGATGTTTTTTTTATCATCACAACACATTAAGCTTTGGTTACATGAAGCTATTAACACATTTTACTTTACCTACTGTGATAATATCTTGATGCTACCTGT
The DNA here is from genome assembly GCA_019142605.1 of Cephalopholis sonnerati. Classification (NCBI taxonomy): domain Eukaryota; kingdom Metazoa; phylum Chordata; class Actinopteri; order Perciformes; family Serranidae; genus Cephalopholis; species Cephalopholis sonnerati. The sequence goes on along the minus strand of JAGQAX010000014.1, from coordinate 3,087,014 downwards.
GTAAAATTTTTACCAACTCATACTTGCGTTGAATCAAGACAGTAGCAGAAAAATGACCTGAACACAATAATAGTGTCTATATCACTGTGCAAAACAACAGTTGGCACTATCAGGCAATAAAAGTAGTCAAATTACCAACCAGACTGCAGCAGCAAGCCTCCAAGGTCTGCAGACAACAAAAATGCTATCCAAAGGCTAACAGACTAACAAGCAGTTAGTCTATCTTCTGTCTGACAGTGGCACAACAATACGTGTGCTCCCAAGCTGTGTTTTAGTGTTCATTCACATACAGGCAGCAGTTTGGCATGTACACAAAGTGTCAAAGGCAGCAAGTATATGAGAGCTGTATCAGCAGCAGCTGAGTTCACTCAGGCCGGTTCAGTGTCTGGGTTTCTAATACTGAACCATCTCAGCAAGGAGCTCTTAAAGGCTGTAATGCTTCCATTATAGCCATTGCTGCTATTGCTGTAATGCTTTTGACAACTGGCAGTTAGTTTGGTAACATGAAGCTCTGTGTAAGTTCAATCAGAAAGACCCTCTCTGTGCTCACCCTTTCACATTTCTCTCTGTCCCACTCTCACTTCTCCCTCTAATCAGCTGACTATGGGTGTTCACTCCTCTAGTTATCCAATCACACTTTTCCACGATCTCTCAGCCAATCAGGATGCCACTGCAAAATTTTAAATCTGCTCTCTCCTCTGCTGCTGTCAGCCATCATTTTAGGCAAAATCTTCGCACCCTCCTCCACCCCAATCACCTCCAGCCATCGTATCCAGAGTCCAGGACAAGCTCATCAAAGGCTCATTCCTCTACTCATCCAAATCATCAGCAGTTTTCCATGTTCTCCACGTCTTCATCTCATGTCACCTTCACCACCTCTACCACCACCAGCGTCTAGACTCCGAGGGGGTTTCCCTATTCAACTATGGATTCATCACCTGCCTTAAATCAAACCATCTCTACGGGATCTAATCACCAAAGACTTTCCACATTCTTATTCATATGTTCACATGTTAATAAATATTCTTTTAACATTATAAATGGGTCTCTCTGATTGAAATATAAATGCAGAGTAGATGGAAGAAGTAAAGAGCCTTTGTCAGTGTAGGACATTAGAAGCATGTGGCTATTTCCTGGAGGTAGTATTTTTCAGTGTAGACCTCGTGAGTGTCAACCTTGTTCATGTTTTGGCAACACTAGCATCAAATTCAAATGCCTCTACCTGACTGGACATAACGCCAACCAACAAACATCATATTGTGTCAGTTTTTCCCCAATGAAGATGTCCTTCCATGCACTGTGCATCAGCAAACATGTGTGACTTACTTATTTAAAGAACTGCTTGCCCTGGCTCTATGTATGCGAAGTTTTGCACACTTGCTGTACCTGGAGCCTTTTTTTCATTGGTCAAAAGGTATACAGTGTTTAGTCTATGGCTAAAATAGATGCTGATGTCTTTTTGCTTCCGTTTTCCCCTCAATCAGCAGTCAACATAGATGAAGAAAGCCTCATTTACAAGGTGATGGAAATGATTTGAACTTATGAAAACTACATCGGTTATGAATGAAAAATTTTGACACTTAGTTGAGGAGGGAGAAATCACAATGGTACGAACAAAAAATCTCATCCCCCTCTGTGACAGCTCTGCTAGTAAATCTGGTAATTTTTTGTGCTCCATCTGCCAGAGTTCGCTTACTCCATGTATGTTAGGAAAAGGTGTGAGGCTGGCCTGTAAACTGTACCCCTGCAGACACTGCAAGGCGGGAGGTACCCTGCAGTCTAAACGGCCCCGCGCCCCCATTTGTCAACAACTATTATGATGAGAATTTTGTAAATGTTTTCTTTTTTTTTTTTAAATTACAATTACACAGGGTGCTCATCATTGTATTGTCTGGGCCCCAGGGCACGGGCCCTCAATCCCCGAAAGTTTCAACATCAGGATAAAGACAGCCAAGGCACCAGACCCCCAACAGCTTCAGTGTCAGGTGAGAGAGAGCCCACATGTTTCACTTACAGTTCTTATCACTGCTCACTGCTGGAGAGAGCAGTTAAACCAGGGAAGTTTTTTTTCAAGCCATTATTCCTTTGCTACAGTTACACCCCTATTTCACTGCCTGTTGCAACCATGTATCACAACATTCATGTCAATATCAAACATTCTTCTGGAATTTAAGACAAAGATGTAACCTCAGGAGAAGGTCTATACACTTGTCACTTAAGGACCGTATGTAAATGTTTAAGTTGTGTTCACACAGACCAGGGCATTCAGAGTAAACCAAAGGAGATAATTGGACCATGCATTTATCCCAGGTCTTTAAGAATCTACTTCATAGGCATACAGAGATGAAAGGAAAAAAAAGACTAACGAAAGAACTGGAAATCTTGGTGACTTCTGTTACTAGCCTGATTGTGAGCCAGCACAAGTCATAGCTAACACCTGTGCCATCACCACATTGGCTAGAGGCAGCGAATAAACACAGACTGCACCAGTGCCAGACCTAGCACATCTGGTGCCCTTGGAAAACCCCCTAATTACTGCAGGCCGGAATCAAGCCCATGGCCGCTGCAGCAAGTACACCGCATTTTGTACATGGAGTGCCTGCTCTACCCACTAAGCCACCAAGCATCCTGTTTTCATTGTTTCTTGCTCTAAAGCTCTCCACTCCACCATACCCATACCCATAGGTAGTACCCCTGCTACTAACCAGCTAGCTATTAGCATTAGATCTTTGGATCATTTTCTCCTTATGTTACATGCTTTTAATAAAAAACAATTCTGGGGTTAGGGGTGCAATTTGGCCTGGTGTGGACCTGAATCTTGCAGTCTAAACAGTTTGAGTTTTATTTTTCTCTGTTGTTCTGCCTGTTGTGTTCTTGGTACAATCGCAACATTAATACCAGGGGTCGGCAACCTTTTTGATATGAAGTGCCATACTTTCATTTTCTTGTTAATCTTGTGTGCCATATCAATATAATGCCAATCCCTCGCTCCTCAAAATGCTTTATAAAACCATGTCCTTACTCTTTGTTGTTTGAGGCATTGGTTTTGGGCAGCAGAGCTCCTCCCTTAGAGTCAGTTCACAGCATCCTTTTTTTTTGTTTTGTTTTTGTGTGTGTGTGTTTCTTTGTCTGTGTGTGTCTGTGCCTGTGTTTGTGTCCGTCTGTGATGTCCCTTTATATCACTCTGTGTGCCCTCAAGTTTTTGCAGGTTCCTGACACAAAACTCTTACTGAGTTCTTCTTTTTCCCTGGCAGGTAGTTTGTGCAGTTAGAGTTGCAGGATGGACAACTGATCTATAGATCCAATCAGAGCTGATCAGATCACACTGATGGATGAGAGAAGCAGCTGCTGCAACAAGTGAATGCAAACTTTTAGACTCAGAGCAATAAACACCTAAGTTTTATTTTCACTTTCACTCCCTCTGTGTCCAGAGTACATGTACAATGAATAACTGAACAGTAGACTAAAGATATTCTTACAGCATTCCTAGAAAATGGTCCAGCTCCAACAGAAAATCAATACACGGCAGTATATGATGTTATAGTAAAGGGCCACCACAAATAAATGAATGTGTGTGAAACCCTGCACTTAAAAATTTGAGAAAATTCTTTTGCGTACTAACTGCTAGTGTGCCATTAGTTGAGCTACGGCATGCCAATGAAAGCACTCGAGCCCAAGGTTGCTGACCCCTGGTTTACGCTTAGCCACATGGAAAACTGCAATCAGATGCAGAAAAATAGCAAATGGCACTAAGCTGCAAAACTTTACAGGTGTGTTTGTGTTGTAATACCGTTAGCATGTTTTGTGAATTGAGATGCGGCAGATAGCGGTTGCAAGTAATCCAATCTTTGCGAATTTGCCCCTGAGCACAGTTAATCAAAACTGGATTGGGTTACACAGCTAATATAGAGGGTACCTCTTTCTGGACTGTCCTTTTCTCTGTTCCCTCCAAAAACAAAGGTTACAATATTGTAACCCTAGTTTTACTAGTACACAGGGAGCCCTCCACTGAACTCTTTGGGTAATACTGATTTGCTCACTGAAATTTGCCTGAATGTAGCCAGACAATCTGGACATGCCTACCTGAATACGCACGGAGCCAAAGAGACAAGAAAAGACAAGCAATGGAGACCCTGTACACCACATTTCCTTGAACATCAAGGAGCACAGGAATATGTAGGTGTATCATGCCCAGAGGAGAGTTAAGTGCAGCACAGCTGACATACACCTAACACGGGCAGGGTGTAGACCATGACAGTCACACACATATGTGCTTGACACTCACCCTGCCAAACAATGCATGTAGAGTGTGCACAGGCCCTGCCTGCCTGCCTATTAGCGTAGGAGCAAGCAGCTGGGGAGCACCAACAGGGCAGTTAGTTCACACACTCTCTTTGCTGAGGTCAGAGCAAGCAGCAAAGCTGTCTTTGAAACGCCCTCAGAGAGGAGCACTCCAGAGGCTTGTATACATTCTTCCGCAAAGCCTCAAGCACTAATGGCATTTCCCATTGTGGCATGGAGGCATGCATCACAGGGCGGATAAAGGGTGGGCAAAGACTGGTCTGTCGTCATAATCCTCGTGGCAGGAAGAGATGGCTGCTGCATACTCTTTAATGGTGGCATGACACAGCCCTCTGTCCAACTACAAAAGCACTACAACAAGGAAAGAATAGAGGTAACTGCACATGACAGGGGATCTAGCCTCCTTTCCCATACCATTGTTGGAACCCCAACCACCTTTCCTTGTAATAGGCAGTGGTGGATCCCGCTCTTACAGTGCTCTCACAGCGCTCTCACAGAGCTCGCCAGAACTGGGGTGTAGTCAGGGGCTGGGCCTCCACCATTTCAACCATTTCCTTATACTACAGCACTGAGCAGTGACCTGGGGCAACAAGAATGACTGACACATGCTCCTGTCTCACTCTCTCCACCAGGGGTGGAAATCCGCTTCATCACCTCTGGTTAAACACATGGTAGGTCACTTGTCCCAGTGGTGTTCCCTTTAACAAGTGTTGTGCAGACCCCCAGTATCACATGTCATCCTGTACTGAGGGGGGAATGCTTGTACTTCTTGGCATCCAAGAACAGGCTGGAAAACCACCTCTGTAGGCTCTGCATGTGCAGCTGCCCCAGCGGTATTACTGCATAACAGTTAACAGGGTCACTGTCACACCCCTCCACAGTTTGACAACTGTGTGCTCCAGGGCAGTCTGTCTGTGTTCTGGCAAAGTAGTCCACAGCTTGTGTGCATCAAGCACAGCCCCTAGAAACTCCACCTGCTAGTGTAGTAGGGAGCTGCTCTTCTTCCAGTTCATGGCAAACCCCAACTTGGTTAGGTGTAAGATCAAGTGGGCTGTGTGACACATTGCATGTTCCATGGACTTGGCCATGAGGATGAGGTCGTTGAGATAAAAGAAGGCCCTCAAGCCATGATGTTGCAGCTGCTAAACCGCCACTTCCACACCTTTGCTGACGATGCACGGGGGAAGCTGATTGTCGGTCTGTTGCACTCGTAAGCTATCCCCCAGAGGCCATGGCAGGTTTTCCAGTTTTTCAGGGCCACCTTGACATGAAAAGCATGCATTTTTAAGTCAATAGTGGTGAACCAATTGCTCAGTTGAACCAGTAATGATGGTGATGATAGTTAGTATGAAACATCTTATAGGCAATGCATCTGTTTAGGATGTGGAAATCCAAAATGTGTCTGAACTGTCCCATTAACTTTCCCATCTTTCTGGGAACCAGGTAGTACGCAGAGTAAAACCCCTCTGTCTCTCATGAGTGGAAATAATGGAAATAGGCTGTTTCTGTAACAAGTCCTGGATTTCTGCTGAAAGGTGAGCTATCTCCACCTGGGAGGATAGTCTCTCCTCCCTGATGCCCATGAATGCTGGAGGAGCACGGCAGAACTGAAGACAGTAGCACAGTCTTTATGTCCTTTCCATCCATTCTGTTGATGCATAGTTGTCACCATCCCCCATAAAACTGTGTCAGGTGACAAACCACCAGCTATGGGGTGGCAGCTAAAAAGCTGTGATATCCCATCTTGGCCCTCTCCGCCACCAGACCCTCCATAAACAGAAAGGGGGTGGGGGGGTTACAAGGAAAGGCCGAGCCTGTGGTTAGGTCTATAAACACATCACCACGGTCTTTCCCATGAAAAATTGCAGCACCTCAGAGTTCGTCCTTATGTTTAATCCCTCTCATCTCCTGTGGAGATTGGTGAGGGAGTAACAGACGTGTATTCTTTCTATATGTTAATCAGACTTGCTATATCCAGTAAAGTGTGTCTTCTGAAAACTAATACTCAGGGTGTAGCGCACATGACTGGACACAACACCTTTAATTCCTCTTCTCTCCTGTACAGAGATTGGTGAGGGAAAAATATACACTTTTGTCAGCCAGCTACAGGACTTAAGCTTAAAATCATCATCAGCATCAGCAGCGTCATGGAAAGTTTTATGTCTTAAACAAGGCAGCAAGGAAAGTGGGGATGGCCAGAGCACCGTACTGCTTTTGATCTCTTCTCCTCTTCACTGTGTTACTAAGCTTCATCACATCTCCTTTCTTTGGATGAGGAAGCAACAGGCGGCAACTGTAAAATCTTTTCCTCTAGTTGTTTAAGGCACTGATTAGAACAGATGTTTGACCAGATAAGATCGATCCTTAAGGCCGTTCCATGATGACCGGGGCTCCCCAGAGATCATCTTGGACAGTGGTGTAGTGTGGGGTATCTGCAGGTATGTGGGGTATACCCACCTCTTTTTCTGGCTGTTTACAATATACCCACCTAGCAACCACACCACTAACCCCAGTCCTTTTTGGGGAGGAGGGTCTCAACCTGCGTGATGGGAGCCTCCTGTGACCAGACATAACACAGCTCACTGTAGCAACACCTTAAATCAGGTTATTAATTTGGCCGATGCTGCGGTCCAAAATGTATTTCTTAGATGGTGATGGGGATGGCATTTAGCTGCGGAGAAACCAGCAAACTGCCCAATACACCCAGTTTGTAAGCAGCCGAGGCTAGATGTGCTCCCAGCTGAAATATCTAGTCAGAACACTCTCTTTGTCATACAGCAGCGGTTGTAGAGGCTTCCTGTTCTCTGACCAGCCAGCTTATTGCAGAGGCAGGTGGGCCACCAGGCTGGTGAGGGGGCACATGCAGGGTTAAACTTCTCCATGCCACCCTGCACCCTGAAAAAAACCACCATACCAGCAACCAGGGCTCTTGTCTTTCAGCAACTGCTGCCAGGAAGCTTCAGTACACTGCCAGGTGTCTGGAGGAGGGGGTGAGATGAGGCCACATGAGCTGGGTGAGCCGGACCATAACAAAGATGACAGGGGCATGGGAAGCCCAACATGGCCCGCTATAGTCATCACCAGCTGGAAGTCCCAGCAGAGTGATGTTGGCGGTGGTTTCCTGCAGGACACTGATGTACTAGACATTGAAAAAACATTTTCACATTTGCAAATTAAGCTGTTGTCTCAGCCGTGATGATCAGAGGTGGCGGTGGAGTGTTGGCAGTTGGAGTGGGGGTTTCAAAGTCATTAATCGTGAACTATGCTCACTCTCATGGTGATCTCAGTGCTGTTGGTGTCTAAACTTGGGCAGCGCCCACCAGGTCTTGCAGGCTTGTGGCAACTGAACACCACTCTCTGCAAGGTCTGCACCCAAGCACTGACAAGGTTCCTGTAATGGCGAATCCATCTGTGGAGAAAGTTGATCAGTAGGCAATTGCCACTGCTAAAGAGAGCAGGGTGGTGGACAGTGTTGTGGTACTGCCTTATATACCGTGGGCTGTGCATGTATTCAGGTAGGCAATTCTTGATTGGCTGACTACATTTATGCAAATTTCAGTGGGCTTATGGCTGCTTGTATTACCAAAAGAGCCCAGTAGAGGGCAAAGCTTGTGTAAGACAGAACAGCAGTTTCAGCAGTTTTCAAGACTCTATTGCAACTGTTCAACCGCATAAATTTGCATGCCAAAGATCACCAAATTTGATTTACTACCCTTCTGTGATGGAATCTACTGACACCCATTGTTTCATTAAAATTAACTTAACAGCCTGAGATTTGGCTGGTATAAATACTGCTGCTCTTCGTTTGTGCCAAGGAGAAAAGTTGCATATTGTAGCTACGCTAACAAAGACTACCCTCAACAGTCTAACAGGTCTTCTGTCGGGTTTACAAAACCCTTTTAAAACCTACTGAATTGTGCCAAAATTACAACTGTTTTGTTACCAGCTTGTTAGGCAAATGTTGCTCATGTCCACTGTTTTTATCCCCTGGAAGACTACAAATATAATGACTCTGCTTTGATCTATAGCTTTATCCCATTCATTATTTGTTTCTCTCCATGCAACTGGAAAAAATATCGAACTGCTTTGATGCATTCCTGAGTAATTTATTTTCTCCTCTCATGGATTCTTAACCTACACTTGGCCTGATTGCCTGCTGATACTTGGTCCAAATTAACAAAGCACTACTGCAGGTTAGTGACAACAGCACTCTGCTAAACTGCACATAGATTGTTAACACAGTCTGAGAGCTTTGGTTAACTGACTGACTAGAAATGATTTGTAACTTGCCACATAACTGAATGTAATGCACGGGCTCCATAACTGAAATGTCCAAAGTGAAATCTCTGTATACTATATTTGGAAAATTGTGACTTACTTCATTGCTGTTGTACAGCCACTGGAAAATTACTCAACAGCAGATATGCTGAGAAAATATGTACAATTCAAACACTAAATCAAAGTTATTAGTAACAACTCTTTTCTTTTCCTTGAGACCGCAAATGTTAAGGTTGTATGATCATGTTTTATGTGAGAGAACACAGAAAAAAACAAACGTTATTTCGCTGATTTCTTTAAGCGAGACAATGTAGCTTTTGAGATAGGAAATAGCACTTTGTTCTCTTACAAATAAAAGGAAGTCCCAGGCAATAAATGCTTAATTCATTCAGGGATTTTGCTGTTACAGTCTTACTTGCTCTGATATGACCAGTAGCTTATGGTGGCTAATGTTAGATAGCATTAGCAAACATAGTATATAGTACATTATTAAAGCTGACAAAAGTGATTTTACTGATTTTATGACACTTTTGTATTTTAGAATTTTAGCGTGTACCTATGAATTCGCTCAATGCCTCCCCTGAATGGCAACTGCCCAATTATGGCTTAGCAACCATACCTAGGCATGGCAGGACTGATAGGACTTTTGGACTTCTCCACATGATGAAACAGAGTGTACAAGGCTTTAATAAGGACCATACCTGATATCCAAAGAGTTTGGAGGATGGTGTCTTTTTTTTTCCTTTTGTTTTCAACCAGAAACCCAAGAGCAAAGTAAGCATGCCTGGCATTTAGCTTACTTCCAACAGTAATGACCCAGACTTAATCTTGAAAATTCATGGGTAAGTAGCATATGATTAATAACATTGTGCTCAGTAATATGTTACATGAGAATAAACGCTGTGTGTGTACAGCGTGTGTACGAGCGGAAAAAACCATGTGAGAGTTGGTCCTGGATGCAACCGCATCGCTGTCTGTCTCTGTCTTAGTGTTTGTTAGATTTGGGAAATTTACACTCCTTTGTTTCTTGTAAAGCTTCTTTTTCTTTCTTGTAAAGGATCTTTAAATTGAACAAAGTGAGGTAAATAAGCAAAATAATTTGCAGCCTAATCTAAAAACTAAAAGACTTTCCTCTCAAAATATTACATACCGTAAAACTAAAATTAAAAGCCTAGTCCCAATTAAACACCTGAGCCCCTTCTCCACCGCAGGAACTTTTTTCATTTACCCGGGATTTTGAAAAACCTCGCTGCGTGAAAAAAGTACCTAGTAGAGGGGTAGGACTTTTCAGATTACCCCAAATTCTTGAGGGGTGGGGCTGTGTGCTGAAGAACACTGATAGGTGGAGCACACACTTGCAGTGTTCCACACTTCCATGTCAGTGTGGCTGCAAATTTTATTTCATTTCTACTGTAGTATTGATAAGCGCTAACGGTATTGATTCTTTCAGCGGTACTTTTACACATTTTGGTTTAATTCATTATCATCCTGCAGCCTCTCCTCTGGGCTCTGTGCTGGCGCTGAACACACACACACACACACACACACACACGCACACACGCCTACACGGCACAGTAAGCGGTGAACAGCTGAGTGGCCACGGTGGAAACAAAGTTAAGATAACTCAAAAATTACTCGGGTTGACGGTAGCTACACCCATTACTGTAAGTGACATAAACATTAGCGAGTAAGAAGCCAATACTTAATACATGTGTTCAGCAAGCATGAACATGTAGACAGCGATATTCAATATGCTCCGCCCACAGTCTCTCATCCACCGTCACTAACGTTATGTCTTACACCCTGATTTAGATAGACAACACACTAGTTCGGCTGATAGCGAATCGTTACTAATAAGCTTAAATAACAGCTGTCTGTATGTAGACTAACTTAGTTTGACTCTTATCTTAAAATACTTTTGAACTTAGCTGCTGGCTGAGACCCCCCCCCCCCCACCACCACCAGCATTAATGTTCCCACATTACCAGCCAACAAGCTGGCAGAGCTAAGTATAGGGCACATGCCGAATCATCTACGTCATCAGCCTGATTTGAATAATTTTTCCTGGAACTCTGAGGTGCAGTGGAAACGCAAACCACACAGATTACCAAGAATTCTTTTACCCAGGTACATAAGTTCCTGGAAATAAAAGTTCCTGGGAATGTTGGTGGAAAACGGGCTCTTGTCCCTTTTACCAGCCTGATACACATTTTGACTAATAAAGGCCAGTCTCAGTTAGCCTGGTCTGGTTGCCAAGTAGTTCATTATCATAAAAGTTCTCTGGATGTATAAAACCAGATTGTTGACTACCCACTTGAGCTAATATTAGTTAACTGTTTAGATCACACATACAAATATGAAGGTTTAGACTTTTGTCACAATGGAGATACAACACATCATTAGCTCAGTTAATTTTATTTTACTGAAACCTGGAGCACCAGAGAAGATCATAATCATTCAGATTTACCAGCATGACGAAAAAACAAGTGATGACTCTGTCATAAAGTCAGAATGTGTCCATCCCTTAATTACCTGGTAGGTTGAAGCAGTTGCCATTTCAGGTGGCAAAATTGATAGTTTCAGTTAAAACAAGAAAACAGTTTTGCATGTTGTTCTGTTGTAAAGGGCCCGCTGTTTAAAAAAGTCCTATGAATTTTCACTGATAAATCTTATACTGTTATTATTCGAGAAAGCTTGACAGGTAAAGCAACAGCAACTAAGCTCAGCAAGGGTCAACTGCTATTTCTGGCCACAGTGGCCATTGTTCATCAAAAGTTACATAGGCTCACTTTAAAGATTATAATTTCTTTTTCATGAGGCAATTTTAGGCTGAACGGAGTTGCATGGAAGGTAAAAAAGGTATTAAATTGTGTATAAGAAGAAATGATGACTTCAAGATAGAGAGTCAAACCAGCACTTGAATGAAGCAGTATCTAGATATCTGAGGGTGCCTTGCAGGATTAAATGTTCAGGGATCTCCACATGTATTTGTCTTTTAAATGAAGGCCAGCCACAGCATGGTCAGGGCCATCAGCAGCAGCCCTGACAAAAAGAAAGACATCCGGGAATGCTTGAGCCTGGCTGGGTTTAGCTCACATGGGCTAACCAAGCTCCTCCTCTCATCTGGCACATTGATAGCCACCTTTAGAGTGTGACCATGAGCTTGTTCCTCCTCTTCCATTTCATCCTCCTCCTCATCAACCCAATCAACCTCACTGTCCTCCTCATCTTCTTCCAACAGGCAGTCATGTCTGGACAGCGGTGGTCTCACTGGTGCTGGGGACAAACTACTTGCTCTTACCTTGTGTCCAAACAGAGACTGCCTCCCTCGCTGTGCTCAGCAGTGGCAGACCAAGAGAGACAGATAACAATGAACAGACAAGTGGGATATGGTCAACTGACAGGCGAAGAAGGACAGGGGATAGTAGGATGAGGAAATGGAGGAAAGGGGGTGTTGGAGAGAAGGTACAGGAAAGGGAGTGTGTGTAGCATGGGAGGGTGCAAGGTTTTAAAAGATGTCCCCTGCAGCTTTTAAATTAGGTTGTTTGTGGAGTTGTCTGAGAGGGAAATAGTAACATGAACAGACAATTCACTTTTAATGTGGTTACTCTATTAGCTTTGGAAAGCCATATGTAAAGTCATAGCTAGAATTACCTTAAGTGAGTTCAAAATCTTTATAACAAGGTTTGATGCTAAGTGGTTACTGTCATATGAAACAATGTAAATCGGGTCCTTACGTCTCTGTGGTTACAACTGTGACAGCAATATAAACTTGGGGTGTAACAATCCATCACTGTGGGTGGTTATATTGATTCAATGATTAACAATCCAATAGCATTGATGCAAAGCGAAAACATCGATCCATATCATAATCTTTAGGTTAATCCTTTATTGAGAAATTCTATGTCACCGTCAAATAGCAGCAAGCAGATGGCAAGCAGCCAAGAGAACATTATTTACTAGGGAAAAAATCGGCAGTGTGGAAATATGTTTGATTTTGCAGAAAATATGGTCAACTGACAAAACACATGCCATATGTAAACAATGCCATTATGAGAGAAAACACAACGTAACGTTACTTGCCTGGCCGGGCATCTCACTCCACGAACTTCTCACTATAGCTACATTAGCTGCTCTGTTTCAGCAATGTTCAGCTGAAAAAAAGTGCATGCAGGCTGAAATTCAACAGTGCTGTTCTGTCAGAAGATGCAGTGACTTAAGCCAACGGTGAGTAAGAAAAGGTGTGAATATTATGTGTAACTTATAGGAATTGGGGAAAAAAAAGGTAACGCTTCCTTTTACGGTACTGTAATTACCATGTATTTACATGGTAATTACAAGGTAAGTACCATGTAATAAGGAGTAGTTACTGCAAAATTACCATGTAATTACAAGGTAACTATATAGGTAATTACCTTGTACTTTTAAAGTAATTACCAAGTCAATTCCAGGCAAATACCAAGTAACTACCTGGTAATAGGTATTAATTACTGGGTAATTATAATGTAATTATATACTAACTATTTTGTTAATTGCCAAGTACTTACTAGGTAATTGCCTAGCAATTTCTTAAGAAGTACCTGGTAACAGCCAGGTAATAAGAAGTAATTACTCAGTAATTATAAAGTATTTATATGGTAATTATGTGATTAATTACTAGGTACTCACTAAGTAATTATTATATTATTTCCTAACAACTACATATAATAATTAGTAATTACTGGGTGTTTCTTAAAGTAATTACAAGGTAATTGCATAGTAATCAATAATGTACTTATTTCATGAGTACCAAGTAATTTTCTGACAACTACCAAGTAACTACAAGGTCATAAATAGCAATTACTGAGTAATTACTAAGTAATACATGGTAAAAACCTTATTATTTACACTGTACTTACTTAGTAAATATATAATACTTACCTAATAACTACTCATCAAACACCATGTAATAATAATAATAACTATTAGGTATTTATTTAACAATTACAATCTTAATAGCTTGATAATTCAGTAATTCAGTAATTAGTATTTTCCTAATAACTACATGGAAACTACAATGTATTTTAAAGTACTTACCAAATAGGTACCTGGTAACTACCAGATAATATACCCAGCAATAACTGCAAAATTACCATGTGAACTACCATGTAATTATCAGGTTATTGATTGTATTTCTTTCGTAACTACACAGTAACTACCCTTTAATTGTACCTGACAACTACCGAGGAAGGCTATGTATTGTATTGGTAAATACACAGTAAGTACTGTGAAATGTACAAAGGAATTATTATGACACTACCGATTACTTTCCTATTGGCTACCAGGTGTAATTACCAAGACATTATAAGTTTCTACTAGATACTTACCATGTAATTACTAGGAAATGAAGAGTATTTACTAGGTATTACTAGGTACTACTAGGTATTTACCCCATGTATTTCCCTAGCAGTCAACTGGTTTTTACTACTTACCTGGTAACTTCTTAGTATTTACCCAGTAACTACAAAATTTACCTGGTAATTACAGTTGAACTGTACTGCAAAAGGAAGTGAGGCCTGTTTCCATGCTATTACCTGGCAATTACTTATTTGTTACCCAGGAACTACAAAAATACCTACCTGGAAATTACATAGTTATTAAAGTGGAATTGTACTGCAAAAAGGAAGTGAGGTCTGTTTCCATGCTATTACCTGGTAATTACTCATTCATTACCCAGGAACTACAAAAATACCTACCTAGAAAGTACCTAGTTATTAAAGTGGATTTGTACTGTAAAAGGAAGTGAGGTCTGCTTCCATGTTATTACCTGGTAATTACTCAGTATTTAGCCCGTAACTAGGAAACTATCACATTACCCAAGACACTTGGACCGAAAATGCCGCAAAAGTTTGGTCACAGACAGGATTATTTAAAATGTGTTATCATTTTAAATAAATGTATAACACACACGCGCACACACACACACACACACACACACACACACACACACACACACATATATATATATATATATATATATATATATATATATATATATCAATAAAGACATAAAGATAAGATAATGATAATGCAATGATAATGCTTCATCACTTACCACCGATATCCATCTTTGGTTGTGTTTGTTTTTTTGAACTTCATTTGCCTGTGGCAAACTGGGCATCTTTTTTTACTGGCCAACAGCCTCTCCCTCTGAAGCCACCGTATCAGAGGTTTTCCTCCTTGTGCTGTATTTTGCAGGAGTTTTCTTATTAAAGTCATGATTGACTTTTTTTGGAAGAAATTACCTTCTTGGTTAAAAAAAGGATCTCAATTGAAACAAATAAGCTCAGGCTTAATAGTGTAATCTCCTTCTTAGTTGACCTTTTCCCTATGCAAACTTATAATAAACCTTTCAATCAATTAATCAATCAATCAATAAATCAGTGCCTAGTCTGCCTACACCATACCTACACAGTAAGAAGCTTGAACTGCTCGTGGCGCTTTTTTGCTGGCGCTCCTATTTTCGCGGGCGATTTTGGCCATTGAACGTCTCCAGAGCGTAATGACGTATGCACATGCGTATGCAACGTCACCAACGTGAAGGGGAAACACCGAACCACGAGTTGTAATCAAACAGCCGGTGACAAGCTGTGTGCGACTGTTTATTTCTCCTCCTCTCCTTTCAACCGCGCTACTCGAGTCGTCACAGAAACCCACATTCTCCCGGTGTGTGCTCTGCTTTCCCAACAACGGAAGAAAAACACCTTGGTAAGTGACACATTTACCCGAGAAATAACGGTAACATTAACAGTTAATATAAGCTGACTGTGGTTTGCACCGTGAAAATGGCTTTCTTTTTTTTTTTTCTTTTTCTTTGATGTGTCTTGTAGTCAGTAGCCCAGAGGATGTGGTCCACCTCTATAAGAAGTTGGTGAGGATGTACAAGAGGACCAGGAGCATCCCAGAAACCTGTAGGGCCTTTGACTTGGACTGCAACACCATCGCGGGGACTGCGGTCATCGCAGATGTCCTCATTGCCGGAGAGGGTGGGGATTTTGGAGAGCTGCCCATAATTGTTGAAAAGCAGAGTTTGGCTAGCTTTGCCAAAGTATGCAAGGCATTTTTGGATGCAAACCCCACGCTAAAGGAGAAAGTGGATAAGATGAGGAAGGCCAATGAGCTGCTCACCATCAAATACAAATTTCAGAAATGAGGGGGCCTGGTGAAGCACCAGCCATGTGATATCACATTATCATGTGTCTTCTGCAGACCGGTCTGGCCCATGTGGGTGCTTGTGCTAGGTGGGTGTTTTCAGAAACCAAAAAGTGAAGAATCAACCAATGTCTGCACTGTCTTAAATTTCTGACAGACACATCACTTTTTGGTTTCTGAAAAACGCCCACCCAGTGCTTAGGGCCAGACCAGGGCCAGACCAGTCTGCAGGAAACACATGATGATGTGAATTCACACACAGACACGCGCACGCACACACACACAGTTGGAGTTAATACGTTGTTTTCACTAGTTTTGTGTCCCGGGCAAATGCCAAATACCTGTTCTTTTTATCATAAGGTTTAACCGTTTGGGAACTGTTGCTTTACAGGAGGGATTTTACAGGTTTTACAATAAGTTTTTGCACTATTCTTCTCATTATCATGTGTCTACTGCAGACCGGTCTGGCCCATGTGGGTGCTTGCACTAGGTGGGTGTTTTCACTTTTCAGAGACCAAAAAGTGGAATGCCCACCCAGTGCTTGGGGCCAGACCGGTCTGCAGAAAACACATGATGATGTGAATTCCCAAGACTGGGACTGTTTACTTAGTAATTATTATTTATAGTTATTATTTATCACTGTTATTTTTATTTATTTTTTGAAAAAGATGTCTATTCTGATTTTTAAAAAAGTGCCTGACTGTTAAAAATTTGCACTGTTTTTGAAATTGTTTTATAAGAATTTGAAATCCATTGGATTAAAACGTTTATCTTTGGCAGCTCACTTGTTATATTTATGTTATATTTGTCACAGCGAGGTGTTTTGAGTGAGGAGGTGTAAAAATAATGCATTCATCTTAATGTAATTTGATGGCTGGTGATGGTGGTTTTTGATGGGAACTCTTATCTCCTGACAGATACAGTGTGCAGTGTGCTGGGAGAATCAGACTCTGTATCTGTATCAGTGTACTCTGACACTGTATCATAGACACTGGTTGGTTTTGCGGCATTTTCGGTCCAAGTGTCTTGGGTAATGTGATAGTTTCCTAGTTACGGGCTAAATACTGAGTAATTACCAGGTAATAACATGGAAACAGACCTCACTTCCTTTTACAGTACAAATCCACTTTAATAACTAGGTACTTTCTAGGTAGGTATTTTTGTAGTTCCTGGGTAACAAATAAGTAATTACCAGGTAATAGCATGGAAACAGACCTCACTTCCTTTTGCAGTACAATTCCACTTTAATAACTATGTAATTTCCAGGTAGGTATTTTTGTAGTTCCTGGGTAACAAATAAGTAATTACCAGGTAATAGCATGGAAACAGTCCTCACTTCCTTTTGCAGTACAGTTCAACTGTAATTACCAGGTAAATTTTGTAGTTACTGGGTAAATACTAAGAAGTTACCAGGTAAGTAGTAAAAACCAGTTGACTGCTAGGGAAATACATGGGGTAAATACCTAGTAGTACCTAGTAATACCTAGTAAATACTCTTCATTTCCTAGTAATTACATGGTAAGTATCTAGTAGAAACTTATAATGTCTTGGTAATTACACCTGGTAGCCAATAGGAAAGTAATTGGTAGTGTCATAATAATTTCTTTGTACATTTCACAGTACTTACTGTGTATTTACCAATACAATACATAGCCTTCCTCGGTAGTTGTCAGGTACAATTAAAGGGTAGTTACTGTGTAGTTACGAAAGAAATACAATCAATAACCTGATAATTACATGGTAGTTCACATGGTAATTTTGCAGTTATTGCTGGGTATATTATCTGGTAGTTACCAGGTACCTATTTGGTAAGTACTTTAAAATACATTGTAGTTTCCATGTAGTTATTAGGAAAATACTAATTACTGGGTAAGTAATTGGCAATTATCAAGCTATTAACATTGTAATTGTTAAATAAATACCTAGTACTTATTATTGTTATTACATGGTGTTTGATGAGTAGTTATTAGGTAAGTATTATATATTTACTAAGTAAGAACAGTGTAAATAATAAGGTTTTTACCATGTATTACTTATTAATTACTCAGTAATTGCTATTTATGACCTTGTAGTTACTTGGTAGTTGTCAGAAAATTACTTGGTACTCATGAAATAAGTACATTATTGATTACTATGCAATTACCTTGTAATTACTTTAAGAAACACCCAGTAATTACTAATTATTATATGTAGTTGTTAGGAAATAATATAATAATTACTTAGTGAGTACCTAGTAATTAATCACATAGTTACCATATAAATACTTTATAATTACTGAGTAATTACTTCTTATTACCCGGCTGTTACCAGGTACTTCTTAAGAAATTGCTTGGCAATTACCTAGTAAGTACTTGGCAATTAACAAAATAGTTAGTATATAATTACATTATAATTACCCAGTAATTAATACCTATTACCAGGTAGTTACTTGGTATTTGCCTGGAATTGACTTGGTAATTACTTTAAAAGTACAAGGTAATTACCTATATAGTTACCTTGTAATTACATGGTAATTTTGCAGTAACTACTCCTTATTACATGGTACTTACCTTGTAATTACCATGTAAATACATGGTAATTACAGTACCGTAAAAGGAAGCGTTACCAAAAAATTTATACAGCATGGTATCCCAATATTTTCTGTGGCAATATCATATCGTCACACAGTGCCGAGTATCTATTCCTTTATTATGCAAATTATTAATATTATAAATACAAGTCAGCTTTTGGTAGTCTATTTTATTTTACCTTTTATGGCCAAAAGCAAAAAAGAAAGGGGTGGCAGCTTCTACTGCAAGCGACTATGTTAAATGAGCAGGTGATATCATCTCGTATCAATCACAGGCTTCTGTATTGCATCGAATGGAAATCGTGTCGTGGCAGACTTTGTAATATTGGCAAATATCGTATCGTAGTTCAATGAATCAATATAATATCGTATCATGATGAAACTAGTGATTTACACCCCTAGTCTGAACTACTCTGTGTGAAATCCACCCATCTTTTAAGAAATTACCACAAATAGTGACGGTGGAAAGTCTGCTCTGCGGGTTGATAAATAACTCTGCTCCATGGTGTCAAGACGAAAGGCATTCTCTGGCAGCTGAAATGCTAGCTTGTGCGTACCATATTGGCAGTGCAAATAAGTGCCAAAAGGAAGAAAGACACAGCAGAATAATGCCTGGTGTAAGCTAGCAAAACCATGACATGTCATCTGCATTGATTTGTAATGCACCCACAGCTTGTCAATTGTTTTGGCATCTCACATGGCAGAAACTTTGAAGGAGCCTGCCATGAAACATTGTTTAGGTAATTCTGCACTGCACACAATGATGATGATGGGGGTGTAGTATTGCACACAAAGGAAGATCTGCAGTTAGCCTGCAAAAACCTAACAGCTTAGGGAGAATCTGGGAATATTAAAGTGGCGGCTGGTGATGCAATGGAAACTATTTCTATTTTTCTGTCTTAAGTGTCATCATAATTCCTAGCATTCAGCAATAATATGAAATTACAAAAATTGTGCCTCAGGCTTTCAGCAAAAAAAACTGCTGTTATGGCTGGATTTTTGAGTATTAAAAAAAAGTAATATGTGATTATTGTGCAGAACCTCATGTCTCAGATAGAAACTGTGTCTTCAAGTTGTGAGTAGAGGAGAGTCGAGAGCCAGAGGGAAACACGGGTAGGTCAGAGGACTGAGATCCTCTCTGACCTTCAGAGTCATTGTCTGAGCGCACAGGAAAGGATGGTGGAGGCTGTGGGGAAGAGGATGGAGTTGGTGGGGATTTTACTGGTGAAACAGGCCCAGACTTTAAAGAGAAAGGGAAACAAGAGGAGGACAGTGGTGGAAGAGGTACAAGACAGAGACACAAAAAAACAAAAAGACATCCAGGAAGGGATAGATACAGGGAGGATTGGAGGGTGAGACAGATGAAGAGGAAGGGAGGAGGAGGGGTCAGTCCTCTGGCTACTAATGTGTAGCTTGTTTTCTTATGTTCTTTGGCTCTTCAGTCTTTTGCTGATCATTTCAGGCACATGAATCATGCAGATACATTATCAGGATTAACTCAGCCATGGTATTGATTAGAAGATCAAGTAAGATGACAAAGCTTGCAGCAGCCATTCATAGAGCAGAGGCAGTGGTAAGGGGACAGCATTTTAGTAAGGGGGGGGGGGGTTCCAGGACACCTATACAGGTGCCAGTATGCTTCAAAAAAGTGGTTGTCATATCATTGCTGAGTACTGAAACTGCAAAACCGCCTTTCCATTGTGGTTTTCGTGTGTCCAACAATTTTTGAGACGAGATGCAGGGTTCCTCACAAGCTTTTTTTTTTTCATTTTTCACACAACTATTTCTGTACAACATGACATCATCATATCTTGTCCATCTTCATGGCTGTAGGCTTTACACCTTTTAATGTGAGAGTGTTGAGAACATTGAGAACAAGGAGAAACACTTTTGCCTTTAGAAAAGGATACATAGGAAGGCAATGCAGGCACTCCAAAAATATAGAAAACAAGGAAGGAAGTATGAAAAAGCCTTTATTGTAATGGCTAAATCATTAAAAGAGCCAACATGTTTCGACCACTGCAGGTCTTCGTCGGGGCATTTTCAAAGCCCACTTTTCAAAAACGTTTTTAAAGCCCTGACAAAGACCTGCAGTCATCGAAACATCTTGACTCTTTTAATCAGGTTGTCGCCAGGGCTTAAACTCGTTGTTTGTAAAGCCCTGACAAAGACCTGCAGTGTTCAAAACAGATTGGCTCTTTAAATTATTTAGCAACTACAATAAAGGCTTTCGAATAAGTCTTTCCTTGTTTTATATATTTTTGGAGTGCCTGGATTGCCTTCCTCTGTATCCTGTTGTTTCCTGTTCTCCATGCGCACCCGACATAAAGTTTTGATCTATGTTTGATTATGCAGAGCAACCCGTCGTCTCTCTCTTTTTCTATGTTCCAACAATACCTTACATCAGCTAGTTGGTTTGAAGCATACTGAACCTTCTTAGTTGCAGCCAAGCACAGTCTGGTTAGGTTGGACAGCTGCATGTTCACAGTAAGTTATGGCCACAGCCTCCATGTGCTATTCTTTATAATGATCATAGAGACACACACTGGATAGGTTTAACACTCAGCCTGTCAGAAAGCACCAAATTCAGGGACCTTTCCCCCAGTCATGCCAACAACTATTCTGTTCAGAGGAACAGCTGTGGACATCCTCCCTGTCACACATATACACACATGCCATCTTCACACCAGCAAATCTGAAAAAAAAAATGTGCCAAACAGTGTCTCTCTGTGACTGCAGCTCCAGTCATGCTAAAGCCATGGGATAATATGAAGGAAGCCAGCAGCACCACCAAGTGGAGGATCACTGTACAGTTCTATAGGATAAAGTGCAAAGTGTCATAGTCTTCATGGATAACAACATTTATATTCACTACTACACATATGTATAGTATGTACCTTGCCAATAATATGTTTCAATGCAAGTCTGTACACATTAACAGTAAAAATAGTGGGAATATACAGAGCTGATAAGTAAGGGAGCGGAAGCAACCGTCCGACTCCGCGTCGTCCATTCATTTCTGATAATGGACACCTCGAAGGGCATTATCCCGGTTATACCATGGTCACTTACAAAACAAATAAAATATTAAATCAATTATTAATACGTTAATGTTGTTTTTTACCGTTAAAATCGTAATTTTTCACAAGAAGTGGCTGAGTGAACTGTTTAATATCTCTCGTTGTGACGCGTTGCCAAGGTAACCGGCTCTGGCCACAGAACCTGCAGCTCGGTCGGCCACAGCTGTTGCCACGGTTATCAACTAGCGTTTAAGCCAGCGCAATAATTTAGAACAATCAGGCTATTTGACCAGAACTTTTTTATAGGTGTCCTACAACACTTTTTAACGGACACCCTGCAGCCAATCAGAATCGAGTATTCACCCAGACCATGGTATAAGAGCTGATAACTAACCATAACTGTTCCCAAGGCCCTAGGAGTTGAAGATTGTCTTTGTGGTGATTACTGTGTGGTAATTTGATGAACGTAATGAGATTGGTAATACACACCTCAATAAAATGTAATTCAGATGCCTTTAATATTCTATTTAATGTTATGGTTACATAGTGTCTGTTCTAACACAAACGTGTGTTTAAAGGCCCTGCAAACACACACACTGGTGCTTTCAATCATCCCGGTTCACTAAAACTCTGGTCAGATGTCAGCACCTGTCTGGGTGGAGCATTCATGTGTATAGATCGGCCTTTTTCATAGCAAACATTTTGATTTTATCTGAATTTATGACTTTGGGGTCATGGAAGTAAAGCTGAGTTGACTTGTCGAGGTGCATAAATCACAAAGTACTTAGTGACTCGCAGTAAACCTAGGGCAGTGCAGGTGTCCATCTTAAAAATACAGCTCAGGTCCTGAGGCTAAGAGAAGTTTTGACCATAGCTCTTGCTCCTAATGAGTCTGAATGCACTCATTGTTAAGTGGCTTTGGGCAAAAGCATCTACTGAGACTGGCTCATGTAATGTAATGTAATAATTCATACAAAGTATGAAAAACCCACAAGATCATTAAACAACGCTTCTTCAAGGCACTCTGTTTCAATTAGTACTTCTAGGATGTATATGTTATGGTTTATGAAAATACATTATTCTGGACAAATATTACCTCTTAAATTATGGGTCACATGATAAGAACTCATGAGTCAGGAAAAACTTGTCAAGCATTTCCTAAAAGCACACATTAATAAACAAAATTACCGAGTTATTAAAGTGAGTGTACAGATTGGCTCAGTGTAGGAAAATGTGCGCATTAATTTAACTGCCAACGCTTAAGGGGAATCCCCAAACATGTCTTTATCCTGGGACCTCTAGATTATGCATAGGCTATTCAAAAATAAAAACATGAAATTATGATTGTTTTCAGAACGTTTTTAAGTAATGCAATACAGCTTACCAACTAACTGAAATCACACATTAACAGGTGTCCAGTGTATTATTTTTTCCTAACATATCACCAGTGTTAGGAAGGTTACTTTTTAAATGTAATAGGTGAGGGATTACTAGTTACATTGTAATAAGTAATGTAACTTTTAAAGTTGCTTAATAAAAGTAATGTAACTTATAACATAACTTTTTGATTACTTCCCTAACAAATGTTTTAAACTGGGCAACAAAATTGAAAAATGTCTTGGAATAGGCTGAGCCAAAAGGAGGCAGTACTGCACTGCAACAGAATGAGTGGTAGATTCTCCGTATACACTTTCTACTGAAAAGAACAGATTCAGATGAAACCCCTTTGTAATCACCAACATTTTGATTAGTAGCTGTAATTAATTATATTTTTTCAATAACTGTAGCCGATCATAATTACATTTATTTTGTAATCTCATTACATGTAACTAGTTACTTCCAACACTGCATATGACCCTATGTGACATGATAAACATGACACAAAAACTGGCAGCGGTTTCTACTGTGGGCTTGATGTCTACTTGAATTGGTCAGTACGTTTCCATAACGTTTCCATGACATTAGAGAAAATGGATCTTTTGTCTTAGTCTGACTAAAACCAGACTTTTAAAATACAAGTAGACATGTTTGTTGGACTAAAATTGTACTAAACTGAATTTCTCAAAGACAGACTGACACACCCAGATAATGCAATGGGGAGTCAAAATTACTTCTGCATGTATACAATCAATCGGACCCAAACTGGCCAAGGCGCCCCGGGCTTTGACCCGGAAGTTGAATAGCATTAAATGCATAATCGAAGAAGAACCCGGTTACAACATTGTGAAATCTACATCCAGCAGGGCCATGCATTTTTGGATGGACGAGCAGACAGAGATCATGCTGTGTCAGCTGAAAGAGTTAAATATTTTAAAATGCATGACTGTGAGGGTTGGGTCTGTGATGTAAAAGGTCAACCGGAAAAAGGTCCAATACTAACAAGCTGAGAGAGGCCATATCGCCACCTATTGTAGCGGAGTCTGACATATTTTGGTTGATAAATCGATTCCCCTACTGTACTTATACACTGGGACAAGGACAGTAGTCCAATTAAATGGCTTAGATGAGCTATAACCGTAGCTTCACTTAACTGTGCATGGAAACGTGCTGACAGTCCTGGTCCAAGTGTTTTTACTCCCTGCAGGCTGCAGTTAGCGGTGTATAACCTGCTAGTTAGTTGGCTGGCACACAGAGTTAAAACAAAAATATTCAAGCTACAACTCAGTGATGGAGTAGAGAGTATGGTTTAAAGGATCAGTCTGACATTTTAGAAAAATACCCTCAGTGGCATTAAACTGACAGTGTCTATGTGGATGATCTGACACTGTACATGAAATAATGTCTACTCAACAGCAATCAACAGTACTGCTGCAGTGTACAGGTTGGTGGACTCACCACTGGTTGCAGCTGGCCATTGATGCTCGCTGTGCGGAAGGGCGAGTTGGTGGACAGACGCTTGTCCCACTCACTGGGCCGAGCCTCCGGCACCGACTCCATAAAACTCCTCTTCAGCTCGCTGATGCTAGTGTGGTGACGCATGATCTCAGTCTGGGTCTTATCCAGGTCCTTCAACAAGAATGTACATGTCAGAGTAGGTAGATGTAAGTGAAACAATAACAGTAGTGGGATGACAGAAAATTATTTCATAAGTTCTGAAAGAAAGGAAGGGGGGAAAAGAAGTGAAAAGAACATATAGAAGATAAATGTATATGTGGGTATAGAAAGGTAACAAATAGCCAAATATAATAAATCACTGAGACTGAAAAAAGAGCACATACAGGTCTTGGACTGAGCCTGCCTATTCCCAATGACATGCTAAGGTCAAGGAAGAATATATTATTCAGACAAACCAGACACCAGACAGCATAGGAAGGAGTCATCAGCTGTCTCCTGTGATCTGGCATCCATATTTGAGCCCAGCAGCAGTCAATGAGATTTGGAGTTTTCAGCCATTTCTAAAATTCTCTTGAAAAACAGCAGTGGAGGCACAGAGGATGTCTCAAATACAGTAGTGTTTAATAAGGCACCACTTCACTGGCTCACATATTATGGCTTCCATCAAAGCCAGCAAGAGGAGATGTTTGATGACATGGAATACAGGAGGTGTCATGTTTCTCTGAAAAATCTGGATATGATAAGCAGGGCTGACAAAACCAAAGCAAGGAAGGGAAACATCCAACCTCAGTGGGGTGCAGGACAAAGAAAGCACACAAATGAAAAAGAAGAGATGTGTAGTTTGTACACTGAAGATTGCAAGCTCACAAAAATATTAAAACCATGAAGACAGAAAGTGTGAGAAATAAAGAGAAAATTGTATGAATTTGTTGTCTTTAAGGTCAAGAATTATTTATATACTGTTTAGGCTACAGCCTTTTTTAGGTACACAGATATTGATTTTGTATGATGGGTGTAATTTTGCATCACGTGATCTTCTTATGCTGGGTTCAGACTACACAGTATAAGCCTTAGTATAGCCCGATGCACCCTGTTGTTGGCTTGGATAATCCATTGTTTTATCTTGCGTAGTGTGTCATAGTAGACGACAACCGACGCCACATTTAGGTCCTCACAACTTCCTGACAGAAAGTCTGGCAAGTTTGATTTTCTTTTTGCCTTCTTTTTGTTCCATCATAGCCTTCCTTTTGACCAATAGGAACACAGATTGATCTGCTGCCATAGATAACTGTATGGCAACACACCAGCCTTTTTGATAATACTTCTAGGGATGTTACCACAACAAAGTAAAAAGGAAAAATGATGGTGTGAAACAGCAGAGACACTTTAACGACCAGGTGAGTATTGCCGTTAGCATCAAGCTAGCAAAGAATGTAATTTCTTAATGATGGAGAAGGATATACAGGAATAAAATTAAAAAGTAGGGGCGGGACTTTTACTTACCACAACTGCAGAGGGTACCAGCTTTATTTGAAACAGACTACATTAGAAACAGGGCTTTATTTCCAGACACGGGTCTTTATTTTATTTTTATAGGTTTTTATTGTGAAACATTTGCAGGAACTTGTGGAGGATTCAGTGACCTGCATAGTTTTCTTGTGGTACTTCAAATGTAGCTCCTGCCATCTGATGGCACTTTTTATATTGCTACAATAACATTTTGGCTGGGATATGAACAGCCATAGTGAATGAAATAATAGTAATAATAATAAAAATAGGACAAGAATCATTCGACGACATCACACATGTCGTGAAAGACAATCAGACCGTAGTCTGTCATGTCTGTCGGCCAAGTCATGGCAAGATTTTATGACTTCATAATCACCTAATCTAACATAGTCACTGTCGGAACAGACAAGAATGTTGCGTAGTCTGAACCCGGCATTACAGTAGGCAGAGCTATTATTTTGTCTATACACACAGCCTTCTCAGTAATCACATCAATAATGACCTGGCTAAGACATATAAGATAAAACATTGATGTTTGCAGTATTCAGTGTGCAGACCTCCTCTTTCTCCCATTGAATCATAATTGTGAATGTATTCTTAATGATCAAACGCCATGACAATGACTAAATATTGTGCTTGCAATTCTAAACAAGAATCAAGGCTAGGACAAAGCTGTGAGCTAAGCTAAGCAAAACACATCCTGGAGCTCCAGTTTCTCTGTATTGGACACAAGACACAGAGATGATATTGATCTGCTCTTAAGGGTTTGATGGTTAGCAAGCCATTTCCTAAAATGTCCAAATTTCATTATGTGCAGCCATAAGAAATAACAGTGTTAAAGTGGCCATCAAGTTGTGCTTAAAGGAGTGCATATACTATTTTATAGGTGGTAGGTAGGCCGAATTGGAAAAGCAGACACACACAGTACAGACACATGAGGAGAGGGGTGACACATTGCATGAGTACCCTAAGACTGTACCCAGAACCGAGCCTAAAGAGGTATAGATATGCTGTAAAGCTGCAGAGATTGCTAACAATAATAGGAATTCCTGTGGGTTTTTCACACTGAGTGATCCCTTTTACACTACATGTGGTCCTTTGTTTCAATGGTAACATGAAATATACAGTATTTACTAATGCAGCTTTAAAAGGGAAATTCACCAATATACTTCTCAGAGCAGCAGTAATCACGTCATCCCTCTCTTCTGAAACGATACAAACCCAGCACCAAATGGCACAGCAATCGATAATCATTCAGCGATAATCAATCAGCTACACACGTTCACAGACACACAGTAAATAGTAGTAGAGGCATTGCAAGGGAGTTACCATAAAACTTCAGTTGAAAGCCTAGTCCCTTTTACTATCCTGGTGTGACTACAAATTTTAACAAATACAGGCCTGTCTCAGTTCAAGGCCTGGTCTGGTTGTCATTTTTTAGAGAGGTCCTTCAAATGTCTTAGCCAGGTTGTTGGCTACCTCAAATTATGTGTCCATTTTTCAAGTACCCTGTACATTATTCATATTCCTTTGGTCCTTAAAGGTCCTCAGATTAAAAGAATCAAAAAGGGTTTTTCCTAAGTATTGTATTGTTTTAAAAGTGTTGTGTCTGTGTGCTGAGTGCCGTAATCCTAGAGTGCCTTAACTCTCTCTCTCTCTCTCTGATGCGCTACCTATCACAGCTAGATCAAATAATAATTCAAAAGTGATATATTATCTGAAGCCCAATATTTTTACAACAAATATTTATACTGGTTTAAATAAACAATCTGATTGTATTTCCCAATCTTTGCTGAGCAAGATTTTTGTGTGAAAGGAATTAAAGGCCTGTCACATATAGACGCCTCTCCCAAATAAGGCCTGTTGATTTCAGCGATTTAAGAAAATAATGGCCTGGGCTATTAATTGAAGTTTTATGGTAGGTTCATAAATGAATCAAATGAAAAGACTGGAAGTCCTCATTTACCATCAGGACCATTGAGAAAGAGTGTCCAGAATCAGTTAGTAATATCAGTGAGAAATACATGACTGGGAAAGAACAAAAAAGGATTTTTGTTTTTAATCTCTCCCTTTTCAGGGCAGACATATTGACATGACAAAGCAGAAAAAAATAAATGACGGCTGCATTCCATTTAAATGTGCCAGTTCCAGGGATCTGATTTTGTGCATGCTCGCTCACTGACATGGCTTACTGAGACACTTGATAGAATGAAGCCATCATTAATGTTATTTATACCTGTGCTTCTCCTGCTTTGACAAATCAAAATGTCTGCGCCAAAACAGCTCTACAGAAATCATGGCAGAGCAAGTTCTTACTCCCATCTCCTCAAATACAGCAGCTTGGTCACTAGCCCTACGCTTCAAAATCTAGGTACCCCTCTGGCATCTGTTTTGGATGTTTGGGGACAGCATGTCAATTTCCACTCGTTACATACAAAGTGTCTTTTCAAAATAAGTTCTGTTGGCTTGTTTTCGACAATGAAGGAAGATGATACGAGTCTCTCTGAATAGGGTGTGCTCAGAAATACTCAATCCGAGTGCTGGAGCGCACTCTGGCACAAACTGGGCTGTTCGTAAATTCAGAACGCTGTCGGAATGTACCATTCAG
Organism: Cephalopholis sonnerati; assembly: GCA_019142605.1. Taxonomy (NCBI): domain Eukaryota; kingdom Metazoa; phylum Chordata; class Actinopteri; order Perciformes; family Serranidae; genus Cephalopholis; species Cephalopholis sonnerati. Next base: position 3,058,702 of record JAGQAX010000014.1, on the reverse strand, counting down.
TTATCCAGAGCACTGCACTCTTAGATTGCAGGAGCACACTCTAGGCACTTTGTCTGGGGAGATGGAGCAGCAGAGCAGCGGAGCACCAAGCGGAGTGAATGTATGATTAAGGTAACTGTAATTCATTTAATTCGACAACGATGACGATGATTCGATGACGATATAATTCATCAGACTGAATTTACAAACGCACCATGTCAGGTCACTCACTCTCCGGGACCACGAGTGTTACTTGAAAAAGTAAACACTTACCAACAGGACCAGACTGGCCGACCCATATGCTCTTACTCAATGGATGGATGATGTCACAGGAAGCTTTGTGGTTGATTACTATGCCAATCTTACAAAGGAGGAAGACACTTGAATGGCTTCCTCCATTTTGTTTTACTATTGAACCCATCGTTAGCTAATGCTAAAAAAAAAAAAAAAGTGTTACAAAGAAATCCAATATTCCTCTCAATACCTCCCCGAGTTCTGATTTGGTTATAGTTTCGTTCCTTCAACAGTAAATTCTTTTTCCCTCATATGAAGTATGTACTGCATATGCAAGCATTTTTGATGATCACCTCCATCCAGTCCTTTCATCTTACCACATTTAACCATATTTTTTTGTTTTTGTTGACAGGCAGTGGCGGCTAGTGTACGATACAATAGTTATGAGTTATGAGCCATGACTCCTTCTATTCTGTCTCCCAATGACACAATAAAACGACATTTTAAGACTCCTATGTAGCCTACAGCCCTGTGGTGGAGAGGCAGGTTTTGCCTCCAGCTAACAAACTGACGTCATTGTGATGTCAGCCCTAAAAGGATCCATGTCATAATAAATAAGGCATGGTACAAGGTATGAGGGTAGTGACATTTACAACATTTGAAACAGATGTGTCTATGAAGAGAGTATAAATGAGCCCTAAGTCAGGTAACGTATGGCACATACGTTAAATATATTAAAATTTTTTTTTTTTTACAGAGGACATAGACACTGGTCTCGTGGGTGAAAGTCCTGTGTTTTTTTGACCCATTCACAACCACCCTGTCTCCCACCACACTCGGATTTTCTTGCTCCTTATACTACCTCATTGCCACAGTGGGTTTACACTGGAATGCCCAGTATGTCTCATACATATGCAAAAGTGCGCCTTGTGCATCAGAATCAGACACCAAAACAGCAGAACAGCAGACCATATACTGAAACTACTCTGTGGCTGGTGCACAGGACCAGCACATCACAGTCTTTAACTCCCTAATTTGTGCATAGCCTACATTTTTTACTCCTAGTTCAAGTTATTTTGGTTAAGGCTGGATTAATAGTTGTGTTAAAGTCAGGTTATTAATGTCTTTTTTATATATACTGACTAACACATAGTTAAGTTTTTTCCCCTCCCTAGACTGAGAAAACAGAAAAAAGAGTACAACTGATTTTGACTGGTTTGACTTGTTGAGGGAAAATCACTTCACTCCCCGACTGACTTTGTTTATTTTGAAAGAGACTGTATGCAAACTGTGCATTTTTTGTGAAAACAGAAGTGTCTTTTGAAAACAGACAATGCAGACAATGCACAATAACAGAATGAAGTTAACAGGGCATACCAGAACATCAACATCCGGGTTACCTTGCACGGCGTATCTTAAGGTGGAAAGTCCATTACCAAACATCAATATGTGAAGAGGTCAGATTAAGAATGTGTTGCTGAAACCAACCTTACAGATAAAGCAAACCTTACTAAGGTTTGCTTCACCTGAGCATTATGAACACAAAGTGCTCCAGGTTTGCTTTACCCTTTGCCATTGTATTTGAGCCCTCTTAGTCACATGCTATTGCACTGGGTTGCTCGATTAAAAAAAAAAAAAGATTGGACAGTGTCCACTGATAACACTACCAAGGAGGAGGATGAGCAGTGGTTTGGTCCGCAGGAGAAATTACTGCACTTCTCATGTTATGGAACAAAGAACACATCCAACGGCAACCGTCTACAATGCACAGAAATGCTGAGGTTTTCCTCTAATTTCCAGTTCATATGAAAGTGATGGGCTTCAAAACCCCACTGCAAAATAGTGATCTGTCTATCTATTAATCTATCTATCTATGCCACTGCACACTTGTAGTCTCTTTGTCTAGCTATGGATCAGTCAATCAATCGAAATGTACTACATGTGAAAACAAGGGTTGGACTTTAACGCGTTAATTTCGATTAATTAATTACAGAAAAAATAACGCATTAAAAGAAATAACGCATTTAATCGCACCTTTCTCAGTTCCCTTATTTCTGGCACACTGGTAACACTGTGTAGCCAGCCCACAATAGAGCACGGCTCAGGCCGCATTTTCCTGACCAATTCGACCCAAGTCCGAGACAGTTATAACGAAGCCCGGCCCAACCCCGACAGGTTGTTACCTGACATAGTTATTGTTACCATGGTCACATCTTGTCTGTTTACCATGATCACACATGGACAGTGTGTAAATGACCATCAAAAGGCTGCTGTTACTCACAGTCAAACACGCTGCTTTCACAGCAGCACAGCACACACACTCAGTTGGAGCGGAGCCTGTGTTGCGTTCAGGTATTGTCACGTAAATAACAAAATCCAGCACTTGAATAGGCCATAGCACAACACAGCAGCTTGTCAAGTGGGCCAAACCCAGGCAAAATTTCTGATTTGTTATCCAAACTCGGCCCGACCCATTGGGTTCCACTGGGTCCCGTCGGGTCCCGTCAGGTCTTGTCAGGCTCGGGTGGGGTATCCACACTCTGGCCCACAATAGACCAGATGACGAGGTTCAGAGCCAACGTCTGACAAATTAACAAACTCTCTGGCGAAATGAAAAATAAACATTTTTGTTGTTTAGGTTCACATATATGTCTACTCATTAATTCAGTCGTCATCCAAAATTTATTTGAATTGAAAAACTTTGCTTATTGTGTCAAATATTGCTATTTGATAGAAAATGCGATTAACTGAGATTAATTCATTACAAAGCCTCTAATTAATTAGATTCATTTTTTTAATGGCGTCCAACCACTAGTGAAAACACACTCAAAGAGTGTTTTCACATACAGTCCTTCTCAAACAAAGTGGACCAATAGAAGAGGGACTCCGTTCTTTTTGCGCTGTCAGTTCATTGGACAGAGGACTTAGTTCTCTTTCTGGTCAACTTTAGCTCTGAGAGGCTCTCTGCTCTCTCTCTGTTCACTAAAGTTCCTCTGGAGCTCATGCCTTTACTTGTTTGGAGAGAGAGGTGGTGATTCCAATGTTGTTAAGTACTTTTGACATAGTTTTTGTGATTATGGAACCCCACACTTTCATATGAACTGAAAATTGGAAGAAAACCAAAGTGTCCCTGTGCATTGTAGACAGATGTCATTTGATGTGTTTCTCACAGCATACCTGGACATACCTGAACAGCAGTTTCTTGCTGAGTGCTCTTCATCCAACCAGCGGACATGGTTCTGTCTGTGTGCCTTTTTGGGTGTCCCAGTACAATTGCATGTGATCTAAAGAGCTAAAGTAAGGGCAATCAGGGCAAAGCTAATCTAGCGCGAGCTCTAGTGTCAGACACTGACAAAAAATGCTGTCCTTCCATGTTGGCATGATGCGTGGCCAGTCACCTGGCAGCATCAGGGGGAGATGTGACAGGACAACAATGAAAGTTAAGGCGGCAAGCAGGAGGTGTAGTGGATGGGTCCAACAACCATCGCCTTTCACCAAGGAAGCCAGTGTTCACTTCCCGTAAGATTGTAAAGCCAAACCGTGTTCTTTTTTCCTAAACCCAACTATGTGCTTTTGTTGCCTAAACCCAACCACGTGCACGTGTTGGCTAATTGGTCAATTCACGGTGTTATACCAACATAGTCCGTTTTTTTTTTTTTTTTAAGAGACCGTATGCAAACTGTACATTTCACGTCAGTTCTGTCACGGAAGTGTGTTTTGAAAACGAACAATGCATGTAACAGAATGAAGTTGACAGGGCGTCCGAGAACATCAACAACCAACACACACCGGGTACCTTGCACATCATATCTCAACATAGAAAGTCCATGACCAAACGTCTACAGTATATGTGATGCGGTCTGAGTGAGAATGTGTTGTGTTTAAAATGCACATTAAGCAAACACAACACAACAACACAAACTTGAGGCCAACAGTACTCAGACCACCTTTCAAAGAGGTATGAGTATGGTCTGTTTCAGAGGGGTCTGAGTTCTCTTGGAGTGTTCACATATGCACAAAAGATGCTGTCATCACTGTGAGTCTGTCTGGAGGGCTGAAAGGGACCAAGTGTGAAAACACTGTAAAAATGAGTGTATTCACCAGGCAGGAAAGGGGTTGTGTGTAAAATCATTTACCCTGACTGATGAAAAGCAGTAGTTGCTTACTTTAGACATTTTTGTAATAAATAAAACACATCTGTTTTTTTGCACATAATAAGACTTTTTTTTATACTTCACACAGACAGATGGAGTGAATTGTTTCTCCTGGAGATCCGCATCCTTACATAACTTAAAATAGGCTTATACAGTATATATTTGAACTTCAGCAGCAATTGTATTGTGATTCCACACGACATCTTTATATCTCAGATAATTTAACTTGTGTGTTGTTTGTTTAAGCACCAATGACCAAGCTGGAGTACCTGATTAAACTTTATAGCCTATGTTAAAAAAGAGACATTTCCCAATCATATATTTTATCGAATGAAAACATGAAATAACAGACAATGTCTTGAGTAAAGTGAAGCTACTTGCATGAGAATCAGAGAGGAAAATAGTGCATGCCAAGCCTTTAGGGTTAAGCTGAAAACAAACCAAAAAATGAAAAGAAACAAAGGTGTCAAAGCAAAAAGGAACGCTCATGCGGGCAGAAAAGCAGTGACAGCTAACAGCCAGAACAGATATCTGAAGACTGAAGATACAAACCTCCAACATTAAATTGCTATGTCTGATATAAATAGTTTCACCCTCAAGTTTCTTTGCTCTTTTCTGTGGAAAATGAGGACAAAGGAAGAGCTGGTTGGAAATAATCCAGAATTCATTTAAACATTTTTATATTTGATTTGCAATGGAATCCAGTGAGCAGCATTGACCAAGGCCATGACATGAATCACGAAAAAATCAAAAAGCTAATGGGCTGCAGTTCCCAGTGTGCCCAGCTCAGCGGGGAAAATGTGATGAATTCAGCTACACACACTGCAGTCGTGTGTATGAGAAGCCAGGCAGATACACACTCGCTGATGTGAGTAGAAGTCACATGCTATGCATGCAAAGGTTGTTGCAGTGCAGTGTACAGAACGAGGAGCTAGCTGTGCATCCGCTCGTCACCTCAGGAATTACACTCCATCGTTACTGTTTTCACATCTCAGTATATTGATATGATTGATATTGTCAGCCACTTTCGACCTGCAAACCATCACCTTTTAAGCTGATATGGTGAGTTAGACAAACATCAGTAACATAACATTAGCATCCATGTGGAGTCCTGTTGAATGTTAAGTCCAACATTGACTCTTTTTTAGCATTAGCTGCTAAATGCTTCACTATGTTGTGCTGGCCTTTAAAACCATTATCTGTATCAGGGTGTAGTGTACCCATTACACAAAAACCTGAAACGTTCCTGTTCCAGGAATAAAGCCGTAAGTTTATGAGAAAAAACATAATATTATGAGTTAAATTAAGTTGTTATCAAATTTCAAAGTAGAGTTTTGTATAATATGTTTTGTTTGGGTAGATAAGATTACATGTACATGCTTTAGTAGTTCCTGACTGTCCACATACACTGTACATTCTATTTTTACACACAATATTGGCCCATGTGCTCAGTGTCTCCTATAACTCCGTAGCCCTCCTTTGGCTGATGAAATGACTCTGACTCGGGTTATCAAGATAGCAGCAGAGCATTAATGTTCATTCATTGCACAGACTACTTTTACATTGTAAACCCCAATCCATGATACAAAATTTTAATGTAAAGTTTACACAAAATGACATAAATACTTTATGTTCACTTGACACAAAAACTCATCGCTTGTGAGCTTGACATCATTTTTTATGTTAAGTCAACAATTTCTGAGTTAATTTGACTAAACTTTATAAAGCTGATTTTGCCTAATTAGTTTAAGGCTGATAAATAACACATCATTGTGCACTTAACATATTGTGGCGTGTTGGGGCTGCCATGACACAATGTGTTTAAGGCCATAAGCTGAGGATAACAGTGTTTAAATGTGTTCTAAATCATTCAGGTTACCCATTACGCAGTGATTCATATTTATGTATTTCACAACAGTTCTAATGGGTTACAGTTAATGTTGTGGTAAAAGACATTTTGCACCATGAGTTTAGTCATACACACAGTTAGTGACTTCCTGCCTGTGTGGATATTAGAGGGTCCACCATAAAGTTATGCTGAGGTGGATTAGAGCGCACATCCTGGTTGAGAATTCATGTCTTTGCCTTATTCTTGCAATTGACAAAACCTAAGCTCACCACAATATATTTTTATAGTTCAACGAAATTTTAAAAAAATGTTGTAAAATGTGTACTCTATGTTTCTATGTTCATATGACAAAGAATGAAATGCTCAAACAACCTCAAAAAATGTTAAGTTAAAGTGACAGAGAACTCCTATCAGATAAAGGTCATGTGACACATTTATTTTGTGTCCGGTGTACTTAAAACTTTTATGTTACTGTATTGTACTAAACTAAAAGTTTGAGTGCAAGCCGTTGAGTGAGTGAATTGGGCTGTACAGTGTACAAACCTTCCATGTTAGGAGTTTTTCCTCAAATAACAACAATTGCATTCTCATAACATTACGACTTTTCCCTCAAAATATTTTGATCACAGTGGCCCTAATACCCCACCAAAGAGCACTGACAACTTCAGCTGTAACATGTCCTGCTCAGTACATATTGTCAACAAAATAACTACATATAGCTAAATCATCCAAGTATTTTAGGGATCCCTAACCAAAAATGTTCATTTATGCAAAATAATAACCATCATTATATTTACAAAATTTGTAAACTCTCAATTATTACTATCAAATACATGTATGTTAACTTTGTGTAATGTTGTGTCTGCTTCCACCATGACTTATACGCTCCTTCATTTGGTTTGGATGCAAATAAATAAACACATCTATGTTTTATATAGACAATACATACTATTGATTTGCAGATGCATATTTAACAGCAGTTTAAGTACTCAAAAAAATTCAGCATACACTGTTAAATATTTTACTGTACATTTAGAGTAAATTGACCCTTTGCTAAGTCCCACCCACAGATGCAGACTGGCCAATCATAACATACCATCAGGTTAGCTCAGACCAGGATCTGACAACAACACAGCTGTGCTCCATTGACTCTAATGCAATCGCTTCAGATTGCTTTCATTTTCAAGCTGGTTTTGTGGATTTCGAGCTGAAGGTTGCGCCTGGGGCACATGTAATAATACTCATTACCTGGAGAGGTTAGAAAAACATATACGTTTCTTTCCTGTTCCAAAACCAAAATCAAACCTTGAAAAGTGTAGGGTTAGCAAGCTAGCTACTGAGGATATAGCCAACTGAAAGTATACACATGCAGCTTTTGCTTTTTAATGATTGTAACACTTCATAAAGATCGACCCTGCTCTACGGGACCATTGAAGAGAAGTTGGGAACTTTGCTGATATTCCACCAGCTGTGTGTCATCGCATTGTGCGCAGATGAACATTTTTTGACATCCCCTAGAGAACTCTGCCCGTCTGGTGGTGGAGGTCCCGGTGCTGGCAGCAGAATGGAGACGAAGCCAAACACCGTTCAACTGCACACACTGCGATGCCACACAGCTGGCTCAATATCGACGAAGTTTCCCTTTATATTCATTGTCTTTTCCTGCAATCACTAGTGATGTGGAGGTTCACCTTTACACCGTGATCTGTTTGTAACCTATAGTAAAGCTTTAGCTTCTAACTATCTTTGTCTTCTTAACCTGTTTTAGCTGCTGAGAAAGTCTGACATCCTGGATATATCCTTCAAACACATTTTGTAGACCCCTTTATCTGCTTCTCTCTGGAATCACAGTTTCATTTTTTCCAAAAATATAATAATATTTCTTCAGGGAGTGTAGTTAGTTACAGTGTGGGCTCCATGCTTACTCTGACAGCTTGTCGGAGCATCACAAAGGGATGGGCTTAGCAAAAGGTCTTTTACTGACAACTGGTTGTGTTACTTTCACAGTAATTTACTGTATTGTTTTTACAGTTAATTGTTGTGAAATGACAGCTGTGATCTCACAGTCATTATGCCTGCATTTTACTGTGATTTAGAAGTTTGGTCCTGTAAAATCACTATACTTAACTGTAACCTCACAGTTAAAGCAGTTAAGCCATTACATTACTGTGATATGACAGTATGTTACTGTACATTACTGAATTTAACTGTAATTTCACGATTAATATATATCTATATTAAGATATTCTGAACGGAACTTCATTGTTTATACAATGACAATAAAGCTTCTTATCTTATTTGATTACTTTGATTTTGCTATATGGTCCCGTAGAATTACTGTATTTTACTTCTCTTATTACTGTGTTTTAGCAGTGTACTTTTGTAAAATTACTACATTTACCTGCATTAATTTCACAATAAAACTCTGAATATGGTTTAATGTCACAGTTGTAGCCTTTAAAGCAACTCTTACCTTTCTTGCATTTCACACAGCACTTAGAAAAAATTTGAACATCCACAACTCCCGCCTCCCTCCAAAGTCCCCTCCTCCTGCAACTCCACCTCCCTCCAAAGGCCTACTCCCCCCTCCTCCATTATGTCCTCCATACATCTATGATAGACGTAGGTGTTGGCAAGGTAAGGTTAGATACACGGAAGAGGAGAGTGTAACAATCATTGCATTCTTGGTCAGAATTTTCTTAGAACCATATGAGAATGGTAAAATTATGAGTTTGTATCTTTGGTGGAATTCACTTACATTTTAGTGTGCCATCAGTTTATTAATAGCATTTTAACCTAAACAAAGACAAGCGTAAAATTTCCAGAAATGTAAGTGTCGCTTTAAGGTGATAATGATGTAATTGATTGTGAAATATTACAGCTACATATATTTCAACTTTGTGGAATAGTATACTGCCAGCCCCTCACTGTACTGCACTATAGGAAGATCAATGTTTCCTTTAAAATAATTATTATTATTTTCATTTTCCAATTCTGATTATGTTCCTACAAAGCTACAAACTGCTTCAAGATTCAAGAAGATTATTGTCATATGCACAGTATAAAACTCAGCGGTTTGCACCATACAATGAAATTCTTAATTGCCAGTCTCCCTCTACACAAGACAGTAATAAAAATTAGAATTAAAGTTAGATTTAAGAAAAATAAATAAAAATAGCAGACACAAAGACATATGTTTAAAAACCTGGGTTAATATATAAAGTGCACCATGCCTCATGCAAATATTGCAACAAGTAGGTTCAAGTTCAACACACAAAGCCGATGCAAAATCAATCTGTTTTGGTCTGCAAAATCCTGGAAGGACTGAATCAATCAGCAAAAATGGATCTTCTCTTACACAGATGAGCATGTGAGTTTGTGGAATGACCAAAGGTATCCTCCCTCTTACAAATGTTCTTTTGCAAACAATATAGCTGCCTATTTGCTTCAGGATGAGGAGAAACCATGTTTCATACAAGAAACACACTTTTCTGTCAAACAGCTGCAGGGAATGACAGTGACCAAATAATAACTAGTACAATGAAATGATTTCTCTTTGGCCCAACTTCTTGTACAGCTGGTAACACATGTACAAGCCTTTACAAGAAGACAGATCGCCAGAAATCATAAAGCAATCAAACAAACAACAGAGAAGCAAATCAAATGTCTCTCCATGAGTAACTGATGAAGGAATGAGGATGGCGAGTCAGCAGAAGCATCAGCCTAGGAGCATGCTAACCTTCCTCACTCGCACCATCTCCGTCTTTGTTTTGTCCTGAGGAGAGTGCTGCTCCACCACCAGAGGAAAGACAGAGTTACTGTTTGTTACGGCCCTGTTTCAGTCCATCTCAGCACAAATCATTTATAATACAGTCAAAAACACCTGCCTGACAGTCTTTCAAGTTGCACCATAAATAAGTCCCAACAGTCATCTTATTTATCACATCTATACTGAAAATAAATAGTTCACTAGAGCTGATTTAGTCAAAAACTGATAATCATGCACAAACATTTCAAACTGTATAGCATTATTCTCAAATAAAACCCAAAATTAAAATGATGGCCAAGAGGCCAGGATGAACAGATACAGACAGGTTCCTCAGACAAAAATTAGCAATTATATTTACTATTGTAGCTTATGTTCATTATGCAGTATTATGGACATTTTCACATCACTTTAACGCATCTCTTGTTAGGAAATACTGTTGAAATTCACAAAAAAATTTCAGTCACTCCAACTTTTCAGTTCCCTTTATGGGTGTTCAGCTGCTGTCAGTAAATCTCATCACTTCATGCTGATATTTCACATTAAAATCTTTCTAGGAAATAAGAGCGGGTTTTATAAAGTCACCATGAGACAGTACAATTTGTAATTTGGTCAGCTGTCACACATTTAGCCATATTGCATATATTATGGTAGCTAATATCTGCCTATATTTGGTCATTATTGGCAATATTGCTATTTAATGATCAGGACAAATTTCTAGCAATATTGGGTGATGATGACAAGTTTGATTTAACACTTTGATTATTCACATATTAAATTTGCTGGATTCACTGCAGTCAGACATTTTCTCTGGCCGTCAACAATTGGAACTGACTGCTCCAGTATTATATCACAATCTATACTGATATTGTGATACACAATTCCATTTATCATGATATAAGATTCTATCCATATTGCTGATCCTGGTAGGCAAGAGACAGATTATACCCTCTGAGCCACAGGAAGTCTTTTAATGAAAAAAATCTGTTCAGAAAGTGTTTAGTTTCATTGACTGCTGAACAATGTTAAAAAATATCACACACACACACAAACACACACACACACAGTAAAATAAAAGCAACTGGAAATGATCAGCAGAGCAGTGAGTATGACATTACTCTAATGTTGTACTTATAGGACTACTGCTGTGAAAATATACATTATACTACAGTATACACATATACAGGTAGACCTGGAGGAAGAAGTACTGAGAATTATATATATATATATATATATATATATATATATATATACACACACACACACACACACACACACATATACATATACCTATATACATATGTATATGTTACTCTCATTCCTTATCTACATATATATATCTGTAGTATATATGCAGTCATTTGGCTGATCATGCATAGATCAAACAAACCTGGCTTTTTTTCTCTCTTTCTCCATTGGCAGTGGTTACAGAGGGGGAATGCCTCCGCTCTCTCCTGGCCACTGTCTGGTTGCACAGACAAAGCTTACACATCAGGATCAATTCTTCAAAACTATTCTGTTTCAGTAAAGAGCTTAAAAAAACGATTTTAAACTGTTGGTAAATTTGTTAAATGCTGCTGTTGTCCCTGGCTTTATATGAGTACAGGAAATCTCAGCTAGCCACTAGACTAATTCACACAATGTAAAATACAATAGGTTTATGCTAATAACACTAGCATGTTGTATTTGTGAGGGAAAATGTGCCCAGCAAAAGACAAGTGCTTTGTCTGTGAATCTTGCGAGTTAAATGAAGCTGATTTCTGTTCTAAATTAAAACTGTCTCCATTAAACCACATTTACCGTGTGTTTTGGATGCGTTTTGACTCAACTAAACTTTACAGCACTTCACAGAAACTCCACAGCCAACTAGTGTTTTAGAGGTGTAACTGCAGAGTGATACAGACATACCACCACACAAGTATAAATGCTCTCAACGGCATAGGCCATGTGCGTGGGCTACAGCGTAGGCTCTGCATACAGCTGACGTACAAGTATAAATCCACCTTAAGCGAGGCAGAACATGAGGCTCATGGTCACTGGATTTAAGCTGTGTACACCACCCAGTGAAGAAAGGCAAGCAGAGTGCATCCCCAAACCCCAAAAGCACCCCTTAAACCTTGCTAGAGTGTCCCGTTGGAAATGCATAATGCAGTCAACACAGAGACAAGATGTCCATTGGCAGCTGTGCCCGACTCATGAGAGCCCGATGGGTACCCCTCTCCAGCCCCGTAGGGTTGGAGGAGGAAGGAGATAGTACACTTTTACAGTTATAGAGCTGATACACACTGTGCAGTGCCAGAAACAGGTTGTGATGACAAATAGGAAAAACAAAGTGTGAACATTTTGTCAAAAATCAGGAGAAATATACAAGAATTGTGACCCACGGAAACCTTGTACACTTTGCCACCTTGTGGCAGTATTATGAATAAAGGTGTTTGTCATTCAGCTCTTTACATTGACTGGTTTAATGGTTTGTATTATGCTCCCTTACTCTGTATATTAATCCTCAACCTTTAGAACCTCATCGTTGATTATTGGTGCCCTTTCACCTTTCCTGTTTGTGAACAGAGAGAAAGCTTGATGGTACCTAAAACATATGTCCTGATGTAAAGGGATGTTCTCTCCTACCTTGATCTGTGGAGTGGACTCTTGTCTGGGGCTGTGGCTCTTCGTAAGCTCAGCTGGCTGACTCTCTGCCTTTACCTCTGTCTTCCTTTCTGCAGAGCGGTGGCCTTTGGGTGTGGAGCCATCATGGTGGTTAGAGCGAGCCAAGGTGGGTAGCAGAGGTGAAGGAGTTGCCTCCCCAGGAGACACTGGTGACATCACAGGGGCACTGACCGGACGAGTGGATTTGTTGTCAGGAGTAGATGCCATGGCTGGAGTGGACAGATAGGGGAGACAATGGCCTCACTTAAAAACAAAGCAAAAGAAAACTCATGTATTAATGTGGTATCTGCAGGAGTACGGGAGGCATTGTCAAAATAACCTTAATCTTAATTTAAAGGTATAGATTTGGGTGGACTACCCTGCTATCTTGGGATGCACAATATTGGAGTTTTTGCCAATATCCGATATATTGATATATAGGAAACTATTTGTCCAACAACCGATACCGATACTGATATCTCCACTTTTTTCCCCAACTAATTTTAGTGATCATCAAGTCTCTTCTCTAGTATGATTAACATCATATTATGCATTCTTACTCTTATCGTGGTGGTCCACCAGCAGATGACAACAAGAAATAGAATGCTTTTCAGTGTGTGTGATATCAATTTATCGTGCAAACAAGAAAAAGCATGTTGGCCGATTCGGATACTGATTCAGAATCTGATATTGACTGATGCCAATGAAGTACTGATATTATCGTGCATCTCTACTGCCATCAAGACAATGCCAGAGCTGCATTGCTGCTCCATTGCAAATGTCTGCTAAGTCACAGTCTGTTAGATGGGCTGGCTTTTGCCTGGCTCTCTGAGGTTGATTTTGCTTTTAAGGAGGTTTTATCTGGTGCATGCATTTCACCAGGTTGGGTGTTCAGACCCTCCTCATCAACGCTGACTGACACTGTCCCTTGTTCTGGCAAAATACATAGTTTCACAAATGACACGACATCATTTTTCTGCCATCCTTTTTAAATAATGACTGAAATTCCTTCCTTGTTCTCAACAGTTTATGGGTCTCATTCAAATGGTGTGGAGAGTTTAGAAGAAGAAGCTTTATTGTCACTGTAATAAATACAGTGAAATTTCGTATGGTGCTCTCTTATAGCAGCTACAATGTCCTTGTCATAAAATAAACTGGGGGGGGGGTCATGGTTCCTGTAGCAGTCTCTTCACAGCCATGGGGAAGAAGCTGTGTTTCAGTCTGTTGGTGCGGGCTCTCATGACTCTGAGTCTGCCAGAGGGAAGGCTGGTGAATAGAGAGTGTCCTGGGTGGGCGGGGTCATTCCGAATCTTTGTGGCCCGTCAGAGGAGACGGCTGGAATAGATCTCCTCTAGGCGTGGAAGTGGGGAGCCAATGATCCACTCAGCCGTCTTGATGACCCGCTGCAGTTGTTTCTTTTCAGATGCAGTGCAGCTGGCGTACCACACCGTACAGCCATAGGTGAGGACACTCTCTATTGTGCAGTGGTAGAAGTTTCTCAGCGGAGGTGGAGGGAGTTTGTTCCTCCTCAGTGTTCTCAGAAAGAAGAGATGCTGCTGGGCCTTTTTGATGATGTGGGTGGTGTTCACAGTCCAGCCCAGGTCCTCCGAGATGTGCAGGCCAATAAACTTAAAGCTGGTGACCCGTTCCACTTCCTCCCCATTGATGCTCAGGCCTGAGTGCAGTGTGGTCCTCGACTTCCGGAAGTCGATGATGACTTCTTTTGTCTTCTTGGTGTTGAGGTTGAGATGGTTGTCACTGCACCAGGCCGCCAGTGCTTGGAACTCCTCCCTGTATGGTGTCTCATAACCGTTGTTGATGAGCCCCACAACGGTTGTATCATCCGCAAATTTGATGAGGGTGTTGGAGCCGTGAGTAGCGACACAGTCATAAGTGTACAGTGACTGTGTCGCTACTCACGGCTCCAACACCAACTTAAAGCTGGTGACCCGTTCCACTTCCTCCCCATTGATGCTCAGGCCTGAGTGCAGCGTGGTCCTCGACTTCCGGAAGTCAATAATGACTTCTTTTGTCAGTTTGTTTGTAAGTGCTGAAGGAGAAGGACTGTCGACCTGTTGCTGTCTTTTGTTCTGTCTGCATCCACTTTACCTTCCTCGCAGCATTGCTTTGCAAACAGCAATGTCCTGACAGGTCACTGACTGTTCAGGAAGTTAAGCTCTGATTTGGTGGTTGAATAACAGCTTTGATGGCCAGTAACATAATGAGGAGTGTTACGGTAGGCATAGTGAGCTGCACGTATTGCCTTACAAAGTATTGTGCTCTGTCTTTCACCTTCACCATTTGTCTGAGGCCAAGATGGCATGACACGGGATGTGTGATGTTATTTTCCATAAAATACTGTATGTTCTAACGTCCTTTGAAAAAGAGTGTTGTCCATCACAATGTACTCTGGGATCCCATGAATTACAAACAACTGTCTCAGACATTAAATCATGTTTGCTAAAGCGGGGAGTCCTGAGGATGTTGACAGACGCCCACCTTCAATAATATTCAGTCTGTACCAGTAGGTGGCCTCCTAATGGTCCACACATGTCAAGAGCAAGTGTCTGCCATGGCTTAGCTGGATGCTGTCCTTGTAGTAGAGATGTCATGACATGATTTAAACAACTCCTCTGCTTTCTAATCAGTTCCAGGCCACCAGACTTTTGCTCTCAAATGGTAGTAGCCACTATTATGTCACCTATCAACATATTCTCGCTCCGAACTCGTCACATATTGATGTTTGGACATGGACTTTCCGCATTTTTTTTTTTTTTTTTCATTCAGTCAACCTTTATTTAATCTCGAGAAATCATTGAGGGACCGCCCTCATTTACAATGATGTTGAGAGTACAGTTAGAACAGAATAAATATGAAAACAAAACAAAGCAAGAGCAAATATATATACACATGCATATACATATAAAAATAAACACACAGAGACACCATATACATTCACATGTATATACTCATACACACACATATACACATACAAACGAGAGAATCACACACACAACTCAGACAATCAAACAACAGAACAGTTAAAAAGAGTTACATTCAAGGGTGGAGTAGTTTGTAATCATGGTTTTAAACTGGCCTATAGATACAAATGCATCAAGTTTTAGCATTTGCTGTAAGGTGTACCAAGTATGTGCAGCACAAAAACTAAAGGCAGTTTTCCCAAGCTCAGTATTTGCACTGGGGACTTCAAGTGTCAGCCAATCACTTAAAACTGGGGTTGGTAATGTTGGAAAGCTAGCAAGAGAGCTAGCAAGATTTGAAAATAGCACCTCCTCCTGCCTCCTCTAAATTCCATCCCCCTCCTCCCCCTCCCGTCAGTGTGTCCCTCGAAGCCACGCCCCCACACACTGGCACGCGCACAGTACGAAATGAGAATCGTCAGAGAGGAGAAGAGAACCGGCAAGCTAACCTGTGAGCCAGCTATTTCGGATTATTTTGGAAACAACCAAACAGACTCATGTCTCATTTATCTGTAAGTAAACAATGTTATTACTATTATTATTATTACTATTATTACTATTCTATTAGTCTTTGTTTGTTTTATAGCATAGCAGTCTGTGTGGACCCAGGTCTGAATCTGCTGAATCTCCCTAAAGATCCGCCTGGATTCAGAAGCATCAGCTAAAATACATTGTAATAATTGTTACGTGTTTTTCCTGACAAACGTGTATTTTGTGGTTTTATTAGTCACATAGCATATCTGCCTACCGGTAACTCAGTTTTGCACTGACAGTTATGCAGATTTGGCTATAAAAATTAGTTTGCCAGCTATGCTGTTAGGCTAATGATATCTCTGTTGTTTGCTTGTTAGAGTTTACACGATGAGAGCACTGGCTCAGACCCGAGCTACAGTCCAGACCCGAGCTACAGTCCGCAACCGAGCACGTCTTCAGCTCCAAGGGGACGCGGTCGTGCTAGAGCCAGGGGAGGCCGTGCTAGGGGGAGTGCAAGGGGCAGAGGCTTTTACAAGATGAGGATATTCGATGAGTGGAGAATCTGCAAGCTCAAAGAATTGCAGATGAGCAGGTAGGTTTTCTGAAATATCATTTTTTTCTGATCTCAACATTATCAAGAATTGTAAACAATGACCTGCCATTTACTGTGAACACAACATTTAGAGTTTGTCATTCATTTTTTACAGGCTAGGATTGAACGACTGAGCTTGGAAGAATCCCATCAGTTGCTTCAGATCTGCCTGACAAGGGACCCAAGCCTCATGTTTGATATCCTGCAGCTATCAGCATCAGGAGATGCTCCTCCACCAGGCCCCCCAGCTCCAGGTTTCCTTACTTGGTGTGTGTGCAGGAAGTGCCGTGAGATGCCCACAGATCTGGAAAAAAAGTGCTGTGGGCAACAACCTGCTTCCTGCATTTCCATGCTGCCTCACCTGGAACTCTACATTCTACAGGAAGGGGTCTTGCGATTGGCTTGCAGGATATGGAATGATGTCCGGGCTGAGGAAGATCTTCCAGACCCCGGGGAGAGCAACAAACAGTTCCGCCATGCAGCATACCATCAATATGTTGTGTGGCAATATGGGGCACTGGGTGCTGGGCACAGAGTAGTAATCCCTAGTTGCTGTGTCTGGAAAATAAGAGACTGCTATCCAGATCCCCATGGACAGTATAAAGGTTTTGTCCCCAGTAGAGTCTAACACACCATAAGATCTACACTGAAGCCCTGCCATTTATACTGTATTGTACTTTACCGATTCCTTTTTAAAATCTGCACTAAGGTTTACATTATATAAATAACAAAGTTGTTTATATTTTTACTTTTATTTATATTGGCTCTTTTGATATCTATATTTTGTCAGTTTGCACTAAGGTTTACATTATGTGAATAACAAAGTTGTTTATATTTTTACTTTTATTTATATTTGCTTGTTTGATTTTCTATATTTTGTGATTTTTCATTAAAAATTTGAAAATGATGAATGCCTTTCATTTCACTATTTCTGGAAAACAAGAAATGCATTTTCTCACCACCACATTAAAAATATGTGATTACAGCAGAATAACTACAACACACTTTGTACAACCCTTTTATTGTTGCATAAATATGTACATTGTCAATATGAGTCCACATATGGGAAAAGGTGCTTTCATGTAAAAGGTGTTTCAAGGGAAGGCAGACGGGTCAGGCGATGATATGAGGAGGATCAGTCATCTTTGGTGTTTGTCAGCTGTGGTGATCTACTCCTTTGGTAGTGATTTGCCTTTAGGAAGAATATCACAGTTACACATCTGACAATAATCAATAATTTTTTTTTGAGACAATCAATGAATAAGAATACTGAGAGCTTTTCCCATTTTTTGGGTACATAACTATGATGGAACTTCTTCATCAAACTACAATATTGTAAGAAAACTCACCCAGGCCTCTGCTTAGTTGAGTCACAGCCAATATATGTACGTCTTTTTTAATCACAGTAACAATGCAGACACTGACGACTACGATAGAGTAATATCTTACAAATGTAATGTACTATAATCTATTCAACACTAGCGTCACAGATCCGTTTTAAAACTCATAGAGAAGCTAATATTAGCATTAGGCTAATACAAGCTACCAAAGTGGCTACGTTAGCAAAAGTTAGATATTTCATGAAAATAACAAATCGTCCCCGAAGCAAAACAAATAATTACCTGTCCAACAGAAAGAGAGCGACCTCGGCATCACTTTTCAGCCCCTTCAGATCCCTCAGTTGTCTCCACCGCTGAAAAGCTACACCAATGTTTACTCTTGTTTGCCCTCTGGCTTTATCCAAAGCTTTTTTATTTGCAGCCTTCTCATCCTCCGGCTTTCTCTTCCTTGGCTTTTTCTGTGGAGCAACCGTCATAAGTAACCGTGGAATCGGTACTTTGGGCTGTATTTGCTCCACCATTGCTCAAAAATGAACGTTCTTCTGTAACTCGGTAGATCCGCAGCAAGAAGTATGCAACAGGGCAACAGCGGCACATGAGGACGAGAGCACCGTGAACGCGCGCAGTGGGTAGGGGCGGGGGGGCGGGTGCAGAACTAGACCTGAAGGAATCTGATTGGATTTTGCCCTTCGGACCGAAGTGCGCTGATTGGTCGAAGTTTTCTCAGTCCTGCAGCTGCCACAGAGGTCTGATTTTTTCCGCTCCTTTTTCTAAAGACATAGTGTATTGATTCCTTTGACAATATAAGGACCATTTCACCCAGTATAACAGAACGTGCTTCTGAACAAGATTACCAACCCCAGCTTTAAGCGAGTGGAATAATGACTGTTGGACCACTTTAATAAGGAGGAGATGTATGACGGTATTTTTCCATTTAGGGCTTTGTGGATGAATAGAAACCAATGTCTGTTACATCTAACTGTTTAAGATGTCCACCCAACCTTTTCATATAGGATGCAATGGTGTGTAGAATAACTGTCACCGGTAATAAATCTCAGGGTGGAGTGATAAACTGAATCAAGGGGTTTAAGAATGGAGGCAGAAGCGTGTCTATAGATGATGTCACCATAATCCAGGACAGACATGAAGACGGCCTCAATTATCCGCTTCCTACTGAACATGGGAAAACTCACTATGTTTCTGTACAAATATCCAATTTTTTGTCGGAACTTCCTGACAAGTGTGTCTATGTGAAATTTAAAAGTGACTTTTTGATCCAACCAGATACCAAGATATTTACACTGTGATACCCTTTCAATACTGTGACCATTTAGAGGGCAATATGTAAACCATTATCAGCAGTATCAACAATATCTCTGGCTCTGGAGAACAGCATGTATTTGGTTTTGTTTGCATTCAGTGCTAGTTTTAAATTACAGAGTGCATTTTGCAAATTGTCAGAGGCTTATTGTAGGATTTGGGTGGCAGAATGCGCAGTGTTCGAAAAACATTACAGAGCTGTATCATCCGCGTACAGATGGGAATTACAATTTGTTATGGAGGATGTGATATTGTTAAGATAAATAGTGAAGAGGACAGGACCGAATATTGAACCTTGTGGTACCCCCTTTAACAGGGGTAAAAATGAAGAACAGTCATTTTCCAAAATCACACACTGCTGCCTGTGAGAAAGGTAGTCCTGAAAACATTTACAGAATTTGCAATCAAAACCAACATCATGTAGTCTCTGTAGGAGCAGAGCATGATCAACAGTATCAAATGCTTTGGACAGATGAACAAAAAGTGCAGCACAGTATTCACCTTTATCGACAGCAGCTTAGATATAATTTATGATGAAGTGGTAGCCGGTAGTGGTAGTGGTAGGTATCCCATTGATTGTTGAATTCTGGGATGCTGTATAAACTTCAGCCTGTTACATGCATTGTCTGTTTTCAAAATACACTTCCGATTTCACAGGAAATACACAGTTTGCATACAGTTACGTTTAGCCACCAACCCCATGGCTGGATTTAGGCAATAAAAGCATAAAAGCATGTAGTTCCGTTTAGGAAAACAGAACAGGGTTTAGCTTTACATTCATACGGGAAGCGAACACCAGCCTCCCAGGTAAAAGTCTTTGATTATTAGACCCATCCACCACCCCTCCCACCTGCCGACTTCCGCCCCCTTAATTTTCATTGTCGTCCCGCTGCATTTCCCCCTGATGCAAGCGGGCACCATTAAACAATAATGGCCGTGTATCATGCTGATGTGAATGGAAAGCTTTTTTTGTTGATGTCTGACGCCGGAAGTCACTGATCAAACACTGGATTTCAACAACTTTGGAGTGAGACGGGGTTGCAACCTGTGGTTTATAGACTACTATTTTGAAGCCCTGAGTTTGGCACTCTGGCTGTTGTCATTTTGTTTTTTTGGGAGTCAGTACTGACCATATTTGGAAGTGAGGGTGGAGCTGTGAAGGAGCAGGAGTGGATCTGACTGAAAACTCTAAGACACCACTGTGGTAGCAGCTTGTCAATTACAAGGTAGTCACGTCCTAAAGCAGAGGCTACTTTATTGTCTTGTTTGTTCTAAATGGGGCCATAATTTATAAAATAAACATCATGCTGTATTGGAGAAGACTAGAAACTAGCAATTCAGACCATAAACTTATTAGGAAAATGTTTACTTAGGTAAAAAATCAAGTGAGATTTAGGGTCATCTCCTCATAGACTTCTATAAAACTGGACTCACCTCCTGCTGGTTTAAGGTACTTCACTTTTCAGACTTGGAGATAATCTCTTGGTCTTCATGCATCTCCACAAGATAACTAGAGTGGGATCCTCTGAATTTTCCAGTTGTCGTAGTGTGAAAGCCTGTGGTAATTGTGACCTTTGGTGGTAACAAGAGGTGCTGGTAGGTTAACTGTGAGATGCGGCAGCAGATCAGATACATTCTGTGGCCCTGGTTTATACACAACTGTAAAGTGATAAGGCTGCAGCCTCAATGCCCACTTTTCCCTCTTGAATTTTTCTCAAGAGGCTTGTGATCAGTGGCCATCACGTGACCTTCAAGTCTTTTCTGTAGAGCAATGCATTAAACTTTTGCCCCCAAAATCAAAAAGGTTTCTTATCAAGTTTGAAAGTAGCAATGCTCGACATTGGACAAAGCTCACCTGGCATAACACACAGGTTTGTGTGTTCCATCACTTTCTTTTGAACTAATTATTACTCTTAACTCAATCAGACAAGTTTCAACTATCACATGTGTCTCAGCATCTTGATTGAACTATGCAATTAACGGGCAAACTGGCCAACTGTTTCTTAAGCTTTATAAATGCAGTTTTCTGCTCTTTCCTCCATGTCAATTTGCAGGACTGCCTTGTGAGTCTCCTATGTGGTTCTGATGTTGTAGCCTGATTAGGAATAAATCTGCCACAGTGGTTTACTAGCCCTAAGAAACTCTTCACCTCTGCAGCATTTGTTGGATGTGCGTTTTCCACTGCCTCACTCTTTGACTGAGCTGCTCCAATGGCATTTTTGGACAGCACATGGCCTTGGACCTACAGTTCTGTCATTCAGAATGGACTCTTTCTACTTTTGAGTTTCAGCAGCCCCTCCTCCATTCACAAAGGACTTGATCAAGTCTCTCATCATCATGTTGTTTAGTTTCTCCTGAAACAAAGAGGTCATCTAAGATGTTATAAACTCCTGAATGCCTTGTAAGACTTGACTGATGATGTGCAGATAAATCTTAAGTACTGATAAGATTCCAAACATCAGTCTCTTATAAAGATACCGACAGTGCATGGACCGACAAGACAGCAGTAACACCATGCAACACTGCTTTTAAGCCAGCCGTGGCAACTGCACGCCAAAGTTAGTTTTAATTAATTTATTACCCTTTGGCATAGGTAATTAATTATTTCAAGAACAGCATTTCTGAATGTTGTGCTCATACTTTTGTGCGAAAGAAAAAAAGTTTAAGACTGCTTGTCTTTTAGGGACTGCATTATTTGCTTCCGCTGTAGCATGCAGCATGACACACTTCAAAGAACTGTACAATGTCTGAATCTAAATTTTACACACTTTGATCTCAACAAATTGATTGCATGGTCGCTCTTACTGACCAGGGGTAACTCCCACTCTTTAGCTACCTCTAACCAGCGTACAACTTAAGATTAGGTTAACAGAAGTCACCAGCACCAAAAAGCGCAGCGTCATGATTACCAGTCTGTGAGCAGTTAAGGTCTTTGCAGAGATCCAACAGGGCAGCCTCAGTATTTGCTTGTGATGAAATACAGATAGCTGTAAATATGACTAAGGTAGAAAGTGCAGTGTGCATTTGACTGACACTAACTCCAGATAAGGTGACCAGGGGCGGAACAGTATTTTAATATTCCTACAGCATAGTATCACAATATTTTTGTGTGGCAATAACATTGTCACACAGTGCCAAGTATCATTTTTTTATTATATTATATTATATTACATTTTATTTTATAAATACAAATTAAACTTTTGGTAGCCTATTAGAATAATATAATCAATAACTTTTTCAGTCTACTGGATACATTTTGCTGCAAAAAAATGGCTGAAGTGAGATAAACAGACTGAAAACTTTATCTTATTAGCTAAAACAGATAAATTATGTCTACAAAATTTTCCTTTGTAGACATAATTTACAGTTGAAAAAAGGTAACAAATATCTGAATTTAAAAAATCGTGGATCCTCTGGTAATTACCACCCCTAGTTGATTTTGGCAGCTATTTTAAATTTAGTCTTAGTCTTTGACAAAAACGCTTATTAGTTTTAGTCACGTTTTAGTAATTTCTACCCTTCATAGTCTGGTTTTAGTTGATGGCAACTCAAAACATTTTAGTCCAGTTTTAGCCAATTAAAATTCATAACATTTTAGTCAACTTTTGGTCCATACAAGTCAGAATGTTTTCTCTCTTTAAACTAATCCAGTTAGGCTAATACAGGTATTAGTAATTGAAATAAGGTGACAGGTCACATGAAGTATTGAAATTTAATTTAGACTAATGTACTAAACAACTATGTGTACCAAGGTTCACTGTAAACTCTGACTTATCAATCCCACTGTTGAAGCAGAAAAATACATTCTTTCTGCAACATCAGTCTGAAGGTTTAAAATATCTTCTGACAGATTCTGACTGTGATTAAAGCCAGCATACACTGTGCAGATTTGGGCTGTCACAGACAAAAGATTTGGTGATATCTTCGGTTGTGGCTCTAAAACAGTGGTCCTACATCGCACAGTGAGAGAGGTTCAAGAATGGCCGCTGTCATGGTCTTGCAATCAAAGACAGCCTTGGATAAAATTCTAACAGTGTCAGAAATTTGGAATGACCATCCCACTGTGTGACTGCTGTTACAGCCTACATCTACTAACCAACCAACACAAATGCAGCATGAAATGACGCACTGGCATTAAACCCAAACAAACAAATGGATAGCAGCTTGCCATGGAGGCAAAACACCAAAAAAGAAATGTGTGGGATTCCAGCAAAGAGGAAAACCTTATGGAGTTGTGGCAGCAGTAGCCTTGCCTGTATGATGTGTCCTCCAGCTCTTACCATGATCGCATTAAGAAAGATGAAGCATGGAAGAAAATAGTGATGGAGTTGCAGCCCACCAGGTGAGCAACTAGCAGCTAGCAAACACACACAGACAAACCGTCTCTGTGTGTGTGTGTGTGTGTGTGTGTGTGTGTGTGTGTGTGTGTGTGTGTGTGTGTGTGTGTGTTAGTGACCACAAAACTTTTGCTGATTTAATAATGTGACCATCTATGTTGTGCTTCACAGTTGGAGGAGTAATAACCTGTGCAGCATCCCTACACACTCAGTATGGGAAGCTATTGCATCATATGTCGTAGCCAGCGATTCAGTAGGCGCTATCATCATACAGTCAACATACATCAAACTTGATGTTGTACCTAAGTTTACTAGATCCATGTCGCATAGTGTAGCTTGCACTAAACTTATGAGATTGCTAAAATCTCAGTCTGTAAGAGGCTTAGAACTGCACTTTCTGTCAGATAAAACTCCGCTGAGTTCAGATCGTTCACGAACTGCACAGCTACACTTACAAACAACTGAACCTCCTACCTGCCAAGTCTGGTGCTGCTCCCTCTGCTGTGGTTCAGCAGCTAATAAGTGGAGCTTGCTGCTAACAGCCACCGCTGCAACCAACAAACTCCACAAATCCATTCAACGTCTCCACCATCCACAGTCACACAAACAGCTGCTTATTTACTGATGAATTACAGCTCACAACTTGCACCAACGACTGATGCTGCCTCTGGGTTTTGTTTTGTTTTTTTTCAGGCTAGCAAAACATCCCAGTGCCAACTATTTACTGGGGTTTACCTACCCATTGCCACTCCGAGATCGTACTGCTCTTACGGCATTAGAAAATAACTGCAAGCACGACTGTCCTCAGCTTCCTAGTTTAAAACTTTTTTGTAATACGTTTCATAAAATAATTCATCATTCTGTTCTCTTCTCTCATTTCTCATTTTCAATGTCTGTTAGCCCGCCACTAATATTTTTGTCCAATCTTGTTTCGTCAATAAAAACAAAACATACATTTCGTCATGGTTTTTATTATGAAAGATCTATTTTTAGCTCATCAACATCCCCTCCTGGTCATGGAAAAGAAGGTTGTTGACATTGTTTACATCTTTCGTCATTGTAAATGAAATCAACACTGCAGGTTCAGCCTCAATCTTGGCAAACCTGTGTCATGCAAATTTTCAGGGTCTTGATGGACAAAATTTGGTATGGTTGGCTTCGGTCCTTGGTAGCTCCCCTCAGAACCCACTGCTGTTGATAGCTATGAGTGTCCTTGGGGAGAAGAAGGAGTTAGTGGCCAAGATATCTCCTTGCTATCTGGTTTGATTAACCCTAACACTGGCTGTCTGGATAACCGGTACTACGAATCAACTACTTGATTCAACTCTGGATTTTCCAATCCAGCCACAAGCACGTTCATGTAAAAGGCGCAAGGTTGTTAACTGAGATCGACATCATAAGCATCATGAATGGAGTAGGCTACTACATATCATATGAGATGAAACTTTTAAAAAAATGTCTGCGACTACGAGATCCGAACATGTCAGTGGCGTGGGATGTAAACGATAATCTGTAATCTTAAAAAGGAAAACCAAGAAACATTTAAAACACTATCCAAAAATTCACAGTCATCCGACACTTAAATTAGGTGCAGGTATCTCTGAGCTATGGGCCCATTTTTTGCTGTTTAGTTGGCTGATGATAATACTACTCTATGTCACATAAAACACTTAAAAGTAATACCAGCTTCTGCTGCTGAAATAAAGGGTGGAAAAATAGTTAATGACTGATGAGGTCTGTCTGACCAAAATGTTGCATTTATAATAACGGGAGATAATTAACCCTGTGTGGATTATTTTACTAATAAATATAATCTTCTTTTCCTAGTTCTCATCACACAGGTGTCTTATGTTATTTCGAGCTGCAGTGATGGAATCAGAGTGTAAAAATAGCAACACTGTCAGCAATCACTGCAGACTAAAGTAAACTTAATAATTTAAAATAGTGCTAAACTCGTGTTTAGTGTGTTAACAATCTCTCTGTTTGTTAAAAACTCTGTTTTAAAACCACTGGAAATAGAGCCCTGGAACAATGAAATGATTCTACTGTCCTATAACAGCATATAGGCTCCTCTTTTTTACCTGTCACTCCGGACTTTCATTCATGAATACTTTTTTCTTCAGTGATCTGATTGGTCAGAGGTCAGGATGTTGACAGGTTGTGATCCATTACCCTGAAGTTAACCTGCTCCGGTGCAGGTTAGCTGTTCAGCATAAGTTACCATGGTGATTTATCCCGGTAAAAAGAGAACCAGCTTCGTAGTACTGAAAACCCAGAATTAACCCCAAAGTTATCTCGCTAACTCCAAATCCTTCCTGCTTCGTAGTACAGGCCTCAGCTCACAGGGGGCGTGGCCTGTGGTGCAGATAAGGAATGGATTGACAGATTTCCAATGCAGCAAAGTGGGCCCAATCTGGATAACTCTGAGTTGGCTATAGCTGATCATAACATGAATGCTAAATGGGCGACTCTGATGGACAGGGCTCTGACTTTGTAGGACATGTGGTACAGCCCTTTAGTATCTGCAGCTCATGCATCAGCTTTTCTAAACGGTCCATTATGGCATCCTCAGATGCTGATTACTCCTCTCATATCTAGCAGAGCTGTAGCCTTGGTCAGCTGAAGTGTAACTGCTGTGCGGCGTTGGGTTAGTGAACGGCTGATGCTGAGTGCATGCAGCTGGTTTATTATCCATACGAGTAGGGAAGGGTACTCATGCAGGTACTAAGTAGGGGCACCTCTGACCTGGGGTTCCTGAAATGGACTGAAGCAGAGAAGAATAATCACTTACAGCAGAGCTAGAATTCTCTCTCTCTCTAAGCATGGTCTTTACAGCAACGGAGCACAGGGGAGGCTAAAAATCCTGTAGTTCCATCTGGAGAATCCTTCCGGAGCTTGTAGCTGCTGAACTAGCTGCCTGCAGGGGCTGGAGCAAGGTAGATGCTCTCTAGGTTCCCTGAGGAGGTCATGACATCTTATCAGTCCTAATATTGGAGGCGGTGGCTAACTGGGAATACAAACAGGTCGCTCCTTTTAATCGGTGCTACTTTCCTACTGGTTTGTCTTCTGGACTATCTGCATGCCATTCTGTATACGGTAAGCTGGGCATTGAGGAGGTAACAAGCCTGTGTCTGTGGGAGCCAAGCTCATAATCTGTTAGGCATAGTGGAAGCCGAATGTTGCATTTACAGCGCAGTCTGCACAGGGACATGAGTTTCATAGCCAGAAAGATCCATCCTGAGACAGGGTAAGCACAGGGTATTCAACTCGAAGGACAACAATAAATACTAGAAAATGCATTTCCTGCAGGTAATGCAGTGTTAATAAGGAAGGCTAAATGTATTTCAAAGCATTGCTGGAAATGCGGAACATAAAATTATATTGCTCTCCATTCTGTTGAGCAGAAACAAGTGCTGCATAATCAGCAACTGGTATAAAACTCAACTCCCCCAGTGAGGGAAATTAACCCCTGCCTCCCACATGACATACAAAGATGCTGTCCACTCCCCAAATGAGCATCCTGCAAGAGTTGGGATCCACTGCAACCAACACTCTAAAGGCTCTAAAGGAACACAAGATACACGTGGTAGTCATGATTTGTACATCATTAAAAAAATACGAATAGAAGTGCTCTTAATTGTCAGCCAAAACCACAGTAACCAGCACTGTAACACACACCCACCCACACACCCACACACACACACACACACACACACACACACCTACACACACACACACACACACACACACACACACACACACACACACACACAGATGCCTACAGCCCAAACAGCAGGTGGAACAGTGTACCTCCATCCAGGCTGCGTGAGTTTCTCTTGCTGGAGGAGCGCTGGAACAGAGGAGCTGGTCTGTCAATCAGAGAGCTTGCCTGTCTGGTCTGAACCTGAGTCCGACCACTGTAGCGAAACTTAGAGCCCAATGCCAGGAACTTCCTAGGAGTGGTCGCCATCTCAGTGGAGGTCAGCCTGCAGACAAAGACCACTGATACTGACCTTCTGATCTGACTCTGGGTCAGGTAGCAAGCAAACATATTTAGCAAAATGTCTACATTTCCTTCACTGAAAACACTGCACAGCCATGTGAGCATACTGACCTAAAGAATACAATACCCTACCTGAAGAAGGTGTGATGTTCTACACACACTTTCCAAAGCTTCTTGGCTGCCTTGTAATTGGGCAGTTTAAAGCCAATTGCACTCTCATACTGTTCCACCTGTTAAAACAAAAAACACAATGCTGCTAAATAGATGACTAATTAAAGTAAAATGTTAGACAGTGAAGTACAGATGTTACAGGTAGGTGAATATTTGTTGAAATGAAAATATTCTGTACCTCGGATGGTCTTATTTTGATAAAAAAGCTGCTGCGTTTGTATGAGACCTTGAGGACTTTGGGCCAGGGGAAACGGTTGATCCTCAGTTTGTCCTTGTAAACCATCAGACCACTAGAGCAAACCCCCAGCATGATGTCAACACCATCCAGATCCTGACAGAGACACCCAGAGAGACAGAAAGATATCCATTCAATGTCAATAGAACATGCAGACTTCAGAAAGCGAAAACCTTTTGAGGAAACCTGAAATGAACAACAAAGATAAAGACGATCTTAAATGGGTGAAAATTACATAAGTTGACATAAGTTGTGTTTCACCACAAGCTAACAATATCAGTCAGCCTCCAGTCTCTGGCAGTCTGTTGGAGGGATAACCACCTTTCTTTCAATTAATGTTTTGATCATGGTGGTGGAGAGTACTGTCTAAGGGGCAACACATATCATCGCAGGATGACATCAGAAAATAGTTTTTTCACATTTCCTCCCTGGATGCATTGTCATATCCTGGCTACTGTACCTTTAAACCTTCTTCTGTCTGTATAATAATTTGGTGTGTGCTACAGGCTTCAATGAACATGCAGCACCTTGCAACACAGATTTCATTGCACTAAGGATGCTTTCACGCTTAAGCTGTTTGTTTTGGTTCCTTCACCTGGCGTGAAAACTGTCAGTCACACCAACTAAACAACCACACTGAAACCAGCTGAAGAGGAGGCTCTCTGTCCACTTCCAAGAAGACTGCTGTGGTGCATTTGTGGTGTGAAAGCAAAACGGACCAACTACTGTATTTTGTGATAGCAGGCCTAAATGCATTTTTAGGCTACTTTCACACCTACCTTGTTTGACTTGGTTCAAAGACGAGGTGTGTGTCTGATGTGTGCCTATTTGGTTCTGTTAATTTGGGCTGATGTTAAAAGCTGTCCATCAAACTCTGGTACGAATGAAACCATTGGACATCACCTTAAAGGTGGCTCTTGTGTCTGGTGCAGTCCAGTTTCAGTCTGGACAAATAAATCTAATACTTAGTGATTTCTTGGTCCGCTGTTAACAATAATTCAGTGTTAACATGAACCGAATCAAAACTATAGGGCAACAACAAATCATCTTTTGCTTTTTGTATTACAACCATTCACGCTCACATTCACACCTGCAGGCAATTTAAAGTCAGGGTAAAGTAAAATGTTAGATTTACATCAAAACACATTATCCATGTTAGAAAACACTTGTTGAAAACATGTAAAAAGACTGTGAACTATATAGTACTCAATGGGGGAGGTAGGGGCTGTACACATGCTGCTTTTTTGCATTATCAAAGTAGAAGTGCAGCACGAACGCTCGAACACCAAAACGACGCTGTCAAAGTGTGCATGTGTTCCTGAGCGCATAATTTTCAGGGCACAATGGCTACAACCTGAGATAAACAGAGTTCAACTTTTCAAATGTGGCAGCATGCAACACATGCCATTTGAAAAGGACCAGTCACAGCCAGCAGATATCTTTCACTTTATCAGTAAATAAAAGTCTGTGATAAATATTGAGAACAAGTTTATCATTTTATTGCAGGGCTGCCAGAGCTTTACATCTGTCTGCAAGAAAACAGGCCTACACACAAACAGCACCCGCAGAAAGATCAGCTCTGCACTCAGGATTTCAGGTAAACAGGCCATGATCAACTGTTTTTCATCATTTTGTGTTCAGGATGTTTTTTAAGCGGGGCTAAAAGCCTGCTCAATGATGCAGTAGAGCAACCCATAAGCCCTGCCCCTACACTATTTAAGAACTAGAGCCATTGAGTTTTGTTGTCATTTGAAAATATAAATAAAAATTAAAGCTGCAAGCAGCGTTTTGCGGGACCTCGCACCCACGCCGCGTTGCCCGTTGCCCGTTGCCCCTAGCCCCTTGCCCGTTGCCCGTTTCGGCCTGTAGCTGGACGGTTAGCAATCCTGTGAAGTTTGAGGAAGATTGGAGCATGTATGCCTGAGATATGAGCTACTTCCTGTTTTGTGGCGGTACACTGAGTGTGACGCCTGACATGTGAAAGTTTTAATGTACACGAGGTACAGACCACAGTATATAAATTTTGGGTAAATCCAAGGAAAAGTGTGTGAAAAGACGTACTTCCTGTTGCCACTAGGGGGCACTGTGTGTAAACCCAAATATTGACACATGGGTGTGTTCAGGACGGGGCTGTGATCAATCCTGTGAAGTTTGGGGAAGATTGGAGCATGTATGCTGGAGTTATAAACTACTTCCTGTTTTATGGCGGTACAGCTAAGTGTGACGGCTGACATATTAACAGCTGATTGTACATGAAATATAGGCCACACCATGTAAATTTCAGGGCGGGACTAATATGAGAGAAGCCCTGGTGTAGCCAATAGACATTAGACTGGATCCAATCCACAGTGTGATGCTTGATGAGCAGCTGTCAATCAAAGGCAGTGGTCGTCATAGCAACACAGAACAGAGGAGAGACACACAGGTGCAGCTGAAAGTAGGTCAGTGACACAGCATTTTCTTCAGTCTGTGGCCAAAAAGCGACACGTCGAACAAAAGGCTCTGGTGACCACACCGTTTCAGCTACGAATGAAAGAAAGATATGGTGACGACCGGAAGAATGTGGAGATCACTGTGATGTGCTTATTTTCCACGTAAAGGCAGAAATATGGATATTTTAGCAAGTTAAACATGAAGGCAGTTAAGCTTTTCTCCTGAGATCAGCAGTCAGAAAATGCATTGGAGCGGATGGGAGACATGGAGGGTGCTCATTGTCTTTGGAGGCGCACAGTTCAAATTCTGTTCCCGTCAGTGTGAAAAGGAGACACTTTTATGAATCTGGACAAAAATCTCTACTACTTTAGAAAAAATGGTGTGTCTAGCTTAAAGTATGTGCCCGTAGGAGCAGTTTCAAAAAGGTTTTTGGACAGTTTTCACAGCAGCTCTGCACTCTAGCAGCAAACATTCCGTCTCATAGACACCCATTATAAACTCCAAATTTCGCCTGATTTACTCATGGTACTTTTGGAGGCACTGATCAAAAACTGTAAAGGACACAAAAAAAATGAGAACATGTGTGAATAGACGAGAACTGCGGCAACATTTTACAGTTTTAATGGAGTCTGTAGCTGAAAGCATGCCAATGTTATTAAACTTTGTTTAACACCGAGTGTTGGTGACTTTCTCCCTCGATCCCATTCATTTCCTATGGGAGAAATTTCGAGGATTTCCAAAATGTGTGTGCGTCGGACGCTTTGAGAGCGTATAAAATGAAAACCGGGCCAGTAATGAAAAAGTTACGCAGAACTTTTTTTCACAAGGGTGTGAACTGTCACCTGTGCAACATTCAGGTGGGTACGATAAACGGCCTCGGAGGAGATATTTTTTGAAAAACGCACATTTTCAGGCAAAATCTTATTGTGAAAGGGCAAATAACTCACTTCCTGTTTGATTTAGGTCAGGGGTATCGGCACGTGATTTGTAGGTCTTGATGAGACGAACAAGCCGGTTTTTGTTTGATCTTTCTACGACATTCCTACGGG
The DNA here is from genome assembly GCA_019142605.1 of Cephalopholis sonnerati. Taxonomy (NCBI): domain Eukaryota; kingdom Metazoa; phylum Chordata; class Actinopteri; order Perciformes; family Serranidae; genus Cephalopholis; species Cephalopholis sonnerati. Next base: position 3,027,139 of record JAGQAX010000014.1, on the reverse strand, counting down.
CCGTAGTCGGCGATTTTGTGTACCTAGGTGGCGCTAGAGAGCTCATTTTTGGATTTTTGGGGTTAATTTTTGCATTTTATAAAATTTTTCGCCAGACTGGATGTGCGTGCCAATTTTGGTGAGTTTTCGAGCATGTTTAGGGGGTCAAATTTGGGTTCAAAGAGGCGGCGGAAGAAAGAATAATTAAAGCTGCAAGCAGCGTTTTGCGGGACCTCGCACCCACGCCCGTTACCCGTTGCCCGTTCCCCGTTGCCCCTAGCCCCTTGCCCGCTGCCCGTTTCGGCCTGTAGCTGGACGGTAAGCAATCCTGTGAAGTTTGAGGAAGATTGGAGCATGTATGCCGGAGATATAAACTACTTCCTGTTTTGTGGCGGTACACTTAGCGTGATGCCTGACATGTGAAAGTTTTAATGTACACGAGGTACAGACCACAGTATGTAAATTTTGGGTAAATCCAAGGAAAAGTGTGTGAAAAGACGTACTTCCTGTTGCCACTAGGGGGCACTGTGTGTGATCCCAACTATTGACACATGGGTGTGTTCAGGACGGGGCTGTGATCAATACTGTGAAGTTTGATGAAGATACGACCATGTATGCTGGAGTTATAAACTACTTCCTGTTTAGTGGCGGTACACTTAGTGTGACACTTGATTTGGAAAGTCTGATAAAGAATGCACCTGAAATTGGTCGTGAGATTGTACATGAAACATAGGCCACAGCATGTAAATTTTAGGTAAAAAAAAAAAAAAAAAAAAGTGTGTGAAAAGATGTACTTCCTGTTGCCAGTAGGTGGCGCTGTGTGTAATCCTCCAAATATCTACACATGGGTGTGTTCAGGGTGGGACTGTGATCAATACTGTGAAGTTTGGGGAAGATTGGAACATGTATGCCGGAGATATAAACTACTTCCTGTTTTGTGGCGGTACACTTAGTGTGACGCCTGACATGTGAAAGTTTTAATGTACATGAGGTACAGACCACAGTATGTAAATTTTGAGTAAATCCAAGGAAAAGTGTGTGAACAGATGTACTTCCTGTTGCCAGTAGGTGGCGCTGTGTGTAATCCTCCAAATATCTACACATGGGTGTGTTCAGGGTGGGACTGTGATCAATACTGTGAAGTTTGGGGGAGATTGGAGCATGTATGCTGGAGTTATAAACTACTTCCTGTTTAGTGGCGGTACACTTCGTGTGACACTTGACATGTGAAAGTCTGATAAAGAATCCACCAGTGATTGGTCGTGAGATTGTACATGAAATGTAGGCCACAGCATGTCAATTTAAGGTAAAAAAAAAAAAAAAAAAAAAAAAAGTGTTTGAAAAGATGTATTTCCTGTTGCCCGTAGGTGGCGCTGCGTGTAATCCCCCAAAATATCTACACATGGGTGTGTTCAGGGTGGGACTGTGATCAATCCTGTGAAGTTTGGGGGAGATTGGAGCATGTATGCTGGAGTTCTGTACATGTATTGCGTCAGGCACATGAAACAAGGAAGGGATTGATGTTTAATGGCGGCCGCCCGCCCCCCCGCTCCCCCCGCTCCCCCCCTACGTCGTCGCGTACAGCGATCCGCTACTCTGCGTGTCGACAGTGTTCGAGAAGGTTCCATTCAAAAGAACTGAGGGTCGGCCGAGGTCAGTGACACAGCGCAATGATCGTGATTGGACCTCCCAGTGGCATGATGTGACATCATCATCCGAGCACATAAAAGCCCCCTGCTGCAGAGCCTCGCCCCCCTCTTCACACCGACTCTGAGGTAAGAGACGTCTTTTTTACGTTAGCTCTCTGTTAGCTTGTTAGCCTTTTGTTTGATGACTTTGTGCTGCTATCTGTAGCTAACTTTAATGGGATACACTAATGACTAATGTATGAGTGTTTGATTACAACAACTACTGTGAAGTGTTAATGGCAGTGCTGCTGATTTGAGGTGGATTTTAAAGATTTATTGGTGGTTTTTGTTTATGCTAATGTGTGTTAGCTGTGTAATGTGCATGGTAATCCGCTAGGCCTCTATGTGAATAGCTAACTACAGCTAACTTTTGTTGAATAAACTCAATGCCTAATATATAAGTGGTTGATTTAAAGTAATAAGGTGAAATGTAAAAGGCTGTGCTTTGGATTTGTGATAGATTTTTAATATTTATTGATTGATCAGTCAAGTGGCGCGATTTATGCTAATGAGGTCCGCTAGCTGCGTGTCTTTAGCGTTAGCCTTTTGTGTGTTAGCATTTCGGCTAACTATAGCTAACTTGCCTTGGATACACTCGACGTCTAGTGTACAAGTGGTTGATTTATAGGCACACTGTGAAATGTAAAGGGCAGTACACATGATGTGAGATGGATTGTAAAGTTTGATTGATGGATTTTGATAAAATAGCATGATCTATGCTAATGGCCGCTAGCCGTGTGTATTTAGCGTTAGCCTTTTGTGTGTTAGCATTTCGGCTGCCTACAGCTAACTTTAATGTGTTAAACATGATGCCTAATGTATAAGTGGTTGATTAAAACAAATGCTGTGTAATGTTAAGCAGTGCAGTGGATGTGAGGTGGCTTTTTACAATTTATTGATGGATTTTGATCGAATAGTAGGATTTTTGATGCAACGCATGGTATGCAGTGTTATTGAACACAGCTGTATTTAAGCTACATTTACCCACTGTTGATTAGCTGTTGTCTGACTGTACGGTGATGTGTTTATTGTATAGTTATACTGTTCAGTCCTGCTGTTCAGTCTGTGTTTGTCTCTGTGTCTCTGTCCATGTTATCTAATCTAGTTGGGGTGTAGATTTATTTGTATAAAGTATATAAATGTATTTAGTGTGTATGCTCTTGTGTAAAATCTGTTGTTCAAAGGAAAGATCCCTTAAATTGGATGACTGTGTTAGTTAATCATGTTAAGATAAAAGGCGCTGTGTGTGTGCCTGCCTGTAAAATGTCATGTAGTTTTGGTTGAGACTGAGTTGTGGCATTCATGTTAGCTTTATGCTAGCTAAATGCTGAGAGGAAAGAGTTGATAGTGTGTGTGTGTGTGTGTGTCAGCTAGTTTTGGTTGGGGTTGACTTTTTTTTAATTGATGTTAGCTTTATGCTAGGCTAAATGCTAATGCTGAGAGGAAAGACTTGATGCTGTGTATGTGTGTGTGTTTGGGAAATGTCAGCTAGTTTTGGTTGAGGTTGAGTTTTTTTAATTGGTGTTAGCTTCATGCTTGGCTAATGCTAATGATGATAGGAGAGCTTAGATGCTGTGTGTGTGTGTCAGCTAGTTTTGGTTGGAGCTGAGTTTTTTTTTATGTTAGCTTTATGCTAGGCTAAATGCTAATGTTGATAGGAAAGACTTGATGCTGTATATGTGTGTGTTTGGTAAATGTCAGCTAGTTTTGGTTGAGGTTGAGTTTTTTTTTAATTGATGTTAACTTTATGCTATGCTAAATGCTAATGATGAAAGGAGAGCTTCAGTGCTGTGCATGTCAGCTGGTTTTGGTGAGGTTGAGTTGTGGCATTCCTGTTAGCTTTATGCTAGCTAAATGCTAATGCTGGGACGAAAGACTTGATGCTGTGCGTGTGTGTGCACGGGATATGTCAGCTAGTTTTGGTTGAGGTTGAGTTTTTTTTAATTGATGTTAGCTTTATGCTAGGCTAAATGCTAATGTTGAGAGGAGAGCTTCGATGCTATGCATGTGGGTTTGCCTGTGTGTCTGTGAAATGTCATCTACTTTTTGTTGAGATTGAGTTGTGGCATTCATGTTAGCTTCATGCTAGGCTAATGCTAATGTTGAGAGGAGAGCTTCGATGCTGTGCGTGTGTGTTTGCCTGTGTGTCTGTGAAATGTCATCTAGTTTTTGTTGAGATTGAGTTGTGGCATTCATGTTAGCTTTATGCTAGGCTAATGCTAATGTTGAGAGGAGAGCTTCGATGACGTGCATGTGTGTTTGCCTGTGTGTCTGTGAAATGTCATCTAGATTTTGTTGAGATTGAATTGTGGCATTCATTTTAGCTTTATGCTAGCTAAATGCTCATGCTGAGAGAAAAATTTGATGCTGTGCTTGTTTGTGTTTGCGTGACATGTCATGTAGTTTTGGTTGAGACTGAGTTGTGGCATTCATGTTAGCTTTATGCTAGCTAAATGCTGAGAGGAAAGAGTTGATAGTGTGTGTGTGTGTGTGTGTGTGTGTGTGTGTCAGCTAGTTTTGGTTGGGGCCGACTTTTTTTTAATTGATGTTAGCTTTATGCTAGGCTAAATGCTAATGCTGAGAGGAAAGACTTGATGCTGTGTATGTGTGTGTGTTTGGGAAATGTCAGCTAGTTTTGGTTGAGGTTGAGTTTTTTTAATTGATGTTAGCTTCATGCTTGGCTAATGCTAATGATGATAGGAGAGCTTAGATGCTTTGTGTGTGTGTCAGCTAGTTTTGGTTGGAGTTGAGTTTTTTTTATTGATGTTAGCTTTATACTAGGCTAAATGCTAATGTTGATAGGAAAGACTTGATGCTGTATATGTGTGTGTTTGGTAAATGTCAGCTAGTTTTGGTTGAAGTTGAGTTTTTTTAATTGATGTTAGCTTTATGCTAGGCTAAATGCTAACGTTAAGAGGAGAGCTTCGATGCTGTGCATGTGTCTTTGCGTGTGTGTCTGTGATATGTAATCTGGTTTTTGTTGAGATGTAGTTTTGGTATTCATGTTAGCTTTATGCTAGGCTAATGCTAATGATGAGAGGAGAGCTACGATGCTGTGTATGTGTGTTTGCCTTTGTGTCTGTGATATGTCATCTAGTTTTTTTTTAGATTGAGTTGTGGCATTCATGTTAGCTTTATGCTAGGCTAATGCTACTGTTGAGAGGACAGCTGTGTGTGTATGTCTGTGTGTGTGTGTGTGTGTGTGTGTGTGTGTGTGTGTGTGTGTGTCAGCTAGTTTTGGTTTAGGTTTAGTTTTTTTAATTGATGTTAGCTTTATGCTAGGCTAAACGCTAATGTTGAGAGGAGAGCTTCGATGCTATGCATGTGTGTTTGCCTGTGTGTCTGTGCAATATCATCTAGTTTTTGCTGAGATTGAGTTGTGGCATTCATGTTAGCTTTATGCTAGCTAAATGCTAATGCTGATAGGAAAGACTTGATGCTGTGCGTGTGTGTGTTTGGGATATGTCATCTAGTTTTGGTTGAGATTGAGTTGTGGCATTCATGTTAGTTTTATGCTAGGCTAATGCTAATGTTGAGAGGACAGCTGTGTGTGTGTGTGTGTGTGTGTGTGTGTGTGTGTGTGTGTGTGTGTGTGTTCGTCAGCTAGTTTTGGTTGAGGTTGAGTTTTTTTAATTGTTGTAGCTTTATGCTAGGCTAAATGCTAATGTTGAGAGGAGCGCTTCGATGATGTGCATACTTGTTTACCTGTTTGTGCAATATCATCTAGTTTTTGTTGAGATTAAGTTGTGGCATTCATGTTAGCTTTATGCTAGCTAAATGCTAATGCTGATAGGAAAGACTTGATGCTGTGCGTGTGTGTGTTTGGGGTATGTCAGCTAGTTTTGGTTGAGTTTGAGTTTTTTTAATTGTTGTAGCTTTATGCTAGTCTAAATGCTAATGTTGAGAGGAGAGTTTTGATGATGTGCGTACGTGTTTACCTATGTGTCTGTGCAATGTCATCTAGTTTTTGTTGAGATTGAGTTGTGGCATTCATGTTGGCTTTATGCTAGGCTAATGCTAATGTTGAGAGGAGAGCTTCGATGATGTGCATGTGTGTTTACCTATGTGTCTGTGCAATGTCATCTAGTTTTTGTTGAGATTGAGTTGTGGCATTCATGTTAGCTTTATGCTAGGCTAATGCTAATGTTGAGAGGACAGCTGTGTGTGTCTCTTTGTGTGTGTGTGTGTGTGTGTGTGTGTGTGTGTGTGTGTGTGTGTGTGTGTGTGTGTGTGTGTGTGTCAGCTAGTTTTGGTTGAGATTGAGTTTTTTAAATTGATGTTAGCTTTATGCTAGGCTAAATGCTAATGTTGAGAGGAGAGCTTTGATGATGTGCATGTGTTTTTGCCTGTGTGTCTCTGAAATGTCATCTAGTTTTGGTTGAGATTCAGTTGTGGCATTCATGTTAGCTTCATGCTAGCTAAATGCTAATGCTGATAGGAAAGACTTGATGCTGTGCGTGTGTGTGTTTGGGATGTGTCATCTAGTTTTGGTTGAGATTAAGTTTTGGCATTCATGTTAGCTTTATGCTAGCTAAATGCTAATGCTGATAGGAAAGACTTGATGCTGTGCGTGTGTGTGTTTGGGAATTGTCAGCTAGTTTTGGTGAGGTTGAGTTTTTTTAATTGATGTTAGCTTTATGCTAGGCTAAATGCTAATGTTAAGAGGAGAGCTTCGATGCTGTGCATGTGTCTTTGCGTGTGTGTCTGTGATATGTAATCTGGTTTTTGTTGAGATGTAGTTTTGGTATTCATGTTAGCTTTATGCTAGGCTAATGCTAATGTTGAGAGGAGAGCTTTGATGATGTGCATGTGTTTTTGCCTGTGTGTCTGTGAAATGTCATCTAGTTTTGGTTGAGATTCAGTTGTGGCATTCATGTTAGCTTCATGCTAGCTAAATGCTAATGCTGATAGGAAAGACTTGATGCTGTGCGTGTGTGTGTTTGGGATGTGTCATCTAGTTTTGGTTGAGATTAAGTTTTGGCATTCATGTTAGCTTTATGCTAGCTAAATGCTAATGCTGATAGGAAAGACTTGATGCTGTGCGTGTGTGTGTTTGGGAATTGTCAGCTAGTTTTGGTGAGGTTGAGTTTTTTTAATTGATGTTAGCTTTATGCTAGGCTAAATGCTAATGTTAAGAAGAGAGCTTCGATGATGTGCATGTGTGTTTGCCTGTGTGTCTGTTATATGTCATCTAGTTTTTGTTGAGACTGAGTTGTGGCATTCATGTTAGCTTTATGCTAGGCTAATGCTAATGATGAGAGGAGAGCTTCGATGCTGTGTATGTGTCTTTGCGTGTGTGTCTGTGATATGTAATCTGGTTTTTGTTGAGATTTAGTTTTGGTATTCATGTTAGCTTTATGCTAGGCTAATGCTAATGATGAGAGGAGAGCTTCGATGATGTGCATGTGTGTTTGCCTGTGTGTCTGTTATATGTCATCTAGTATTTGTTGAGACTGAGTTGTGGCATTCATGTTAGCTTTATGCTAGGCTAATGCTAATGATGAGAGGAGAGCTTCGATGATGTGCATGTGTGTTTGCCTGTGTGTCTGTGCAATGTCATCTAGTTTTCGTTGAGAATGAGTTTTGGCATTCATGTTAGCTTTATGCTAGGCTAATGCTAATGTTGAGAGGACAGCTGTGTGTGTCTCTTTGTGTGTGTGTGTGTGTGTGTGTGTGTGTGTGTGTGTGTGTGTGTGTGTGTGTCAGCTAGCTGGTTGAGATTGAGTTTTTTAAATTGATGTTAGCTTTATGCTAGTCTAAATGCTAATGTTGAGAGGAGAGCTTTGATGATGTGCATGTGTTTTTGCCTGTGTGTCTGTGAAATGTCATCTAGTTTTGGTTGAGATTCAGTTGTGGCATTCATGTTAGCTTCATGCTAGCTAAATGCTAATGCTGATAGGAAAGACTTGATGCTGTGCGTGTGTGTGTTTGGGATGTGTCATCTAGTTTTGGTTGAGATTGAGTTGTGGCATTCATGTTAGCTTTATGCTAGCTAAATGCTAATGCTGATAGGAAAGACTTGATGCTGTGCGTGTGTGTGTTTGGGATATGTCATCTAGTTTTTGTTGAGATTGAGTTGATGCATTCATGTTAGCTTTATGCTAGGCTAATGCTAATGTTGAGAGGAGAGCTTCGATGATGTGCATGTGTGTTTGCCTGTGTGTCTGTGAAATGTCATCTAGTTTTTGTTGAGATGGAGTTGGGGCATTCATGTTAGCTTTATGCTAGGCTGATGCTAATGTTGAGAGGAGAGCTTAGATGCTATGCGTGTGTGTGTGTGTCAGCTATTTTTTGTTGATATGAGTTGTGGCATTCATGTTAGCTTTATGCTAGGCTAATGCTAATGTTGAGAGGACAGCTGTGTGTGTGTGTGTGTGTGTGTGTGTGTGTCAGCTAGTTTTGGTTTGGGTTGAGTTTTTTAAATTGATGTTAGCTTTATGCTAGGCTAATGCTAATGTTGAGAGGAGAGCTTCGATGCTGTGCATGTGTGTTTGCCTGTGTGTCTGTGATATTTCATCTAGTTTTGGTTGAGATTGAGTTGTGGCATTCATGTTAGCTTTATGCTAGCTAATTGCTAATGCTGAGAGGAAAGATTTGATGCTGTGTGTGTGTGTGTTTGGGAATTGTCAGCTAGTTTTGGTGATGTTGAGTTTTTTTAATTGATGTTAGCTTTATGCCAGGCTAAATGCTAATGATGAGAGGAGAGCCTAGATGCTGTGCGTGTGTGTGTCAGCTAGTTTATAATTGATGTTAGTTTTATGTTATGCTAAATGGTAATGTTGAGAGGACAGCTTCAATGCTGTGTAAGTGTGTGCGTGCGTGGTTGAGAGTGAGTTGTGGCATACATGTTAGTTTATGCTAGCTAAATGCTAATGTTTAGAAGAGATAGTTGATGCTGTGCATGTGTGTGTGCATTTAATGTATGTAATGGTATTTAATGCGGATGTTCTTGTGTTAAACATACTGTTTAAAGGAAAGATCCCTGCCTGTGTGTGTGTGTGTGTGTGTGTGTGTCTGTGTGATGGTCAGTTTTGCTTGAGAATTAGTTGATTTATTTAGAGAGTTGTAGTGTTGGCCATTTTGCTGTCAGTAAGAACTTTAATGTGAATGCTGTTGTGTTAGCTGACCATATTTTTTGAAGGACAGACCCTCTAAAATTGATGACTGTGTGTTAGTTTATCGTGTTGACAGGAAAGATTAGATGCTGTACATTCGTGTCTCATCCTGATATGTAGGCTAGTTTTGTTTGACATTGAGTCGTGTTATGTATGGACATACAGTGTCGGCCATTTTCCTTTCAGGGACAACATATATTTAAGATGGAAGCTGTTAGTTGAGCGTATTGCTTAAATGAAAGATCCTGTTTTAATGTTAGAGATTTTTTTTTGACATAACTGTGGATGAGTTTATCCAGGATGTGTAGAGAGAAACGCTTTTAAATTAAAATCTCAGTTATCTCAATGTGTCTAGCAGGCATTTAATTGCACAGTTTTTATGTCAAGCTCATTGTTAAATGAAGTAATGGGTTTTTTTTTCATCTACAGATATTCTTCTCACTTGGCTGTGTGATCTGGTGCTCGCCTTCTGCGATTGACCTGCGACTATCTGCTCATCCAGGACCTCTACACACATTCATCCATTCATTCCATCAATTTTCAACACACACCTAATAGCACATTTCTGATTGTTTTCACATAGACACAGTCAGACAGACAGACAGACACACACACACACCCACAAATACATACATACACACACATACACATACACACACACACACACACACACAGTTGAGGTGTCGATCTACTGCTAGCAAGGTAAGTTGAGCATTTTATATATTTGAAGGCTGAGGTCAGAGTCTGTGTGGTAAAGTATGGCTTTTGAGTGTGATTTGCTGACAGTCATAGTGATTTGTACATATTCTGTATGAATGTTGAAGTAATTTTTTTTGTTGTTTTTGTGTTTGTTTAGATGCCCCGTGCGAAGTCCCACCGGCGCGCCCAGGCCCTGAGGAGGAGGATGGCGACGGCGCAGACCTGGACCCCCCTGCCGCCTGTCTCCGAGTTCGTTGCTCGTATGTATCAAATAGTTTAGTTTTTTTTGTTGTTGTTTTTTTTTACATGTTTCAGTGATACAGATAAAACGTTATTGAAAGATGTGTTAATCTTGTGCTGACACTGTTGAATTTTGATCTGTCTGACCAGGCCGCGGTACCGGGTACCGCCATCGTGTGCGGAGATGGCCAACTTCGGAGCTGACCCAGCGCAGCTTCAAGTTGGTCACTCCAGCCCAGCCAGACCAGAAGGTATTATTTGTCTTATTCGTAAGACAGTGATGGTTGCATGGTGTCATGGTTGGTGTCTCTGTTCTAAAGTGATGTCTATGTTGTTGCAGCTGGTGTTTGTCGTGGGAGATTCCCATCTGCGCTCCATGGTGGACGGGTTCGCGGCCATCCCCGAGGGATCCCTGTCTTTCTCTTTTCTGTCTGTTCCAGGTGCAGAGGCCAGGGAGCTGAGGACGGAGGTGCTGCACGCAGATGTCCCGTCGGCCCCGGACGCCGTGTGTGTGCTCGCCCCGAGCAACAACCTGACCGCCAGCAGGACCATCGGTGAGGCGGCGTTGGACTTCGGTGCGCTCCTGACCACGGTCTGCAGCTGCTGGCCCAAGGTTTGTTATATTTACTTTAGTCCTTTTTGTTTTTTTTTCCTAATTGCAGTTACTGTTGTCAGTATTTATTTGGTAGTTGTGAGCAGAGTGTTGAGTTATGTGCTTATTTAAGGGCATTAACGAAGAAATGTTGTTTCAAAGGTCTTTGTTCTAGACTTTCCTCCCCGTCTGAGCATGGACCTGGGCCTCCAAGAGCAGCTGCGTCAGGAATACCACCGTGTCGCAGCACGCATGGGTAAGTTCCAGTTGTGGTCATCAGCACAGTTGTAGTCGATGTGATGTGCAATGCAAGATCATTTCTACAAGTGTAAATATTAGAAGGACTGATGATGTTTCTCTCATGTGTGTAAGGTCTCCCCTACGTGTCTGTGGCAGCACACTTCCCGGTCCATCGGTTGGAGCTGTGGTGCCATGATGGCGTAAGTACAGCATACTTTCTTTGTGTGACATAAGACATGGAAGAGTTTGATGTTTTTGTCATGGCAGTTTGACATGTGGACTGACATGTTGGTTGTGTTTTACTCTCTCTAAGGTGCACCTCAGCGACTCGGATGGCATGCCCATCCTGGTGCAGCTGCTGTGGAACTCCGCGTTCCTTCAGCTGGCACCACCGGCGCCCACGCCCCCGGTGTCTCCCCGGAGATCGCCGCGGGGCAGGGTGTCCCCCACTCTGGTCGTGACGGGGCATGCTCGCGTGTCTCGTCACAGTGACCCCTGCGAGTGGGCGGTGGTTGGACGGCGGGGCAAGGTAAAGTGTTTTTTTAAGGCAGTGTTTGGCTTCAAGTTGTGCAAAATTTTTGTGTGTCCAAAAATGAATTCTAAGCAACTGTGTTGTTTTTGTTTTTAAGGCTGGAACACCTCCGGTGGGACAGTCTGCCATCCCGTCCAACCCCGTGTGGTTCAGCAGTGGCATGTTGGATGCCATGGAGAAGGTTGCCCCTTCTTCTGGCTCTGACTGCCCTGCTGATCCGCCAGCCGGCCAGGTAAGCTGTTTACACATTGTGTCAATACTGTTGAGGTGAAAACAGGAAGACAGTTCTTACAAAGGTTTGTTTTCCTTCCTACAGACCTTCCGTGTGAAGCGTCAGCCGAGAGGTGTTGCCACATCACGCAGAGGACGAAAGCGGCAGGTTAGTGTGGATTTTTTGGGGGTATGTTAATGACGTGGAATTTTTTCATACATTCCTAAAACATGCTGCAACAAAGTGAATGATGTGTTTTAATGTTTTTTTTATTCTGTCTCATGAGGCTCCGGCAACACCTGCGCCTGCCCCTGCGACCGAGTGTGCCTCCAAGCCCGGCCCAGCAGTCCAGGAGGTTCGTTTGATGTTTCATGTTTTGTCAGTTATTGATGATTTTAGGAAGCAATAACATGTCTTTTTTGGCTGTGTTATTTAGTAAAAGCGTGTGTTTTGTTTTTTGTGCCAGGTGGTGGTCACAGTCCAGGAGTCCATGGGGGAGTCCGCCGTCCAGGAGATGCCACAGAAGATCGGCAAAGATAAGGCTGTTTTTGTTCCTTTTGTTAGTGTTCCTGATGTTAGTACAGTTGTGTTAGAGTCAGACAGTGATGTTGTGGCAGCAGAGGGTAGTAGAGGGTTTAGGCTGGATAAGGTTGTGAGGGGATCGTTCCACCAGGGAGATGAGCGGTTTGTGTATGGAGGTCAGCAGTGTATGGCTATAGCTTTGGCCAGCTTAGCCAAACACACATTGTCGAGTGTGTTCTCGTGGGCTAGGTGTGATGTGGATCGCGCGTTGGTTGTAGGTGATGAGTTGTACACTAGTTTGCGTGACTTGAACATTTTTACGCATGCGTCACATCTGCTGTCTGTCGCAGATTTGCCGCAGCAGTTAGTGTTAGAGGAGCAGATGTTTAACTTTAGCTACGGTGACACAGTATTAGGTAAAGTAGGCGTGTGTGAGGGTGAACACATCGACAGCGGTGTGTTCATCAGTCTGAGAAATGGACTGGAGAGGATCTTCAGTCAGTATAGTACATGTATTTTGACGCTGTGTGGGAATAGTTCTGCCATAATTTGTGAGGGTGGACGGTTTGCTGTGGTAGACAGTCACTCGCGTAGTGACATTGGTTTGTTGCAGAGTGATGGTAAAAGTGTGGCATTGCAGTTTGCTTGTCTGGATGACTTGTATCAGTACATCTGTTGTTTGGCAGATAGTCTCAGCTCTAGGGAGAAGCTCTTTGAGCTGAGTGGCGTTAGGGTCAGTGGGTGTGCAAGCCCAGTGCTGTCTTGTGTTTCTGTTGAGAGCTGTGTCACTGAGATGAGTACTGCTCCAGTGGCAGAGTGTAGTGAGGTTTCTGAGGCCAGGGTAGAACACATTTCTTCAGGAAAGTGTGTTTCTGAGTGTGGTGTTGGTGTAGCTGTAAGTCCAGCACTGTCTGGCATTTCTGTTGGGTCTTTAGTCAGTCAGGTTAGCAGTGGTTCAACGGCAGAGTCTACACTTAGTGATGGTAAACGGCGTAAAATTTCTTCTGGCACTGGTGTGTTGAAGAAATTAAAGACATTTGATGTCGGTGAAGTTAATGCAGATGTTGAATTTGTCAGTGCTGTGGCAAATGAAGAGATGCTCTTCCGTCCCCTTAGTGTAGACGTCTGTAAGGCTTTGTGCAGTAAATTAAATGTAGACTTTGTGAAGGTCAGCGGTTTGGTGTCAGCAGAGGTGGGGTTGTTAGGAGTTCCATGTTTAAATGAGAGGATTGTGGCTGATGGTAACTGCTTCTTCAGAGCCATCTCTCAGGCTGTGAGTGGCTCACAGAAGCACCATCGCAAGATTAGGCTAGCTGTATGTAAAGAGTTAGAAAGTAGTGCAGCTAAGTATGGCAGTCTGCTTAGAACTGAGTATTCGTCTGTCTCAGAGTACCTTCAGCAGTCCAGGATGAGAAATGTGAACAGTTGGGCTACAGAGGTAGAAATTCAGGTCACAGCAGATTGGTTAGGAGTTAGTGTTTGTACTTTTTATGAAGGACGTTGGTTGAAGTATAAATGTAACAGTAAGTGTTTGTCAGAGGAGTGTATTTATGTACAGAATGTCATGGGACAGCATTTTGAGAACACGGTTTGTGTGTTTAGGCCTGGACTGCAGGTTTGTTATGGTTATTGTAAAGTTAGTGAAGTGTCAGGTTATAGCATTAGGTCTAGAGTGATGGATGTTGTGGATAGTGACAGGTTAGCAGTTGGACATAGTGAATGTGTAGGGTCTGAAGGTGTAGGTATTAAGTCTGTGATAACAAAGTATTTGAGGCAGAAAAAAGGGACACAGGAGAAAACGAGTCAGTTGCTTAGGGAGAGACGTCAAGTAAAGTTTAGGAAGATGTATCAGGAAAATGTCTTGTATAGAGATGGTGTAAAAGCAAAGAGGGTGAGTGACTATGAAGAGAACATTGAGTACAAAGAGAGGGTTAAAGCTATCAGTAAAGCTAAGAGTATGGCTAAGTACAGAGGAAGTTTCGAGCACAGGGAGAAAGTTAAAGGGACGAGTTTTCGGAAGTATAGAGAAAGTATTGAGTATCGAGAGAGGAAGAAAAGGATGATTGTAAGTAAATATAGAGACAGTGTTGAGTATCAAGAGAGGAAGAAAAGCATGACTGTCAGGAAATATAGAGACAGTGTTGAGCATCGAGTGAGGAAGAAGAGGATGAGTTTTAAGAAATATAGAGACAGTGTTGAATATCGAGAGAAGAAGAAGAGGATGAGTCTTAGGAAATATAGAGACAATGTTGAGCTTCGAGAGAGGAAAAAGAGGATGAGTGTAAAGAAATATAGAGACTGTAGTGAGCATAGAGAGAGGATTAAAATGATGAGTGTATGTAAATATAGAGAAAGTAGTGAGCATAGAGAGAGGATTCAATTGATGAGTGTAAGGAAATATAAAGAAGACATCAAGCACAGAGAGTGGGTTAAAACGCAGAGTGTTAGGAAATATAGAGACAGTGTTGAGCATAGAGAGATGATTATGGACAGTGTCAGATTGAGTAGGAAGCAGAAGATGGAGAAGTCAGAAGACTTTGGTTTTATTATGGAGCAGTTTTTGGAACAGGTCAGAGATGGTCCAGATTTTGTTTGTTGTGTGTGTCATAGGTTGTTGTTCAGAAATCAGGTGCAGACCTGTATAAGGGAAGTTTATGGAAGAAGTTTAGCTACAGCTGGCATTGCAAACAGTTGTATTAGTGAGACGTATCTGCACAGGTGTAATGATGAGTGTGTTGTGCCCTGTCAGTTGGTGTTGTGTAGAGGTCAGCTGTGGATTTGTCATACGTGTCATCGTAAGATTAGTGCAGGTGAGATGCCAGCTGAGTGTTGGAGTAATAACTTGCAAGTAGATCCCATTCCACCAGAACTGGGATGTTTGAATAGTATAGAGCAGCATTTGATAGCCCTGCACATTCCTTTTATGAAAATGTTGGCATTGCCTAAAGGGGGGCAAAATGGAGTACACGGTCCAGTGACCTGTGTTCCAGCCAACATTACACAGACTAGTAATCTGTTGCCACGTTCGAGCATGGAAGGGTCTTTGGTGCAGGTGAAGTTAAAGCGTAAGTTGACGTATAAAGGACATTATGAGTACAAGTTTGTGGATACGTTGCATGTAAGACAGGCGCTGGAGTATTTGAAGAGGACCAATGTTCACTACAAAGACACTGAGTTCAATGAGGAGTGGGTCAATGAGTTTTGTAGGCAGGAAGATGGGGAGAAGGATGAAGCTGGTAGAGGAAGTGAGGTCACTGGTCAGGTTAGAGAAGAGGCTGAGGTTGATGTAGAAGAATCAGCAGACATAGCACAAGATGAAATGTTACATGACAGACAGCAGTACTGCATGTTTCAGGACACTTGTCTTATGCCTGTTGATATTGGTCAGGAAGCATTAGATCAGTATTTTGAGGATATTGTGAATATAGCGCCTGCAGAGGGTAATAGTCCAGTTAGGATGCTTTCTGACCACAGTAATGAAGCGAAGTGCTTTCCTGTGTTGTTTCCTTTGGGTGATAAAACCTTTCATGACAGTCGGTGTTATAAGTTGAGTCTGTCGCGCTATTTTAACAATAGGATTATGCTAGCCGATGGTCGTTTTGCGCGTAGTGTAGAGTACATATTTTTTGCTCAGTACATGTCTGAGATTGATCAGGTGATGTCGAGTGTTTCTGTGGCGTTGCGTAAAGGTAAGGCAGGTCAGAGGTCTCAAAGGGTTACTCAGAATATGTTGAAGGATGAGGAGTCTCTGAAGCGGTTGTTGGAGTTTGATGATGGGTTTAGGTTTCTCAAGCCGATACGGGGTACGCCTGCGTTCTGGCAGTCAGTCCAGAAGGATGTCTTGGCCTGTGTGCGTCAGTTAGGGATTCCGACGTGGTTTTGCTCGTTTTCATCTGCAGATCTGCGCTGGCAGAATCTCCTGACCAGCATCCTGAAGCAGGAAGGCAGAAGGCAGACGGTAGAGGATTTGGAGTGGGCAGACAGGTGTGAGTTGTTGCGTCGCAACCCGGTTACAGCAGCGAGGATGTTTGATTACAGATGGCATTGTTTTCTGAGAGAGGTCCTCATGTCTCCTTCCCAACCAATTGGCAAAATCATAGATAGCTTTTACAGGGTGGAGTTTCAGCAGCGTGGTTCTCCTCATGTTCACTGTTTGTTTTGGATTGAGGGTGCTCCTAAAATTGATAAGAATAATGACCAGGAGGTTGTAGAGTTTATTGATAAGTATGTATCGTGCGAGTTACCCTCAGATGATGACGCATTATTGGACATTGTGTCATCAGTGCAAACACATTCCAAACGACATTCTAAGTCATGCAGAAAAAATAAGACTGTATGTCGTTTCAATTTCCCAAAACCTGTGTCTTTGCGTACATTCATTTGTAAAGTAGAAGAGAAAAAATGCAAATGTGACAAGAAGAAGGCAGAGGAGACAGGGGAGGCTTCTCGGTCAGAAAACAAACCAGTCTGTAAGTGTTTCGACAACAGCAATAAAATGCGAACAGAGATTGCGCAGTCTATCTTGGAGGCAGTTAAGACAGCAGTACAAAGTGAGTCGTATGGTAGTGTAGAGGAGTTGTTTATGAGTCTGGGCATTGATCAGTATGTCTTTGAAGAGGCTTATAGAAGACTGCAAAACAAGACTAAGGTAGTTTACAAGAGAGGGGTAAATGAAGTTTGGGTCAATCAGTACAGTAAGAAGTTGTTGAAATGTTGGAACGCCAATATTGACCTGAGCTTTGTAACTGATGCGTACGCAGTTGTTGTCTATATAATATCGTATATTACAAAAGCAGAGAGAGAAATTGGCCTGTTGTTGAGTAATGCCCAAAAAGAAGCTAAAAAGCAAGGAAATGTCTCTGCTAAAGATGCATTGAAGAAGTTAGGCAGTGTGCATTTGCACAATAGGGACGTTAGTGCTCAGGAGGCGGTGTATAGGTTAACTAACCTGCATTTGAAGGAGTGCTCTAGGAAGGTTGTGTTTGTGCCGACAGGGAGTAATACAGTGAAGATGAGTTTACCCCTCAGTGTTTTGAAGGAGAGAGCGTCGTCACATGATCTTAGGACAGAAGATATGTGGATGACGAGCTTAGTGGATAGATATAGGAACAGGCCCGACGATGACATCTTTGAAAATATGTGTATGGCCACATTTGCGTCGGAGTATCGTGTTCTTGCCAGAAACGAAATGTCTGAAGACAGGATTGAATTGAAAAATGGTTTGGGCTTCATTTTGAGGAGAACACGTACTCAGTTTGCTGTTGTTCGGTACATGCGTTTTAGTTTAGAGAAATATCCCGAGGAACATTATCAGAGTTTGCTGCAGTTGTTCCTTCCTTATAGAACTGACTCAGACCTCAAACCTCCAGGCTTTGAGCTGTTTGAACAGTTCCATGAGGATGGAAATGTGACGTTTAGTGACGGGTCGGTACATGCGGTTAAGGACGTGGTGAAGGAGAATAGGGCGGTGTTTGAAGTAGATTGTCCAGATTTAGAGCGTGCGCAGGAGATTGCAGAGCAGCAAGGGGTAAATGAGGAGGATGCTTGGGGGGAGCTGTGCCCTGAACAGGAAGTTGAACGGCTTGAATGTGTAGAGGAGAGAAGGCAGCAGCAGGGATCTGAGCTAGCAGACGAGCAGTTGCAGGAATGTTTGGAGAATGTTCCAGATTTGGTTGTTGGTAGTAGACAGGTAGCGCAGTTAGAGAGGAGGAGGAATGTGATGTCTAGAAGTGAGGGTTTAGCTTTAGTTAGGTCTCTGAATGAGACACAGATGGCTGTGTTTTATAAGGTCAGACAGTGGTGTTTGCAGAAGGTGATGGGTAAAAACCCAGAACCTCTGCATGTGTTTGTGACAGGTGGTGCAGGGACGGGGAAAAGTCATTTAATTAGGGCTATTCAATATGAGGCAGGGAGATTGTTGTCCACACTTTGTAATCAACCAGACGATATTTGTGTTTTGTTAACCGCACCTACAGGCATAGCTGCATACAATTTAAATGCAGCAACAGTTCATCACACATTCAGTATTGGCAAACATGCTAGTTTACCCTACATCCCTTTGGGTGAGGATAAACTAAACTCTTTGAGAGCCAAATTGAGTCATGTCCAAATTGTAATCATAGATGAAATCAGTATGGTTGATCACAATCTGTTGGCATATGTTCATGGCAGGTTAAGGCAGGTGAAGCAGACAGGCGACTTTTCCCCATTTGGTAATGTCAGCGTGATAGCTGTTGGAGACTTCTATCAGTTGCCTCCCGTTAAAGGGAAGCCTCTGTATAGTTGTCCTGTTGGTGTGGACCTGTGGTGTACTTTCAGTGTAGTGGAGTTGAAAACCGTAGTTAGGCAGAAGGATAGTGTTTTTGCAGAGTTGCTGAACAGGTTGAGAGTGCGTTCAAAGGGCACCCCCATGTTAGCTAGTGATGTTAAAATATTAAAGGCTCGTGAGACAGGGGAAGAGAGCTCTGCTTTACATATTTTTCCCACAAATGTGCAAGTAAGTGAACATAATTTGAATCAGTTGGCTGCAGTGTGTCCGGATTATGTTGTGATAGAGGCAAAAGATTTTGCACATAGCAGAAAAACAGGCAAATTAGAACGTATGGGAGGGCATCATAGTAATGCGGCGGAGACATGTTTACCAGAGAGTTTGTGTTTGGCAAGGAACGCGCGTCATGTTGTGTAAGAATGTGGATGTTGAAGACGGTCTGGTCAATGGCGCATGTGGCACGGTAACTCAGATAGATTTTGGTGATGATAGAAAATTTCCTCAAACAGTTTATGTCAGATTTGACGATGAGAAAATTGGCTCACAGAGGAGGAAAACACGTGCACATGCGGCAGTAGAATGCAGGTATTCTACTGCTATTGATCCCGAGGAGGACAGGGCAACGAGTCGAGGTGGTCTGCGATTTCAGTTTCCTCTTAGGCTAGCGTGGGCATGTACAGTGCATAAAGTGCAGGGTTTAACAGTAGATGAGGCTGTCGTTTCTTTGGAGAAAGTTTTTGCACCTGGGCAGGCGTATGTAGCTTTGAGTCGTGTTAGGTCTTTGTCTGGACTGATCATCAGGGATTTTAAAGAGAAGGCCATTTACTGCAAGGGCGCCATAAAGGAGGCCTTAGACAGCATGTCTCCATTTTTAATTGAGCAGCCTCAACTTTCATTAAGTGCACACAGTTTCTGTGTGTATTTAATGAATGTTCAAAGTTTAAGTCGCTACCTGGCAGATTTGGTGTCTTTCACACAGCATTTACAGCCTAACTGTATTGCTGTCACAGAAACGTGGCTCACTGCACAGTCCTCATTAGACAGTGTCCAAATTGATGGATATACTTTCCACAGTCGTCCTCGAGGTTTGTGTTACAGCAGCAGTAACCCCAAATTGTTGGAGCTCCAGAATCTAGAACATGGTGGAGTTGGTTTGTACAGTGTAGGCAATTTGGACTGTAGCATCCTGCAGGCACCTGATTTGAATCTGGAGTGTTTGGTGTGCCTGTGTAGCAAATTTAAGATTTTGATGGCAGTAATTTATCGTCCACCGTGTTACCCAAATTCTGTATTTAAACAAAACCTGGAGAAATTAGTTGATTGGTTAAGTCCGATTAGTGAGACAATTGTAATATTGGGAGATTTTAATGACGACGTTTTGAAAACATCATCAATTTGTAAATTCATGGGGCAAAAAGGATTTCATCAGCATGTAACACAAGAGACAACAGAGAAGGGGACATTGATTGATCATGTTTATGTTAAAACAGCACAGTATGATGTGGAATGTGCAGTGATGCCCACGTACTTCAGTGATCATGAAGGCATTCTGTGTAGTTTTAGGTTGAGAGATGATCAGGGTGAGCTAGAGGACATAGAGTGGTTGTTTGATGACTTTGAGAATGTGGAGGTGGATGTGTAGTTCGATTGTGGATTAGATTAGGTTGGTTTGTGTTGTGCTTTGCGATGTAGCTTCATTTGGCTTGTACAAAGTCCCAGTGCAAATGTAGGTGGTGGTGATGGTGTTGTAGTTGTTGTGTTTATCTGTGGGGTTTTAAGAGGAAACTGACTTGTAGTTTGTTGTGTTGACAGTGTGTAGGTTTGGTATCGCGTGAATGTATTAGTGTAGAGTCTGTCCCACTCCATTGTGTGAAGATTGTCAGAATTTTCATAGTTAATCATGTGGATGTATTTTATATTGTGTATTTATTATTGTAGGGAGATTTAAGGTTATTGTGTATGTATTGTGTGGAAATGTTTTAGTATTTGGTTATGATTATTGTGTATGGATTTTAGAGTAAACTAATTATGTGGTACAGGTGGAATGTGTGGAAGGTTAGCTTTTGTGAACAGTGTGTATTGTGTAGACGGTTAATTAATATAATCATGGTTTTCACAGCTGTTATTGATTGCAGATGTGTTAGTCTCTGTCTGCCGCATGTCTCTGTCTCTGTCTCTGACAACCGTAAATGTTTGTATTTATGCATGTTTGACTGTGTGGTTATTTCACTCCTGATGTGTTCATGTGCAACTGTTTCAGTTTTCAGTCATGAAAATATGAAAAGGTTAATTTGATCAAACTAATACATTTTAAAAGAAATTGGACATGCTTCATGCCGCATGTTTTCTGTATCCCCCTAGTGTCGAAAATTCTGATCAATAACTTGGAAAAGATGCAACAGTTAAATGATGATGTTACGTATGAACACAGCAGGAAATAAATTGTATTTAATAACTGAACTGTTAATATAATTGTTAGCGTTACTGTTATGTATTAGTATATGTATTAGGTGAAGTGCAGTCAGTAGTTAAGATGAGAAATGTTCATGTTTGTGTGCATGAACTAACAGCAAATCTGTTCTGGTACCACAAGGCACAGACTCTTCATTCTGCATGCCTGAGCTGCCAAACAGGACACTTGTAAATAAAAAATGTTGTTATTGCTGTTGTTGTTGTTTCCATGATTTCTTCTCCCCCTTGTATCCCCCAATCTTATGTTTTCGCTCTCCCTTTCAAGCTTTCTATTAGCTCAGTGACAGTGTGTAAATTAATTGAATTGTTGGTTAGTGGTGTTTCCTTTTTAACTGATGTTTGTTCTCTCTGAGGTGGTTGAAAATGCTGCGGTGATGGAGGGTCCCAACCTCTCCAGTCCCCAAGCGATGTTGATGTGCCAGTGGGATTTTGGTACAGAAGCTCTACATGTTTTTTTTGTTTTTTTTTATGTGCGTTTTCTGCCCAAGATGTACTGTAGTCTGAGTAGTCTATGTGAGGGACATGACAAAAGTTTCAAAAGTAATCCTCTTAGTTGTTGTTGTTTGACAGCATGGACAGGGAGAGAATGTTAACTGGTAATTTTTTCGACATAAACTATAAAGTGAAACGAAACATTAGTTATGTAAATGAATGTCCTGACTTTTATTTTGCCATGTTTTCAACCAATGCATTAATAAAATGCCACTGATGTAATTTATGGACACATGCACTTTAATGATAAATAAATTGTATAATGTTAACTACAAAATTGTGTCTGTCATACTGTGAAGAATTGAAATGTTTCCAATGTACTATAAAAAACAAAGGTCTGTGGTGACAGTACTCCTAGTTTACTGTGTGACATGATGTAAGTACATGAATATGTAAATATCTAATATACATTTTAAAAGGATAAAAAAACAGTATGGATAAAACATGAAATATAAATGAGAGTAAATGAAACATTATTTCAAAAGAATAAAGTGATGATTAAAGGAGCTTGGAATTTTAGAGTATAACATTTCCTCAGAGATGTGCATACTTTCCTGATGTTTGTAACACTCAAAAGAATTACAGGAAAGTGTCAAGGCATTGGATATGTTCCTGTTATGGACTTTTACTTGAAATGGGTTAATTTGCTCTAACCCTTCAAGTCATTCAGTTGGGTTCAGAGAATCAATGAATACATGGAAATAGTTTGAAGGTCATTTTTAAAGTGATTTAAAAAATTTAAAAGCTCTTGACCTGTTAAAGAGCTTGGGTGTACAACGAAAGACGGTGGCCATTTTCAGGTTCAATTTTGTTTTTTAAGTATAGGGTCCTTCTGAAGGTGGTGTGAGCTTATATTTTGAAAGTTGTAGACATAACCCATGTCACCTGGTGAAACTTTGACATGTTATGATGAAACGAGATGTAGTGAAAGCTAACAATAATAATAAACGGAGCAAAAACAATAGTGTCCTCGAATACTCATACTACACCAAGGACTCCTCTCGTAGAGGACTTTTCTGCCTACTGGTCCTCGCCAAAGCCTCTAAGAGAGGAGTCCTCTGCCTACCAGCTTGGTCCGTAATAATGCAAATACAAGTGTCAGATAAGAATGGCTTCCTTTTGCCAGTAGGTGGCGCTATGACTATTATGGTATGTTGTGATATCATTGCATTCAGGGTGGGACTAATATGAGTCATGTCAAGTTTGAAGGATGTCGGACCATTTACGCCAAAGTTATAGCTATTTCGTGTTTCATGGCGAGCATCAAAATTCAACCCCTGCAGGAGGCGTGCCTTTCAACATGAGGTGGGTCTTTGAATATAACATCACCAAGGTCTTAAGTGGATATGGTCAACCTGCTAGGAGAAACACCTCTAAAAAATGTCATTTCCTGTCACCAATAGGTGCCGCTATGACTAACATGAAATATGGTCATATAAATGTGTTCAGGGCGGGACTACGATGAGTCATGTGAAGTTTGATGGAAATCTGACCATTAACGCCAAAGTTATAACAATTTCGTCTTTCATGGCGAGCATCAAAATTCAACCTCTGCAGCAGGCCTGCTTTTTAACAATGAGGTAGATCTGTGAATATGACATTACCAAGGTCTTAAGGTCTTTATGACCACATTTGAGTTGGATATGGTCAACCTGCCAGGAGAAACACATCAAAAAAAATATATCATTTCCTGTAGCCACTAGGTGGTGCCATGACTATCAGGAAATATGGTCATATAAATGTGTTCAGGGCAGGACTAATATGAGTCATGTGAAGTTTGATGAAGATCGGACCATTGATGGCATTAACACGTTGGAAACGCCAAAAATAACCAAAGAATTCAAAATGGCCGACTTCATTTAGGCTGCAGGAAATGGGTCAAAGAGACTTTTTTGTCATTGGGCTGCACTTAAAAGAGCGTGGCATGTTATTTCCTGTCACCACTAGTTGGTGCTATGACTATCAGGAAATATGGTCATATAAATGTGTTGAGGGTGAGACTAATATGAGTCACCACTTTGAGAAGCCCTGGTGTAGCCAATATACATTAGACTGGATCCAATCCACAGTGTGAAGCTTGATGAGCAGCTGTCAATCAAAGGCAGTGGTCGTCATAGCAACACAGAACAGGGCTGTGATCAATCCTGTGAAGTTTGGGGAAGATTGGAGCATGTATGCTGGAGTTATAAACTACTTCCTGTTTTATGGCGGTACAGCTAAGTGTGACGGCTGACATATTAACGGCTGATTGTACATGAAATATAGGCCACACCATGTAAATTTCAGGGCGGGGCTAATATGAGAGAAGCCCTGGTGTAGCCAATAGACATTAGACTGTATCCAATCCACAGTGTGATGCTTGATGAGCAGCTGTCAATCAAAGGCAGTGGTCGTCATAGCAACACAGAACAGAGGAGAGACACACAGGTGCAGCTGAAAGTAGGTCAGTGACACAGCATTTTCTTCAGTCTGTGGCCAAAAAGCGACACGTCGAACAAATCGCTCTGGTGAGCAGACCGTTTCAGCTACGAATAAAAGGAAGATATGGTGACGACCAGAAGAACGTGGGGATCGTTGTGATGTGCTTATTTTCCACGTAAACACAGAAATATGGATATTGTAGCGAGTTAAACATGAAGGCAGTTAAGCTTTTCTCCTGAGATCAGCAGTCAGAAAATGCATTGGAGCGGATGGGAGACATGGAGGGTGCTCATTGTCTTTGGAGGAGCACAGTTCAAATTCGGTTCCCGTCAGTGTTAAAAGGAGACACTTTTATGAATCAGGACAAAAATCACTACTACTTTAGAAAAAATGGTGTGTCTAGCTTAAAGTATGTGCCCGTAGGAGCAGTTTCAAAAAGTTTTTTGGACAGTTTTCAGAGCAGCTCCGCACTCTAGCGGCAAACATTCCGTCTCATAGACACCCATTATAAACTCCAAATTTCACCTGATTTGCTCATGGTACATTTGGAGGCACTGAGCAAAAACCGTAACAGATACAAAAAAAATGAGAACATGTGTGAATAGACGAGAACTGCGGCAACATTTTACAGTTTTAATGGAGTCTGTAGCTGAAACCATGCCAATGTTATTAAGGGTTGTTTAACAGCGAGTGTTGGTGACTTTCTCCCTCGATCCCATTCATTTCCTATGGGAGAAATTTCGAGGATTTTCAAAATGTGTGTGCGTTGCACGCTTTGAGAGCGTATAAAATGAAAACCGGGCCAGTAATGAAAAAGTTACGAATAACTTTTTTTCATAAGGGTGTGAACTGTCACCTGTGCAACATTCAGGTGGGTACAATAAACGGCCTCGGAGGAGATAGTTTTTGAAAAACGCACATTTTCAGGCAAAATCTTATTGTGAAAGGGCAAATAACTCACTTCCTGTTTGATTTAGGTCAGGGGTATCGGCGCGTGATTTGTAGGTCTTGATGAGACGAACAAGCCAGTTTTTGTTTGATCTTTCTACGACATTCCTACGGGCCGTAATGGGCATTTTTTTGTACCTAGGTGGCGCTAGAGAGCCCATTTTGGCATTTTTGGGGTTAATTTTTACATAGTCTGATTTTGTGTCACTTTTTAGGCAGGTGTGCCAATTTTGGTGAGTTTTCGAGCATGTTTAGGGGGTCAAATTTGGGCCCAAAGTTGCGGGAAAAAAAAGAAAAATTAAAGCTGCAAGCAGCGTTTTGCGGGACCTCGCACCCACGCCGCGTTACCCGTTGCCCGTTGCCCATTGTCCGTTGCCCCTAGCCCCTTGCCCGTTGCTCGTTTCGGCCTGTAGATGGACGGTTAGCAATCCTGTGAAGTTTGAGGAAGATTGGAGCATGTATGCCGGAGATATAAACTACTTCCTGTTTTGTGGCGGTACACTTAGTGTGACGCCTGACATGTGAAAGTTTTAATCTACACGAGGTACAGACCACAGTATGTAAATTTTGGGTGAATCCAAGGAAAAGTGTGTGAAAAGATGTACTTCCTGTTGCCACTAGGGGGCACTGTGTGTAATCCCAACTATTGACACATGGGTGTGTTCAGGGCGGGGCTGTGATCAATGCTGTGAAGTTTGGGGAAGATTGGAGCATGTATGCTGGAGTTATAAACTACTTCCTGTTTTATGGCGGTACAGCTAAGTGTGACGGCTGACATATTAACGGCTGATTGTACATGAAATATAGGCCACACCATGTAAATTTCAGGGCGGGACTAATATGAGAGAAGCCCTGGTGTAGCCAATAGACGTTAGACTGTATCCAATCAGTGTGTGATGCTTGATGAGCAGCTGTCAATCAAAGGCAGTGGTCGTCATAGCAACACAGAACAGAGGAGAGACACACAGGTGCAGCTGAAAGTAGGTCAGTGACACAGCATTTTCTTCAGTCTGTGGCCAAAAAGCGACACGTCAAACAAAAGGCTCTGGTGACCACACCGTTTCAGCTACGAATGAAAGAAAGATATGGTGATGACCAGAAGAACGTGGGGATCACTGTGATGTGCTTATTTTCCACATAGACGCGGAAATATGGATATTTTAGCGAGTTAAACATGAAGGCAGTTAAGCTTTTCTCCTGAGATCAGCAGTCAGAAAATGCATTGGAGCGGATGGGAGAGAAGGAGGGTGCTCATTGTCTTTGGAGGAGCACAGTTCAAATTCTGTTCCCGTCAGTGTGAAAAGGAGACACTTTTATGAATCAGGACAAAAATCTCTACTACTTTAGAAAAAATGTTGTGTCTAGCTTAAAGTATGTGCCCGTAGGAGCAGTTTCAAAAAATTTTTTGGACAGTTTTCACGGCAGCTCCGCACTCTAGTGGCAAACATTCCGTCTCATAGACACCCATTATAAACTCCAAATTTTGCCTGATTTACTCATGGTACTTTTGGGGGCACTGATCAAAAACCGTAACAGCTACAAAAAAAATGAGAACATGTGTGAATAGACGAGAACTGCGTCAACATTTTACAGTTTTAATGGAGTCTGTAGCTGAAACCATGCCAATGTTATTGAGGGTTGTTTAACAGCGAGTGTTGGTGATTTTCTTCTCTTCTCCCATTCATTTCCTGTGGGAGAAATTTTGAGGAATTTCAAAATGTGTGTGCGTCGGGCGCTTTGAGAGCGTATAAAATGAAAACCGGGCCAGTAATGAAAAAGTTACGAATAACTTTTTTTCATAAGGGTGTGAACTGTCACCTGAGCAATATTCAGGTGGGTACGATAAATGGCCTCGGAGGAGATAGTTTTTGAAAAACGCACATTTTCAGCCAAAATCTTATTGTGAAAGGGCAAATAACTCACTTCCTGTTGGATTTGGGTCAGGGGTATCAGCGCGTGATTTGTAGATCTTGATGAGACGAACAAGCTGGTTTTTGTTTGATCTTTCTACGACATTCCTACGGGCTGTGGTGGGCGATTTTGTGTGCCTAGGTGGCGCTAGAGAGCCCATTTTGGCATTTTTGGGGTTAATTTTTTCATTTTATCAAATTTTTCGCCAGTCTGGATATGCGTGCCAATTTTGGTGAGTTTTTGAGCATGTTTAGGGGGTCAAATTTGGGTTCAAAGTCGCGGCGGAAGAAGAAGAATAATAATTAAAGCTGCAAGCAGCGTTTTGCGGGACCTCGCACCCACGCCCGTTTCCCATTGCCCGTTGCCCCTAGCCCCTAGCCCCTTGCCCGTTGCCCATTTCGGCCTGTAGATGGACGGTTAGCAATCCTGTGAAGTTTGAGGAAGATTGGCGCATGTATGCCGGAGATATAAACTACTTCCTGTTTTGTGTCGGTACAGTTAGTGTGACGCCTGACATGTGAAAGTTTTAATGTACACGAGGTACAGACAACAGTATGTAAATTTTGGGTAAATCCAAGGAAAAGTGTGTGAAAAGACATACTTCCTGTTGCCACTACGGGGGCACTGTGTGTAATCCCAACTATTGACACATGGGTGTGTTCAGGGCGGGGCTGTGATCAATCCTGTGAAGTTTGGGGGAGATTGGAGCATGTATGCTGGAGTTATAAACTACTTCCTGTTTTATGGCGGTACAACTACGTGTGACGGCTGACATATTAACGGCTGATTGTACATGAAATATAGGCCACAGCATGTAAATTTCAGGGCGGGACTAACATGAGAGAAGCCCTGGTGTAGCCAATAGACATTAGACTGTATCCAATCCACAGTGTGATGCTTGATGAGCAGCTGTCAATCAAAGGCAGTGGTCGTCATAGCAACACAGAACAGAGGAGAGACACACAGGTGCAGCTGAAAGTAGGTCAGTGACACAGCATTTTCTTCAGTCTGTGGCCAAAAAGCGACACGTCGAACAAATTGCTCTGGTGACCACACCGTTTCAGCTACGAATAAAAGGAAGATATGGTGACGACCGCAAGAACGTGGGGATCGTTGTGATGTGCTTATTTTCCAAGTAGACGCAGAAATATGGATATTTTAGCGAGTTAAACATGAAGGAAGTTGAGCTTTTCTCCTGAGATCACAAGTCAGAAAATGCATTGGAGCGGATGGGAGACATGGAGGGTGCTCATTGTCTTTGGAGGCGCACAGTTCAAATTCTGTTCCCGTCAGTGGTAAAAGGAGACACTTTTATGAATCAGGACAAAAATCTCTACTACTTTAGAAAAAATGGTGTGTCTACCTTAAAGTATGTGCCCGTAGGAGCAGTTTCAAAAAGTTTTTTGGACAGTTTTCAGAGCAGCTCCGCACTCTAGTGGCAAACATTCCGTCTCATAGACACCCATTATAAACTCCAAATTTCGCCTGATTTGCTCATGGTACTTTTGGAGGCACTGATCAAAAACCGTAACAGATACAAAAAAAATGAGAACATGTCTGAATAGACAAGAACTGCGGCAACATTTTACAGTTTTAATGGAGTCTGTAGCTGAAAGCATGCCAATGTTATTAAACTTTGTTTAACACAAAGTGTTGGTGATTTTCTTCTCTTCTCCCATTCATTTCCTATGAGGGGAAACTTCGAGGATTTTCAGGATGTGTGTGCGTCGGGCGTTTTGAGAGCGTATAAAATGAAAACTGGGCCAGTAATGAAAAAGTTACGCAGTACTTTTTTTCATAAGGGTGTGAACTGTCACCTGAGCAACATTCAGGTCGCTACGATAAACGGCCTTGGAGGAGATAGTTTTTGAAAAATGCAAATTTTCAGGTAAAATCTTATTTTGAAAGGGCAAATAACTCACTTCCTGTTGGATTTCGGTCAGGGGTATCAGCGCGTGATTTGTAGGTCTAGATGAGACGAACAAGCCGGTTTTTGTTTGATCTCTCTACGACATTCCTACGGGCCGTAACGGGCAATTATGTGTACCAAGGTGGCGCTAGAGAGCCCATTTTTGTATTTTTGTGGTTAATTTTTGCATTTTATAAAATTTTTTGCCAGTCTTGATATGCGTGCCAATTTTGGTGAGTTTTTGAGCATGTTTAGGGGGTCAAAATTGGGTTCGAAGTCGCGGCGGGAGGAAGGAGAATATGAAACACAGCAAAAACAAACAAAACATTAAAGCTGCAAGCAGCGTTTTGCGGGACCTCGCACCCACGCCCGTTACCCGTTGCCCGTTCCCCGTTGCCCCTAGCCCCTTGCCCGTTGCCCGTTTTGGCCTGTAGCTGGACAGTTAGCAATCCTGTGAAGTTTGAGGAAGATTGGAGCATGTATGCCGGAGATATAAACTACTTCCTGTATTGTGGCGGTACACTTAGTGTGACGCCCTGCCATGTGAAAGTTTTAATGTACACGAGGTACAGACCACAGTATGTAAATTTTGGGTAAATCCAAGGAAAAGTGTGTGAAAAGACGTACTTCCTGTTGCCACTAGGGGGCGCTGTGTGTAATCCCAACTACTGACACATGGATGTGTTCAGGGCGGGGACTGTGATCAATCCTGTGAAGTTTGGGGAAGATTGGAGCATGTATGCTGGAGTTATAAACTACTTCCTGTTTTATGGCGGTACAGCTAAGTGTGACGGCTGACATTTTAACGGCTGATTGTACATGAAATATAGGCCACACCATGTAAATTTCAGGGCGGGACTAATATGAGAGAAGCCCTGGTGTAGCCAATAGACATTAGACTGTATCCAATCCACAGTGTGATGCTTGATGAGCAGCTGTCAATCAAAGGCAGTGGTCGTCATAGCAACACAGAACAGAGGAGAGGCACACAGGTGCAGCTGAAAGTAGGTCAGTGACACAGCATTTTCTTCAGTCTGTGGCCAAAAAGCGACACGTCGAACAAATCGCTCTGGTGACCACACCGTTTCAGCTACGAATAAAAGGAAGATATGGTGACGACCGCAAGAACGTGGGGATCGTTGTGATGTGCTTATTTTCCAAGTAGACGCAGAAATATGGATATTTTAGCGAGTTAAACATGAAGGCAGTTGAGCTTTTCTCCTGAGATCAGCAAGTCAGAAAATGCATTGGAGCGGATGGGAGACATGGAGGGTGCTCATTGTCTTTGGAGGCGCACAGTTCAAATTCTGTTCCCGTCAGTGTTAAAAGGAGACACTTTTATGAATCAGGACAAAAATCTCTACTACTTTAGAAAAAATGGTGTGTCTAGCTTAAAGTATGTGCCCGTAGGAGCAGTTTCAAAAAGTTTTTTGGACAGTTTTCAGAGCAGCTCCTGCACTCTAGTGGCAAACATTCCGTCTCATAGACACCCATTATAAACTCCAAATTTCGCCTGATTTGCTCATGGTACTTTTGGAGGCACTGATCAAAAACCGTAACAGATACAAAAAAAATGAGAACATGTCTGAATAGACAAGAACTGCGGCAACATTTTACAGTTTTAATGGAGTCTGTAGCTGAAAGCATGCCAATGTTATTAAACTTTGTTTAACACAAAGTGTTGGTGATTTCTTCTCTTCTCCCATTCATTTCCTATGAGGGGAAACTTCGAGGATTTTCAGGATGTGTGTGCGTCGGGCGTTTTGAGAGCGTATAAAATGAAAACCTGGGCCAGTAATGAAAAAGTTACGCAGAACTTTTTTTCATAAGGGTGTGAACTGTCACCTGAGCAACATTCAGGTCGCTACGATAAACGGCCTTGGAGGAGATAGTTTTTGAAAAATGCAAATTTTCAGGTAAAATCTTATTTTGAAAGGGCAAATAACTCACTTCCTGTTGGATTTAGGTCAGGGGTATCAGCGCGTGATTTGTAGGTCTTGATGAGACGAACAAGCCGGTTTTTGTTTGATCTTTCTACGACATTCCTACGGGCCGTAACGGGCAATTATGTGTACCAAGGTGGCGCTAGAGAGCCCATTTTTGTATTTTTGTGGTTAATTTTTGCATTTTATAAAATTTTTTGCCAGTCTTGATATGCGTGCCAATTTTGGTGAGTTTTTGAGCATGTTTAGGGGGTCAAAATTGGGTTCGAAGTCGCGGCGGGAGGAAGGAGAATATGAAACACAGCAAAAACAAACAAAACATTAAAGCTGCGAGCAGCGTTTAACGGGACCTCGCCCCCACGCCCGTCGGCCCCCGCCCGCCGCCCCTTGCCCGTCACCCCTTGCCCCCCCGCCCCCGGCCCCTTGCCCGTCGCCCCTAACCCGCTGCCCGTCGCGGGCCGTAGCTCCGGTCGTGCGTTTGCGGTTACGCGTGTGTTTCTCCGCCGTCGACCTAACTGATGTTTGTCACCGTGAAATAGTCTGAACATATGCATTTTGTGTTACAAGTAGGTGGCGTTATGCGTAATCCCAATAAATATGTACACATGAATGTGTTCAGGGGGGACTGTTATCAATGCTGTGAAGTTTGGGTAAAATTGAAGCATGTACGCTGGAGTTATAAACTATTTCCTGTGCTGTGGCGGTACAGTTAATGTGACTCCTGACATGTGAAAGTGTGATAACAAAAAAAAAATGCACCAGTGATTGGTCATGAGGTTGTGCATGACATACAGACCACAGCATGTAAATTTTGGGGAAAGCAAAAAAAGTCTGTGAAAAGATGTACTGCCTCTTGCCAATAGGTGGCGGTATCCCCAAACACATGGCTGTGTTCAGGACGGGCCTGTCCTCGGTCCTCACAGGTACATTAAATGAAACACAGCACACAGCTCTAAAGCACAGTGACACTGCATTGTCTTCAGTCTGCTGCCAACAACACACACGTTTTAACATGGCTGTGTGAGCACAGCGTTTAAACAGAACGAAATGTATAGATGAGGACGACCAGGAGGGTTTGGTGATCGTTGTGATGCAGAAATGTGGAAATGAGAGCAGTTAAACATGAAGGCAGTTCAGCGTTTCCCCTGCGATCAGCGGTGAGAGACTGTATTGGAGCGGATGGGACACACGGTTAGTACTCAGTGTCTTTGGAGGCGCAGTGTTCAAATTCTGAGCCTGTCAGTGTTAAAAGCAGACACTTTTGTGAAGGAGGAAAAAAATCTCTACTACTTTTGTGAAAAAATGGTGTGTGTAGGTCAAAGAATAAGCCCGTGATCGCTATTTTAAGCGTTTTTTGGGAGAGTTTTCACAGGAGCTCAGCGCTCTGGCTGGTGACGTCACCGCTGCTGCAGCTCATATTACTCCCGTCTCACAGACACACATTGGAAAGTGACAATGAGCGCGCGGTGCGTTTAGGTGAAAAACTCAAGAACGGTAAAAGCTACAAAAAAACCGAAGACATCGCTGGAAACCTCAGAACGGTGCGAACATTTTGAGCTGCTTTTAAGCTGTAGGCAATACACCACCTTGGAGGAGATATGTTTTGAACACAAATTGTTAAAGTGTAAATATCTCACTTCCTGTTGGGTTTAGGTCAGGGGTGTCAGCGCGTGATTTGTAGGTCTTCATGATACAAACAAGCCAGTTTTGGTTTGATCTTTCTAAGACATTCCTACGAGGAGTAGTGAGCATTTTTGTGGCGCGAAGAGTGTGGGCTTGCGCCAACTTTCAGAGGGCATAAAATCCAAACCGGGCCAGTAATGAAAAAATCCTTCAGAACTTTTGTTCAAAATGTTGAGAAATATCATGTGACCAACGTTGAAGTCTGTACGATAAACGCCCTAGGAGGAGATAGTTCTGAAAGTTTGAGTATGAACGTGCAAATATCTCACTTCCTGTGCGATTTAGGTCAGGGGTTGCAGCGCGTGATTTGTAGGTCTTGATGAGAGAAACAAGCCAGTTTTTGTTCGATCTTTCTACGACAATCCTACGGGTTATAGGGGCCATTTGAATTTTTCTAGGTGGCGCTAGAGGGCTCATTTTGGCACCTAAGGGGTTAATTGTTTCATTTTATCAAATTTTCACGCATTTCTGACCGGTGTGCCAATTTTGGTGAGTTTTCGAGCATGTTTAGGGGGTCAAATTTGGACTTGTTTCGGCGGAAAAATAATAATAATAATAAGAATAATAATAATAATAAACGAAGCAAAAACAATAGGTTCCTTGCCTTCGGCAAGGGCTCCTGCGGAGCCCTTGTCTTCGGCTCGGTCCCTAATTAAAGCTGCAAGCAGCGTTTTGCGGGACCTCGCACCCACGCCGCATTGCCCGTTGCCCGTTGCCCATTGTCCGTTGCCCCTAGCCCCTTGCCCGTTGCTCGTTTCGGCCTGTAGATGGATGGTTAGCAATCCTGTGAAGTTTGAGGAAGATTGGAGCATGTATGCCGGAGATATAAACTACTTCCTGTTTTGTGGCGGTACACTTAGTGTGACGCCTGACATGTGAAAGTTTTAATGTACACGAGGTACAGACCACAGTATGTAAATTTTGGGTAAATCCAAGGAAAAGTGTGTGAAACGACGTACTTCCTGTTGCCACTAGGGGGCGCTGTGTGTAATCCCAAATATTGACACATGGGTGTGTTCAGGGCGGGGCTGTGATCAATCCTGTGAAGTTTGGGGAAGATTGGAGCATGTATGCTGGAGTTATAAACTACTTCCTGTTTTATGGCGGTACAGCTCAGTGTGACGGCTGACATATTAACGGCTGATTGTACATGAAATATAGGCACACCATGTAAATTTCAGGGTGGGACTAATATGAGAGAAGCCCTGGTGTAGCCAATAGACATTAGACTGGATCAAATCCACAGTGTGATGCTTGATGAGCAGCTGTCAATCAAAGGCAGTGGTCGTCATAGCAACACAGAACAGAGGAGAGACACACAAGTGCAGCTGAAAGTAGGTCAGTGACATAGCATTTTCTTCAGTCTGTGGCCAAAAAGCGACACGTCGAACAAATCGATCTGGTGACCACACCGTTTCAGCTACGAATGAAAGAAAGATATGGTGACGACCGGAAGAACGTGGGGATCGTTGTGATGTGTTATTTTCCACGTAGATGCAGAAATATGGATATTTTAGCGAGTTAAACATGAAGGCAGTTAAGCTTTTCTCCTGAGATCAGCAGTCAGAAAATGCATTGGAGCGGATGGGAGAGAAGGAGGGTGCTCATTGTCTTTGGAGGAGTACAGTTCAAATTCTGTTCCCGTCAGTGTGAAAAGGAGACACTTTTATGAATCAGGACAAAAATCACTACTACTTTAGAAAAAATGGTGTGTCTAGCTTAAAGTATGTGCCCGTAGGAGCAGTTTCAAAAAGTTTTTTGGACAG
This sequence comes from Cephalopholis sonnerati, assembly GCA_019142605.1. Lineage (NCBI taxonomy): Eukaryota > Metazoa > Chordata > Actinopteri > Perciformes > Serranidae > Cephalopholis > Cephalopholis sonnerati. The sequence continues at coordinate 2,993,508 of JAGQAX010000014.1, read as the reverse complement.
TTTTCAGAGCAGCTCCGCACTCTAGCTGCAAACATTCCGTCTCATAGACACCCATTATAAACTCCAAATTTCGCCTGATTTACTCATGGTACTTTTGGAGGCACTGATCAAAAACCGTAACAGCTACAAAAAAAATGAGAACATGTGTGAATAGATGAGAACTGCGGCAACATTTTACAGTTTTAATGGAGTCTGTAGCTGAAAGCATGCCAATGTTATTAAACTTTGTTTAAGACCGACTGTTGGTGACTTTCTCCCTCGATCCCATTCATTTCCTATGGGAGAAATTTCGAGGATTTTCAAAATGTGTGTGCGTCGGGCGCTTTGAGAGCGTATAAAATGAAAACCGGGCCAGTAATGAAAAAGTTACGCAGAACTTTTTTTCATAAGGGTGTGAACTGTCACCTGAGCGACATTCAGGTCGCTACGATAAACGGCCTCGGAGGAGATAGTTTTTGAAAGACGCACATTTTCACCCAAAATCAGGTGAAATTTTATTGTGAAAGGGCAAATAACTCACTTCCTGTTGGATTTTGGTCAGGGGTGTCCAGGTATCATTTGTAGGTCTTGATGAGACGAACAAGCCGGTTTTTGTTTCATCTCTCTACGACATTCCTACGGACTGTAGTGGCCATTTCTGTGCATTTTTGGGCATATTTTGTGCCTAGGTGGCGCTAGAGAGCCCATTTTTAGATTTTTGTGGTTGATTTTTACATAGTCTGATTTTGTGTCACTTTTTGGACATGCGTGCCAATTTTGGTGAGTTTTTGAGCATGTTTAGGGGGTCAAATTTGGGCCCAAAGTTGCGGAAAAAAAAAGAATAATAATAATAATAAACTTAGCAATAACAATAGTGTCGTCGCCTTCGGCGACGACACTATATATCCCTGCGCTCCAAATGCAATGAGGATTTAGGTCGTCGCCTTCGGCGACGACTTTTCTTGATGTTGAGCGCTGTAGGACCCTCTGACCGGCTCTTTTCCTGATTTTGTGCTGTGCAATTTCAATAGGGTCCTTGCCCTACGGGCTCGGTCCCTAATTAAAGCTGCGAGCAGCGTTTTGCGGGACCTCGCACCCACGCCCGTTACCCGTTGCCCGTTCCCCGTTGCCCCTAGCCCCTTGCCCGTTGCTCGTTTCGGCCTGTAGATGGATGGTTAGCAATCCTGTGAAGTTTGAGGAAGATTGGAGCATGTATGCCGGAGATATAAACTACTTCCTGTTTTGTGGCGGTATACTTAGTGTGACGCCTGACATGTGAAAGTTTTAATGTACACGAGGTACAGACCACAGTATGTAAATTTTGGGTAAATCCAAGGAAAAGTGTGTGAAACGACGTACTTCCTGTTGCCACTAGGGGGCGCTATGTGTAATCCCAACTATTGACACATGGGTGTGTTCAGGGTGGGGCTGTCATCAATCCTGTGAAGTTTGGGGAAGATTGGAGCATGTTTGCTGGAGTTATAAACTACTTCCTGTTTTATGGCGGTACAGCTAAGTGTGATGGCTGACATATTAATGGCTGATTGTACATGAAATATAGGCCACACCATGTAAATTTCAGGGCGGGACTAATATGAGAGAAGCCCTGGTGTAGCCAATAGACATTAGACTGGATCCAATCCACAGTGTGATGCTTGATGAGCAGCTGTCAATCAAAGGCAGTGGTCGTCATAGCAACACAGAACAGAGGAGAGACACACAGGTGCAGCTGAAAGTAGGTCAGTGACACAGCATTTTCTTCAGTCTGTGGCCAAAAAGCGACACGTCGAACAAATTGCTCTGGTGACCACACCGTTTCAGCTACTAATGAAAGAAAGATATGGTGACGACCGGAGGAACGTGGGGGTCGTTGTGATGTCCTTATTTTCCACGTAGACGCAGAAATATGGATATTTTAGCGAGTTAAACATGAAGGCAGTTAAGCTTTTCTCCTGAGATCAGCAGTTAGAAAATGCATTGGAGCGGATGGGAGAGAAGGAGGGTTCTCATTGTCTTTGGAGGCGCACAGTTCAAATTCTGTTCCCGTCAGTGTGAAAAGGAGACACTTTTATGAATCAGGACAAAAATCTCTGCTACTTTAGAAAAAATGGTGTGTCTAGCGTAAAGTATGTGCCCGTAGGAGCAGTTTCAAAAAGTTTTTTGGACAGTTTTCAGAGCAGCTTCGCACTCTAGCGGCAAACATTCCGTCTCATAGACACCCATTATAAACTCCTAATTTCGCCTGATTTGCTCATGGTACATTTGGAGGCACTGAGCAAAAACCGTAACAGATACAAAAAAAATGAGAACATGTGTGAATAGACGAGAACTGCGGCAACATTTTACAGTTTTAATGGAGTCTGTAGCTGAAAGCATGCCAATGTTATTAAACTTTGTTTAACAGCGAGTGTTGGTGATTTTCTTCTCTTCTCCCATTCATTTCCTATGGGAGAAATTTCGAGGATTTTCAAAATGTGTGTGCGTCGGGCGCTTTGAGAGCGTATAAAATGAAAACCGGGCCAGTAATGAAAAAGTTACTCAGTACTTTTTTTCATAAGGGTGTGAACTGTCACCTGAGCGATATTCAGGTCGTTACGATAAAAGGCCTCGGAGAAGATAGTTTTTGGAGAAAGCTCATTTTCAGGCAAAATTTTACTGTGAAAGGGCAAATAGCTCACTTCCTGTTTGATTTAGGTCATGGGTATCAGCGCGTGATTTGTAGATCTTGATGAGACGAACAAGCCGGTTTTTGTTTGATCTTTCTACGACATTCCTACGGGCCATAGTGGGCGATTTTGGTGCCCCCAGATGCCTAGGTGGCGCTAGAGAGCCCATTTTGGCACTTTTGGGGTTAATTTTTTCATTTTATCAAATTTTTCGCCAGACCGCTTATGCGTGCCAATTTTGGTGAGTTTTCGAGCATGTTTAGGGGGTCAAATTTGGGTTCAAAGAGGCGGCGGAAGAAGAAGAATAATAATAATAATAAACTTAGCAAAAACAATAGTGTCGTCGCCTTCGGCGACGACACTATATATCCCTGCGCTCGAAATGCAATGAGGATTTAGGTCGTCGCCTTCGGCGACGACTTTTCTCGACGTGGAGCGTTGTAGGACCCTCTGACCAGCTCTTTTCCTAATTTTGTGCGGTGCAATTTCAATAGGGTCCTTGCCCTACGGGCTCGGTCCCTAATTAAAGCTGCAAGCAGCGTTTTGCGGGACCTCGCACCCACGCCCGTTGCCCGTTACCCGTTTCGTCCTGTAGCTGGACAGTTAGCAATCCTGTGAAGTTTGAGGAAGATTGGAGCATGTATGCTGGAGATATAAACTACTTCCTGTTTTGTGGCGGTACACTTAGTGTGACGCCTGACATGTGACAGTTTTAATGTCCACGAAATATAGACCACAGTATGTAAATTTTGGGTAAATCCAAGGAAAATTGTGTGAAAAGATGTACTTCCTGTTGCCAGTAGGGGGCACTGTGTGTAATCCCAAATATTGACACTTGGGTTTGTTCAGGGTGGGGCTGTGATCAATCCTGTGAAGTTTGGGGAAGTTTGGAGCATGTATGCTGGAGTTATAAACTACTTCCTGTTTTGTGGCGGAAACGCTAAGTGTGACATCTGACATATTTAAGTTTGGATGTACATAAAATATAGGCCACAGCATGTAAATTTTGGGTGAATCCAAGGAAAAGTGTGTGAAAAAGCATACTTCCTGTAGCCCGTAGGTGGCGCTATGTGTAATTGCAAGTATTTACACATGGATGTGTTCAGGGCTGGACTTTTATAAATCCTGTGAAGTTTGGGGAAGATTGGAGCATGAATGCCGGACATATAAACTACTTCCTGTTTTATAGCAGTACACTTAGTGTGACGCCTGACATGTGAAAGTTTTAATGTACACGAGGTACAGACCACAGTATGTAAATTTTGGGTAAATCCAAGGAAAAGTGTGTGAAAAGATGTACTTCCTGTTGCCAGTAGGTGGCGCTGTGAGTAATCCCAAATATGACACATGGATGTGTTCAGGGCGGGGCTGTGATCAATCCTGTGAAGTTTGGGGAAGATTGAAGCATGTATGCTGGAGTTTTAAATTACTTCCTGTTTGAGGGCGGGGCTAATATGAGAGAAGCCCTGGTGTAGCCAATAGACATTAGACTGTATCCAATCCACAGTGTGATGCTTGATGAGCAGCTGTCAATCAAAGGCAGTGGTCGTCATAGCAACACAAAACAGAGGAGAGACACACAGGTGCAGCTGAAAGTAGGTCAGTGACACAGCATTTTCTTCAGTCTGTGGCCAAAAAGCGACACGTCGAACAAAAGGCTCTGGTGACAACACCGTTTCAGCTACGAATGAAAGAAAGATATGGTGACGACCGGAAAAACGTGGGGATCTTTGTGATGTGCTTATTTTCCACGTAAACGCAGAAATATGGATATTGTAGCGAGTTAAACATGAAGGAAGTTAAGCTTTTCTCCTGAGATCAGCAGTCAGAAAATGCATTGGAGCGGATGGGAGACATGGAGGGTGCTCATTGTCTTTGGAGGAGCACAGTTCAAATTCGGTTCCCGTCAGTGTTAAAAGGAGACACTTTTATGAATCAGGACAAAAATCACTACTACTTTAGAAAAAATGGTGTGTCTAGCTTAAAGTATGTGCCCGTAGGAGCAGTTTCAAAAAGTTTTTTGGACAGTTTTCAGAGCAGCTCCGCACTCTAGCGGCAAACATTCCGTCTCATAGACACCCATTATAAACTCCAAATTTCACCTGATTTGCTCATGGTACATTTGGAGGCACTGAGCAAAAACCGTAACAGATACAAAAAAAATGAGAACATGTGTGAATAGACGAGAACTGCGGCAACATTTTACAGTTTTAATGGAGTCTGTAGCTGAAACCATGCCAATGTTATTAAGGGTTGTTTAACAGCGAGTGTTGGTGACTTTCTCCCTCGATCCCATTCATTTCCTATGGGAGAAATTTCGAGGATTTTCAAAATGTGTGTGCGTTGCACGCTTTGAGAGCGTATAAAATGAAAACCGGGCCAGTAATGAAAAAGTTACGAATAACTTTTTTTCATAAGGGTGTGAACTGTCACCTGTGCAACATTCAGGTGGGTACAATAAACGGCCTCGGAGGAGATATTTTTTGAAAAACGCACATTTTCAGGCAAAATCTTATTGTGAAAGGGCAAATAACTCACTTCCTGTTTGATTTAGGTCCGGGGTATCAGCGCGTGATTTGTAGGTCTTGATGAGACGAACAAGCCAGTTTTTGTTTGATCTTTGTACGACATTCCTACGGGCCGTAATGGGCATTTTTGTGTACCTAGGTGGCGCTAGAGAGCCCATTTTGGCATTTTTGGGGTTAATTTTTACATAGTCTGATTTTGTGTCACTTTTTAGGCAGGTGTGCCAATTTTGGTGAGTTTTCGAGCATGTTTAGGGGGTCAAATTTGGGCCCAAAGTTGCGGGAAAAAAAAGAAAAATTAAAGCTGCAAGCAGCGTTTTGCGGGACCTCGCACCCACGCCCGTTGCCCGTTTCAGCCTGTAGCTGGACAGTTAGCAATCCTGTGAAGTTTGAGGAATATTGGAGCATGTATGCCGGAGATATAAACTACTTCCTGTTTTGTGGCGGTACACTTAGTGTGACGCCTGACATGTGAAAGTTTTAATGTACACGAGGTACAGACCACAGTATGTAAATTTTGGGTAAATCCAAGGAAAAGTGTGTGAAAAGACGTACTTCCTGTTGCCACTAGGGGGCACTGTGTGTAATCCCAACTACTGACACATGGGTGTGTTCAGGGCGGGGCTGTCATCAATCCTGTGAAGTTTGGGGAAGATTGGAGCATGTATGCTGAAGTTATAAACTACTTCCTGTTTTATGGCGGTACAGCTAAGTGTGACGGCTGACATAGTAACAGCTGATTGTACATGAAATATAGGCCACACCATGTAAATTTCAGGGCGGGACTAATATGAGAGAAGCCCTGGTGTAGCCAATAGACATTAGACTGGATCCAATCCACAGTGTGATGCTTGATGAGCAGCTGTCAATCAAAGGCAGTGGTCGTCATAGCAACACAGAACAGAGGAGAGACACAGGTGCAGCTGAAAGTAGGTCAGTGACACAGCATTTTCTTCAGTCTGTGGCCAAAAAGCGACACGTCGAACAAATCGCTCTGGTGACCACACCGTTTCAGCTACGAATGAAAGAAAGATATGGTGATGACCGGAAGAACGTGGGGATCGTTGTGATGTGCTTATTTTCCACGTACACACAGAAATATGGATATTTTAGCGAGTTAAACATGAAGGCAGTTAAGCTTTTCTCCTGAGATCAGCAGTCAGAAAATGCATTGGAGCGGATGGGAGAGAGGGAGGGTGCTTATTGTCTTTGGAGGAGCGCAGTTCAAATTCTGTTCCCGTCAGTGTGAAAAGGAGACACTTTCATGAATCAGGACAAAAATCTCTACTACTTTAGAAAAAATGGTGTGTCTAGCTTAAAGTATGTGCCCGTAGGAGCAGTTTCAAAAAGTTTTTTGGACAGTTTTCAGAGCAGCTCCACACTCTAGCGGCAAACATTCCGTCTCATAGACACCCATTATAAACTCCAAATTTCGCCTGATTTACTCATGGTACATTTGGAGGCACTGATCAAAAACCGTAAAGGATACAAAAAAAATGAGAACATGTGTGAATAGACGAGAACTGCGGCAACATTTTACAGTTTTAATGGAGTCTGTAGCTGAAAGCATGCCAGAGTTATTAAGGGTTGTTTAACACTGAGTGTTGGTGACTTTCTTCTCTTCTCCCATTCATTTCCTATGGGAGAAATTTCGAGGATTTTCAAAATGTGTGTGCGTCGGGCGCTTTGAGAGCGTATAAAATGAAAACCGGGTCAGTAATGAAAAAGTTACGAATAAGTTTTTTTCATAAGGGTGTGAACTGTCACCTGTTCGCCATTCAGGTCGCTACGATAAACGGCCTCGGAGGAGATAGTTTTTGAAAGACGCACATTTTCACCCAAAATTAGGTGAAATTTTATTGTGAAAGGGCAAATAACTCACTTCCTGTCGGATTTAGGTCATGGGTATCAGCGCGTGATTTGTAGGTCTTGATGAGACGAACAAGCCGGTTTTTGTTTGATCTTTCTACGACATTCCTACGGGCCGTAACAGGCGATTTTGTGTACCTAGGTGGCGCTAGAGAGCCCATTTTGGCATTTTTGGGGTTAATTTTTACATAGTCTGATTTTGTGTCACTTTTTAGGCAGGTGTGCCAATTTTGGTGAGTTTTCGAGCATGTTTAGGGGGTTAAATTTGGGCCCAAAGTTGCGGAAAAATAAAGAATAATAAACACAGCAATAACAGTAGTGTCGTCGCCGACGACACTATACATCCCTGCGCTCAGAATTCAATGAGGATTTAGGTCGTCGCCTTCGGCGACGACTTTTCTCGACGTGGAGCGCTGTAGGACCCTCTGACCGGCTCTTTTCCTGATTTTGTGCGCTGCAATTTCAATAGGGTCCTTGCCCTACGGGCTCGGTCCCTAATTAAAGCTGCAAGCAGCGTTTTGCGGGACCTCGCACCCACGCCCGTTGCCCGTTGCCCGTTGCCCGTTGCCCCTAGCCCCTAGCCCCTTGCCCGTTGCCCGTTTCGGCCTGTAGATGGATGGTTAGCAATCCTGTGAAGTTTGAGGAAGATTGGAGAAATGATATCGGAGATATAAACTACTTCCTGTTTTGTGGCGGTACACTTAGTGTGACGCCTGACATGTGAAAGTTTTAATGTACACGAGGTACAGACCACAGTATGTAAATTTTGGGTAAATCCAAGGAAAAGTGTGTGAAAAGATGTACTTCCTGTTGCCAGTAGGGGGCGCTGTGTGTAATCACAAATATTGACACATGGGTGTGTTCAGGGCGGGGCTGTGATCAATGCTGTGAAGTTTGGGGAAGATTGGAGCATGTATGCTGGAGTTATAAACTACTTCCTGTTTCAGGGCGGGACTAATATGAGAGAAGCCCTGGTGTAGCCAATAGACATTAGACTGGATCCAATCCACAGTGTGATGCTTGATGAGCAGCTGTCAATCAAAGGCAGTGGTCGTCATAGCAACACAGAACAGAGGAGAGACACACAGGTGCAGCTGAAAGTAGGTCAGTGACACAGCATTTTCTTCAGTCTGTGGCCAGAAAGCGACACGTCGAACAAAAGGCTCTGGTGACCACAGCGTTTCAGCTACGAAAGAAAGGAAGATATGGTGATGACCGGAAGAACGTGGGGATCGTTCTGATGTGCTTATTTTCCACGTAAACGCAGAAATATGGATATTGTAGCGAGTTAAACATGAGGGAAGTTGAGCTTTTCTCCTGAGATCAGCAGTCAGAAAATGCATTGGAGCGGATGGGAGAGAAGGAGGGTTCTCATTGTCTTTGGAGGCGCACAGTTCAAATTCTGTTCCCGTCAGTGTGAAAAGGAGACACTTTTATGAATCAGGACAAAAATCTCTACTACCTTTGAGACAATGGTGTGTCTAGCTTAAAGTATGTGCCCGTAGGAGCAGTTTCAAAAAGTTTTTTGGACAGTTTTCAGAGCAGCTCTGCACTCTAGCGGCAAACATTCCGTCTCATAGACACCCATTATAAACTCCAAATTTCGCCTGATTTGCTCATGGTACTTGTGGAGGCACTGATCAAAAACCGTAACAGCTACAAAAAAAATGAGAACATATGTGAATAGACGAGAACTGCGGCAACATTTTACGGTTTTAATGGAGTCTGTAGCTGAAAGCATGCCAATGTTATTAAACTTTGTTTAACACCGAGTGTTGGTGATTTTCTTCTCTTCTCCCATTCATTTCCTATGGGAGAAATTTCGAGGATTTTCAAAATGTGTGTGCGTCGGGCGCTTTGAGAGCGTATAAAATGAAAACCGGGCCAGTAATGAAAAAGTTACGAATAACTTTTTTTCATCAGGGTGTGAACTGTCACCTGAGCAATATTCAGGTGGTTACGATAAACGGCCTCGGAGGAGATATTTTTTTAAAAAGGCTCATTTTCAGGCGAAATTTTACTGTGAAAGGGCAAATAGCTCACTTCCTGTTTGATTTAGGTCATGGGTATCAGCGCGTGATTTGTAGGTCTTGATGAGACGAACAAGCCGGTTTTTGTTTGATCTTTCTACGACATTCCTACGGGCCGTAGTGGGCGATTTTGGTGTCCCCAGATGCCTAGGTGGCGCTAGAGAGCCCATTTTGGCATTTTTGGGGTTAATTTTTTCATTTTATCAAATTTTTCGCCAGGCCGGATATGCGTGCCAATTTTGGTGAGTTTTTGAGCATGTTTAGGGGGTCAAATTTGGGTTCGAAGTCGCGGCGGGAAAAAGAAGAAGAAGAATAATAATAAACACAGCAATAACAGTAGTGTCGTCGCCTTCGGCGACGACACTAGGCATCCCTGCGCTCAGAAAGCAATGAGGATTTAGGTCGTCGCCTTCGGCGACGACTTTTCTCGATGTGGAGCGCTGTAGGACCTTCTGACCGGTTCTTTTCCTGATTTTGTGCGCTGCAATTTCAATAGGGTCCTTGCCCTACGGGCTCAGTCCCTAATAATAAACTTAGCAATAACAGTAGTGTCGTCGCCAAAGGCGACGACACTATATATCCCTGCGCTCCAAATGCAATGAGGATGTAGGTCGTCGCCTTCGGCGACGACTTTTCTCGACGTGGAGCGTTGTAGGACCCTCTGACCGGCTCTTTTCCTGATTTTGTGCGCTGCAATTTCAATAGGGTCCTTGCCCTACGGGCTCGGTCCCTAATAAACTTAGCAATAACAGTAGGCATCCCAGCGCTCAGAATGCAATGAGGATTTAGGTCGTCGCCTTTGGCGACGACTTTTCTCGAGGTGGAGCGCTGTAGGACCTTCTGACCGGCTCTTTTCCTGATTTTCTGCGCTGCAATTTCAATAGGGTCCTTGCCCTACGGGCTCGGTCCCTAAAAATAAGAATAAACGGGGCAAAAACAATAGTGTCGTCGCCGAAGGCGACGACACTATGCATCCCTGCGCTCCAAATGCAATGAGGATTTAGGTCGTCGCCTTTGGCGACGACTTTTCTCGACATGGAGCGCTGTAGGACCCTCTGACCGGCTCTTTTCCTGATTTTGTTCGCTGCAATTTCAATAGGGTCCTTGCCCTACGGGCTCGGTCCCTAATAATAAACACAGCAATAACAGCTCAGAAAGCAATGAGGATTTAGGTGGAGCGCTATAGGACCTTCTGACCGCCTCTTTTCCTGATTTTGTGCTGTGCAATTTCAATAGGGTCCTTGCCCTACGGGCTCAGTCCCTAATTACTATTTTGTAGCAGACTGAGAAAAAGTAGCTTGGTTTTTAGGCAGGTCAGTGTCCTCTGGCTCCAAATTTGATTCTGGCTGTGGTGGCTCAAACATGTCTGACTGTGCAAGTCCAATAAAGCTGCTAGATGGAGCATCCATCGTAGCACTACAAGAGAGACTGCAGCTTTCCCGTAAGTAAGTGTAGCTACAATGCATTCAGCGGACACATCTCATTTCCTTTATACCTGGTTTTCCGACGCTGTGTCCACAATTTTCATAGCTTCCTCTTGAATGCATGCTGCTTACAGTCTGGCACCTGGTTGGTACCTTTTTTAAAGTCTCGACCTCACCTGCACACTGTGACCAGAAACGACATTCATAAAGCTAATTAAGAAGAAAAGAAGAAAATCCAGCAGAGGGCAGAGTTTGTGCAGATAAATACACCGCGACACAGTGATTTACTTCTTACATTATAATTTTATTGCTTTTCCAGATATGATAGTTGTAAATACTAATAGAATATTGCTTTGCAAAAGATCCCACCTTGAGAACTGATGACTTAGAAATCAGTACACAGGATGTGTTTAAAATGTCTCCTACTGTATGCACTGCTACCACTGATAATCCATGGAAAGAGAGAAGTTGTAATCTGCTGTATTTGCATCTTCAGCAGTCTGTTGTTTTATGATGCAGCTTCCTTGTAGTATTCACTATCATCCACAGGGGGGCAGTACAGACAGATACAAGCCCTCCCCCCATATTTGGTTAAATCCCTGCTCTGACGCAAACACATTGACCTGATTTTTGGCTGTAAGACCTCACAAGTCACATGTCTTGTCTCACTGCTGTCCAGGGCAGGCATGCAAGCTTCTCTGTTGCATGGCATTAAGAATACTAACAGACAGAAAGCTGCAAACACATTATGGTGTTTCTTTTTACATCTATGCTGTTTGTTTTCATGGAGCATCCGATGGCAAAGTCACAGTCACAGCCAGATTAAAGGGATACTTTGCCGATTTCAACCAGCTTTGTATTATAACAATGTGGGTAGCGTGTGTAATTGAACTGTGGTAAACTTTCTCCATCTTACCAGCACCCAGATCTACCTGCTCTTATCTAAACTAAATTTTTTCACTGGCTCTTGGGCTGTCACTTAAAATACAGATTGTACTTCCAGAATTTTTTTGTTTACCACCACAGGCGCAAGGAAATTCAGAATAAACTCAGATCAAATGGTAAGACTAAGTAGTGCTGATCAAATATAAACAAAGATTCTGTTACTGCGTTGCCTATTTCAATTTCTTCAAATGTTTTTAAAAATATATTTTAGGTTACTTTTTATCTGTAATTCAAGATTGTTTGTTACCAGCCAATCATCTTGTTGTGTCCTGTGTTGAAACAGATGAGCTTGCACTACGTCACCTACCAGTGGGTGCATTTTTTGGTCAGGTGCGATACAGTGCATTCTGGTAGTTGTAGGTTTTCAACCCCTTGAACTGAAGTGAATCCCACTGTTTTCTCTGGTCATGTAGCAACAGTTTCAAAGTATTTGAAATTGGTGCTACATGACAGCTGCACAGACGGCCCAGTTTACTGAAAAGATCATCTTCCAAGCAGTGAAATATTTCTTTAAGCATATTATATATTATACATGATCTATGAAGCATTCTTGGATTTGCAGTCACTGTTGGAAAGCAAGGTTGACTTACTACTTACCAGGCATTTTTTTCAAGCAATAAGCAATTAGGAGCAGCTGACTAGCAGAGAAGCTAAAGAGCTGTAGCTCCTGTGCTCACCTTGGCCTGGTGGAGGTCCACTCCGTACATGGAAAGTTTCTTGGCATTCTCCAGGAACATCAGGTCTGCCTGGGCTGGACTCATTGACCTGGCACAACACCACAGCAGGAATTCAACAACATCTTTAATAACTGTGACTGTGAAGAGGCTCTGACAGAAATACTGAAAGTGGGTGTGATTTTGACAGCCATTATTAAAAGGTATACTGAACAGTTGACAGCCATCAGCCTAAGCACTTCCATACAAACCAAGTTTATTCTTGAGTGTTTTAATTGGGATGGGATGAAAAATTGATACAGCATAGTATTTTATATTTCTCGTGGCAATATTGTATGGATACACGGATGCCAAGAATTAATCTTTTACTACATACATCATCAATTTTTGCAAATACACATTTTAATACAGCTTTTGGTACTAGAATAACAAAATCAATTGCTTTTTCAGTCCACTAAATGGTGCTAAAGTTTCTTCTTTCTTGGTGAAGTCAGCAGAGGTCTCAGTCAGCGGCATTTGGCAGGAAATTCGTCAAAACAATGATGGAGGCACCGGAGGCGCCATTGGCATTTAAATCAAATGTCTGGAATTATTTTGATTTTTAACAAGGAAGGAAAGGACCTCTTGGATATGACACGTGTGATTTGCAAGCAGTGTCATATGAGAATAAAATACTCTGGGAAAACCACAAACATGAAGTTTCCCCTCACACGCCTTCCAGAGATGTTAGCCGCTGACAGCCAAGCTTACGCTAAACCCGCTCTGCTGAAAAATCAACCAACACTGGACATACTTAGCTTGACAAAACTACCATCTAACTCTGAGAGAGTTAAGAAAATAATACAGTACATCAGCTACTTCATGTGCAAAGATCTGCATCCAAACAGCATTGCTGAAAACTAAGGTGTTTGTTACATGGTAAAAACACTGGAACCCAGATATCCTGACGTTTTTTCACCGACACAGCCATACCAAAGCTCTACACACAAATTAAGCATAAAGTTGAGGAATCTTTGAGTGGAAGGGTGGTGTTAACTTGTGACGCCTGGACTTAAAGGTCAGTGGATTTATATGTGACTCTAACGGCACATTATCTCAAAGACGACTGGCAACGGCTGTCTCACGTTCGCCAACTAGAGCAGTACATGAAAGTCACACAGGAGCAAACACTGCACACCTTGTAAGATAACTTAGGAGAAGAATGGGTTGTAACAGACAACGCTTCTAACATGAGTGTTGCCATTCAGTTATTATTATTACATCATATTTTGCTGCAACAAAAATGACTGAAGTCAGAAGAACAGACTGAAAACTTTATCTTATGACATAAAACTGATGTTGGCAAAGTTTTCCTCTAGGAAAATAATCTGCAGCTGGAAAAAAAAGGTAATAAATCGCAATGTATTGTATCGCATTACTCAGCATATCACAATAATATTGTATCATGACCTAAGTATCGTAATGATATCGTATCATGGGTCCTCTGGCTATTCCCACTCCTAGTTTTATATAAACTAGTGCAGTGCCCGTAGGAAGTATGTATTCATATAGAAAACTGGAAGTTTAGGTAGATTTTTCATGTATGGCCAAATGAGGCTGTGCTCGATGGTTGGATGTACAAAGAAGTGTACATACTCGTACATAGTGTTAATAGAGAAACTGTACATTGGGTAAGACATGGACATACATTGAGATATGGAGAGACACGCAACATCATTAGGTTTCCTAGCTTTCCGTGGGCGAACAATTTTGAAATGGTAGCTAGCAAGCACGTAACCCTGCACGCCTGAAAGGAAAAACAAATGTTTCCAACCTAGCCATAGTTTGGTATGGGAAGTTTAGGCAATGTTTTAGTCAATCTAATCATGTTGTAGCCATGTCAGCAAACACCATGAGCAGATGAGAACAGCGTGGTGAAACTTAAGAAATACTACTTACCCAAGAGATTACTGAAACATGTAATGTTAATGCAAATTGCACCACTTCATCTACTCCTATATGGGGGAGGGACAAAAGGGAATGCCATAACCCCGGGTGTACACTGGATCTGTCTTTGACTGGTCTGGCCGTGGCACAGACTCCTCCATCCTGTGCCGGGCATCAATGTCCACTGGAAGCGTATCTATAGCGGCGCGCACGCGAGCGGCTGGAATTGACGGATCGCGATATCATGATGTCACACGATAATTTGCGGAAACACTGGCGGTAAAAAGACATCAACAAACAAAGAAAAGATTTCTCTACCTGCCGGGGGCCAAAAACTTTGACGTTATGTTATTGTAGCGATGTGAAATACGCTCCAGAGTTTTCATGGGTGTTTTTATTTTGAAAATTGACCGGATACTCTCGTTTTTTCTGCGCCTGACTTCCTGTTTGACTCATTTGGTCTGTGGAAATTGACGCGTCGTTGCACGGCATCCATCAAAAAATAGACCCGGCGCGTATTTTTAGCGGAGCGGAGCAGAGCGCCGAGGCGCTTCTGGTGGAGCAGTTTACATTGACTTGAATGGCCGTGATTAGCTCCGGCACCCGCAACGTGGCTGAATCGCGCACGTGACGGATCCAGTGGACATCCGGGGTAAGCCTGTGCAAAGTTTTGGGTGACCCAGAGCGGTATAGCACTAGGATACTTTGATCTTTTATTCCGTGAGGCATGGCTACAGCTGTGAGCGAGAGCGCGATAGGCTAGATTGGTTACACGGAGGTCTATGGGATTTTAACTTTTAATGATAATGTTGTGAATATGAATCCAAAAAACTTCAAAATGAAGGATGCACACCATCGTGCCATGCGCAAGCCATATCTGAAAGCTCAGGTTGATCTGACAAACAAGTCAGAGAGATATGCGAGCCACAGACACACAGATGCTTCTTGCTTTATAGATAGATAACTCAAACTTATGAGAGTACACTAAGGCGTCTTTTTCCCATCATCTCTGATATAGCTTTTATTTAATCCTTCCCTTGTAATGTAGTTCATGTATAGTTACAATAATAATTATGTGAGCCAGATCTGTTGAGAGGAGTCATCAAAAGTAAGGGTGAAGTGCATATGCCATATGAAGTGCTGTCATTTAGTACACAGGTTTCATAATGTATTTGAAATGAGTAATTCCATGTATTCTGTAACGACTACTACAATACTGCTGCACTTATCTTGGTGCCATATTTACTAGTTCCTTTTAAATGAAAACTTGTAGTACAGCATACGATTTGGATGCATTAGGCCTCGATCACACAAAAAGCATTTTAGCAGCTGGAGGCGGCTCTTTGTAATTGTTTTTAATGAGAATTAAGCTTTTTGCTCGCTGTTTTTGCGTTGCTATGCGCCTCATGTTTCTGCACTCTAGGCGCCTGGCATTTTTGCTGAGGCACTCTGAACACCTCAAGTTGAAATAACTTCATCTCAGAGGAGAAAAGTGCCCCACATCATCTCAACTTATTCCCCATTGTCCAATGGGATGATTTGAGAGGCGGGTCTTCTGTGGTGGTCATGACAACAAGGGAGGAAACATCGGTGGTAGCGGATGCTGTATACAGCCCAACAATAGACAGCAGGCTGTTAAACTGTGTTATCCTAAAATATGCCTGGAAATGGTCACCATGGAGGCAAATCTCCTGGACCAACTGGTGGTTCAACCACAGCTACAGCAAGTACCTTCTGCCTGTCCATTTTAGGAACTAGCAACTAATTACTGTGAAATAAATAAAATCAATAAACAGTAGATTGATTACACGGGAAGGTTAGGGGAAGGAGGTGATGGGGTGATTGCCTGGAAACAATAAAAGGTGTGTTTTTTTTTTACTCATGGCATTAAATTTTTATAAAAAGGCAGTGCAGTGCACCTCACCTTTTGCAACCTGCAAAATGCTTTTCTTTGTGATTGGGGCCTTAAAGATTGAAATAAAGTTTGTAATGCCGCTTAAATATTAATGCACTATCATTATTCATAATTTTGATTTAACAATGATATTTACATTTTGCAGAAGATATTAATGTATTCCTACTTATGTGTAATATTTTGAATACAGGGTTTGTCTTGTAACAGAATTGTTTTACAAATCAATTTAGTTGTAGGGTGATGTACAAAAAGTGAACTTGACTTAGGAGGTGTTCTGACCTGTATGTACGGTGCAGCTCCGTCATTTTGTCCTCCAGTTCCTTGGTCTGACCCTGAGCCATTTTCATATCTTTAGCGTAATCGTCGCCATGCACCTCTGGATCATACTCGCCTAGCTCTGACTGCAGGGCGTAGGAGCCCAGCAGGGACAGGGTGACAAAGGAACAGGGAAGGCGGCCCTGCAGGATGTCCTTCCGCAGCTGGAGACACAGGTAGTACCTGCAATGCAAGTTCAACTGATAACAACTGTTTGTAAAACTTCAGGCACAGATTAATTAGCCAAACCGATAAATCAGTCGACCTCAAGTAAATATCCTCATTGTCTTTTTCTTGGCTGCTAGGCATTAGCTTTCTGGCACAAGGCTGCTAGCACTGCTTGAATAGTTAGGGGGAAGGTGCGCTTGGACAGAAACGGTGACACAGACGTGCCAAGGGAAATATTAAAATAAAGGCATGTCTTAAAGGAGACGATATGTGTCAATGTTTTTGTTTTGCGTCAATGATATTGGATGGTTGATCATTAAATCTTTACATCAGTCCAGATATATAAATTGTTACACCCCTACATGGGACTTTGTAATCACCTTTACAAATCAAAATAATATGTAACCACAATCGTTTTAAAAGGTCAAATGGAAACATTGTAAATATGAGCTTGCCATCCTAGTTATAAACTGCACACAATTATAGTTTTAATTAGTGATTTTACTGATGATTATTTTGGCACTTGTTGGTTAGTTTGTAAGTAATGTGATTTGGCCCAGCCATCATTACTCCATAAAATACAGCCATAAAAATCACACATCCACTCCTAAAAATCACTGAATAAACCAACAGCAATTTTCTATTCTATCCTTTTCCTCTCATCTGGAAAAGCAAATCTTTCTCACAATGAGCTTTTGATACAGTGAAATCATATTTGTAGGTAGCAGCTGAAATCACTGGAAGCCATGCAATACCTTGTTATGTCTTCAGAAAGCTGGGCTGGGTCAGGCGGATAAAATTTCACATTGAAGGTGAAATTGTAGTTGGCACCTTAAGGAAAAAAGTAACATGTAATGATCAACTGTAAACATTTATAAGAAACGGTGTACTTGGAAAAGGTTCAGCTTACCCTGAACCTGCCTACGGATCTCCTTGGTTAGGTCCATCCAAGTCTGATCAAGAAAATGAGGAAGGTAAAATGAGGTTCGATATCGTCAAACACCATTTAGTGTAAGAACACTTTGAGACTGAGGGCCATAGAATAAT
Source organism: Cephalopholis sonnerati (assembly GCA_019142605.1). NCBI lineage: Eukaryota > Metazoa > Chordata > Actinopteri > Perciformes > Serranidae > Cephalopholis > Cephalopholis sonnerati. The sequence goes on along the minus strand of JAGQAX010000014.1, from coordinate 2,976,025 downwards.
CTAAACACCATAATAAAGACCTGTCTTTTTCTTAATCAAGTAATGAGGTTGGGATAGTTTGAATACTAACTTATGATAGTTAAAATTCAGCTCACCTTCATGGTGGGCATCTCCCAGATGACCAGACCATAGTAGTCCTTCTCCAGCAGGTTAAGGTGGTCACAAACCTTAATGAACAGCTCCTGGCCTTTTGCATGTTTCTGACACACGCACGCATACAGGAAATAAGACTCAATGAATAATTAAATGTTAAACAACCTGACATCACATACAGGACAATGAATTCAGTAAGCAGTGGCCTTTCTGTTCAACAGCTGTCAGCTTCTAACTGAAACAGGGACTTAGCCAAGGAGAGGACTGGTCTGAGATAGGACTGGAGCCATCATGAGCCATTAAACCATGTTTGTCTGCTGACAAAGGCTTGTCATTTGAGCTCTGACAGATTACTATTCTCCTGTTGAATATTCAGATTTCAGATCATATGGTGGTACACATGGAGCAAGATAAGAAGTTTCTTCATTCATAAGATTATGAAGGAAAGTAGCAGGGTTTATCAGATTGGTGTTCAGAAAAGGTGCAAAGCTTTAGGCATTGGCAATGCTTAAAAGAGAAGGGAAGATATGCTGCTAATGATTTTCTTTAGTTCTTAAAAGAGGTAGGAGTAGTAATGAAGAGGAAATCCGTCATCAGTAATTGATGTTGCACTGAGGTAGGCTGAAAGTTTGAGGAGAGCTTTATGACTAGTTTGTCAACAGGAGGGATTAGTTTTGTAGGTGTCATGTTTTCCAACCCTAAAAAAAACTTCCCAGTGGTTTTGCATTTCCTTTGCGGTGCTTGCCACCCAACGTCGCTGTCCAATTCTCTATGAAAGGATTCCTATTTACAACGGGGGATATGAAAAGTGGGAAGTTGCAAGGATTAGGTGGTTGCAGGCTTTGATGTTGTTTCCTACTATGGGTGAGAAGTTATTCAATGGTAATTCAATTTCTGAAGGGGAGTGGCAGGCCTTTGCTGATTGCAAGTGGCTTTATAGGTTATGATCAAAAAGTAAGGCATCCCCTTGATGCCATGCATGTTTTCAACACAATGGATTATCAAGAAGTGTTGGAATCGGGTCCAGCTGACCCTTTGCTAAGCCCCTATTTAAAACACCCACTGTCCAATCCTTCGTTAGCAAATGTAACTAGGCACAGGAAGCCTGTCAAGCTTTTAAAACAAGGGAAATTGTAGAAATGGTGTGCATATCCAACCAACCAATCAGACAGCAGTTAACCTCAAAATTTAGGGAAGGGTGTTGTATTTTTTTTTGTTTTTTGTGAGGTCAAAAATGCAAGAGAGATGTCAAAGATTAACAAAAAAGTACATTGCTTGCTTCAAGGTAAGGCCCCGATCACACAGAAAGCATTTTCAGGGTTGCACTGCACTGCGTTTTTTTTTTTTTTAAATGAATGCCACCAGTAAAAAAAAGCTTGCTGCACCTTTATATAGTTGCCAGGCAACCACACAATCACCTCCTTACCCTTATTTATATATGTATTTTTTACAGTAAATGGTAGCTAGTTCCTAAAATGGACGGCAGAGGGTACTTGTTGTAGTTCTGGTCGAGGGTGGGAGGCTGTCAGCAAATAGTTTGTTGGGCACAGGAAAAAAAAGATCTGTGTGGGTACATGAAACCCTAAAAAAGAGGGTGGATTACAGGGAGTTCCACCAGTTGGTCCAGGAGCTTCGCCTCCATGATGGCCATTTCCAGGGATATTTTAGGATGACTTGGGGCAGTTTTACAACCTGTTCTCTATCATTGAGTTGTATAGCTCTTGGTATCCAGCAACTGCTACCACCACTTTCTCCTCCCTTGTTTTACCAACTGTAAACTTGTTGTCATGACCACCACGGAAGGCCTGCTTTTCAAATCTTCCGATTGGACAATGGGAAAAAAGCAGATAGATGTGAGGCCATTTTCCACTCTGACCTGGGACCTAAGACGCAAACTAATGTTAGCTAGCTTAGCACGGTTGAACACGGTTGAACATTAGTTACAAGTCACTTATGCATTAACTTTAAGGGAGGTTGGTGTATAGCAGTTGAGGTTGTTGGCACTTTAAACAAATGGAAAAGTGGGATAATTTAGTTTTGCTAGCATTGGGCTAAAACATATATTAGATAATGACAGCTACAGGGAGTCTTTACTAAACATAGCTTAAAATAAGGCAGTACATTGACTTACACTGCCATGCAAGAATATTGTTTTCCCTCATCATTTAAATTTTCAAGACATGCAGTGCTTTACACTTGCCTTGGGGACTGGTGAGCTTTTCTCTCGATTTTAATGTCCTCTTTCTTTAGAGTACTCCACCAACAAATCACATTGTGAATGTAAAGTGCCTTGCAGAAGTATTCAAACCCCTTGAACCTTTCCACATTTTGTCACATTATAAGCACAAATTTATTTTATTGGGATTGTATGTCATAGAGCAACACAAAGTAGTGCATAATTATGAAGTGGAAGGAAAATGATTCCTGGTGTTCAAAATTTTTTACAAATAAAAATCTGAAAAGTGTGGCGTGCATATGTATTCGGCCCCCTGAGTCAATACTTTGTTGAACAACCTTTCGCTGCAATTACGGCCGCAAGTCCTTTGGGGTATGTCTCTACCAGCTTTGCACATCTAGAGACTGCAATCTTTGCCCATTCTTCTTTGCAAAATAGCTCCAGTTCAGTCAGATTGGATGGAGAGCATCAGGGAACAGCAATTTCCATGTCTTGTCACAGATTCTCAATAGGATTTGGGTCTGGACTTTGACTGGGCCATTCTAAAGCATAAATATGCTTTGATCTAAACCATTCCATTGTAGCTTTAGCTGTATGTTTAGGGTTGTTGTCCTGCTGAAGGTAGGCCCCAGTCTCAAGTCTTTTGCAGCCTCCAACAGGTTTTCTTCCAGGATTGCCCTGTATTTAGCTCCATCCATCTTTCCATCAATTCTGACCAGCTTCCCTGTCCCTGCTGAAGAAAAGCATCCCCACAGCATGATGCTGCCACCACCATGTTTCACGGTGGGGATGGAGTGTTCAGGTTGATGCACAGTGTTAGGTTTCCGCCACGTATAGCATTTTGCATGTAGGCCAAAAAGTTCAATTTGGTCTCATCTGACCAGTGCACCTCCTTCCACATGTTTGCTGTGTCCCCTACATGGCTTGTGGCAAACAGCAAACACGTCTTCTTACTGCTTTCTTTCAACAATGGCTTTCTTCTTGCCACTCTTCCATAAAAGCCAGATTTGTGGAGTGCATGGCTAATAGTTGTCCTGTGGACAGATTCTCCTACCTGAGCTGTGGATCTCTGTAGCTCCCCAAGAATTACCATGGGCCTCTTGGCTGCTTCTCTGATTAATGCTCTCCTTGCCCGGCCTGTCAGTTTAGGTGGACAGCCATGTCTTGGTAGGTTTGCAGTTGCGCCATACACTTTCCATTTTCAGATTGAACAGTGCTCTGTGAGATGTTCAAAGCTTGGGATATGTTTTCTTTAACCTAATCCTGCTTTACACTTCTCCACAACTTTATCCCTGACCTGTCTGGTGTGTTCCTTAGTTTTCATGATGCTGTTTGTTCACTAATATTCTCTAACAAACCTCTGAGGCCTTCACAGAACAGCTGTATTTGTACTGAGATTGAAGTACACGCAGGTGGACTCTATTTACTAATTAGGTGAATTCTGAAGGGAGGTGGTTGCACTGGATTTTATTTAGGGGTATCAGAGTAAAGGGATCGAATACATATGCACGTCACATTTTTCAAATTTTTATTTGATCACCACGTATCATTTTCCTTCCACTTCACAATTATGCATCCGTCAATCCATCCATGAATCCATGGTCAGACACTTTTTCTTGTCAAATGACTGCACAGCTCACATGCATTATATTCATAAGTAGCAGTAGCTCAGTCCATAGGGACATGGGTTGGGAAATGGAGGGCCGCTGGAGTCCCCATACCGACAAAGTATGGAGCGTGGACTGGTAGCTGAAGAGGTGCCTGTTTGCCTCCTGGGCACTGCAAAGGTGCCCAAAGATGGCGGCGCGTGTAGACGCAGCGATCCAGTGCTCTTCTTCACTTAGCAGCAACACATTGAGAAAGACTTGCACCCGAACTGAACTTTTAAGCCTGAAACAACACTGGACCGGCTGGACCCCCCCAGAAGGGTTCAACTCGTTCCCGGAGAGGATACACTGGCGAGAGCGGACAGAAAGGAGGCGACGGCGGCGCTGTGAAAGACGCCGGAAACGAGGCAAACGAGCCGGCATCAGAGCTAGGCTAACAGCGACTCTGCACAAACCAGCGGTTTCAAGCGTCTTTCTCGCCAACGTCCGCTCCCTGGTTAACAAGATGGACGAGATGAAACTACGGGACGTTAATAACCGGATAGACAGCTGTATCATGGTGATAACAGAGACCTGGCTGAATGAAAACATCCTGGACCTAGCCGTGGAGCTAGCAGGACGTACAATCTTCCGGGCGGATCACACATGGGACTCCGGTAAGAGGAAAGGAGGAGGTGTGTGCGTCTATATTAACAACAGTTGGTGCACGGACACTGCCGTTATTGAGAAACACTGCTGTCCAGACCTGGAGTTTCTAATGTTGAAGTGCAGACCTTTTTATTTGCCCAGGGAAATAGCCCAAGTGTTTGTAACTGCCGTGTATATCCACCTGCGAGCTAATGCTAACTTAGCTATGAGCAGGCTGCATGACAGCATCACCAGGCAACAGAACAAACACCCAGAGAGCTTCTTCATCGTGGCTGGAGACTTTAATCACACCAACTTAAAGACTGTGCTCCCCAGATTTTACAAGAATGTTGACATTCAAACAAGGAAGGGCAGAAAACTAGACCAGGTCTACACCAACATCTCTGGAGCCTTCAGAGCCCGCCACTCCCCCCACCTCGGACACTCAGACCATCTTTCCCTGTTCCTGACACCAGCTTACAAGCCCCTCATCTGCAGGTCTAAGCCACAGTACAAGTCAGTGCAGTGCTGGACTGAGGAGGCCACACTATCCTTGCAGGACTGTTTTGAGGACACCATATGGGAGCTCTTTGAAGACCCAGACATTGAACTCTACACCTCCTCTGTACTAACATACATCAGTTTCTGCATGGATAATGTAACACCAAGGAAACAGATGAAAACATTTGCCAACCAAAAACCCTGGTTTAACGCCAATATCAGAGCACTCCTCCAGGCCAGGGATTCAGCACTGAGGTCAAGGGACAGGGAAGCCTACAGAAAGGCTAGAGCGGACCTGAACAGAGGCATCAAGGCTGCTAAGACAAAGTACAGAGAGCAGATAGAGGCCAACTTCGGGGAGAACAAGCCCCGCTCCATGTGGAAAGGCATACAGAATATAACTGACTACAAACAATGCCACAACACCCCCGCTCCACCGACACTTCTCTCCCAGACCAGCTTAACACCTTTTTCTCCCGCTTTGAAGAGGACAACAGACAGGCAGTGGACACACAGCTGACATCATCAGAGCACGACCAGCCCCCCACCATCCAACAACATCAGGTACTGCGAGTCCTGCGTGGCATCGACACCAGGAAAGCACCAGGACCGGATGGAGTACCAGGGAGGGTGCTGAAATCATGTGCTCACCAACTTACTGCAGTATTCACTAACATCTTCAACCGTTCACTGCAGCAAGCCACAGTCCCCACCTGCCTGAAAACTGCCACCATAATCCCTGTGCCCAAATCCTCTGCCATCACAGGGTTGAATGATTACCGATCTGTGGCCCTGACACCGGTGATCATGAAATGTATGGAGAGACTGGTGTTACAGCATGTCAAGGCCCACATCCCACCTGGCTTTGATCAACATCAGTTCGCCTACAGGTCCAACAGATCCACAGACGATGCCATCTCCATCGCCCTCCACACCGCTCTCAGCCACATTGAAAGCCCCAACACATATATCAGGATGCTGTTTGTTGACTTCAGCTCGGCATTTAACTCCATCAGTCTCAGCAGACTCATCAACAAACTGCAGACACTACAACTTGGAACCTCCCTCTGTCTGTGGATCAAGGACTTCCTGACTAACAGACCCCAGCATGTTAGAATGGGCACCTCCACATCCTCCACCATCATCCTCAATACTGGTGTTCCTAAGGGCTGTGTGCTGAGTCCAGTCTTGTACACACTGTACACTTATGACTGTGTCGCTACTCACAGCTCCAACACCCTCATCAAATTTGCGGATGATACAACCGTTATGGGGCTCATCAACAACAGTTATGAGACACCATACAGGGAGGAGGTCCAAGCACTGGCAGCCTGGTGCAGTGACAACCACCTCAACCTCAACACCAAGAAGACAAAAGAAGTCATTATTGACTTCCGGAAGTCAAGGACCACACTGTACTCAGGCCTGAGCATCAATGGGGAGGAAGTGGAACGGGTCACCAGCTTTAAGTTTCTTGGCCTGCACATCTCGGAGGACCTGGACTGGACTGTGAACACCACCCACATCATCAAAAAGGCCCAGCAGCGTCTCTTCTTTCTGAGAACACTGAGGAGGAACAAACTCCCTCCACCTCTGCTGAAAAACTTCTACCACTGCACAATAGAGAGTGTCCTCACCTACAGCTGTACGGTGTGGTACGCCAGCTGCACTGCATCTGAAAAGAAACAACTGCAGCGGGTCATCAAGATGGCTGAGTGGATCATCGGCTCCCCACTTCCATGCCTAGAGGAGATCTATTCCAGACGTCTCCTCCGATGGGCCACAAAGATTTGGGATGACCCCGCCCACCCAGGACACTCTCTATTCACCAGCCTTCCCTCTGGCAGACTCAGAGTCATGAGAGCCCGCACCAACAGACTGAAACACAGCTTCTTCCCCATGGCTGTGAAGAGACTGCTGCAAGAACCATGACCCCCCCCCCCCCCCCCCCCGAGTTTATTTTATGACAAGGACATTGTAGCTGCTACAAGAGAGCACCAAACAAAATGTCACTGCATTTATTGCAGTGACAATAAAGCTTCTTCTTCTTCTTCTTCTTCTTCTTCTTGAGCAAGGCACTGAACCACCAACTGCTCAGGCAACTGTCCATGGGCAACTCCCTCGCTCTGACATCTCTCCATGTAAGGGTTCTGTTTGTGTATGTGTGTGTATTGGCCTGTGTGAAAAACACTGCGCTACACACGTTTTACTAGAGCCTTGGTGAAGACTTCCACATTTAAGAGTACTGTTTGCAAGGAAATGTTAAACGGACCTAGGGTCTAGGTATCATGTCTGATGGGGTTACTTTTGGTTCCAAAGATACTACACCAAAAGTGTTGGGTGGAAACAGGGCTATATGCATGTACACTGTCCAAATAATCTACTGAAACCCTCCCCTTAAAAAACAAAAATCAACAATAAAAATACATAGAATCTATAGTCCTAATTTAAATGAAACGTACTTGAAATTACACTTGTTAAACCTGGTGTAACACTAATTGTGTTATAACCTTCATATGGACATATTTATTGGTAAATGGACCTTCACTAGTATAGCGCTTTTCTAGTATTTTCGACCACTCAAAGCACTTTTACACAACATGTCACATTCACCCATTTACGTACATATTCATACACTTGTGGCAGAGGCAGCCTTACAAGGCACCACCTGCATGCACACATTCACACACACTCAGACACACACACAAAATGACAACACAGCCTTCAGGAGCAATTTTCTATTTTATTTTGCTCAATGATACTTTGACATGCTGCCTGGAGGAGCCGGGGATCAAACCACAAATCTTTCCACTGGTGGACGACCTGCTCTACCTCCAGCTCCACAGCTGCCCCTTGCTAGCTTGTCAACATTTTTAAATGGGAAGCTCTGATACTTTGGAGGCCTGTGGCTGCACTTATTAAAATAAAATAAACAAAGCACAAAAAGTAAGGAAATTTGTGTTTGGTAGATTATTTCTTTATTGTAACAATGCTTCTTGGCAATAAATCTTAAACCATTGGAAAGCCTGTTTATTTCCCTTTAAATGGCGCCACATTTGTGAGGAACATGCATTCATGGGATGAGCAGGAGAGCTGAGTATGTGGGTTGCGCCCATAAAAAAATTGCCAAATCTTCTCTGCCAATGCCAAACAGCTTTGTTTGCCGTTGCAACCTGAACATGTGGAGGAACGTTATGTTCAGCAATGAGTCCAGATTCTGCCTTCGGCTGTTGGATCATAGGGTCAAAGTGTGGAGAAGATGCGGAAAACGCTTTGCTGATTGCTGCACCGATAGAGTAACATCTTTTGGTGGAGGTAGTGTGATGGTGTGGGGCGGCATCTCCCTCACTGGAAAAACAAGGCTTGTCATCATTGGAGGCAATCTCACAGCAGAGAGATATCGAGATAAAATTCTGCAACCAGTGGCAATCCCATATCTCCACAGTCTGGGACCAAACTCTGTCCTCCAAGATGACCACGCTCACCCCCACAGAGCAGGGTTTATCAGAAACTACCTCCAGAATTAGGGAGTGGAGAGGATGGAATGGCCTGCCAGCAGTCCTGACCTCAACTGCATTGAACACTTGTGGGATCAGCTTGGGCGTGCTGTTTATGCCAAAGTGACCAACACAACCACGTTAGCTGACTTGCGACAAATGCTAGTTGAAGAATGAGATGCCATCCCACAGCAGTGTGTGACCAGGCTGGTGACCAGGAAGTGCCAGGCTGTTGTGGCTGTGTATGGTTCTTTCACAAGCTACTGAGGCTCCAATTTGTTAAATTAATACATTGTTAAATCGCCAGTATGTCTTGTTTCTTCAGACTTCAATCATCCAATCCACCAAACAACACCAAACAAGAGTTAACAGCAAAAAAAAAAAAGCTGTTAGGCATTGACCAGATTTGGCAAAGTTTTCATGGGTGCAACCCACACACTCAGCTCTGCTGCTCATCCCACAAATGTATATTCCTTACAAATGTGGCACCATTTAAAAGGGAAATAACAGGCTTTCCAACAGTATAAGATTTACTGCCAAGAAGCATTGTTACAACAAAGAAATAATCTACCAAACACCACCCAATTTCCTTACTTTTTGTGCTTAGTTTAATATAACCATCCATCCATCCACCCATCCATTTTCTAACCGCTTATCCTCTTGAGGGCATTGGGCGAGAGGCAGGGTACACTGTGGACGGGTTGCCAGACTATCACAGGGCTGACACATAGAGACAGACAACCATTCACACTCACATTCACACCTACAGGCAATTTAGAGTCACCAATTAACCTATCCCCAATCTGCATGTCTTTGGACTGTGGGAGGAGAAAACCCACAGTGACACGGGAGAACATGCAAATGCAAAGAAGGGCTCCCGCACCCAGGATCAAACCAGGAACCATCATGCTTCGAGGTGACAGTGCTAACCACCACACCACCATGCCACCCTTAATATAACCAGCTTAACCAGCTGAAATTTATTTATTTTTTTGTGTGTGTGCATGATGGATAAAATACGAGAAAATCAAAATGCTCTTACATCCAGCTCACACTCATAGAGAGTGTCATCCAGCAAGGTGACTTTGATCTCCATGGTCTTGGGTCGGCGTGGAGCACTGGGAGCTTTGGCCTCCTCCTCTGTGGTCTTCTCCTCCTCCTCTCTCTTACTGCCTCCTTCAGGGCCACACTTCTTCTCCTCCTCCTTCTCCTTCTCCTCCACCTTGTCCTTCTCCAGGGCAGCCTCCCCTCCTTTCTCCTTGTTGTTCTCTTTGTCCTTTCCACCCTCCCTCTCCTCAACTTCTTTCTTCTCTACGTGGACAGCCTGACAAAGACACTTTCATTACAATGCAGTCTGCACTCTGTTAATAATGTGCCTTTGTGACTATTTAGTCTTGATTTTAGGGACTTATATTATTATAGACATGAATATGTTTACACTCAAGTTAAACTGGCATACATTTATATGTGTGCCTCCATAGTAATTTTAGTGATGGTTGCAATTATGGACATTAAAACAATACTGTGAATCTTGCATAAGGTTTATGATGCACAGCTGCTGCGGCTCTCATGAATTCATCAATTGATGCCTGAATGTCATCCATCAATATTGTTATATAATTTTACATGTTCCAAATATATATCAATCAAATAGTAATGAGCCTTTCAAAATTAAGGCTTTGGTTTGGTGCCAGGAATCTTTCACTCACTTACAAAGCTCCCTCACCCATACAGATCATCCACAAGTCATATACACTGATCAAGAATCAGATTAACACAACAACAGCACATTGCATCTTCTGTCCGCATTTAAATCACCAGAGCTGCTTTCTTTCAGTCGCATAATATGTGACAGGGAGAACGACTGTTCATTTCATTGTAGATTCAGCCGCTGTTAGCACAGGGATAGACCCTGTAGAGACTTCTACAGACCTGCTGACTTTGTAGTTAGGCTAGTAAAACGGAAGGAAACAGAAGCATAAAAATATGCTGCGGGTCTTATCTTATTGAATACAAAATTTAAACAGGCATCTGGAGTACAACACAATGGTTGATTACAATACAACTGAGAACATGACTAACACTAGTACTGAGGGAGTAACAATATTTCTTTTATTATGATGGCTATTTTTAAATGCTTCAGAAACAGGAGCAGATATTAAAATTCTACATTTAGTAAATATTTTCCAGCAGAATCAAATTGTTTAAAAGGTATTCAACCTTTCTACTTTTCTTTCCATTAATTAGGATGCATTTGAGGTTCCAAATGCTTGTCTCCTTTCTTTACGGACTGTATGAAGGTGGCTAACAATGTCCCAGAACATTGTACTGGGGATGAAAGACTCCTTTGCAGAAAGGCTGAAATAAGATCTAGACTTGTAAATAAAGTAGTTTTGTCTATCGTTGAGCCTCTCACCCGTCTTAACTTTATCGCTCAGAACAGCTGTTGTACCAAGTGACCTTTAAGGAGCTAAAGTCATAGTGTGATTCAAATCAGATGATTCCATCTTATACAATAAGTAATTAAAAATAAAAATCAAAAATTAAAAAATAAATATGTTTTTCTGTAGTTCTTGAAAAACAAGTATATTACAGTATGAAAAGGCATATGGATGAGAGCAACATACTGTATAGCCATAAATGTGGTTTTCGGAAAAAAAATGTCGATAGAAATGCCTCTTTTGCAGCTTGTTAACAAAATCACCAGCCTTAGACAACAAGAACTCTTGGCATATTAATAGACTTGTCAAAGGCATTTGACACTGTTGATCACAAGATCCTTTTGGCCAAATTACAGAAATATGGTGATGTTGCTTTATAATGGTTGCTTGATTATTTAATGGACAGAGTCTCTATTAATAGGTATGATTCAAACACAGTTAAACTACTTTGTTGATTACCTCACTCCATGCTTGGACTCCTTTTCTGACATAACATTAAGAACTTTGCATTGTATTATGTTATTGGGACAGTTGTAAATAGATTTCTAAGCAGCAGAAACACAAAATATTACAAAAACTCAAATATTTCATGTTGATTAGCAGTGGTTTACTCATCGTTGTCATCATCATCATCATCATCATCATTATAGTTGACTCATATTCTGCACTCTTCCCCATCCTCTTAAGGGTGGTTTTTACAATTTATCAGTCTGCACACACTGAAGTTCACTTTTAAAATAAAAAGGCTACGAATATTTATTATTCAACAGCTTGTGAATTGCAAACCATTTCTGGTAAAATATTACAGTATGCAAACACTGGACACTACACTGAATATACTATACCACAACCATTGAGCAACTGAGATGGATATAATCCAACGGGCACTCACTGGTTTAAGCTCCGGTATAGAAGCACTTTGGCGATGAGGTTGAAGGGAAAATGAACCTTGACAAGAGCCACACTGCATGCAAGTAAATTCATCTGTCAACTGAATTATGGATCACTGCAAATACAGTATGCTATGTTTTAAAATGACCAAATCGTCACACAGTGAGAAAAATATAAATGAGCAAGATTGGCCAAAAAACATGGCCACCATCAATCAAAAAGTCTTTGCAAAAAGTGAGAAATAGGCTATAACTTGAGTGTGCTGTTATTGAAATGCTGCAAACATTGTAATGATGAAACCAAGCAGCAACCTACATCATAGTGATAAGTCCATGTGGGCATGGCCTATTTAGCATTATATGCTACATCATACCTTTGCTCGATTCACCATGAGTTGGAAATGATGTCCTGATGGCACAAGCATTAATTTCTGAACCTACCCACCAAGTTCTATTCACATCCAATAATGGCAAAGCAAAAGGCAGAAGTCTGAGTGTGCTTCATGCACTGTAATGATTAAACAAGTGTGTGGTTAGTCTCACTCCTTCAGACATATATGATATATGATCAGGCAGTGGTCTGATTTGTGAATTACCTCTAAGAAAGGTTTCACTGTGTTAAGTTTAATGAGCTCACTTCTAACTAGCTCAACACTTGTAATGGCATACCAGAGGGTTCTGTGTTAGGTCCGCTGTTATTTTCGATTTATATAAATAGTTGTGGTTAAAATTTGGTTGGTGCCAATTTTCATTTTTATGCCAATGACACAGTGACACAGCTCATCCAGAGGCTGTGACCAAATTGCAGACTGTGTTTAATATTATTTAGATTTGGCTTTCACAACTAAAGCTGGTTTTAAATGCTGATAACTAAGGTAACATTTCTCAAATGCTAGGAAGAAGCCTGTGAACACTCCTAATGTTATTACTGTTCAGGGAAATAAGTTAGAGGTTGTCACTTCTTACAAATATCTCCTTATTTGATTTGATGACTCTGTTTCTTTTAAACCTCAGGTTGATATCCTTAAAAGCTGAGGCTTAAGTTAAATTCTGGATTATGGCGATCTGTTGTACATGAATGCATCTGCACATTGTTTGCACATGTTATATACTGCATATCATAGTGCATTGAGATTTGTTACAAATTATAAAGCCTTCACTCATCACTGTACACTTTATTCCAGGGCTGGTTGGCCATCTTTGACATTTCGTAGGCTCAGTCACTGGCGTTTGTTCATTTATAAAGCCATACTGGGTAAACTCCCTCCCCCTTCCAACTTCCATTTGTACTTTGATTGAACAGAGATCTGACTGCAGCTGTAGTCTGAGATCTCAAGACTTAGTCTCATTGTCTGTATCCAGTGCTCGGACTGAGCTGGGAAAGAAAGCTTTTATGTGCTCTGCTCCTTTCACTTGAAATAACCTTCAAAAACTATATAAATTGCTCTGTCTGCCTGATACTTAAGCTCTCATAAGTACAAAAATGAATGAATCCATTGGTTCTTGTCATCGTGAATAGGTGTTGTAATATTTCTACATGTTACTGTATATGAACATGTATATATTCATGTTTTTTATTTTGTTGTTGTTTGGCTTAAATTTTTTTTCATACACTGCTGTCTTGGTCAGGTCTACCTTGAAAAAGAGATTGTTGATCTTTACCTGGTTAAAAATGGGTTAAATGGGAAAAAAAGATAAAAAAAAAACTAAAGCAGAAGTGATTTGCTCAGCTTTGTGAAACTACTTGATGCTGCTTGTGGCTTCAATTTTGGGCAACAGAGCATCTGTTGGCCGAGAAAGGTCTTGAACCCATGATTGCTGCCAGAGGCTATGATTAACTTCTTGCTTCTTGCCAGAATGCTGTGCTTGTTGTTGGCCATCCAGTGTATATCTGTCTGACTTTCACGACCAGAAAAAACATGTGGTAGCAGATAAAGCCTTCTAAGATTACTGATATAAATGTATTATCTCAGTCCTCATCTCTTTTGCACAAAGAAAAATAAAATTTGTTCAATAAACTAGGAAACAATGCGGAAGGGCCAATGTCAAGTTGTTGTGGAGATTCTTCTCAGACCATACTAGTCTATAAAAACTATTGTCTTATATACAAAAGAGGTTTAAAAACTCTGATATTCTGACCAACAATTTCTCCTTATAGTTTGAATTTCTTATTCATGCAGACTGCATTGATGAAACCCTCTACACACAGTCTGTGAGCAAATACAAAGTAAACTGGTTCCAACTTAAACATCCTGTCATTCAATGCTTCTTCTCTAATAAGGCCAAATTTTGAAATTGATGCAAAAATGTATGAGGTGATAGACTGTGAGAGGAGAGTGCAAGCCTCCTTTGTGTTTTCGACTGTCACTAGGGCAGCAACAAAAAAAATCTGTTTCAAAACCTATCAATGATGCTGACTGTGGGAGAGCGAAAAACAATTTTAATTCACCACTGCTCCTTTTCTTTCCCTCACGTCTGAATGAAACTGTAAAGAACACTAATGTAAAAGTCACCTATGTCTAAATAATAACAAGTCAGCAATTGAAAAGATAATGTCTGAAAAGGGCTTTAGATGTCCTGTAGACAGAGATACACAGCATGGAGGCTGACCTGAGCCTCAGCACTGCTCACTGAGTGCTGATCCAAAGCAACCTCTCCTTCTGTCCTCAGTTCAGGTTCTGGGTCAGCAATGGGAGCTTTAGCTTCTTCTTCTTCTTCCTTGTCCTCCTTCTCTCCTGCCTCGCTCTCGCACTGTGAGCGTCTCTTCAAAAAGGAGGAGAAGAGGCGAGAAAGGCCGCGGCTGGCAGAGTTGCGGTTGCGAGGCCGGAGGTGCTCCTCTTCCGGCGAGGGCGGCCTGGGGTCCTGGCCAGCTTCCTCCTGCTGCCTTGGCTTCTTCTGGTGACTCTCCGCCTCGTCTGTTGTCATGGCAACAGCTGTGAAGAGGACAAAAATCAAGCTAAAAAAAAACCCAGAAACAACCCTGTTTATACGCTAATCCAGATCAGAAGAAAAGAACAGGCGTGAAGCCCAGGTGGAAATGGGGTCTTGACTTCTATATTGTTTATCATATAGGTACAATGCCCCCCAGTTAGAGACTAAAACACACAGTCTGGCACTTGGGAACAATAACACTGATTCTAACATAAGCAACAATGTTAAGTTGAAGAAAACTGTACAATAGAGAATATTTTCAACCCAACTGTGTGAGTGAGCAAGGTGTGACAATATATCAACTTTTTGCTTGTGTAGCGCCCCCTATTGGTTGATTTTAATCAAACTTTCAGGGTATGATTCAGATCGTGATGTTGACATCTCCTACAAGTTTTGTGACAATTGCCTCAACGGTTAAGGAGTAAATTCCATTTATGTGCTAAGCCACGCCCTCTCTAAAGTTCATTGATCAATATCATTAAAATGCAATGACAAGTCAAAAAGTCTTTGATAACTTTTGAAAAGCTTCATCACATCACGATCCACAGTATGTTTGGTACAAGTCTGACCTACACCTTAGGAGGAGATGTCAAAAACGTGTTTTGCAAAAAATCCAATTTAGCGGACAAATCTAGTGGGCAGACCTTGAGATTTTTTTCAGGGTTTCGTACAAGTCCTTCACCTGACCATGTGTGTCGAGTTTCAAGTCAATCTGACATACAGTGCAAGGGTGGTTGCCTTTCAAATTCAAATTTTCCTTGACCTTAACTATAGCGCCACCATCTGGCCAATCGGCATTTCTAAATTATGAGCACCATTTGCACACAACTTCCAGTCATTGGTGAAAATTTCATGTCTCTACGATGTACCATGTCACTGGAATTTGCGAAAACATTTCTGAAAAAGAATAATAATAATAACTAGAACTGCAAGCAGTTATGATAGGGGGCCAAGCCTCCCCACGCGACTTGGCCACCGGATCTCGCGGAGCCCACGGAAGTCGGCCCCGATGGCCGACGGATTCGGGTCGAGCGTGGGGACATAGGCCGACGTCTAACCCGCAGTATGGTAATTGTAATGGGATCGGCACTGGAAGCCCGAAAGGCTAAATATGTGTGTTGTGACATGTCACGCCCACTTTGACCAAACATCACTAAGATTTAACTCTGGCCTCAGGAGTGACACCACAACATGCTCGACAAATTTCGGGCGAATCTGATCAATTTTCATGTCACTTCATGTTGCTGTGTTTATAGCGCCCCCTAGTGGCCAATATCCGCCAAATTTGGAACAGGCCCTCTGGTTGACCTCTGAAAAAAGTGCTTCGAGTTTGACATCAATAGCTTTCACTTTGAAAAAAATATGCAACTGTATGTGTTTTTTAGCTAGCAGAAAAAAATTGATTATTTATAAGTGCCGCACTTTTTGGAGTAGCAAAATTCTTTTGAGGACTTTTAATCAGGCAAGTCTGGAGATTGTATGTGCAAAGTTTCGTGCAGATGGAGCTTAAACGCTAGGAGGAGTTCGAAAAAGTAGGTGTTTGATGTGTAGTGACTTACAAAGAGAAATATGCAGTGGAAGTGGGCGTGGCCTATGTCAGAAGATGCGACTCTATTTAGGGAACACTTGGATATAAAGTTTATGAAGATGTGATTTAAAATGTGGAAGTTACAGGAAAAAATGCATTTCCATCCGTTATAGCGCCACCTAGTGGTGGAGACACACAATTTTTGGTATGGGTAGTCTGTGTGCTATTCTATATATACCCTGTGAATTTCATAGCCCTCAGCATAATACTTGAGCTGAAATAAATGTTTGTTGTTTTTATCTTGTCATAAGCCACGCCAACTTTGACAACTCGTGATGAACTTCAAGAATTGGCCTCAGGAGTGACCCAGCATCATACCCACCAAATTTCGTAAAAATCGGTGCAGCCATTTAAGAGATATAAATGTCTCATCGTTGCAGCGCCCCCTAGTGGCCAACATTAGCCAAATTTGGCTCACTCCCTCACAGTCACATTTCAATCAAGGATCTCCGATTTAGTGTTGTCAGCCTTTATTTTAACTGAGATATGCTACAGTTCGTGTTTTTATAGCTGGCTAGAAAATTTTATTCGTTAATAACTTGCGCATCTTTTGACCGAACAAAATTCATTTGATAACTTTAGATCAGGTCCAGCTGAAGACTGTACGTGCCAAGTTTCACGCTGATCAGACAAAACCCTAAGGAGGAGTTCGAAAAAGTAGGTTTTCCAGTTTTCGCGATCTTGTGAAAAAAATTATAGGGGGAAATGGGCGTGGCCCAGCCCAGGTGATTCAACACTATTCAGGGAATCTGACGATATGAAGTTTTTGAAAGTGCGACATACGGTGTGGGAGTTATAGCCCAAAACACGTTGACCTTGTTTGTAGCGCCCCCTGCTGGTGGACATATGTCATTTTTTGCGCCTGAGGTACGCGCAGGGGTCTGGACCAACCCTCCAAATTGCACCACCCTCCCTTGCATGGTTTAGCCTGCAGTAACACTTTTACCAACAGAAAAAAAAAAATAGAGAATAATGATAATAATTAAAGCTGCAAGCAGCGTTGAACGGGCCCGAGCACCCCACGCAACTCGGGGCCTGGCGCTGCCGCCACCGTGTCGCCAGAGGTCGGCCGGCAGACAAGGCGCTGAATGTTCGCCTCCTTCGGACAGTGTAGGAACCAATGCATTGCGACTTCCCGTCTCCACTGGGTGGCGCTATGACTCTGACTCCTGAGCGTCATGTGGGTGTGTTCATGCCAGGACTATTATCATACATGTGAAGTTTGGAGCAGATTCGACCATTAGATCCCATGTTATAGCAATATCGTGTTTCATGGTGAGACATCAAGTGTCGACGCCATGTCACAACCACACCGTTCCATGCTGAGCAATTCTCTTGATGTGTTTTGATCACACACTTGTGTAGATGGTACACACCAGTTTTGGACTTAATTGATTCATTTCTGGAGGAGGAGATCATTAAAATACAACACGTGGAAAACGCCAAAAATGACTGTAAATTTCAAAATGGCCGACTTCCTGTCGGGTGTGGCCTATATGTGCAAGAGGCTTTTTAGTGCGTTTGGACACGATACATGTGCATACTGATTTTCGTGCACGTCGGTGAAAGTTGTTATGGGGGACAATGCACTTTAAGGGGCGTGGCCAAGCCATACAGCCACGCTTATTGATGAAAATCATACTATACATTCAGGTCTGGACTGTTAACAAACATGTGAAGTTTGGTGAAGAATGGACAATGTATGCCAAAGTTATACTAATTTCGTGTTTTATGGCGAGACATCAAACTTCGCCGCCACCTGACAGCCAAACCATTTAACATAGGGAAAATCGTATGATAACTTTTGATCATCAAGTGGTCTAGTTGATGCACGCCAAATTTGAAGCCGATCCGATGAATCATGTAGGAGGAGATAGAAAAAGTACAAGGAGTGCGAATCGCCCAATCTGGTGGTTAAATTCAAAATGGCCGACTTCCTGTTGGGTGTGGCCATTGAGTCCAAGAGGCTTTTTTGTGCGTCTGGATGTGATACATATGTGTACCAATTTTCGTGCATGTCAGTGAAACGTGCCGCAGGGGCTGATGTTTAAAGGGCGTGGCCAAGCCATTTGACCACGCCCATCAACGAAATTCACATGACATTGTCAGGGCTGGACTCTTAACACACATGTGAAGTTTCAGGCAGATATGCCCAAGGACACTGAAGTTAAGGCCACTTTCCTACGTTTTGGCGAAGCATCGACTTCGCCGCCCTCTGGGCGCAACGTCGTTTGACGATAAAAAAAATCACTTTTCCTGTCGCCAGCAGGGGGCGCTTTGAGAACAGGGGAATTTTTTGATGTAGACGTGTTCAGGGGGGGACTACGATCATACCCAGCAAGTTTTTTGCCGATTGGACCTTTCACGCCCAAGTAATAGCAATTCTGGTTTTTTGGGGGGTTTTTTTTGAGACATCAAACTTCGCCGCCACCTGACGGCCAAACCGTTTAACGAGGGAAAGATCTTTTAATAACTTTTGATCATCATGTGGTCTAGTTGCAGCACGGCAAATTTGAAGCCGATCCAATGAACCGTCTAGGAGGAGATAGCTCTGAGAGCACACTAGCAAATCGCCAAAATCGGTAAAAAATGGAATATTCAAATCCAAATAGCCGGCTTCCTGTTGGTTTTAGAAAAAAGTCCAAGTGCGCATTTTCGTGCGTCTTGGGATGATACACGACCTCCCCGAATTTCGTGGAATTTGGTCAAATGGGCTGCCGATGGGAGCCGATTGAAATTTTCTAGGGGGCGGCATTTCACTATTTTGCAACTGGCATCGTTGAGATTTTGCGTACACATAAATGTCCCCTAGACGAATGTGCACGTCAAATTTGGTGAGTTTTTGAATATGTTAAAGCCCCCAAAAATGCGATTAAGCGAAAAAAAAAAAAATAATAATAATAATTAAAGCTGCAAGCAGCGTTTTGCGGGACCTCGCACCCACGCCGCGTTGCCCGTTGCCCGTTGCCCCTAGCCCCTAGCCCCTTGCCCGTTGCTCGTTTCGGCCTGTAGCTGGATGGTTAGCAATCCTGTGAAGTTTGAGGAAGATTGGAGCATGTATGCCGGAGATATAAACTACTTCCTGTTTTGTGGCGGTACACTTAGTGTGACGCCTGACATGTGAAAGTTTTAATGTACATGAGGTACAGACCACAGTATGTAAATTTTGGGTAAATCCAAGGAAAAGTGTGTGAAAAGACATACTTCCTGTTGCCACTAGGGGGCGCTGTGTGTAATCCCAAATATTGACACATGGGTGTGTTCAGGGCGGGACTGTGATCAATCCTGTGAAGTTTGGGGAAGAGCATGTATGCTGGAGTTATAAACTACTTCCTGTTTTATGGCGGTACACTTAGTGTGACGGCTGACATATTAACGGCTGATTGTCCATGAAATATAGGCCACACCATGTAAATTTCAGGGCGGGACTAATATGAGAGAAGCCCTGGTGTAGCCAATAGACATTAGACTGTATCCAATCCACAGTGTGATGCTTGATGAGCAGCTGTCAATCAAAGGCAGTGGTCGTCATAGCAACACAGAACAGAGGAGAGACACACAGGTGCAGCTGAAAGTAGGTCAGTGACACAGCATTTTCTTCAGTCTGTGGCCAAAAAGCGACACGTCGAACAAATTGCTCTGGTGAGCAGACCGTTTCAGCTACTAATGAAAGAAAGATATGGTGACGACCGGAAGAATGTGGGGATCGTTGTGATGTGCTTATTTTCCACGTACACGCAGAAATATGGATATTTTAGCGAGTTAAACATGAAGGCAGTTAAGTTTTTCTCCTGAGATCAGCAGTCAGAAAATGCATTGGAGCGGATTGGAGAGAAGGAGGGTTCTCATTGTCTTTGGAGGCGCACAGTTCAAATTCTGTTCCCGTCAGTGTGAAAAGGAGACACTTTTATGAATCAGGACAAAAATCTCTGCTACTTTAGAAAAAATGGTGTGTCTAGCTTAAACTATGTGCCCGTAGGAGCAGTTTCAAAAAGTTTTTTGGACAGTTTTCAGAGCAGCTTCGCACTCTAGCGGCAAACATTCCGTCTCATAGACACCCATTATAAACTCCAAATTTCGCCTGATTTACTCATGGTACATTTGGAGGCACTGATCAAAAACCGTAAAGGATACAAAAAAAATGAGAACATGTGTGAATAGACGAGAACTGCGGCAACATTTTACAGTTTTAATGGAGTCTGTAGCTGAAAGCATGCCAGAGTTATTAAGGGTTGTTTAACACTGAGTGTTGGTGACTTTCTTCTCTTCTCCCATTCATTTCCTATGGGAGAAATTTCGAGGATTTTCAAAATGTGTGTGCGTCGAGCGCTTTGAGAGCGTATAAAATGAAAACCGGGTCAGTAATGAAAAAGTTACGAATAAGTTTTTTTCATAAGGGTGTGAACTGTCACCTGTTCGCCATTCAGGTCGCTACGATAAACGGCCTCGGAGGAGATAGTTTTTGAAAGACGCACATTTTCACCCAAAATTAGGTGAAATTTTATTGTGAAAGGGCAAATAACTCACTTCCTGTCGGATTTAGGTCATGGGTATCAGCGCGTGATTTGTAGGTCTTGATGAGACGAACAAGCCGGTTTTTGTTTGATCTTTCTACGACATTCCTACGGGCCGTAACAGGCGATTTTGTGTACCTAGGTGGCGCTAGAGAGCCCATTTTGGCATTTTTGGGGTTAATTTTTACATAGTCTGATTTTGTGTCACTTTTTAGGCAGGTGTGCCAATTTTGGTGAGTTTTCGAGCATGTTTAGGGGGTTAAATTTGGGCCCAAAGTTGCGGAAAAATAAAGAATTAAAGCTGCAAGCAGCGTTTTGCGGGACCTCGCACCCACGCCCGTTGCCCGTTGCCCCTAGCCCCTAGCTCCTTGCCCGTTGCCCGTTTCGGCCTTTAGCTGGACGGTTAGCAATCCTGTGAAGTTTGAGGAAGATTGGAGCATGTATGCTGGAGTTATAAACTACTTCCTGTTTCATGGCGGGACTAATATGAGAGAAGCCCTGGTGTAGCCAATAGACATTAGACTGGATTCAATCCACAGTGTGATGCTTGATGAGCAGCTGTCAATCAAAGGCAGTGGTCGTCATAGCAACACAGAACAGAGGAGAGACACACAGGTGCAGCTGAAAGTAGGTCAGTGACACAGCATTTTCTTCAGTCTGTGGCAAAAAAGCGACACGTCGAACAAAAGGCTCTGGTGACCACACCGTTTCAGCTACGAATGAAAGAAAGATATGGTGACGACCGGAAGAATGTGGGGATCGTTGTGATGTCCTTATTTTCCACATAGACGCAGAAATATGGATATTTTAGCGAGTTAAACATGAAGGCAGTTAAGCTTTTCTCCTGAGATCAGCAGTCAGAAAATGCATTGGAGCGGATGGGAGAGAAGGAGGGTGCTCATTGTCTTTGGAGGCGCACAGTTCAAATTCTGTTCCCGTCAGTGTGAAAAGGAGACACTTTTATGAATCAGGACAAAAATCTCTACTACTTTTGAGACAATGGTGTGTCTAGCTTAAAGTATGTGCCCGTAGGAGCAGTTTCAAAAAGTTTTTTGGACAGTTTTCAGAGCAGCTCCGCACTCTAGCGGCAAACATTCCATCTCATAGGCACCCATTATAAACTCCAAATTTCGTCTGATTTACTCATGGTACTTTTGGAGGCACTGATCAAAAACCGTAACAGATACAAAAAAAATGAGAACATGTGTGAATAGATGAGAACTGTGGCAACATTTTACAGTTTTAATGGAGTCTGTAGCTGAAAGCATGCCAATGTTATTAAACTTTGTTTGACACCGAGTGTTGGTGATTTTCTTCTCTTCTCCCATTCATTTCCTATGGGAGAAATTTCGAGGATTTTCAAAATGTGTGTGCGTCGGGCGCTTTGAGAGCGAATAAAATGAAAACCGGGCCAGTAATGAAAAAGTTACGAATAACTTTTTTTCATAAAGGTGTGAACTGTCACCTGAGTGACATTCAGGTCGGTTCGATAAACGGTGTCGGAGGAGATAGTTTTCATAAAAGGCACATTTTCAGTCGAAATTTTATTGTGAAAGGGCAAATAACTCACTTCCTGTTGCATTTAGGGCTTTGGAATATTGGACGTGATTTGTAGATCTTGATGAGACGAACGAGCCGGTTTTCGTTTGATCTTTCTACGACATTCCTACGGGCCGTGGCGGGTGTTTTTGTGTGCTAGGTGGCGCTAGAGAGCCCATTTTTGGATTTTTCTGGTTTTTTTTACATGGCCTGATTTTGTGTCACTTTTTGGACAGGTGTGCCAATTTTGGTGAGTTTTCGAGCATGTTTAGGGGGTCAAATTTGGGCCCAAAGTTGCGGAAAAATAACTAATAATAATAATAAACGCAGCAAAAACAATAGTGTCTTCGCCTTCGGCGAAGACTCCTCACCTCCTCGCACAGAATGCAATGGGGAGGAGGGTCGTCGCCTTCGGCGACGACTTTTCTCGATGTGGAGCGCTATAGGACCCTCTGACCGGCTCTTTTCCTGATTTTGTGCACTGCAATTTCACTAGGGTCCTTGCCCTATGGGCTCGGTCCCTAATAATAAACACAGCAATAACAGTAGTGTCGTCGCCTTCGGCGACGACACTATACATCCCTGCGCTCAGAATTCAATGAGGATTTAGGTCGTCGCCTTCGGCGACGACTTTTCTCGACGTGGAGCGCTGTAGGACCCTCTGACCGGCTCTTTTCCTGATTTTGTGCGCTGCAATTTCAATAGGGTCCTTGCCCTACGGGCTCGGTCCCTAATTAAAGCTGCAAGCAGCGTTGAACGGGCCCTCGCACCCCACGCAACTCGGGGCCTGGCGCGGCCGCCACCGTGTCGCCAGAGGTCGACCGGCAGACGAGGCGCTGAATGTTCGCCTCCTTCGGACAGTGTAGGAACCAATGCGTTGCGACTTCCCGTCTCCACTGGGTGGCGCTATGACTCTGACTCCTGAGCGTCATGTGGGTGTGTTCATGCCAGGACTATTATCATACATGTGAAGTTTGGAGCAGATTCGACCATTAGATCCCATGTTATAGCAATATCGTGTTTCATGGTGAGACATCAAGTGTCGAAGCCATGTCACAGCCACACCGTTCCATGCTGAGCAATTCTCTTAATGTGTTTTGATCACACACTTGTGTAGATGGTACACACCAGTTTTGGAGTTAATTGATTCATTTCTGGAGGAGGAGATCATTAAAATACAACACGTGGAAAACGCCAAAAATGACTGTAAATTTCAAAATGGAGGACTTCCTGTTGGGTGTGGCCTATCCGTGCAAGAGGCTTTTTTGTGCGTGTGGATGTTATACATGTGTCTACCAAGTTTCGTGCATATCAGTGAGACGTCCTATGGTGGTTATTTGTGTGAATGGGCGTGGCCAATCCATTTAGCCACGCCTATTAACGAAATTCATAACATATGTTCTGGGTTGGACTGTCAATATACCTGTGAAGTTTCACACAGATCTGACCAAGTACAGTGAAGTTATTGCCACTTCCTGTTTCATGGCGAGACGTCAAAATTCAACCTCCCACAACTGGCGTGCCCTTTAGATTCTGCGAGACCTTTTAATAACTTTTGATCAGGAAGTGTTCTAGATGGTAATCGGTAATTTTGAAGCCGTTCTGATGAATTCTGTAGGAGGAGTTCGTTAAAATACGATGCGTGCGCGACACCAAAAATGACCATGACATTCAAAATGGCCGACTTCCTGTTGAATTTAGCCTAGAGGTCCAAGAGACTTTTTTGTTTGTCTGGGGGTGATGGAGATGTGTACCAATTTTTGTGCATATCGGTGAGACGTCCTATGGAAGTAATTCATATGAATGGGCGTGGCCAAGCCATATGGCCACGCCCATTGACGAAATTCATATCACATATTCAGGGTTGGACTGTTGACACACATATGAAGTTTCAGGTGGATATCATCAAAAACACCAAAGTTAAGGCCATTTTTATGCATTTTGGCGAAGGGTCGACTTCGCCGCCCTCCGGATGGAACGCCGTTTGACGACAGTCAAAATTCTTCATCATGGAGCATTACCAACATGTTGAGGCCTTTCTGGCCAAATTTGAGCTGGATTTGCTGAACGTGCTCAGAGCTGGACCTCAAAGTCTAAAACATCGCTTTTTCTGTCACCAGCAGGGGGCGCTATGACAATTACTGAATTTTTTGATGTAGATGTGTTCAGGGCGGGACTATTATCCATCATGTGAAGTTTGGTGCAGATAGGATCATCTACACCAAAGTTGTAGTAGTTGTAGTATAATTTCGTGTTTTTTGGCGAGATATCCAAATTGACCCTTCCGCAGCGACCGCGCCCTTCGACGTGACGAAGATCTTTTAATAATAAATTGATCCCACTGTAGTCGAGCACGCACAGGTAAATTTTTAAGTCAATCCGATAAAATCTGTAGGACGAGTTCGCTCAAGTACAACGTGTGGAAATGGCCAAAAATGACCTTATTTTGAAAAAACAATTCAAAATGGCCGACTTCCTGTTTGGTTTAGGGTGTCGCTCCAAGAGGCTTTTTTGTGCGTCCCGGGATGATACATATGTGTACCAAATTTCATACGCCTAGGGCAAAGTTAAAGCAGGGGGCTTCGATTTTGAAAACTGTTAGGGGGCGCCATTGAGCCATTTTGCCACGCCCCTTTGTAACGACCATAAAATATCGAAATTTTCACCAGACGTGACGAGTGTGCAAATTTTCCTGACTTTTTGGGCATGTTCAGGCCCTCAAAAATGCGATCAAAGGTTTAAAAGAAAAATAATAAGAATAATTTTTATGATTTCAATAGGGCTCTCGCACGGTTCGTGCTCGGGCCCTAATTAAAGCTGCAAGCAGCGTTGAACGGGCCCTCGCACCCCACGCAACTCGGGGCCTGGCGCGGCCGCCACCGTGTCGCCAGAGGTCGACCGGCAGACGAGGCGCTGAATGTTCGCCTCCTTCGGACAGTGTAGGAACCAATGCGTTGCGACTTCCCGTCTCCACTGGGTGGCGCTATGACTCTGACTCCTGAGCGTCATGTGGGTGTGTTCATGCCAGGACTATTATCATACATGTGAAGTTTGGAGCAGATTCGACCATTAGATCCCATGTTATAGCAATATCGTGTTTCATGGTGAGACATCAAGTGTCGACGCCATGTCACAGCCACACCGTTCCATGCTGAGCAATTCTCTATATGTTTTGATCACACACTTGTGTAGATGGTACACACCAGTTTTGGAGTTAATTGATTCATTTCTGGAGGAGGAGATCATTAAAATACAACACGTGGAAAACGCCAAAAATGACTGTAAATTTCAAAATGGCCGACTTCCTGTCGGGTGTGGCCTATATGTGCAAGAGGCTTTTTTGTGCGTCTGGACACGATACATGTGCATACTGATTTTCGTGCACGTCGATGAAAGTTGTTATGGGGGACGCTGCACTTTAAGGGGCGTGGTCAAGCCATACTGCCACGCTTATTGATGAAACTCATACTATACATTCAGGTCTGGACAGTTAACAAACATGTGAAGTTTGGTGAAGAATGGACAATGTATGCCAAAGTTATACTAATTTCGTGTTTTATGGCGAGACATCAAACTTCGCCACCACCTGACGGCCAAACCGTTTCACGATGCAAAAATCTGCTTATAAGTTTTGATTACACCTTTGTCTAGATGGCACACAATGACTTTGAAGTTGTTCTGATGCATCCTGTAGGTGGAGTTCATTAAAATACAACACGTGGAAAACGCCAAAAATGACCATTAAATTCAAAATGGAGGACTTCCTGTTGGGTGTGGCCTATCCGTGCAAGAGGCTTTTTTGTGCGTGTGGATGTTATACATGTGTCTACCAAGTTTCGTGCATATCAGTGAGACGTCCTATGGTGGTTATTTGTGTGAATGGGCGTGGCCAATCCATTTAGCCACGCCTATTAACGAAATTCATAACATATGTTCTGGGTTGGACTGTCAATATACCTGTGAAGTTTCACACAGATCTGACCAAGTACAGTGAAGTTATTGCCACTTCCTGTTTCATGGCGAGACGTCAAAATTCAACCTCCCACAACTGGCGTGCCCTTTAGATTCTGCGAGACCTTTTAATAACTTTTGATCAGGAAGTGTTCTAGATGGTAATCGGTAATTTTGAAGCCGTTCTGATGAATTCTGTAGGAGGAGTTCGTTAAAATACGATGCGTGCGCGACACCAAAAATGACCATGACATTCAAAATGGCCGACTTCCTGTTGAATTTAGCCTAGAGGTCCAAGAGACTTTTTTGTTTGTCTGGGGGTGATGGAGATGTGTACCAATTTTTGTGCATATCGGTGAGACGTCCTATGGAAGTAATTCATATGAATGGGCGTGGCCAAGCCATATGGCCACGCCCATTGACGAAATTCATATCACATATTCAGGGTTGGACTGTTGACACACATATGAAGTTTCAGGTGGATATCATCAAAAACACCAAAGTTAAGGCCATTTTTATGCATTTTGGCGAAGGGTCGACTTCGCCGCCCTCCGGATGGAACGCCGTTTGACGACAGTCAAAATTCTTCATCATGGAGCATTACCAACATGTTGAGGCCTTTCTGGCCAAATTTGAGCTGGATTTGCTGAACGTGCTCAGAGCTGGACCTCAAAGTCTAAAACATCGCTTTTTCTGTCACCAGCAGGGGGCGCTATGACAATTACTGAATTTTTTGATGTAGATGTGTTCAGGGCGGGACTATTATCCATCATGTGAAGTTTGGTGCAGATAGGATCATCTACACCAAAGTTGTAGTAGTTGTAGTATAATTTCGTGTTTTTTGGCGAGATATCCAAATTGACCCTTCCGCAGCGACCGCGCCCTTCGACGTGACGAAGATCTTTTAATAATAAATTGATCCCACTGTAGTCGAGCACGCACAGGTAAATTTTTAAGTCAATCCGATAAAATCTGTAGGACGAGTTCGCTCAAGTACAACGTGTGGAAATGGCCAAAAATGACCTTATTTTGAAAAAACAATTCAAAATGGCCGACTTCCTGTTTGGTTTAGGGTGTCGCTCCAAGAGGCTTTTTTGTGCGTCCCGGGATGATACATATGTGTACCAAATTTCATACGCCTAGGGCAAAGTTAAAGCAGGGGGCTTCGATTTTGAAAACTGTTAGGGGGCGCCATTGAGCCATTTTGCCACGCCCCTTTGTAACGACCATAAAATATCGAAATTTTCACCAGACGTGACGAGTGTGCAAATTTTCCTGACTTTTTGGGCATGTTCAGGCCCTCAAAAATGCGATCAAAGGTTTAAAAGAAAAATAATAAGAATAATTTTTATGATTTCAATAGGGCTCTCGCACGGTTCGTGCTCGGGCCCTAATTAAAGCTGCAAGCAGCGATGAACGGGCCCTCGCACCTTCACGCAACTCGAGGGTGCTGGCAGGACGCCGGCCGATGCGGCCCTTCATTCCTGTCGAAGGCAGACCCCTCACGTTAGAGTTACACGTCATATCCCTCAAATCATACGAGGACATGTTATTTTGCCAGTAGGTGGCGCCGTACTAATAACCAAGTATTGGCGTATAGATGTGTTCAGGGCAGGACTGTCATCAATCCTGTGAAGTTTGGGGAAGATTGGAACATGTATGGTGAAGTTGTGAACCACTTACAAGCAAATTCAAAATGGCGGACTTCCTGTTGGGTTTGGCACATGGTTGCAAGAGCCTTTTTTGTACGTGTTTCAGTGATGCATGTACGTACCAAGTTTCATAGATGTAGGTCAAACCAGCGTCGGGGGCTGCTTTTTTGAAAATTTGTAGGGGGCGCTGTTGAGCCATGTTGGCACATCAAAGCAGATAAATCACATCACACAACACACATCGGAACTTCTTGTATGTGTACCAAGTTTCATGACATTACAAGCATCCCTTACCCCTCAAAAACAACTTTGTGTTTTATGGCGAATAAGGCGTTGCCACAGTGACAGTGTTTGACAAAAACTCAAAAGCTTCTGGTGTGATCATCATCAAGGTCTGGGACTATGTCTCAGCAAAATTGAGGTGGTTGTGGTTAACTTGGTAGAAGACAGACATGAAAGAATGAAAGCAGTAACTTACAGACGCCACTAGGTGGCGCCATGACGCTGATTCAAAATTTCTGTATAGATGTTTTCAGGGCTGGAACAGTTATCATATGTGTGAAGTTTTGGAAAGATATGTCCACGTAGAGTCAAGTTACAGCTACTTTTGTCATCATGGCGAAACATCAAAGTTGGCCGCCACGCCAAGGTCACGCCCTTTGACGAAAACTCACAGTTTTCCATAGAAAGCATCATCAAGGCCTCATGGATAATTTCACCAAGTATGAGGTTGATGTGTTCAACTTTGGAGGAGATGTGCTTCAAAGTGTAAAACATGACAATTTCTACTACCAGTAGGGGGCGCTATATTAATCACAAATTACTGACATATAGATCTCTTCAGAGCGGGACTGTCATCAATCCTGTGAAGTTTGGGGAAGATTGGAGCATGTATGTTGGAGTAATAAACTACTTCCTGCGTTATAATACTACTTCCTGTTTGTAACGAAGTTTGAGGTCCCGGCACGGTCACACGGTGTGACGAAAACACAAGCTTTTGATAACTTTTCGTCGTCAAATTATGTAGGTTGGACAGACCAAGTTTGAAGGTAATCGGATAAAATCTCTAGGAGGAGTTCGTTCATTTACGACCCCTGCAAATGGCCAAAAATGCATGAAACTTGCACATTCAATTCAAAATGGCCGACTTCCTGTTGAGTTAAGGGCATGGGCCCAAGAGGCTTTTTTGTACATCTTGGTGTGTTACATATGCCTACCAAGTTTCATACATGTAGGTTAAACCAACCTTGGGGGCTGTTTCGTTGAAAATGAGTAGGGGGCGCTGTTGAGCCATTTTTTTGCACAATATCACGAAACCCCAAAAATATCAAATTTTTCACCACTTCTGATGAGTCTGTGAAGTTTGGTGAGTTTTTGAATATGATAAAGCCCTCAAAAAGCCAATTCATTAGGCAGAAAAATAATAATAATAACTCCTTCAGTTTCAATAGGGTCCTCGCACCGCTAGGTGCTCGGGCCCTAATTAAAGCTGCAAGCAGCATTGAACGGGCCCTCGCACCTTCACGTAACTTGAGGGGGCTGGCAGGATGCCGGATGACACCGCCATTCATTCCTGTCGAAGGCAGACCCCTCACGCAGGAATTACACGTCATATCCCTCAAATCATACAAAGACATGTCATTTTGGCAGTAGGTGGCGGCGTACTAATAACCAAGTATTGGCGTATAGATGTGTTGAGGGCAGGACTGTCATCAATCCTGTGAAATTTGGGGAAGAGTGGAACATGTATGGTGAAGTTCTGAACCAGTTACAAGCAAATTCAAAATGGCAGACTTCCTGTTGGGTTTGGCACATGGCTGCAACAGGCATGTTTTATACGTCTTTCAGTGATGCAGGTGCGTATCAAGTTTCATAGATGTAGGTCAAACCAGCGTCGGGGGCTGCTTCGTAGAAAATTTGCAGGGGGCGCTGTTGAGCCATGTAGGCAAATCAGAGCCGAAAAATCACATCAGACAGCACAAATCGAACCCTTTCATATGTATGCCAAGTTTCATGACTTTACAAACATCCCTTTCCATCAAAACCAACTTTGTGTTTGATGGCGAATAAGGCGTTGTCACGGTGACCAAACATCATTAAGCTTCACAGCTGGTCTCGGGAGTGACTCCACAACACGCTCGCCAAATTTCGTCCGAATCGATCAATTTTCATGTCACGTGATTTTTCTCTGTTTATAGCGCCCCCTATTGGCCAATTTACGCCAAATTTGGCACAGAGCCTCTGGTTCACGTCTGAAACAAGCGAATTGAGTTTGACGTTGATAGCTTTTAGTTTGACAAAAATATTTCATGGTATGTGATTTTAGGTAGCAGAAAAAAAATGTTTATTTTTAGCTAGCGCATTTTTTGGAGTTGCAAAATTCTGTTGATAACTTTTGGTCAGGCACATCTGGCGTTTGTATGTGCAAAGTTTCGTGAAGATGGATCTTAATCGCTAGGAGGAGTTCGAAAATGTAGGTTTTTGATGTGTAGTGACTTACAAAGAGAAATCTACAGTGGGAGCGGCCGTGGCCTATGTCAGAAGATGCGACTCTATTTAGGGAACACGTGGTTATAAAGTTATGAAGATGTGAATTAAAATGTGGAAGTTACAGGTCAAAATGCGTTTGCATCCATTATAGCGCCACCTAGTGGAGCAGACATACAATTTTTGCTGTGGCTCATCTGTGTGCTGTCCTATATATACCCTGTTAATTTCACAGCCCTCAGCATAATGCTTGAGCTGAAATAAATGTTTGTTGTTTATCTCGTAATAAGCCACGCCCACTTTGACCAGTCATGATTAACTTCAAGATATGGCCTCAGGAATGACCCAGCAAAATACCCACCAAATTTCGTAAAAATCGGTTCAGCCATTTAAGAGATATAAATGTGTCACATTTGCAGCGCCCCCTAGTGGTCAACATTAGCCACATTTGGCTGACACCCTCACAGTCACATGTCAATCACGGATGTCAGATTTGGTGTTTTTAGCATTTATTTTGACCGAAATATGCCATAGTTTGTCTTTTTATAGCTAGCTAGAAAATTGTATTTGTTAATAATTTTCATTTTTTTTGACTGAACAAAATTCTTTTGATAACTTTAGATCAGGTCCAGGTGAAGACTGTACATGCCAAGTTTCACGCTGATCGGACAATACCCTAAGGAGGAATTCGAAAAAGTAGGTTTTCCAGTTTTCGCGATGTTGCGAAAAACATGATAGGCAGAAATGGGAGTGGCCCTGCCCAGGTGATTCAGCACTATTCAGGGAATCAGTGGATATGAGGTTTTTGAATGTGTGACATAGGGTTTGGGAGTTATAGCCCAAAACACGTTGAAAATGAGTAGGGGGCGCTATTGAGCCATCTTGGCACATGAAAACACAAAAATCACATCAGACAACACAATTTCGGCCGTCTGATGTGTGTGCCAAGTTGCGTGAGTTTTCGAGTGTCCCTTGCCCCTCAAAAACAACCTCGTGTTTTATGGCGAATAAGGTGGCGCCACAGTGACAGCGTTGGACGAAACCTCAAAGGCTTCTGGTTTGATCATCATCAAGGTCTTGGGAGTATGTATTTGCAAAATTGAGGTGGTTCGGGGGAACCTGGTAGAAGAGGGACATGAAAGAATGAAAAAAGTAACTTTCTGCCGCCAGTAGGTGGCGCTATGACGCTGATTCAAAGTTTCTATATAGATGTTTTCAGGGCTGGACAGTTATCATATGTGTGACGTTTTGGAAAGATATGTCCACGTAGAGTCAAGTTACAGCTACTTTTGTCATCATGGCGAAACATCAAAGTTGGCCGCCACGCCAAGGTCACGCCCTTTGACGAAAACTCACAGTTTTCCATAGAAAGCATCATCAAGGCCTTATGGATAATTTCACCAAGTATGAGGTTGATGTGTTCAACTTTGGAGGAGATGTGCTTCAAAGTGTAAAACATGACATTTTCTACTGCCAGTAGGGGGCGCTATATTATTCACAAATTATTGACATGTAGATCTCTTCAGAGCGGGACTGTCATCAATCCTGTGAAGTTTGGGGAAGATTGGAGCATGTATGTTAGAGTAATAAACTACTTCCTGCGTTATAATACTACTTCCTGTTTGTAACGAAGTTTGAGGTCCCGGCACGGTCACACGGTGTGACGAAAACACAAGCTTTTGATAACTTTTCGTCTTCAGTTTATGTAGGTGGGACAGACCGAGTTTGAAGGCGATCGGACAAAATCTCTAGGAGGAGTTCGTTCATTTATGACCCCTGCAAATGGCCAAAAATGCATGAAACTTGCACATTCAATTCAAAATGGCCGACTTCCTGTTGAGTTTAGGGCATGGGCCCAAGAGGCTTTTTTGTACGTCTTGGTGTGTTACATATGCTTACCAAGTTTCATACACGTAGGTTAAACCAACCTGGGGGGCTGCTTCGTTGAAAATGAGTAGGGGGCGCTGTTGAGCCAGTTTTTTGCACATTATCACGAAACCCCAAAAATATCAAATTTTTCACCACTTCTGATGAGTCTGTGAAGTTTGGTGAGTTTTTGAATATGATAAAGCCCTCAAAAAGCCAATTCATTAGGCAGAAAAATAATAATTAAAGCTGCAAGCAGCATTGAACGGGCCCTCGCACCTTCAAGCAACTCGAGGGTGCTGGCAGGACGCCGGCTCATGCCGCCCTTCATTCCTGTCCACGGCAGATCCCTTACGCAGGACGTCATATCCCTCAAATCATATGAAGACATGTAATTTTGCCAGTAGGTGGCGCTGTACTAATAACCAAGTATTGGCATATAGATGTATTCAGGGCAGGATTGTCATCAATCCTGTGAAGTTTGCGGAAGATTGGAACATGTATGGTGAAGTTGCAAACCAGTTACAAGCAAATTCAAATTGGCCGACTTCCTGTTGGGTTTGGCACATGGCTGCAAGAGGCTTTTTTATACGTCTTTCAGTGATGCATGTGCGTACCAAGTTTCATAGATGTAGGTCAAACCAGCTTCGGGGGCTGTTTCGTAGAAAATTTGTAGGGGGCGCTGTTGAGCCATGTTGGCATATCAGAGCCGAAAAATCACATCAGAAAATGCATATTGGATCCTGTCATATGTGTGTCAAGTTTCATGACATTACAAGCATCCCTTACCCGTCAAAAACAACTTCGTGTTTTATGGCGAATAAGGCGTTGCCACGGTGACCAAACATCACCAAGCTTTACAGCTGGCCTCAGGAGTGACTCCACATCATGCTCGCCAAATTTCATGCGAATCGATGAATTTTATGTCACTTGATTTTTCTCTGATTATAGCGCCCCCTATTGGCTAATTTCTGCCAAATTGGGCTAGGATCGTCTGGATGACGTCTGAAAGAAGTGAATTGAGTTTGACATTGATATCTTTTACTTTGACAAAAATATGCAAAGGTATGTGTTTTTTAGCTAGCAGAAAAAAACTGTTTATTTTTAGCTAGCCTAATTTTTGGAGTAGCAAAATTCTTTTGATAACTTTTGGTCAGGCCAGTCTGGAGATTGCATGTGCAAAGTTTTGTGAAGATGGAGATTAAATGCTAGGAGGAGTTCGAAAAAGTAGGTTTTTGATGTATAGTAAATTACAAAGAGAAATTTGCAGTGGGAGTGGGCGTGGCCTATGTCAGAAGATGCGACACTATTTAGGGAACACGTGGATATAAAATTTATGAAGATGTGATTTAAAATGTGGAAGTTACAGGCCAAAATGCGTTTGTATCTCTTATAGCGCCACCTAGTGGAGAAGACGCACAATTTTTGCTATGGTTGGTCTGTATGCTATTCTCTATATACCCTGTGAATTTCACAGCCCTCAGCATAATACTTGGGCTGAAATAAATGTTTGTTTTTTATCTTGTAATAAGCCACGCCCACTTTTACCAGTCGTGACTACCTTCAAGATATGGCGTCAGGACAGGCCCAGCATAATACTCACCAAATTTCATAAATATCGGTGCAGCCATTTACCAGATATAAATTTCCCATATTTGCAGCGCCCCCTAGTGGCCAAAATTAGCTAAATTTGGTTCATTCTCTCACAGGCACATATCAAGCAAGGATCTCAGATTTGGTGTTGTTAGCATTTATTTTGACCGAAATATGCCACCGTTCGCCTTTTTATAGCTAGCTAGAAAAATTTATTCATTAATAATTTGAGCATATTATGACCAATCAAAATTCCTTTGATAACTTTAGATCAGGTCCAGCCGAAGACTGTACTTGCCAAGTTTCACGCTGAACGGACAAAACCCTAAGGAGGAGTTCGAAAAAGTAGGTTGTCCAGTTTTTGCGATGTTGTGAAAAACATGATAGGCAGAAATGGGAGTGGCCCTGCCCAGGTGATTCAGCACTATTCAGGGAATCTGTGGATATGAGGTTTTTGAATGTGTGACATATGGTCTGGGAGTTATAGCCCAAAACACGTTGAAAATGAGTAGGGGGCACTGTTGAGCCATCTTGGCACATGAAAACACAAAAATCACATCAGACAACACAATTTGGGATGTCTGATGTGTGTGCCAAGTTGCGTGAGTTTTCGAGTGTCCCTTGCCCCTCAAAAACAACCTCGTGTTTTATGGCGAATAAGGTGGCGCCACAGTGACAGCGTTGGACGAAACCTCAAAGGCTTCTGCTTTGACCATCAACAAGGTCTTGGGAGTATGTATTTGCAAAATTGAGGTGGTTCGGGGGAACCTGGTAGAAGAGGGACATGAAAGAATGAAAAAAGTAACCTTCTGCCGCCAGTAGGTGGCGCTATGATGCTGATTCAAAATTTCTGTATAGATGTTTTCAGGGCTGGACAGTTATCATATGTGTGAAGTTTTGGAAAGATATGTCCACGTAGAGTCAAGTTACAGCTACTTTGGTCATCATGGCGAAACATCAAAGTTGGCCGCCACGCCAAGGTCACGCCCTTTGACGAAAATTCACAGTTTTCCATAGAAAGCATCATCAAGGCCTTATGGATAATTTCACCAAGTATGAGGTTGATGTGTTCAACTTTGGAGGAGATGTGCTTCAAAGTGTAAAACATGACATTTTCTACTGCCAGTAGGGGGCGCTATATTAATCACAAATTATTGACATGTAGATCTCTTCAGAGCAGGACTGTCATCAATCCTGTGAAGTTTGGGGAAGATTGGAGCATGTATGTTGGAGTAATAACCTACTTCCTGCGTTATAATACTACTTCCTGTTTGTAACAAAGTTTGAGGTCCCGGCACGGTCACACGGTGTGACGAAAACACAAGCTTTTGATAACTTTTCGTCTTCAGTTTATGTTGGTGGGACAGACCGAGTTTGAAGGCGATCGGACAAAATCTCTAGGAGGAGTTCGTTCATTTATGACCCCTGCAAATGGCCAAAAATACATGAAACTTCCACATTCAATTCAAAATGGCCGACTTCCTGTTGAGTTTAGGGCATGGGCCCAAGAGGCTTTTTTGTCCGTCTCGGCGTGCTACATATGTGTACCAAAATTCGTACGCTTCGGACAAAGTTAAAGCAGGGGGCTTTGATTTTGAAAACTGTTAGGGGGCGCCGTTGAGCCATTTTGTCACGCCCCTTTGTAATGACCATAAAATATAGAATTTTTCACCAGACGTGACGAGTGTGCAAAATTCTGGGACTTTTTGAGTACGTTCAGGCCCTCAAAAATGCGATCATAGGATAAAAAAAATAATAATAATAATAAGAATAAGAATTCCTTCGGTTTCAATAGGGCTCTCGCACGGTACGTGCTCGGGCCCTAATAATAACTCCTTCAGTTTCAATAGGGTCCTCGCACCGCTAGGTGCTCGGGCCCTAATTAAAGCTGCAAGCAGCGTTGAACGGGCCCTCGCACCCCACGCAACTCGGGGCCTGGCGCGGCCGCCACCGTGTCGCCAGAGGTCGACCGGCAGACGAGGCGCTGAATGTTCGCCTCCTTCGGACAGTGTAGGAACCAATGCGTTGCGACTTCCCGTCTCCACTGGGTGGCGCTATGACTCTGACTCCTGAGCGTCATGTGGGTGTGTTCATGCCAGGACTATTATCATACATGTGAAGTTTGGAGCAGATTCGACCATTAGATCCCATGTTATAGCAATATCGTGTTTCATGGTGAGACATCAAGTGTCGACGCCATGTCACAGCCACACCGTTCCATGCTGAGCAATTCTCTTAATATGTTTTGATCACACACTTGTGTAGATGGTACACACCAGTTTTGGAGTTAATTGATTCATTTCTGGAGGAGGAGATCATTAAAATACAACACGTGGAAAACGCCAAAAATGACTGTAAATTTCAATGGCCGACTTCCTGTCGGGTGTGGCCTATATGTGCAAGAGGCTTTTTTGTGCGTCTGGACACGATACATGTGCATACTGATTTTCGTGCACGTCGATGAAAGTTGTTATGGGGGACGCTGCACTTTAAGGGGCGTGGTCAAGCCATACGGCCACGCTTATTGATGAAACTCATACTATACATTCAGGTCTGGACTGTTAACAAACGTGTGAAGTTTGGTGAAGAATGGACAATGTATGCCAAAGTTATACTAATTTCGTGTTTTATGGCGAGACATCAAACTTCGCCGCCACCTGACGGCCAAACCGTTTCACGATGCAAAAATCTGCTTCTAAGTTTTGATTACACCTTTGTCTAGATGGCACACAATGATTTTGAAGTTGTTCTGATGCATCCTGTAGGTGGAGTTCATTAAAATACAACACGTGGAAAACGCCAAAAATGACCATTAAATTCAAAACGGAGGACTTCCTGTTGGGTGTGGCCTATCCGTGCAAGAGGCTTTTTTGTGCGTGTGGATGTTATACATGTGTCTACCAAGTTTCGTGCATATCAGTGAGACGTCCTATGGTGGTTATTTGTGTGAATGGGCGTGGCCAATCCATTTAGCCACGCCCATTAACGACATTCATAACATATGTTCTGGGTTGGACTGTCAATATACCTGTGAAGTTTCACACAGATCTGACCAAGTACAGTGAAGTTATTGCCACTTCCTGTTTCATGGCGAGACGTCAAAATTCAACCTCCCACAACTGGCGTGCCCTTTAGATTCTGCGAGACCTTTTAATAACTCAGGAAGTGTTCTAGATGGTAATCGGTAATTTTGAAGCCGTTCTGATGAATTCTGTAGGAGGAGTTCGTTAAAATACGATGCGTGCGCGACACCAAAAATGACCATGACATTCAAAATGGCCGACTTCCTGTTGAATTTAGCCTAGAGGTCCAAGAGACTTTTTTGTTTGTCTGGGGGTGATGGAGATGTGTACCAATTTTTGTGCATATCGGTGAGACGTCCTATGGAAGTAATTCATATGAATGGGCGTGACCAAGCCATATGGCCACGCCCATTGACGAAATTCATATCACATATTCAGGGCTGGACTGTTGACACACATATGAAGTTTCAGGTGGATATCATCAAAAACACCAAAGTTAAGGCCATTTTTATGCATTTTGGCGAAGGGTCGACTTCGCCGCCCTCCGGATGGAACGCCGTTTGACGACAGTCAAAATTCTTCATCATGGAGCATTACCAACATGTTGAGGCCTTTCTGACCAAATTTGAGCTGGATTTGCTGAACGTGCTCAGAGCTGGACCTCAAAGTCTAAAACATTGCTTTTTCTGTCACCAGCAGGGGGCGCTATGCAAATTTCAATATTTCTGCATGTAGACGTCTTCAGGGCGGGACTATTATGAATCCTGGGGAGTTTGGTACCGTTCGGACTATTAATGCCAAAGTTATAGCAATCTCATTTTTCATGGCGAGACATCAAACTTCGCCGCCACGCCCAGGTCAGGTTGTTTGGAGTTTACGTAATCCGTTAATAACTTTTGATCACAAACTAGTCTAGTTGGTGCACAGCAATTTTGAAGCCGTTCTGATTATTCCTGTAGGAGGAGTTCGTTAAAATACAACACGTGGAAAATGCCAAAAATGGCCGTTCAACGCCAAATATCTCACTTCCTGTTGGGTTTAGCCTATGTGTCCCTATGACCTTTTTTGTGCGTCTCAGCATGATCTACATGCGTACCGATTTTCGTGCAGATCCGTGAAACCTGCCGAGTAGGGTGCTCTTTAAGGTGCGTGGCCTAGCCATTTTGACCCGCCCACCTCCACGAACCCTAAAATACCTAAATTTACACCACGACTGATGCGCATGCCAAAATTGGCGTGTTTTGAAATATGTTCAGGCCTCCAAATAAGCGATTTACTTTTGTCGTAATAATAATAATAATTCCTGCAATTTCAATAGGGTCCTCGCATGGACGTGCTCGGGCCCTAATAATTCCTGCAATTTCAATAGGGTCCTCGCACGGACGTGCTCGGGCCCTAATTAAAGCTGCAAGCAGCGTTGAACGGGCCCTCGCACCCCACGCAACTCGGGGCCTGGCGCGGCCGCCACCGTGTCGCAAGAGTTCGACCGGCAGACGAGGCGCTGAATGTTCGCCTCTTTCGGACAGTGTAGGAACCAATGCGTTGCGACTTCCCATCTCCACTTGGTGGCGCTATGACTCTGACTCCTGAGCGTCATGTGGGTGTGTTCATGCCAGGACTATTATCATACATGTGAAGTTTGGAGCAGATTCGACCATTAGATCCCATGTTATAGCAATATCGTGTTTCATGGTGAGACATCAAGTGTCGACGCCATGTCACAGCCACACCGTTCCATGCTGAGCAATTCTCTTAATATGTTTTGATCACACACTTGTGTAGATGGTACACACCAGTTTTGGAGTTAATTGATTCATTTCTGGAGGAGGAGATCATTAAAATACAACACGTGGGGAAAACGCCAAAAATGACTGTAAATTTCAAAATGGCCGACTTCCTGTCGGGTGTGGCCTATCTGTGCAAGAGGCTTTTTTGTGCGTCTGGACACGATACATGTGCAAACTGATTTTCGTGCACGTCGATGAAAGTTGTTATGGGGGACGCTGCACTTTAAGGGGCGTGGCCAAGCCATACGGCCACGCTTATTGATGAAACTCATACTATACATTCAGGTCTGGACTGTTAACAAACATTTGAAGTTTGGTGAAGAATGGACAATGTATGCCAAAGTTATATAAATTTCGTGTTTTATGGCGAGACATCAAACTTCGCCGCCACCTGACGGCCAAACCGTTTCATGATGCAAAAATCTGCTCATAAGTTTTGATTACACCTTTGTCTAGATGGCACACAATGATTTTGAAGTTGTTCTGATGCATCCTGTAGGTGGAGTTCATTAAAATACAACACGTGGAAAACGCCAAAAATGACCATTAAATTCAAAATGGCTGACTTCCTGTTGGGTGTGGCCTATGGGTCCAAGATGCTTTTTTGTGCGTCTGGGTGTGATACATGTGTGTACCAATTTTCATGCATGTCGGTGAAACGTGCTACGGGGGCTGGTGTTTAAAGGGCGTGGCCATGTCATTTAGCCACGCCCCTTATGAAATTAATATCATATGCTCAGGGCGAGACCAGTGACGTACATGTGAAGTTTCAGGCAGATCCGACCAAGTACACCAAAGTTAGAGCCACTTCATGGGTTTCGGCGAAACGTCAACCTTCGCCACTCCGTCACGGCGAAACCGTTTGACGAGACATTATGATCTTCACAATATAGCATGGCCAACATGTTAAGGCCTTTCTGACCAAATTTGAGTTGAATATGGTAAATGTGGTCAGAGCAGCACCTCAAAGTGTAAAACATGGTATTTCCTGTTGCCAGCAGGGGGCGCTATGACAATTACTGAATTTTTTGATGTAGACGTGTTCAGGGCGGGACTATTATCCATCATGTGAAGTTTGGTGCAGATAGGATCATCTACACCAACGTTGTAGTAGTTGTAGTATAATTTCGTGTTTTTTGGCGAGATATCCAAATTGACCCTT
This sequence comes from Cephalopholis sonnerati, assembly GCA_019142605.1. Taxonomy (NCBI): domain Eukaryota; kingdom Metazoa; phylum Chordata; class Actinopteri; order Perciformes; family Serranidae; genus Cephalopholis; species Cephalopholis sonnerati. Next base: position 2,936,100 of record JAGQAX010000014.1, on the reverse strand, counting down.
CCGCAGCGACCGCGCCCTTCGACGTGACGAAGATCTTTTAATAACTTTTGATCCCACTGTAGTCGAGCACGAACAGGTAAATTTTTAAGTCAATCCGATAAAATCTGTAGGAGGAGTTCGCTCAAGTACAACGTGTGGAAATGGCCAAAAATGACCTTATTTTGAAAAAACAATTCACAATGGCCGACTTCCTGTTTGGTTTAGGGTGTCACTCCAAGAGGCTTTTTTGTGCGTCCCGGGATGATACATATGTGTACCAAATTTCATACGCCTAGGGCAAAGTTAAAGCAGGGGGCTTCGATTTTGAAAACTGTTAGGGGGCGCCATTGAGCCATTTTGCCACGCCCCTTTGTAACGACCATAAAATATCGAAATTTTCACCAGACGTGACGAGTGTGCAAATTTTCCTGACTTTTTGGGCATGTTCAGGCCCTCAAAAATGCGATCAAAGGTTTAAAAGAAAAATAATAAGAATAATTTTTATGATTTCAATAGGGCTCTCGCACGGTTCGTGCTCGGGCCCTAATAATAATAATAATTCCTTGCATTTCAAGAGGGTCCTCGCACCCGTGGTGCTCGGGCCCTAATAATAATAATTCCTTGCATTTCAAGAGGGTCCTCGCACCCATGGTGCTCGGGCCCTAATAATAATAATTCCTTGCATTTCAAGAAGGTCCTCGCACCCGTGGTGCTCGGGCCCTAATAACAAAACAGGACAAAAACAAAAGAGTTTCAGCCCTTCTACTGTTACTTTATTTTGAGACCCATTAATATGTAGCCTGAAATGTTTAATATGCTCACGGCACCTGATTCTACACTGTAAAGTCTGCTGGCAGATTTAGAGTGGACAGAGATCACAGCTTGCCACCACATGAAGTTTCAGAGGCTGCTGGCAGCCTGCAATGCTGAGTGGATGCTGGCACAGCCGCACAAGTGCTGACAGGGCAGAGAAAAGTGAGAGCGTGGGCTCCACAGCTCCAGGTGTACTGAGGAGTGTATAATGAGAACTAAACATACAAACAGGTGGTCCACATTCTCAGCAGTTAGGTAGCAGTTTGTAGCAGGTGTCCCCAAGAACTCAAGAGTCTGCAGCTTTTCAGTCCAGATAAGCACTACAGCTCATCCTCCTTTTTAGCTTAAGCATGTTCATCAGTGCAGTGAGCTAGAATAAAGATATGCTTGTTCTACAGTGGTGAAAAGGTTCACAATTTCATCCCTATGCTTCTGATTACGGTTAATGTTATTATTACTCAAAAGGACATCGGGGCAAAAACTGTCCATAGCGATGTGGCAGAGTGGTGTGTGCTGGCATGAAGAGCAGCAGCAGTAGCATGTGCAAATACAGTTGTAATAATAATGAAAAGGTAGAGCTAATATATAACAAAAATAATGAGTTATTGGGGTTGTTCCTCTAGCTTCAAATAAGGACACATACCTCCTACCACCATCAGTTGTCATTTGTATTCCAATTATCAATTCACGTTCTACAACATTTACTCTGACATAAAATCGACCCTTCCCCAGCACACACACACACATACACACACACACACACACACAGATAACACAATCTTAAATGTGTGATCGTAAAACGTGATCTACGTGATCGATAAAACGTGGCCTACTAGGTGTCTTAGTCTATTTAAAAGAATCGTGTGATCTACTGTATCAAAAGCAGCGCTTAGATCCAGTAGTACAAGGACTGTAAGCTTGTGCAAGTCCAAGTTGCACCTAAGATCATTAACAATTTTCAGTAGTGCAGTCTCTGTACTGTGGTTCGTCCTAAATCCAGATTGAAATTTCTCAAGAATGGAGCGGTTATTTAAAAAATCATTCAACTGAATAAAAACAAGTTTTTCTAAAATTTTGCTTAAAAATGGTAAGTTGGACACTGGTCTGTAGTTATTAAGAACATTCGGATCTAAATTGTTCTTCTTCAGAAGGGGTCTCACTACCGCCGTTTTAAGGGCAGCAGGGAAAGAGCCCATCTGAAGGGAACAATTCACTATATTTAAGAGCTCGGGTTCAAGGAATCCATAAAGCGTTTTAAAAAGTGATGCGGGAATTGGGTCTAAAAGGCAGGTTGTTGGTTTTACTTGGGAGAAAACTCTACCAAGCAGCTCAGCATCAACCAGGTCAAAACTGTCCAGTGTTTCCTCAGGTGAAAACAAGCTTTCTAATGTATTAAAAACAGTATTTTGATTGGATAAAATAGAGGATCTTATAAAATCAATTTTACCCCTGAAGTGGTCTGCAAAGCCTTCACAAAGACAGTCCGAAGGAGTGATTTGGTATCTGTTAAAAACAGGGTTGATTAAAAGATCAATGGTGTTAAAGAGGATTTTTGGGTTATTTTTATGATCAGTAATTATGTTAGTGAAATAGGTAGTTCTTGCGTGCCTGAGAGAATTGTTGTATATTTTTAGTTTCTCACAGTATATTTGATAATGAATAGTTATCTTATTTTTCCTCCATCTCCGTTCAGCTACCCTGCAATTTCTTTTCAGTTTTTTGATTTCTTCATTTCTCCACGGGGGTGTACGCTTAGGCAGTACCTTCTTTGTAGTCAGTGGAGCTACAAGATCTAGTGTTGTTTCAAGTTTATTGATAAAATGTTCAACAATAAAATCACAGGATGCAGGTGTAGTAGCTGAGGGATGCTTACCCAGGATTTCAATAAAATTTGCAGCCACTTCTGAGGTAAAATAGCGTTTCCTGACAGTTCGCACCGAGGTCTCCCGCTGAATAAAACCGGTGATATTAAAAAACACGCAGTAATGATCCAACACAGCCAAGTCAACAACAGAGGACACACTGGCTGAAAGGCCATAACTGAGCACTAAATCTAGTGTGTGTCCTCTGTTGTGAGTTTGCTGTGTGACATGTTGTGTAAAATCCAAACAGCTAAGTAAATTTAAAAACTCTTTTGCCATAGAATCAGATGGATCATCTATGTGTATGTTAAAATCACCAGATATGATTATAAAATTGTAAGTGGCGTGGATTATTGATAAAAATTCAGAAAATTCACTAATAAAAGCAGCATCATGTTTTGGTGGTCTGTAAACAGTGATGCAAAGAATTGAGGGACTGTTAAAAACGACCGCATGATGCTCAAAGGTGGTGTACTGATCAAGTTGTATTTCTTTGGTTCTTAGTGAATTATTAACGATTGATGCAGTACCACCACCTTTCCTGCCACTTCTCAGGGAGAATGTGAAGTTAAAATTTGGTGGGGAGGCCTCAGTGAGAATAACTGGTGCATCTGCACCCAGCCACGTTTCAGTTAAGAATAAACAGTCTACCTTGTTATCTAAAATCAGGTCATGGATAATAAAAGATTTGTTTAAAAGGGAGCGAACATTTAAAAGTGCCATGTTGATGGTAACAGGTGACTTAGAGACTGTATATGTGGACTGTTGATGTTTTGGGAGAGGTCTGAGGTTATTAAGGTTCACAGAGTGAACATGGTGGAGTCTGGTTATGTCACGCTGAGTGATGATAACAGGAATTGGTGAATGGTTGGTGAAAATAGAGGGCCCAAGACCAGTACTGTGTGTGTCAGAGGTGGAACTAAAAACATAGGAACTGGGACCGGGGGGACATCATACAGTTTCAGACAGGTCAGTCAGTGTATGTTTGGGGTGATGGGAGGAGAGTGTGGGTTGTGTGTGTTGTACACCATATGCCAGGTTGGCAGACAGCACACGGGTGCCAGCTCTGTTCAGGTGAAGGCCGTCTGAACCAAAAAGATGTCTCCTCTCCCAAAAGACATCAAAGTTGTCAATGAAGCCAACATTGTGGGTGCTGCAGGCTGAGGAGAGCCAGGTGTTCAGGCTGAGTAGCCTGCTGAAGCGCCCAATGCCCCTACCACAGGTGGGGGTGGGGCCGGAGATAATAACACTCAGCTGGTGCTGTGAGAGTTTCTTAAAAAGCTGAGCAAAATCCTGCTTTAAAAGCTCAGACTGCTGTCTGGAGGTGTCGTTGGTGCCCACATGAATAACAACCCTGTTTACCTGTGGGTGAGAACTCAGGACGCTTGGGATTTTCTCAGTCATGTCTGTAACTGTGGCGCCAGGAAAAGACAGGGTGAGCGCCCCCCTCAGACGGACGTTTCGGATGAGGGAATCTCCGATGACGAGTGTGGTGGCCTGTTGTCTGAGGGGGGGTGCCGGCTCGATGAACCCGTTGTCCCGGTCAGGCGCCTGGCGGCCAGGACACCTCATGTGCCATCGCACCGCGTCCCTGAGGAGCCGCTTTCGCTGGGTTGAGGAGCGGGAGGACGGAGGCGAGCGGCCCGGTGCTGGACGTCCATCCGCTGGGGCACAGGCAGCCCTGAGTGGAGGGAAGGCTGTGGTGTCTGTCAGCGGAGGCACAGCATCCGTGAGAAGGGGAGCATCGGGATCAGCAGGGCCCCGGACCAGCGGCTCCGCGCTCGTAGATAGCGCCGAATATTTGTTGGTGAGGGGGATTCCGATCGGGGGGGGAAGCCCCGCACGGAGCCTCGCCAGGAGCTGTCTTCCGACGTCGGACCACTACTTCGGACCAGGGAGTCCCATTGCTCAGAGTAGAGCAGGAGGGCCGCTGACAGGTGGAGGAGGAAGGCTCCCAGACGACGGTGTCCCCGAGTGCAGCGGCAGCGCTATGCTGTTGTAGCTCACCGGTCTGTGTGGTCTCCAACCAGTCGGACAACGCCGGGAGCCGAGATTTGAAGGTGGCCAGCAGTGAGTCCGATAGCCGGCCAACATCTTCAAGAAGATCTGCGATCTTTTTCTGAGCTCTTCTAAGCTGTTGTCCCAGCTCTACAGGTAAGGAAGTGTCCATAGCGATAGCCTGCCTGGACGAGTATCTCACTCCGCTAGCTTGGCTATGGATTATGACTACTACATTTCTGTGTCATAAAGTGGGAAATGTGTTCCCATGTGTTCAAATATTCAGTGGTTTGAAAAATATATGCAGATGGGAATCTCTCGTACTGACACACAGAAAAGTTCTAAGGGCTGGTTTAAGGCCTGCTTATTATTTTGGGCTGATGCTTCAAATGCATATTCGCGCCCTAATTAAAAAAACATAAATAAAAAAAATCAAAGGGTTGAAGACTGAATGAGCGTTGGTTAGTAAACTGTATTACAGTCCAGAACAACTATAGAGCAGCTGTCCCACACTGTACTTTCATAAAAGTACATGTAAAATGTTACTATTTTCCTGTTACACTGTGTGTATACAGGCTGCATAGTAAGAGCAGCATGTTGGCAATGCAGCAGCAGCCTCAGTCCGACAGAGGTGTCTACACAGGATGCATTCAGACACAGTATTACCTGTTGGTCACCTACTTTTGAGAAGAGATCAGAGCCTTGCACACAATCACTGTCCCTTTTACTCAAAAAACAAAATACACTGCTAAAAACAGTTAAGGGAACACTTTATTGTCACAGTATAACACCAAGTCAGTTTAACTTCAGGGATATCAATCTGTCAATTGTGAATCAATGTCACCTGATTTGGTGCAAATGAAAGTGACAACAGGTGCAATGGAGAAGCAAAGACAGTTGCTCTCTCCTTATCCTTTCTGACTGATTCTTCCCTAGTTTTGTGTTCTGCTAGTGTCCTTGTCACCACTGGTACTGCATGAGGCAGTACCTGCAGCCCAATCAGGTTGCACAGGTAGTCCAGCTCCTCCAGGATGGCACATCCATACGTGCAGTCGCAAGAAGATTTGCTGTGTCTCCCAGTGCAGTCTCAAGAGCATGGAGGAGATACCAGTAGACCAGACGTTACATGAGGAGAGCTGAAACGGGCTGTAGAAGGGTATCAACCCAGCAACAGAACTGGTATCTGCTCCTTTGTGCGAGGAGGAACAGGAGGGGCACCGCCAGAGCCCTACAAAATGACCTCCAGCAGGCTACTGGTGTGCATGTTTCTGACCAAACTGTCAGAAACAGACTCCATGAGGATGGTATTAGGGCCCGACATCCTCTAGTGGGACTTGTGCTCAGAGCCCAGCACTGTGCTGGTATTCACCAGAGAACACCTGAATTGGCAGGTCTACCACTGGCGCCCAGTTCTCTTCACAGATAAGAGCAGGTTCATACTGAGCACATGTGACAGGCATGAAAGAGTCTGGAGATGCCTTGGTGAATGTTATGCTGCCTGTTACATCATCCAGCATGATCAGTTTGGCGGTGGGTCAGTGATAGCCGGGCAGGCATATCCTTTGAGGGTTGCACAGACCTCCATGTCATAGCCAATGGTACCCTGACTGCTGTCAGGCACCAGGATGAAATCTCCAGAGTGATTATCAGACTTTACCCTGGTGCAGTGGGCCCTGGGTTCCTCCTGCTGCAGGACAATGCCCAGCCTCAGAGTGTGTAGGCAGTCCCTGGATGACAAGGCGTTGATGCTATTGACCGGCCCTCTCTTTCCCCTGATCTAAATCCAATTGAGCACCTATGGGACGTTATGTATCAGTGCATCCAATGACTGCTAAGACTGTCCAGGAGCTTACTGATGCCCTGATCCAAGTCTGGGAGGAGATTTCCCAGGACACCATCCGCTGGGTCATCAGGAACTTGCCCAGATATTGTTGGGAGTGCATATAGGCATGCAGGGGCCATACACACTGAGCCACATTGATTGTGATAAAATTCACACAAGTTGGATCAGCCTATGATTTTAATTTTTTTGTTTGATTGTTTGTGTGATTCGGATCCAGCCCTCGATGGGTTGATGATTTTCATTTCCATTGACCATTGTTTGATCATTTTGTTCTCAACAAATTATACAATGTATATCAGAAAATATTTTACACTCGAATAATTCTTACATTATGATCTGATATGTGATTTTGAGTGTTCTCTTAATTTTTTCAGCAGTGTATGATAGACTTGAGGCTTCAAATATGCCTGGGGACGCTATGGCACAAATTAATGCAAGTAGTTATGCAGTACAGATTTCAACAGAAGTAGGTCTCTCGTGGTTTAGATGGACAATTAAAATACACTTAAACATCTCGGGTGTAGACAACCTTTAATACTCACTTTTAAGTGCCTTTTCATGATCATCATCTGAATGTAAAAACATCAGATTTCCACTGAGGCAAGAAGTGTCTCCCTGACCTTGTCTATAGTCACTGTGATTGTAAAACATGGTACTCAATCAAGTGTTTCTCTGTGTGCAATAATGCAGCAAATAAAACAAAGTGTGACAAACCAAATGACAATATGAGTTTTCTCCACAACTGATTATTGGGATCATCAAGTTTTGTGGAGCAGCCCTGATGTGACTGAACATATGTGGTGGGATTCGTGACAGTTACAGTAATCTTAATGTAGTTTGCATTTAGTAACTTAATTAACTTAATTATACTTGTGATGTATCATGGTAACAGATTAAATCATTTGTAGCTACTCAGTGGTGACTTTATCATATTTTTCTCATATGATTTAAAAACTAGAATTACCCCCTCGCAGTTGCCTGCTTTAGCAAACCCATCAAGGTGCAAAACATGGATGCTTCACACACATCTTCCCCCCTGCAGCACAGAAGCTCTATACAATCAACAGAGTTTTAAGGCAGACACCCGAGATTAGTGTCACCAAATCAGAATTTGACTAAATGTCTCCCCTTTTGTTCCTGAGATATGACGTTGAGAAATGGCCAGAAAAGTGTTTTATGCAGAACATTATGATGTCACACTAAAGTTGATCTTTGACCTTATAAAATGTTATAAATTCGTCATGTTGTCCTACTAGACGTTTGTGTGAAATGTTGACATAATCAGTAAAGTAATTCTATAAATGTGTTTTGTGAGACCACAGTGACTTTGACCCTTGACCTTCCACCACCAAATTCTAATCAGCTCATTTTTGAGTCCAAGTGGACATTTGTGCCAAATTTGAAAAAATCCCACAAGGTCTTCTAGAGATACCATGTTTACTAGTTGAGACAGATGCAAGGTCAAAGTGACCTTGACCCTTGACCATCAAAATCTAATCAGTTTATCTTTGAGTGAAAGATGTGCCAAATTTGAAAAAAAATTGCTATCCAGGAGATAGGACAGAGGCAGAGTATGCATAACATGCCCACATCATCACACCCAGCACAATGGTATGAACTAGCGCAAACATGAGGACACATATCACTGCAATGTTTCTGCCATTTCCAGTTTACCTCTGGCAAACAAAAGGACTACATCTTTAGAGTCTCACCAATGACCTCTCGAGGCAGAACTATCAAAGTGTTCCACAGAACAGACAGCACACTGACTGTTACGCTCTTCTTTAGGGCTCATCAGTGGTTTGGCTTCAATTTCAGATTTGTCTTAAAGAGATCGGCAAAATCAGACGTAATTATTCTCTGGGGACCATTATTCCATGACAATCTCAAGACGTGGTCCAGATATCTGGACAGAGAGAGACAAAGACAGACAACAAGACACAGTGAACACAGATCCCCACCAATGGGAACTAAAACATTTGCATTTTATAGCCCAGAGTGGTTACCAGTTGCGCTACTCTCCTGTCAAGGTTATTCCAAAGGTCAAAAATGTTTTTACACTAAGTTGCTGTGAGGTCAAAGTTCAGAGAATCGAACCAGCCGCTGTACAAACATATATCATCAAACAACCACAGACCATACAGTACATGTACCTATTTTCATGCTTTATCCATCTCTTCAATTAACATTCAGACAGTTTTCTGAAGCTGAAGTGATGGAATGATGTGCTGACATTATTTGATGTCGGCCAACCAGTTTCAAGATTTTAAATAGATTCTTAGATTTGGACTCAGAGTAAGGTTTGGTTAAAAGGTTACAACTGAAATGCATTTGTGAAAAGTAAAATCATACTTAAGCATATCTGTATTTCTGGCTGCGTGGTAGCTTGTGTCAGAGTGCTGAAAGTGAGCTTAAGGACTGAAAGCGGCTTTAAAATTAATCGGACCCTGTGTGGGATTAAAGGCTGCTGTGTGCTGATGTGGAGGCAAAAGGAAGTTGGATGTCTATCAGTCACCAGTCAGTGGATCAACACTGGGCCGCTTAGCTGGCACGAGCCCACAAAACAATCAAGAAACTGCGAATTGGCCTGACCCACATGAAACCAGAGGTGGGGAATATTTCAAAGATACAAGTGAAGGAAAAAGCCCTAAAAGACAAAAACAGCTGAGCCCTAACAATCCATCTGTGCTGTGAGAGGGCAATATAGGGTCAGCTGCTCACTATTACTGAGGGATATAGATGTAAGAGGCAGGGGGCATCAGTGACAGTGATCAATATCAAGACCCAACACAGCTCTGAGACGTTGTGCATTTACATTCACAAGTATCCAAATAAAATATAAATACACTGAAAGGATAAAGTTAGTTCATTTTAGGAAGAGGTTTACATTCTGAAATGGTAGTGTCAGCAAAATGTTTTAAAAAATTCACATTTGCCATGGTAAACTACAAAGCACCTTTAGAGGCTTCACAATCCTTGAATGTGTTTTTTTCTTGATAAAAAATATTTCAAATTTTTAAATCAGTGTCCAATACTGCATTAAATTATCATAATAATAGACAACATGCTGACTGGAATACTATAAAAACAAATAATAGGATATTATCGTGATATTTTGTGAGGCAATGTCATATAGATATACAGATGCCAAGTATCAATCTTTTATCACATACCAGTGTTTCCCCCAGGTTTACAGCTTTGGGGGGCAGACAGACATCGACACAAACTCTTAAAGGAATCATGGTGTTCATGTGTTTCGTTTAATGACAGCAGTCAATATAACATCTGAACAATTATTTGACCTGTACATTGAACTAAACATTGGAACATTTATTCTTCACCATCTTCACCACCCTGGGAGTGTTTAAAAAATGCAGATATTTTCGTCTGCTTTTCAGGTGGTTGACACGACATATTTTCTGATGCGCACTCTCTGTCCACTGGTGGGAGTGTGCTCCAGAGTGTGCATACCCAACCCAAGCCCAACAGGATTCATCAGAACCCAACGAGTCGGGCCGTGTTCGGATAACAGATCAAAAATTTTGCTCGGGTTAGGTTCGGGTTCAGCCCACTTGACATGCTACTGCGTTGTGCTATGGCCTATTCAAGCGCCAGAATTTGTCATTTACGTGGCGTGTGTGTGTGTGTGTGTGTGTGTGTGTGTGTGTGTGTGTGTGTGTGTGTGTGTGTGTGTGTGTGCGCGCGCATTGGGCAGTCAGTTAGCAGGATACCAAAGTGTTTTCACTCACACACTTAATCTGACCTCACAGAGGTTGTTAAATCCAAGTTCAGTCTGTCAAGTGTATGCAGCATTTCTGACAGGTTTTATGACAGTGTGAGTAGTCTGTCTGCGGTGATTTTGCTGCAATAAAAATGATTAAAGTCAGATGAATGGACTGAAAATTTTATCTTATGAGGTAGAACTGATGTTGACAAAGTTTTCCTTTGGGGAAATAATTTGCAGTTGGAAAAAAAGTTAATAAACCAAAATATATAGCAATATATTTTATCACAATACTATTTTTTTTTTTTAATAATTATTTTTATTCATACCTTGCACACACATACAATTACACAGACATACATTGTACTACTAAGGATAATAATAATGATGGCACTGGTATTAAGAGAGAGAAAAAAAAACAGATGAGTAATGATATCAATGATAATAAATAAATATTAAAAGTAAAGGGGGAAAAAAAAAATAAATTAAAAAAAATTAAAATATTAGTTCAAAAGACAAAGAGGCAAAGCAACAACAGCATCAAAAATCAAGCCAAACAAACCAAGCATACAAATCAAAACAGACAAACAAATACAAACATACCAACAAACAACAAAAAAAACAAACAAAAAAAACACAAGGTTCTTTTTAATCCATAGTTATGGTGTAGGTTTCTGCAATTCTCATTTACAGGGAGTCGTAAATTAGACTCCATACCTGCAAAAATATTTTCCCTTTGTTGTTATCTTCCATTACTGATCTTTCCATGTTTAAATAATATTTCATTAGATTTTTCCAGTGTAAAATAGAAGGAGCTTCTGTGTCTTTCCAGTGTTGGAGAATTAATTTTTTTAACACTAAAGATGAAAAGAGTATTTGCCATGTTAATGGATATCTTACTCTCCCCATATTCTGAAAAATACATGATTCTGGTGATAATACAACCTTGGTTTTACAAACTATTGTCAACCATTTTTCAATGTCCTCCCAAGTCTTCTTGATTTTTTCACAGTGCCAAAAGGCATGGATGAGGGAGTCACTCTGCTTACCACATTTTATACAGAGGTCAGAGGAGTTGGTGTCAAACTTATGAATTTTATCTCTAGTGTAGTATATTCTTGTCATTAACTTATACTGTATTAAACGTAAATTTTCATTGGTGGTAACTTGGTAGTTAGTAATAGACATTCCTTCCATGTTGCTTTCGCATTTACTACCTCTAAGTCTTTGTTCCAATAATTATATATTTTTTGCAGCAATTCCTCACTGCTAGTTGATTTTATAAGGATATCATAAACCTTACCTAATAAATGTTTATCCCCCCCCCCCCCTCTTATTAAGAATCTCCTCTATTTCTGTTGGAGCCCGGTTTCCAAAATCAAAATTTTCTGTTAGCCAACTTCGCAGTTGAAGATATTTGAAAACTTATGTACTTTTTAGTTTATATTTGTCCTTAAGTTCCTGAAATGAGAGTATTGAGTTATTATTGACTATGTCTGATAATTTATGAATCCCACAGCTTATCCATGTGTTCCAATTTAGTTGAGAGTTTTGGATAGTTATTGATTGGTTATTCCAAATTTGTATGTTTAGTGGAAGATCTATTTCTTGGCCTACTATCTTTTGAACCTTGTTCCAAGCATTTAAGGTAGTCTTAATCAAAAAACTAGCTGTTTTAATCTTTTTCTTGGAAAAGAGGGCTAGAAGTAGATTCGATGGTTGTAGCTGATGGTTTTCTATATTAATCCATGGTTCCTCATTTGTGTTATTAACTATACGGTCTATATAGAACATTTGAGCTGCATGATGGTATAGCTCTAAGTCATATAGACTTAGTCCACCCTCCTTTCGTGGCTTTTGCAATAGCTTCCTCTTTAATCTATGAGCTTTGTTAGACCAAATAAATGAAGTACTTAATGAATTAACTTCTTTAAAGAATGTCTTAGGTGGAGTTATAGAAACAGATTGAAAAACACGTAATATTTTTGGCAGCCACATCATTTTAAGTAAGTTTATTCTACCTATTAAGTTAATCTTCAAATCGGACCATCTCTCAATGTCCGATTTGAGATTTTTGATTAAGGGTAGGAAATTTTCTTTGTATAGCTGTGGCTTATCTGCGCAAATAAAACATCCTAGATATTTGATGCTCCTTTTTTGTATTTTAAACTGCCCTAAGTTTCCCAAGTTTGTTATATTTTTGTCTATTGGCATTAATTCAGTTTTACTTTCATTCATTTTGTAGACTGAAATTTTTGAAAATTCTGTAATGATTTTAACAACAGATGAAATCGATGTGTTTGCATTGCTTAAATAAAGTAATAAATCATCTGCAAATAAGCTAAGTTTATATTCCGTCTTCTCTATTTTAATACCTGTTATTTCTTCTGTCTGCCTGAGTTTTTCCGCCAATGGTTCAATTGCTAAAGCAAACAGAGAGGGCGATAGCGGGCACCCTTGAGCTGTGCCTCTAGTCAAAGAGAAGGGCTCAGAAATAGTTCCATTAGTGTACACTTGTGCTTTTGTTGATTTGTATAATGTTTTTATCATGTTAATAAATGTAATTGGAAAATCATACACTTCTAGTACTTTATATAAATAGGACCGTTCAAGACGGTCAAAGGCTTTTTCAGCGTCAACCGCCATTAATGTTAAATCTTTCTTATGTTTTTTGGCATATTGTATTATAGACAGACATGTTCTAATATTATTTTTAGCATCTCTGTTTTGTATAAATCCAGTTTGATTTTGATGAATAATCTTTGGTAAAATATGTGCTAATCTATTATTCATCACTGTAGTTATTATTTTTTTGTCGCAGTTAATTAGACTAATTGGTCTGAAATCGGCGGGTCTGTTACAGTCTCTGCCTGGCTTGGGTATTACTGAGATTATTGAGGAATACATTGTTTGTGGAAGGGTATTATTTTTTTGGGCTGTATTCACTACCTCCATAAAAAGAGTTTGAATACTTGACCAGAATGTTGCATAAAACTCGGCTGGTAAGCCATCTATCCCTGGTGCTTTTTTTAAAGGGAGTTTATTAATGACGTTCTTTATTTCCATACAGGAAAAGTCTCTAATTAGTTCCTCCTTTTACTCTGTTAACAGCTGCTTCAGATTGAGTGATTTAAGGAAGGGAAGGGCATCTTGATCTTCTATTTCCGATGTATACAAATTCTTATAAAAAGATTTAAATTCTTCATTAATTATGCCATTATCTCTTAAGATCAAATCTGAAGTTTCATTTTTTAAAGATATAGGTTGTCTCTTTAGGACTCTTTTAGCCACAGAAGATAAGTGTTTACCTGATTTGTTAGCAGAAATATAATTAAGTTTGTTTGAGTTATGTCTGATGTCATTAACTTTTTTGAGTAATAGATTATCTAGCTTTAATTTAGTTTCTTGTAATTCAGTTAGGGTGCTATTGTTAGCTTGTAGTTTGTGCTGATTCCCAAGGAGGTTTATATGTTCTCTAAGTCTTTTTATTTCGTTGCCCAATTCAGCTTTCTTTCTTGCTGCATATCCTAGCATTATTCCTCTTATATATGCTTTAAGTGCGTCCCATATAACCCCGATCTCTGGTCTGTCCTGAGGATCAACATTTTCCACATTAGTTTGGATAAATAGATCTATATGATTTTTAATCATATTTACAAACTCATTGTCCGTTAAATATTTTCTGTTCATTCTCCAAATCCAATGAGAAAATGAATTTTGTTTCGGGGTCATGGTACATGAGACTATTGCATGGTCTGAAATAATAATTTCATGAATTTTACTTGTTACTACCCTGTCCAAACCAATTTTAGATATAAAAAGGTAATCTATCCTGCTATAGCTGTTTTGAGGGTGGGAAAAATATGAGTAATCTATTGTATTGGGATGTAAAGTCCTCCATATATCCTGTAGTTCATTATTGGATATAAATCTCAGGAGTTTTTTTGGTGGATTGATTTTCCATTTGAGTTAAATATACAGTTCAAATCCCCTCCTAATATAATGACTCCTGTCGGCGAGCTATCTAGCACAGATTGAATTTTACTGAGGAAGGACATATCTGAAATGGGTGGTTTGTAAACATTAATTAACGTGTATAATTCGCCATATAATTCACATTTAACTATCAGAAATCTGCCATATGTGTCTGCATGTTGGGAAATCAATTTAAATGGAATTCTCTTATTTATTAATATTCCCACACCTCTGCTCCTAGAAGTAGATGTGGCCTCAAAGGCCTCCCCCACCCATTGCCTTTTAAGATATTCTATTTGCCCATCTTTAAAGTGAAGTTCTTGTAAAAAAAACAATATCGGAAGACATTTTACCCAAATGATGTAGAACTTCATGTTTTTTTGCTCCTTCCTGTAATCCATTTACATTCCAAGTTGCAATCTGAAAAAGGTTTGGGAGAGTTTGAACAGAGTTTTTAGCCATATTCCCTTTTGGTATTTAAATGAACTTCATAGAAAGAGTTGCAGAAACTACATCTACTTAGCAGATACTTACAGAGAAACCTCTTAGAACTTAAACAAAGTAAAAAAAACATCCATTCACACTCGTACTTATAAAACACACATCCCCCCATACCTATCTTTTGAGAACATGCTGCTTAGAGCTGTTAACCCCTGTTTTCTATTGGTGTGCAGAACCATGGATGCAGAAAAATGAAATCCAAGTGTACATACATATCCACAATTAACTGCTGCAAAAACCCCAAAATAAACTCCATCTCCCTTCACCCATTCTATCGACCTGTTACCACTTATATTGGTAGGTGGATGGAGTAAACTCATAGATACATGAAAACTGGGTAGGGGAGAATTTATAACAACAATACTCTCAATTGCAGCAGCAGCCGCAGTAACCATTATCATCATCCCTATGGTTACCATTATCAAATTATTTATTGGGAAAGTGAAAGAAATTTCATTGATCATACATCATAACCAATTCTCCCCGATATAAACCTACTCGCCTTTACTCAAGCCTCAAGCTCTTTTCTCTAACTTTATGTACAGCTTCCATAGCTGACCAACTTAAACTACATCCCCTTGATTTTACCAAAGGGAAAAAAATAATAATAATAAAAAAAAAATATATATATATATATATATATATAAATAAAAAATAATAAAAATTTAGGCCTACTAGATGTTTGTAATTTTTTTAATTTCAAAACTAAGGTCTGAAGGACATTAAATTACTAGTTAGGCCTAATAATAAAATAAACAAATAAATAAAATAACAAAGGAATAAATAAATAACTACAAACAATACAGAATATACAGAAAAGTACAAAAGAAATTTTTTTAAAGGGAAAATTATATAAAAAAAAAAAAAGACCCTCCTAGGCCTAATAACCATAATGATAGCCTGTTAAATAAACAGCAAGAAGAGAAGAGAAAGAGAAGAGAAACAATACTCAGCATATCAAAATCACAACATTTTATATCGCAATAATATCATACTGTGACCTAAGTATCGTGATAGTATTGTATCGTGGTCCTCTGGTGATTTCCATGCCCAATGTTCACCTTCTTAGTTTAGCATTTTAGCAAGCAAACGTTTGCTAATTTGTACAAAGTACAAAATGAAAAAATGAAAATGCTGACCTCATGATGGCACTACATCAAATGTCAGTGCACAACCCAAGTATTTTCTTGTTTGTTTGATTTTTTGTCTTTGTTTTCTGTTTTGTTTTGTTTTGTTTTGTTTTGTTTTGTTTTGTTTTGTTTTGTGTTTTTTTTTTTTTTCAATTCAACCTGAGGAGAACATGAATATCTAAACCACATTTCATCACAATCCATCCAATTTTTCAGTTAGGGCCAGAGTTCCAACAAACCAATCAACTGCCATCACCACACCACAACCCCTTAAGTTATGCCACCAAGATGGCGAAAAACAAATTCAGTTTTATTACAGCCTCATACAAAATGCGCAAAATTTGGCAACTATTAGAGGGACCTTGCAGGATGAGTGGTGAAAACGGTGGTTTACAAATAGATGTGAGTGGTGCAAAACTGACATACTGATCCTTGAAACAAATCCAGGAATAAAGGAATCCTCACAGTCAAGGGTTCTGTGCACAAGTGTTTCATAAATGCCAATATGGTACTATCCACGCCAAAAACTAATGACTTGTTGCACAAAATAATCTTAACTGACCACAGTATAAGATTTATTGCCAAGAAGCATTGTTACAACAAAGAAATAATTCACAAATGGGCAGTGTGTAAATGACCATCAAAAGGCTGCTGTTACTCACAATCAAACATGCCGCTCGCACAGCAGCGCAGCACACATACTCAGTTGGAGCGGAGCCTGTGTTGCGTTTAGGCGTTGTCATGTAAATAACAAATTCCAGCACTTGAACAGGCCATAGCACAACACAGCAGCATGTCAAGTGGGCCAAACCCGAGCAAAATTTCTGATTTGTTATCCACACTCTGGCCCACAATAGACCAGATGACAAGGTTCAGAGCCAAAATAAGTAAGTCTACATCTGACAAATTATCAAACTCTTGAAAAATGAAAAGTGAAAAATAAACATTTTTGCTGTCTGAATTTATCTGAATTGAAAAACAGTGCTTACTGTGTCAAGTATCGCTATTTGATAAAAATGTGATTAATCGCAATTAATTCATTACAAAGCCTCTAATTAATTAGATTAATTTTTTTAATCGCATCCCACCACTAGTAATGTTAGGGGTGTGCCAATACATCGATTCTTAGATGCATCGCGATGCGACATGTGACGATCAATAACAATTAACAAATGTTCAAAAATCGATTATTTTCCATGACAGCGAAATCACAGAAACACAACCGCAGCACCCGGAAGTTGGCCGGAACGAAAAAAGCCGTCCGGACAGTTTTAAGGGATGGACTGTTAGCCAACGTGGCAGCAGCTAACTCGCTGGCTACTGAGCATGAGGTTCACTCTTCAGGGTTGAAATCCAGCGTGTGGAGGCATTTCGGATTTTGTGAACATGAAGACAGAAAGAGCATTGACAAAAGCTACTCCGTGTGTAAGGAGTGTAAAACAAGAATCAAGTACAGTGGTCTGTGAAAACAGCACCGAATTTTGGTTAAAAGAGGTCTTATTTCTAAAGGCACTTTATGTATTACACTTTATGTAATAAGAGCAGCTTTTTGTTGTGGGAAATGTGTTGGATCGTTTGGTCTGATATAAATAAAAGATAATGGAGATAAATTTGTTTACTTTATTTAATGGAAGCTGACAAATATACCTTGTTTAAAAGAAATCCTGTATGGGGGATGAGGTGCCTAAGATGGCACACCCCTAGTAAATATACACTCATTCTATATTCTTTCATTCTATATGATGCAAAAGATGGCGGCGCGTGTAGACGCAGTGACCCAGTGCTCTTCTTCAGTTAGTAGCAACACACGGAGAAGGACTTACACCCGAACTGAACTTTTAAGCCTGAAACAACACTGGACCGGCTGGACCCCCCAGAAGGGTTCGACTTGTTCCCGGAGAGGATACGCCGGCGAGAGCGGACAGAAAGGAGGCGACGGCGGCACTGCGAAAGATGCCGGAAACGAGGCAAACGAGCCAAACGAGCCGGCATCAGAGCTAGGCTAACAGCAACTCTGCATAAACCAGCGGTTCCAAGCATCTTTCTCGCCAACGTCCGCTCCCTGGTTAACAAGATGGACGAGATGAAACTACGGGACGTTAACAACCGGATAGACAGCTGTATCATGGTGATAACAGAGACCTGGCTGCATGAAAACATCCCAGACCTAGCCGTGGAGCTAGCAGGACGTACAATCTTCCGGGCGGACCGCACATCGGACTCTGGTAAGAGGAGAGGAGGAGGTGTGTGCGTCTATACTAACAACAGTTGGTGCACGGACGCTGCCGTTATTGAGAAACACTGCTGTCCAGACCTGGAGTTTCTGATGTTGAAGTGCAGACTTTTTATTTGCCCGGGGAAATAACCCAAGTCTTTGTAACTGCCGTGTATATCCACCCGCGAGCTAATGCTAACATAGCTATGAGCAGGCTGCATCACAGCATCACCAGGCAACAGAACAAACACCCAGAGAGCTTCTTCATCGTGGCTGGAGACTTTAATCACACCAACTTAAAGACTGTGCCCCCCAGATTTTACAAGAATGTTGACATTCAAACAAGGAAGGCCAGAACACTAAACCAGGTCTACACCAACATCTCTGGAGCCTACAGAGCCCGCCACTCCCCCCACCTCGGACACTCAGACCATCTTTCCCTGTTCCTGACACCAGCTTACAAGCCCCTCATCTGCAGGTCTAAGCCACAGTATAAGTCAGTGCAGTGCTGGACTGAGGAGGCCACACTATCCTTGCAGGACTGTTTTGAGGACACCATGTGGGAGCTCTTTGAAGATCAGTTTCTGCATGGATAATGTAACATCAAGGAAACAGGTGAAAACATTTCCCAACCAAAAACCCTGGTTTAACACCAATATCAGAGCACTCCTCCAGGCCAGGGATTCAGCGCTGAGGTCAAGGGACAGGGAAGCCTACAGGAAGGCTAGAGCAGACCTGAACAGAGGCATCAAGGCTGCTAAAACAAAGTACAGAGAGCAGATAGAGGCCAACTTCAGGGAGAACAACCCCCGCTCCATGTGGAAAGGCATACAGAATATAACTGATTACAAACAATGCCACCACAACCCCCCCCTCCACCGACACTTCTCTCCCAGACCAGCTTAACACCTTTTTCTCCTGCTTTGAAGAGGACAACAGACAGGCAGAGAACACACAGCTGACATCATCAGAGCATGACCAGCCCCCCACCATCCAACAACATCAGGTACTGCGAGTCCTGCGTGGCATCGACACCAGGAAAGCACCAGGACCGGATGGAGTACCAAGGAGGGTGCTGAAATCATGTGCTCACCAGCTTGCTGCAGTATTCAATAACATCTTTAACCGTTCACTGCAGCAAGCCACATAATCCACCATAATCCCTGTGCCCAAATCCTCTGCCATCACAGGGTTGAATGATTACCGGCCTGTGGCCCTGACACCGGTGATCATGAAATGTATGGAGAGACTGGTACAGCATGTCAAGGCCCACATCCCACCTGGCTTTGATCAACATCAGTTCGCCTACAGGTCCAACAGATCCACAGAAGACGCCATCTCCATCGCCCTCCACACCGCTCTCAGCCACATTCAAACCCCCAACACATATATCAGGATGCTGTTTGTTGACTTCAGCTCAACATTTAACTCCATCAGCCCCAGCAGACTCATCAACAAACTGCAGACACTACAACTTGGAACCTCCCTCTGTCTGTGGATCAAGGACTTCCTGACTAACAGACCCCAGCATGTCAGAATAGGCACCTCCACATCCTCCACCATCGTCCTCAATACTGGTGTTTCTCAGGGCTGTGTGCTGAGTCCAGTCTTGTACACACTCTACACTTATGACTGTGTCGCTACTCACAGCTCCAACACCCTCATCAAATTTGCGGATGATACAACCGTTGTGGGGCTCATCAACAACGGTTATGAGACACCATACAGGGAGGAGGTCCAAGCACTGGCGGCCTGGTGCAGTGACAACCACCTCAACCTCAACACCAAGAAGACAAAAGAAGTCATTATTGACTTCCGGAAGTCGAGGACCACACTGCACTCAGGCCTGAGCATCAGTGGGGAGGAAGTGGAACGGGTCACCAGCTTTAAGTTTCTTGGCCTGCACATCTCGGAGGACCTGGGCTGGACTGTGAACACCACCCACATCATCAAAAAGGCCCAGCGGCATCTCTTCTTTCTGAGAACACTGAGGAGGAACAAACTCCCTCCGCCTCTGCTGAAAAACTTCTACCACTGCACAATAGAGAGTGTCCTCACCTATGGCTGTACGGTGTGGTACGCCAGCTGCACTGCATCTGAAAAGAAACAACTGCAGCGGGTCATCAAGACGGCTCAGTGGATCATCGACTCCCCACTTCCACGCCTAGAGGAGATCTATTCCAGCCGTCTCCTCCGACGGGCCACAAAGATTCGGCATGACCCCGCCCACCCAGGACACTCTCTATTCACCAGCCTTCCCTCTGGCAGACTCAGAGTCATGAGAGCCCGCACCAACAGACTGAGACACAGCTTCTTCCCCATGGCTGTGAAGAGACTGCTGCAAAAACCATGACCCCCCCCAGTATATTTTATGACAAGGACACTGTAGCTGCAAGAAGAGAGTGCCGAACGAAATTTCATTGCATTTATTGCAGTGACAATAAAGCTTCTTATCTTATCTGTTTTATTCTAAATTTGATGCCTGTAACATTTTCCAAAAAAGTTGGGACAGAGACAACAAAAGGCTGGGAAAGGTGAACAGGTTAATTGGTAACAGATGTTAGCATCATATTTGGGTAATATAGGGGCATCCTTGAAAGGCTCAGTTGTTCACATGCGAGGATGGCACTAAGTTCACCACTTTGTGAAAAACTGTGTGGGCAAAAAGTCAACCAGTTAAATAACTTTTCTCAACTCACAACTGCAAGGAATTTATAGATTTCACCATCTACAATCTATATTATCATCAAAAGATTTAGTGGATCCGGAGAAAACTCTGCACATAAGGGGCAAGGCTGAAAACCAATATTGAATGTCCATGAACTTTGACCACTCAGGCTGCACTGCATTAAAAACTGACAAAATTGTAAAAAGGATATTACCAAATGGGCTCAGGAACACTTGGGAAAGTAGTTGTCAGTAAATACAGTTCATCTCTGGATCTACAAATGCAAGTTCAGGCTCTACCAAGCAAAGTGAAATTTAATTAATTAATTTAATTTAATTTTTAATTTTTAAAAATTTTATGTATACTTTATTATATTATTTGTTGTCATATACATATATACACAGGCCTGAAATACACACACATGCACAAACAGGACCTATACATGCATTAAATGGAGAGATGTCAGAGTGAGGTGGCTGCCCATGGACAGGCACCCCGTACGGTTGCGGGGTTTGGTGCCTTGCTCAAGGGTACCTTGGCAGTGCCCAGGAAGTGAACTGGCAACTCTACAGCTACCAGTCCACGCTCCATATAGCCAAGTCCCTATGGACTGAGCTACTGCCGCCCCATATATCATCAAAAGCCATATACATCCAAGATGGCGCCGCCGATGGCCACCTTGGGACTTCGCTCTCTTGTACTTTTCCTGGTGTTGTCTGCTTTTTAGCTTTCTGCTCTCCCTCACTGGTCACTTTCATCCGAGAGGAACTCTTACACATTGGACAGTCATTTTTGCTGGTTTTCAATAACCCAGCGAGTTTTGCAGATATTTTGGTCGGAGGCACAGCGGCTCTCCTTGGGATTCGCCAGAGACGGAGACAGGGCAAGCGCGCCGGAGCACTGGTCAGGCTACGGCAGCAGGGATTACACAATCCGCTCCCGTCTCTACACCTGGCGAATGTCCGCTCTCTGGCAAATAAGATGGATGAGCTGCTGCTCCTTACTCATAAAAACTCAGTGAACACATCCCGGACAGCGCATTACGGCTGCCGGGATTCCAACTTTTCCGAGCGGACTGCATCATGGAGCTCTCAGAGAAAACTATCCACCACCAAGGAGCCCTCCATCACAGAATTGAATGACTACAGGCCCGTCGCCCTGACATCTGTGGTCATGAAGTCCTTTGCGCCACCTGAAGGACATCACAGGCCCCCTGCTGGACCCCCTGCAGTTTGCCTACCAGGCAAACAGGTCGGTGGATGATGCAGTCAACATGGGACTGCACTACATCCTGCACCACCTTGACTCCCCAGGGACTTGAGCAAGGATCGTGTTTGTGAACTTCAGCTCAGCGTTCAACAAAATCATCCCCGGTATTCTCATCAGAAGCTCATCAGAAGCTCATCAAGCTCACGGTGCCTGCCTCCACCTCTCAGTGGATTACCAGCTTCTTGACTGACAGGAGGCAGCGTGCGGTCCATCAGCACTGGTGCCCCCCAGGGGTGTGTCCTCTCCCCACTGCTCTTCTCCCTGTATACCAGCGACTGCACCTCAGGGGACCCTTCTGTGAAGCTCCTGAAGTTTGCGGACGACACCACGGTCATCGGTCTTATCAGGGACTGTGATGAATCTGCATACAGACAGGAGGTGGAGCAGCTGGTCCTCTGGTGCGGTCAGAACCACCTGACGCTGAACCCGCTCAAGACTGTAGGAATGACTGTGGACTTCAAGTTTCTGGGTACCACAATCTCTCGGGACCTGAAGTGGACCTCCAACATAGACACTGTACGGAAAAAGGCCCAGCAGAGGCTGTACTTCCTGCGACAGCTCAGGAAGCTCAACCTGCCTCAGGAACTGCTGATCACCTTCGACACCGCCATAATCCAGTCTGTCCTCTGCACATTCATCACTGTCCGGTTTGGATCTGCCACTAAACTGGACAGGAACAGACTGAAACGGACAATCAGGTCTGCAGAGAGGATTATTGGGACTGATCTTCCCTCCTTCCAGGACCTGTACCGGTCAAGGGTCAGGAAACGGGCAGGGAACATCTCTGCAGACCCCTCACACCCTGGACACAAACTGTTTAAACTCCTCCCATCCGGTAGGCGCTACACTACCCATCTACCCAACTACCCATCACAAAGACAGTTTCTTCCCCCAGGCTGTCGCTCTGATGAACTCCTAACAGTCACAGAGTGGCAGAACAAACAACACTCGCACCCTGAATATTGTATTTTTTCATATTTTTCATATTTTTATATTTATGTATATTTGCACAATTTCTTGTATATTTGTATATTTTGCATTTTTACACTTACAACTTCTCTGAGCCTGAGCTCATCTAAGATGGACTGACAGAAAGTGAAAAAGTATGCTGTGGTCAGACAAGTCTGGACTAAAGCAGAAAAGGACCATCCAGATTGTTACCAGCTTAAAGTTCAAAGCCAGAATCTGTGATGGTATGGAGGTGTGTTGTACCCCTTTTTGATAGTCATGGGCTGGCTTGGCTTGGCTTGGCTTGGCTTGGGGCCCATCCAAACGAAGCCGTGTCAGGGTGAATATGCCAAAGTTTTTATGCGGTTCAGCCTTTCGTCCACACGAAGCCGGCGTTTTAGGGGGGCGAAACCGCATCTTTTTGAAAACGGGTTCCAGAGTGGATAAATCTGAAGATGCCGGCTTAGCGTCTCCGTGTGTACGGCCAATACGCAACTTTTGGCCGGTGATGATGTCATAGCCCACCTCTCTAACCTCTTAGACTTTACCCTGGCAGGAAGCCGTCCCATCACAACAACAACAGTGGCGGATTACAAACAGCAATAGACAACTATTTACGTTACAATTTGTTAACAGTACTCTATTCTTCAATTGGGAAATAAAAGGTGTAACACACCACCTGTTATAGCTCAAACAGGATCACGTGATCATACCTCTGCCATCTCTGACAGCCATCTCGAAGCAACCGTGCACACTAGCAATTAGCATGTTAACAGTTAGCACGCTAGCAATTAGCTCACCTTGCTCCGTCAAAATAAAGTTAACTTGAACATGTCCCGAGCTAGCTTAAGGTAAACATCTGCTCCTTCTAAATATGATTTATGATCTCCAATGACTTATTAGGAGATACTAACACATAATTCATGATTAACTGTAGCTCCATGTAAAGTGAGTAAATGGGATGTTTCCCAGCTAATCCTCCACTCGTCTGCGTTAACCACACAGTTTACACATTTTTATAACTTGTGATTTATTAAGAACTGTTGTGAGTGAAACATGAAGCTGAATTTAGCAGCAGACTTCAGTCATAGTAATATAAAGTAGGAGAAAAACACATTTGTGTGTTTATAGGATATAAAGGATGTAGGATAAATCAGTAACACATTCTCAGCCCTAATTACTAAATACATATTTCACAGTGTGTTGCTGAGTTTATTTTCTGATGTAGCGAGTGAGGAGAGTGCTTACAAAGTATCTTGACCCTTAACTAAAGACTGGCCAACATGACTGACCAAAACACCAGCTGGTCTTAAAGTTTTATGCATTCTCCAAATGTGACCTGTACAGTATACTGCTAGTTTGAAAGTGTGTGAATTGTGTGTCTAGTGAAAATAAACATGACAACGACAACAACCTCTCCAGCAGTACTTTTTTTAAATTATTATAATTACTGGAAATGTGCAAACAAATCACAATGACTCTCCGTAGGACAGATAAGTGACCACTTGTCCCTGGCAACTCCGGCGCCCGGTGTCCACTGTCTGTACTTCATGCGGATATTTTTTTTAATTTGGCGGTGATCTGAGATTTTGATATGCCGATAACGTCGTGCGGGAAATCTTACTCTGTCGGTTGTTTTGCATACTGTGCCTGAAACGAGTCCATTATATCGGCATACTTCGACTGACACAGCTCCCAATCAACGTGTTGTTGAAGTTTACTGGCGTTGTAATCCAGCGTGACTCGAAGAAGCATCTTGACTTCGTCGTCAGTCCAAACCAAAGTCTCCGTTTTCCCTCGTGTGTTGGAATTTGTTTTGGCCATCTTCTTGTTGTGCTTGTTCTGGTTCTTCTTCTTCTGTTTGTATACACCGCGCAGGCTTTTTTGCATGCTCCGCATCTTCTTCTCTGGTTCAGAGCTGTATGCTGCGATTTTTAATAGCGCACCATCTCCTGGATGGCATTTATACTGCAGCCTTTTTATGCGGTTTCAGTGGCTTGAACTGGCTTCATCTTTACGCCAGCATTTTCGAAGCCGGCTCCGTGTTTATGGAACACTATTGCAATCGATTATTTTCTTTAGCAATTTCAGAAAGACGCGTCTCTGCGTGGACATGGCCTTTCTTTCGGCCGTCAGCCCAGCACAGCAGGGATTTGCATCTCCATTACAACAGGGCTACCTTCTTGAGAGTGTGTCTTTAAAGGGGAACTATTATGCTTTTACTCTTTTCTGACCTATAAATGTTGTAACAATGTCGGATACCCGTGTTAAACGATGCCAAAGCGCCAGATAATGAGGTTTATGCATTTGGATGTGAGCCCTGCAAGCTGTTTTGGATGGCTTTGCACACTGTGTTTTACTATCTTTTTTTAACAGAGTAGTCACATTGACGTCAATGCGTGCCGGACTTACTTATATGGGCATGCCCAGGAATACGCCACAGAGGTAAGCAGGTAATGACAACAAAAAGCTACGGCTAACGGCTAACGTTACTTACCATTCAGAGACGTCTTGAAGTAACCTCTGTACTTGAGAAACTTCAGGCTGTCCAGTCTCTACCTCCAGATCGGATTTGGGATTTAACACATACGGCTGTATTTCAAAAGTTCACATTTTCAAAAGTGAAATTCTCTCAACTTCCGCACCGGCAAAATAAGGAGGTGGGTTCGGCAGCGCTCAGCAGCCCTTCGGAAGTCCTCGGGAGTGTGACCAATCACAGCGGAGTGGGCTCGGGGCCGGGGGGGGGGTGGAGTAAACAACACAGACCGTTTTCGTGGGATGCGGGAAATACAACGAAGCGATGCAGCGAGAGACACAGCGTCCCAAAGATCTACAAAGCTTTTGGTGCGGGTGATCGTGTGTAGCTGCTCTATAGGAGTCCAATAATCAAATACAAAGGCCCGAAAATGAGTATAATAGGTCCTCTTTAACTGATGACGGCTTGTCTTCAATGATGAAGTTTAATACCAGTGGGCTGATCCACGACAAAAGTCCCGTTATTTTTGTTGCATGTGTTTTTCCATAGCAGGGCAGGTAAAACAAGTTCACTTATTGGAGGTGAGCTGTTTGCAGAGGTGCAGTAACAGCCTGTTGTCTGCAGTCTATAATCAACATCTTACTGTGGCTGTTTCTCCCTTCATTTTCCTCTCTTCCATGTTATTAGACTTGCCGTTATTGAAGAAAAATTGCTAACAAATTTACACTAATGCAATGATAAACACATTTAATTTCCTATAGATTCTTCACAATAAAAGTCCCTCGTTATTTTGTTATGCATAAACTGTTATTGTGAAGCACCAAAATAAAGAAATGTTGGTTTTTGAGCAGCAACTTTACACAGCTTCTTATATGGCTGATAGCAAACATGAAACAGTAAAATAAAGTAGATATCTGAAGTAAAAACGG
The DNA here is from genome assembly GCA_019142605.1 of Cephalopholis sonnerati. Taxonomy (NCBI): domain Eukaryota; kingdom Metazoa; phylum Chordata; class Actinopteri; order Perciformes; family Serranidae; genus Cephalopholis; species Cephalopholis sonnerati. The sequence continues at coordinate 2,909,770 of JAGQAX010000014.1, read as the reverse complement.
GATGCAGGAAAGAAACTAAACTCCAAACCACAGAGATTCAGTTACAGGCTACAGAGGTACTGACAGCTGAACATAGAGGCTTTTAAAAACGGCTTTCTCTCTGGTCTCCTGCAGACAGAGGTGGGCACCATGGCACCATGAATGCTGAAAGATGCATACAGGTTTTGGAGCAACATATGCTGCCATGCAGACAACATCTTATTCAGCAACGACTGCTTATTCCAGCAAGACAATGCGACACATTCTGCATGTGTTCCAACACCATGTAGTATAAGAGTGCAGGTACTAGACTGATGCAGTCCAGATGTGTTTCCTATTGAACATGTGTGGTGCAATATGAAGCGCAAAGTATTACAACAGAGACCCTGGACTATTGGACAACTTAAGTCATATATCAAGCAAGAATGACAAAGAATTTTAATTGTAAAACTTTAACAATAAGTGTCCTCAGTTTCACATACTCACATTTACTGAGTGTTGTTAAAAGAAAAGGTGATGTCACACAGTGTTTAAAATGCTCCTGTACCAACTTTTCTGGAACATGTTGCAGACATCAAATTCAGACCGAGTGTGTATTTACAAAAAAACAATAAAGTTTATCAGTTTGAACATTAAATAGCTTCTCTTTTTACTGTATTCAATTAACCTTAAGTCAAAAAGGATTTACAAATCACTGCATTCTGTGTTTTTTTACGCTTTACACAGCGTCCCAACTTTTTTGGAATTGGGGTTGTCACTGACAACAGCAAATTATATCAGAGGAAGAAGACCATAAGATACTGTTGAAAGCACCAGGGAAGCTAGTAAGTGGACTTTTAGTTAAGACTGTTTTGTCAAACTATTATTCCCACAGTCAAGAATGAACTTTTGCACTCAACCAATAACTATCAATAAAAGTAAAGACATCTGTTAACAGTACCTCTTGTTTAGGATGATGCTGCAAAGTAAGGAACAACAGTCTGAAGGTGAGACACAAAGCACTACCTACTCACAAAAGTACAACAGCTATATGCCAGGCCACATGCAATGTATCTATATTCTTTTTTCCTAACATTACATCCATCAATATTGAGCATAAACAGTGTTTCACTGGCTTAAAGCTTAGGGTTTAAGAAAATGTTGATACACTTAAGTATTGCAATATTATGGGACACTGTATCATTTCTCAGAACAGATTAATCGGTAACATGTAAATATTTGGGGCAGTGGATAATTTTGTGTTGTATTTAAACCCCAGACTGCTAGATCTTTCAGTGATGTCATCTATCTTCAGACATTTGAGTCTTACTCTCCAACATAACAATGTAATGTAAACACTAACACAGGCTTTTGTAACAGCCAGGGTCATGAAGAGTACGTTGCCAGAGCTGAAAGCTTTCCTTAAGTTAGATTTTTTAAAAATACAATATATTGCCTTGTCCACAATATTGCAATATACAGTATATTAAATCGTAACCCCTTGGGATGCACAATATCTGATACGCCGACACATAACAAGTCATTTGGCTGATACCCAATACCGATATGATACATCCATTTTTTCCCCACCTTATTTCAGTGATCATCAAGTCTCTTCTGTAGAGGAATCAACATAATGTTATGCATCCATACTCTTTTCATGATGGCCCACCAGCAGATGGAGACATGACATACAATGCGTATGTAATATTCATTCATAGTGCAAAACAAGAAAAAGCCTGCTGGCTTATTCTGATAGTTAATTTTAAAGCCAATATCGGCCAACACTGATGACGTCCCAATATCCCTAGTATGCATGATACACAATCCTGGTATACATTGTGTGTAATACATGAATACTTTATGGCGCTAGAACACTGAAAGGGAGTTTTGTCATGCAAAATAAAATTTGGCAGTGAAAAAGTAAACATCAGTGCCAAAAATATATATTCCACTGAAAAATTTAAAAAACAGGTATTAAAAATAGTTTCATGTTATTTTATTTTTTTTCAAAGACTATCCTATAATTTTTTACTTCTTGTCATTCTTTTTTCATTGTTTCATTGTGTTTTAATGTGGAGGGTAGGAGTTTGAGAGGAGGAGCAAGGACAATGTTATTTACAATTGATCTGCTTACTGAGGAGAGAACATCATTTTTCTGGACCAACCTACAGCTCGCTTCAGGCTCCAGAGCGTGGCACCACATCCAGCATACAGTAATGTCTTCCATGAGTTCAGCTGGAACTCAAAACAGCAAGTAGGCCTGTTTCTCTCTGTCTCTGAATCAGGCATTGGCGTCGCCACCATTATAAGTGGGTGGGTCCGGACCCACCCACTTTTAGGGTCCAATAATATTGGACCTACCCACTTTTACCATAATTTGGGGAATTTGATCTTTGAGAAGAGATTATCAGCCTGTACCATTTATTTTGTAATATCATTTCATCTGGACAACGACCCCCCCCCCCCCCCCCCAAGCTCCACTTGGTTTGCTCTGTGTGTGCTCCTGCTGCGAGAGATTAAGCAACGCTTCGTCGCTGAAGTGCAGCGAGAGTGGACCAGAGACAGTCAGTGGACACGTACGCGAGCAAAAATATTTTCTATGCGATCATCCCCCACCCATAAAGGTAACGTTAACACTAGAACGACCGCGACAGTAATTTTGACCGTTTTGAAATTTTTAGTGTAACTTTGTTGGATAAAAAAATAAAATCCTGCTGGTTCTTGACTTTTCACAAAAGTGTATGTATTTTCATTTAAAGTTCTTTTTACATAGATTACACAAATGACAACAAAAATATCATCATTTTTACCTATTTTGACTTTGAACGATCATATTGACATCACGGAATTTCACGCTATTCTATTGTTTCTTTTTTTCCGCGGTTGATCTATTTTTTATCAGACAGAGATCGACAGATCAACAGATAGGGGATTGAGAAACAGAAATAAAGAAAATGTCTGAAAGACCGAGGAGAGACCTGACACTCACCCAGGCCTTGAAGCTACTTCAGAACTTGGACAGCGACGATTCTGATGCAGGGAAACTATCTGACGAGGAAAGTGACAGCAACCTTTTTGGAATGAACTTACTTCATTCTCATCAGTGATTCAGATTCCATTCAGAGGAAAAATATGTGGCTACTGAAATATCCAACACCTGCTGAAAATGCTGCAAAGACGTGTGTAAATTGCGCGAGGAGGGGAGGAGTCAACCTGCGTTGACGGTGAATAGGGGAGACTGGGGACGTTTGCAACACTAGTGTGGATTTCTCTCAGTTATTTAGAGATTTTTTGGAACAGACCAACCAAATCTTAAGCCTGTATGTTAAATAGGCATGCAGTATTGATTTATGTAGTTAATATAAAATTATTTTTATGGTTTTAGCCTAAACTTTATTCTTGGCTCATTTGTTTTAGATCAGCTTGTTTCCACCTTTTTTGGTAATTTTATGTGTTATAAGTGTTATAAAAATGTTTCCTAAAGAAATAAGATATTTTTAAGGGCTAGTTTCTAAAATAATTTCCTTGTTGTGAGTTATGAATTAATTAATTTATCAAATATGGGTGTGAATATAATATGCAATAATTACGGTTAGATATATGAGATGACATGTATATTGATATGCCTGAATTTAATTTGTTAAAATGTGCATTTAGATGTGATTTTATTTTTGAAAAGACATCCTAAGACAATAAATGCATTAATCTCTCAACTGGGTATTTATCATAAAAGATTATAGAGTTTTGATTCTAGCGGTCAAAATGACCACCTACGGCCTTTGTAGTAATTCTGGCTTTTCTAGTGTTAAGGACTGTACTGTACACACATCTCTTGAGCCCGAGCGACCCCAACCAGGGGGACAGAGTGAGGTGCTGCACTGCAGACGATCTTTGCACACGCTAGTAGACTCCAATCCTGACATGTAGCATACCAAAATGATGGACAGAAACTCAGCCATTGAAGGGGAAGAGAATCATGTCTGGGAAATGTAATACTTTACCAAACACACCATTTAATTTGATATTTCCTCTCTTGTTATAGCTATATAAAACCACCTTTAAAATGCACTAGAATGCAGGAAATTGCATAGTTTTTATTACCCCCCCACACACACACACACCTCCTGTGGACCCACCCACTTTCATTTTCCTTGCAACGCCCCTGGAATCAGGCTGGTTAGAGTTAACTTTTAACAGACGTTATACTGGTCAGGCAGAGGTCCGCTGGAACAAGTGTTAACATTATCTAATGTCGGCACCTATTACAGTTCACTATGTGAAAAACAGTAACAGAGAGAGACAAACCTGCTTGCTGTTTGGGGTCCCAGTGAACTCATGGAGGGCGTTGCTGTATACTGAATGTGATGCCAGGCTCTGGAGCCCAGAGCATGCTGAGGGTGGGTCCAGAGGAATGAAGTTCCCTCCTAAGTATGCAGATTATATGTAAATCACATTGTCTTATCCCCTCCCCTCAGTGCTAAAACAGTGACGGAAAGTTGGAACTGAAAAAAAAAAAACTTTCAGCATTTTTTTTTTTAAGGTGACACGAAAAAAAGGAGTGACATTAAAGCTACAGTGGGTGAAAATAACTGTATAACATTTACTGAAACTGCCACTATATTCTGAAAGTGGTACATTAGGGGCCATACACATGCCATATTTTATCTACACACACGCATGCCATATTTTATCTCAGGGCGCAGCCATTGCGTCCTTTTGAAATGCAGCTGGAATGGTTGTTTCTGTCCATGTGCAGTAAAGCCATGAGAAATGCTACAAGGCAATAACACAGGTAGGGGATTTTTTCTCACATCTTATGTGAAAAAAGTTAAAACTTACCAACTATAGCTTTAATTTAAAATCATAAATGTGCCATTGTCATTGAGAGCAAAATTCAAAATTCAAAAAGTCAAAATTAAATTTTCTTCAGTGCCAATATTTCTTTTTTTCAATGCCAAAACTTAGTGTCATTGTTCCAGCTCCTTAAGATGTCATAGCATGGTGACTCCTAGATGTTGTATCTAATAACACACTGATACAAGTAGAAGGTATTAGCACTCTCAAATTGCCTAGCTGGTCTGGTCATACAGGAACAAGTACAACAGCAGATGCATTTAGCCTACATTTGTTTACATCACTTATTTTTTGTAAACATCGGAGAAAAACATTACCAATTTTTAGGGGTGGGAATCACCAGAGGGCCCCATGACATTATCACAATATGCGAGTATTGCAATAAAAAATATTGCAATATTTTGCAATTTATTACCTTTTTTGAACTGCAAATGATGTCCCCAAAGGGAAACTTTGTCAACATCTGTTTTATCTAATAAGATTAAGTTTTTAGTCTTTTCATTTGACTTTAGCCATTTTTATTGCAACACTATGTCTCTGGTAAGCTGAAAAAGCTACTAATGATATCATTCTAGTAGGCTATAAAAAGTGTAATTTGTATTTGTAATATTAAGAATTTATATAATAAAAAAAACAATACTTGGCATCAGTGTAATGATACGATATTGCCATACAAAAATTTTGCGATACTATGCTGTATAAATTTTTTTCCCCCACCCTACCAATTTTCTACATAAATGTAGCTGACAAAACAATTTCCACTTACTTCCTTGCCCTGGAGCTTTCAGTTGTGTCACACAGCCTCCACCACAGATGAAGTTAGCCTAGTTTTTTCATAAGTAAGCAGACCTTGAGTGGAGGTATTTTATCAATAATTTGTGTTGGGCTGTCAAATTCAATTTAGTTTCAATTGACATAATAAAAAAATGAAGAACTCGGCCTTTAATTAAAAGCTGCACAAGCAATGAAGTGTACTGTGTCAGAGTGTTATGGTATCCTCGGGAGTTGGACATTTGTGCTGTCTTACCCACCTCAGTAAAGCCCAGTAAGCCTCTGCTATCTCACATTAGATCATTTTTGCACTTACCTCAGGGGACGTACGATATACGTCATGATTGGTCTAAATGTGTAAGAGCTGAAATAACAATTAGATGTTAAATTTGTGCTGTTGTGTGTATCGCCACACAAAGGTGACTCAGAACTTGAAGGAATAGCCACCAACTAGGGACGTAGGATAACATCTGCACGTCATCGGCATCGTCTGATATCAGCTTTAAAATGAACTATCAGACTCAGCCAACAGGGTTTTTCTTATTTTGCACAATGAATGAATATGCGTGCCTATGATGTTAATTCCACTACAGAAGAGACTTGATGATCATTAAAATTAGGAGGGGAAAAAAGTGAATATATTGCTATCAGTATTGGTTATTGGCCAAATGAGTTGTTGTATATCAGTAAATCGGCAAAAAATCCAATACCGTGCCTCCCTATTTCCCATCAATTTTGGCAGATGCTTGTTTAACGTGGCATGGCTGGGTTTTTAAATTCTGTTCGTTTTTCTAATTAAATCTATTATTCTATAACCAACTTAACTGTTTAAGGGGAAAATGCCAATTCATTCAGATTACAAGCATGGATGATGTTTTGTACATTGTTTAAAATGTATCTTAGTTTTAATTGGTTTCATATGTTCAAGGATACACAACCTGTTTTTGATAGTTTACTGTGCATTTTAAGTACTGATAATAGTTACGATATAGCACTTATTTAGCATACTCTATAATGCAATATCAATGGATCAAAGCATGGCCTTGGATTCATTCAAAGATTTCAGGGCTCAGCCCCCTGATCTCCACTGACTAGAAGCAGCCCTGCTGACTGTACACAGTCAACATTCTCCATGATGATTCTATACTGTGCTGACAAACCAGATAACACCGACTCACCACTGCTCCCACTCTATCAATCAGCGTTTAATAACATAAAGCGTTACTGCAGCCGCCGGTATGCACGACGGGCATCCTGATGACTAATACACCAAGTTATTTACAACATTAGCTACAACTGATCGTTTCAGTACAATCATTCTGGAGGAAAAATCTGAAAAGCATCGCTGTTTCCAAAGACCTAATGATCACAACATGACAGGCGTTACGTTCGTCCATCAAATATCACAATTCAATGCATAATTTAAACACCTTTTACAAACAATCCCTGGTTTTCCTGCGCTATTTGTTCCACAATGAAACCTAGTGCGTTTGATAGTGATAACAATAAAAGTGGCGGTAGGTGTACCTGTCTGCAAATGGCGCTCAATGGGAAAAAATGTCAACAAATTGTCTACCAGCAGCAGCTCCCGGTGATGTTCACGGAGGAAACACAGCCACTCACCACTCTGTTCAGATCAACCAGCAGAAGAAAAGATCCCGTGGGAAGCAGATGCTCACTGCTCACTATTCCTTTCAGGCTTCAGATAAACAAAGTGCTAATTCATGAGCGTTATCAGGCGCCTTTTAACAATGTGTTTAGGTACCAAGAGCAAACGGTACACCCTGTTTCTGCGCCCTCAGCCTTGTCTGACAGGCAGCCAGAGGAGGCGCAATATGCATGATCCCTTCTGTCCTCACCAGATCGAGAAAGACGATGAAAGCACCGGGCAAAAATATAGTTATTGAACTATGTCAGATTTACTTTTAGCTTTTACTTTTTTGTGTTTTTGTTTGTTTGTTTGTTTGTTTCTAAGACCAGGAATGAAATTTCAGTCTCAACTTTTATGATGTTTAACCAGTAGCGTAAGGAAGTTACAATGAGCCCCAGAGCACACTATTATGATGGGCCACTATCATGCATGTATTAGCTGAACACAAATAGAGACTTGACATTGGGCAACATCAACATACATATTACCCAGCAATCTTCAAAGCATATCTCACAAAAATATCAAAGAAAGTAAGAAATTAATTATCTAATTGAATAGTTTTCATAGTATATTTGCAGATTTTTATAGGTTGTATAGAAAAAGCATATAATTTTGTTTTAGATGGCACTATTTACATATTTAGATAGTACTTCCTCCCATAATCCAAAACACATTCAGGTTGGGTTAAATGGTGACCCTAAATTGCCCATAGGTGTGAATGTGAGTGTGAATGGTTGTCTGTCTCTATATGTGTTAGCCCTGCAATAATCTGGAGACCTCACCCAGTGTGAGCCCCCCAACAGGATAAGCAGTTACGGAAAATGAATTCATGGATAAATCTTTTAAAACGTAAAAAGAAAAAACAAAACAATGATGCAGATGGGCTTGCCTTTTGAGGACATATATAGCAAATGGCACCATTTTTAAATTAATAATATTCTTTTTTTATCATTTATCTTTGAAAACAGGTTTATTTCCAAGGTGGCAATCTGAATCACTTGCAAGGGCCTGTTCTCTCTATGGGCCCTCCACCCCAGGGGCCCCAGTGCAATCGCACTGCCTCCACTGTCATTACTTATGCCCCTGTGTTTAACGACAATTAAAAAATAGATTGTAATTGAAAAGACTATGTTTTTTTAAATTAAAATTCTAATTAAATGATGTATTAGTTGACTAAATAAAATACACACACACACACACACACACATTTTTTACAGTTTTTTTTTTAAGTTTTAATTATTTTTATTCTCTTTACCCTTGACAAATAGTATTAACTGGAAATTTCAACGTAAATACACCCTTGAACACTACACAATGTATAACATATCAAAACATTGTGGCCCATTTATCTTTTTTTTTTTTTTTTTTTTCTTAAAGGTACTCCAGTGCTATGTACAGACTGCACTGAAAAAGTTTACCATGATCCCCACCTTCTAATATCAAAATCCTGTGATGAGTACAACACACCGAAAGGGAACAATTTAGCCAAGCTCAACAAATGTCAAAATACTGAGCCTGTAAGACAGCGTATAGGGCTTTTACACCCTGGCCCACACCCTCTAGCTCCCCCTCCTTTGCACAGGAGGTTGGAGCTTTGTAAGTAATGAGGAGAGTTTATTTGTGGAAGCAGCCAATGAGAGCAGTTCAGGGAGCAGCCTGCTCCAATCGCAGCTTGGTTGCCCTGTTAATGGCAGAGCTCCACCATCAGTAACCAAGGGTCCCTGTGCCGTAAAAATCAATGCATCCATTTTCACTGAGTATTGGAAGCGACATCTAAGTGAGAGAGGAGAGTGTGTAGGCCCTAAACATTTGAATTAATACATGAAGATGTGAATTCTGGTCCCAGTTCATTCTTTAGCTAATGTTATGCCAAAGCAAGGCATTACATGTTACATAACAGACTGTAGTAGGCCAAACTAGCTTCTGTGATCAGCTCTGGCAACAGAACCTCTAATAAATAACAAGAAACCAATCTTTAAGGAAGAGCATAGAAAGAAAATGAGGTGGAGACACTGTAATTTACAGTTGCAGTTACAATACACAGCATACTGCAGAGGAGGAAGGAACTCAAGTTGGTTGTAGAATGATTTGACCGTAGTTTTGTGTTCAGTTGCTTCTGTTGTTTTACAAATTAATTATTAATTAATGACAGACTCAGTGAATTCATTGAGACCATCACTGAGGTCGATGGTGGTGTCCTGGAATGTCATCCAGACTCTGATAAGCTCAATTTCTCACGTAACTGGGGGCATGTGTCGTAGTTTGTTTGCATATTTTGATGTCAACATGGTCACGCCTCCCGACGCCTACCCCTGATGCCGCCAGGTGCCTGTAACCATTAATGGCGACTGGCTGTGTATCATCTGACGTGAAAGTACATCTTTTTTCGTCAGTGTCTGATGCAGGAAGTCACTGACCAAGCACCAGATTTTGATGACTCTGGAATGAGTCTGGATGAACAGAAACAGAGACTTTTGAAAACGATGATGCAGATAACCATGCTTGCTTCCTGACTGGGTCTTATCAGTCATGACGTTAGGTAGATCTATATACCTTTTATGAGTTTATCCTCCTTTTGTGGGTACTCCTTTCCCATCACCATGACATCCTCCAGCAATGGATAATGCTCCCAGTAACACTCATATCATCATATCAGTTTTCCCCCTTTTGACCTCATTATACTCATGCATCACTTTCAGTAACAGTTTCTCCTCATCATCAGTCCAAGTAAAGAAATCTCTGGTCTTACTTTACGCCACCTGTATACTATGTTCTGTAAGAAACCAACCTGGGAGTTGAGAATCTGCTTCCTGTTTACATTGTCATGCACATGCCCAGTGTATGTGAGTGGTCATATGATAAGTGTTTTCAGGAGGGTTAATCAATCAATCAATCAATCAATCAATCAATCAATCAATCTTTATTCCAGACACATGAGCGGTCCATAGAAAATACATAAAAAGACATACAGACATATAAATATATTGGGTTAAAGGCATATCTAAAATAACATGGACAGTCCAAAAAAGCTCATATATTCACATAAAGATTGCGGCGCCAATGGTCCCATAGTGTAGAAGTAAATCTGACTGCACTCAATGCAGGATTCACTAAAGCTTCAATTATACTATTGCTAGACACAGTTAACCTACACATACTGTACATCTGTACATAAGATTCCTGAGCACAGCAGGACATGAAGGAACATCAACATTCATAAAGAGATGGCTAGCACTACTCCATCTGGGCACTCTGGGTAGCAGCCTCATTCCATCATTATATGCCACTTGTAGTTTATGAATGCTACTACTCTTGTATCTCCTCCACAGATGGGCAGTGTATATCGGGGTACAAAAAGCTTTAAATTGTGCTACTTTCACATAAAATGAACACATACCAAATTTTCTTGTAAGCATATTAACTTGTGCATAAATCATACGATACTGTCTATAAATGTCACGGTCATCAGACCGGTCGTCGGATATGTAATGTCCTAGATATTTAGCCTCATTGCATATGTTAAGAACCGTGCCAGACAGGAAAAGATTAGGAGTAGGCAGTTTCTTATCAGCCTTACTTCTAATGATTATGATGTTACTCTTTTTTGCATTAAACTTGATGTCAAAGTCATACCCATACCGAGAGCAAATCCTCAGCAGCTGTTGAAACCCAGCGCTATATGGACACAGGACCACCAAATCATCTGCATACATCAGGTGATTGATGATGCGGTCACCAATCATGCAACCTGTTTTACAACTGTTTAGAAGCTTTGACAAACCATCCATATAGACGTTAAAAAGATAAGGGGACAACAGACTCCCCTGCCTGACTCCATTTCCAACTTTAAATGGGTCAGACATGTTGTTACCCCATTTCACATACATAGACTGTTGCCCATACCAGTAAACAAGAATTCTAATTAGAACCTTGGGAACTCCTCTGTTTAGTAGCTTAAGGAACAATTTCTCATGATTTACACGATCAAAGGCCTTAGAGGCATCAATGAAGCACATAAATATCGTTGTGTTGTGCCTATTATACAGGTCAAGGATCTCTTTTAGTGCAAAAATGCACATGTCTGTGCCATGTTTAGGTTTGAAGCCAAATTGGTTATCAGAGGTCACAGCAAACTCCTCCAACCGATTCAGCAGGATCCTCTTCTAAGACCTTCGACAGTATGTTAGCTATGGGTCGGTAATTATCCAGAGAGTTTATCTTACCCGCCTTATCCTTAATAATGGGCACCAGAATAATGGAAAGCATTGAGTCGGGTAAAAATCCGTGAATTAAAAAGCCAGTGAAGCACATAGAAAGTAATGGACAAAGTTTCCTGCTTGCATGTTTCAAATGCTGCACAGTGATCTTGTCTGTACCACATGCCTTGTTGTCTTTCAGTGACATAACTGCATTATGTAGCTCTTGTGGAGAGACAATCACATTCTCATTATCCTGTATTTCGCCCACTACAAGGGCGTTACTTTTGACACACATAACAGTTCACTGTAGTGCTTCTGCCATAGCTTGGTGATTTCATTGACACCACTGACACCATCAATATTAGTTGGTAATGATGTTTTAGATGTATCTAATGTCTTGATTTCTTTCCAAAATTCCTTGTGATTATTATTATGCATCTTCCTTGCAAGAGAGTCAGACCTCAACGTATTTTCATGTGATTTAATAAAACATAAGGCATATTTAAACTTTGCATTTGCCCTTTTCTTATAATCAAATAAGGGGCCTTGCCTGCTTTTACCTGCAACAGCCCAAGCTTTAAAAGCCCTTCTAGCTTCTGCATGAAGCTTGCTTACAAAATCATTCCAGCCTGGCCTGATGCTGTGAGAGCTGGTTTTACACAATGACCCACTTGAGGCAAGGAGAGACTTCACAATATGCTCATACATATCACATAAATCAGTACTATGTTGAGGGTTCTTGCAATTAATATCATGGCATGAGATAGCATCTCTTGGTACATATATATTACTGAGCATTGTGTCCGATAGGTTACTGTAGTCATATAGATCTTTTCCAGACAGGTTATCCCATGCTATTTTCCCCATATTCAAGTTATTATCAACAGGTATCTGGGCAGGTACACAGTCCATATCAACAGACAAGGAGAAAGGTACATGATCTGTAGTGGCAAATTCATAATTGACCCTTACAGCCTCTATTGAGTCATGGGCATCAGCTGTACAGATGCAATGGTCTAACCATGAGGTAGTGTGCCATGCATCGCTAATATAAGTGTAGCTGTCATCAGGCAGAAGCACTTTACTAGATAAAATCAGGCCATTATCAGAACAAAACTGCACAACATGCTTGGCAAAAACAGAGTGGTTATCAGAGACATCTGCATTAAAATCGCCCACAATAAAAAGGCAGGTAGAGGCATCATCTTGTATAAACGACATAATAAAAGACAGTCTATTAAGAAATTCATCTTCATTTTGGGAGCACTCATAAGGTGTATAAATGTTCAAGACAATAAAGTTCTTATCTCCACAGGTGAACTTAAGTCCAATGGCCCAGTCCACACCCAGTCTAATCACATTGACCAGTTGGTCATGCTTTTTGTGCCACAGTATAGCAACACCGCCAGAAATCCTGCCCCGTATGATTCTAGTACTCAAGTCTGTAGTGGATTCACCAGCTCCATAGAAGTTATTATGTAAGCAGTTCAGACTCTCTAGATCCTGCTTGGGTAAAAACATCTCTACATGGTGCCACCCAGTGTCGATAATCACAGTACTAAACTCTTACAAGCACATATAAGAAGGGAGAGGCAAGTGCTGCAAGGAGTGGCTGGTGGTAGAGCAAGGGAGAGAGGGGTGAACAGAAGAGGATGAGGAAGAGGGAGGAATATATTGTGAATATTTCAAATGAGATCTATGCCTCTATCATACCACATAGTGAACCATGGCCTATGTATGTCTGCAGCAGGTCATAAAGAACCGGCCTGTTGTGGCATTAACAAATCAGACACATTCAGTACTACAATATACAATATTGGTCACAAGGTCACATACACGTTACTACATATAACAGTACTGTAACTTGTGTGGTGTAATGTTCCAGCAATTCATATTTTTTTCCCCACTTTTACTGTAGAACTTTAAAAAGGCCAGAGCTCAGACTTGAACAAAGCCTTGTGGCCTAACAGGGAGGAAAGCCTGGATGTCCAGTAACAAAGGTATACAGTAAAAAAATATTTATTTATTTATTTGTTATTTATTCTGGTCATGAAAAGTCTCACAATTTTTCACCAGAAAAAGAAAGGAAAAAAAAAGAAAAAATTCAATCTTACTGCATTCCATGGCCAGAAAGGAGCAGGTGGAAGAAAATTTCATATGAATATGAATAAACACTTTTTTCTCATTTGTGTGTCCAAGAATTTTTTTGTATTAACAGCAAAACTATATGCAGAGTTTATCCAGTTTTAGATAGAATGTGCAAAATAAACTGTAATACACACAATAAGTTTATAATAAATGTTTGTGGTGATTGAGTGTGAACGAGAAAACAATTGGATGTTGAATGAATTTTGAAAGATATGATCGTAACAATAAAAGTTGGGCACAGTTTAGTCTAGGGCTGAACGATACACAGAAAAATCATATTGTGATTATTTTGACAGATATTGCAATACGAGTCATGATTTTAGTGGGAATGGTAATTTTTGAATTTCATTTTCACTGACAAAAATATATGAAAATGATGACGATTTGATTTCTGCTTAGGTCTGTGCCAAACAAGTATGTTCATCAGGCACATGCACAGATGGACCCCAGGTGGTGCTCAAGCACCTGCCCTTTTCGCCTCTGACTAAGTAAGTACCTTTTTTTGTGAGACATTTTTCAATTTCTTTTTCTAATTGTACATTTGAGTTTTTAAATTGGGCCCATGGCATCAAATCTCAAATAAAAGCGTGTTTTATGCTCGACAACTGCATTTGAGTTTTAATTCTGCAATGCTGCAAGAGCCCCTGGCACTTCCTCTTCAACGTCTCTTGTTGTCACTGCCAATTTAACACACGCAAATCGAGTGCCCTGCAGAGCAGAGTATTTGCGCTGAGCTTCAGCATTGTTTCTAACTGTTGTGAGATTACACCACCATTAAAACTTCTCAATACAGCCAGCCTAATTTAGACAATAACCCACTATTAATCCTAGCAACAAGTAAGCTAGTCTCACGTAAACTCACACCATCTCCCTCCAACTCTTTGTCAGTTTCACGTTCACTAAATGCCTGGAGTGAGCGGAGACAGATGCTGAATTACTTTCCCACTTCGACTTGTCTTTAAAAACCAATTTCAACTTGAAATTAAGTTTAAGTCTCCCACCCCATGGCTTTGATAATTAATTTAAACAAATCGGACGTGCAGTTTGGTGCTGCACACGCTGTGCACAAAAAGCGCAGAGAAGGAGTAGAGGAGCACAGAGCTGCAATGGCTGCAAGCATCTGTTCTCTGGGATTCTTTAAAAAAAAGGCTACTTAGAGTGTTTTTAGAAGACCCATAACTGCTTGCCAACATTCAGCACCAATCACACCATGAACTTTGCGGATGACATTTCACAGTGGTGGGTCTCATCTCCAAAAACGATGAGACTAAAGGAGTGAGAATCACCAGCTCATGGTGTAAGGACAACAGTCTCCTCCTGAATGTGAATAAGACCAAGGAGATTGTTACTGACTTCAGGAGAGGTACACTCAACTACCCCCACTGACCATCAACGGTGCTGCTGTAGAGATGGTGAGCAGCACCACACATCTGTGAGGACTTCTCCTGGACGACCAACACCACAGCCCTGGCAAAGAACGTTCAGCAGCACCTACACTTCCTCTGCAAACTAAAGAAGGCAAGAGCCCCCACACCCATCATGTGGTCCTTCTACTGTGGCACCATTGAGAACATCCTGACCACCTGCATCACTGTGTGGTGTGGGAGCTGCACTGACTACAACCACAGCACCTTGTAACGCATAGTGAACACAGCAGGAAAGATCTTTGGTATCACACTCAACTCTCTCTTACACCCCACCACCCCCACCCCCAGCTCCCAGTGATCTGAGGCATTGCAGCCTATGCTTCAATTCTCTGTATGCCTGTAACATAACTGCAGAATTGACAATAAAGCCTCTTCAATCTTGAATCTTGAATAAGAATTTGCCTGGGACTATTAAATGAAATCACAGCAGGTTTCTCTCATAAACAAATGTAATTCTTTACAAATTCTAAGACAACATGAATTTAATCTTATTTCTGAACCAACAGGAAATATAGCAAATGTTAACTGGATCACAGGTTAAATTAAAGGGTTTGTTTGGGCACCTGCCCCCCAGAAAATGTCTGTGCATGGCACTGATATACACATTTTACTTTATCGGAAAATGCAGCTCCTGTGAGTTGGATAAAAAAAAATTTTTTAAAGTAAACTGAGTAAGGTTTGTATTATACCTTATGAAATAAAGCTTCCAATTATAAGAATGTCTATTCTTTCAAAAATTCTTTAAGAGTTTTGTTTGTCAGCACTATTAAAATAACACATTGACAAAGATCCACTCAATGTGAGGTTGCACCTTGCAATTATCACGGTTGTATGAATATATAAATATGAATTAAACTTTCAAACATCATTGTCTTTTCTGCCTTTTGACTGATTGCTTACTTCATCAATTGTTTTATTTATTTATTATTTATTTATTTTCGAACATGTGTACAAAAACTAAAAGTAGAAAATTGACCTTCATATACAAAGAAAAAAGTAATAAAGCATTATACAAGTTCGAAAAAGGAGTAGAAAGAAGTAAACACTTTTACTCATATGTCCTTCTGAACCCAATGGAATGCTCAGTGAAAGTACCAGCTGAATAAGACCACTTAAAAATGTTGGTTGCAGTACTTGCGTAAAAAGACTTTCACCTTTGACAAAAATTGGAATCAGCAGCAACATGCACACTCAGTCAGCACAAAAGAAACTAGCAGCCAAGTAGCACATCAGTACAGAGACATATGATGTGGGACTTTTCAGATATAGCAGCATGCCTATAATTGGCTTATCTGAGCCACTTTGAGTGCTATTGTTTGGGGAGTGGTCTGTTTAGCACAGCGCTCCCTGCATCAGCAATCTGTACAGTCAGAGCTCCTCACACATTCATACAGACAGTCCTTCCCCCATCATTACACAAAAGGCCACCCTTTGCCCTCGCAGCACCCTTCCCCCCTCACTAGCAGCCCCCTGCCCCTTGTGAGGAGCAGGTGCTGAGCCAGACCGTCTGCTGAGGTGAAGCGACAGCTAGAGAAGAGAACACCAACACCCCTCCACGTCTCCCTTCCTCCCTGCAGCCTACCAGCAGTTTGTAGACAAAGCATTTCAGGCAGAAATGATGTCTGGTGCAGCGAGGTGCAAGGCAAAGATCCCAGCAACAGTCTTAATTACACTTTTCAACACTTTGTCTAACATTCTAGCATAGATCCTAAAATTTCAAAAGTTACCAAATGTCTGCAGAATGTGAATACTTATAATGATTATATTTACAGGAAAATGTGTACAAAATAATAAACCAGACATGAAGAACATTTCCATTTAATGGGTATGTAACAACAGTTTTCCTTATCTCCAAATTAACAAGATATCATCTATGTCACAATAAATCTGTTAGTAATATTCTATTACTCAGGGTATTGTCAGTGGTGTTTGACTGCCAGTTTGTTTGTTAGCTGTATGCACTGAGTCAGTCTCAAAACAATGATAAGCCTCTGGGGCAGGGCCATTATTTGAAGAGATCTAGTTTAGTGGATCAACACATCATCACTCCAGCCTCATCACATATAGGAGTTTGGTCATGGACTTTCTACGTCGAGATATGAAGTGAAATGTGCTCTGGGTGCATTGATTTTTGATATTCTGGGATGCCGTGTCAAGGTCTGCCTGTTACATAGAATAGAATAGAATTAGAATAGCCCTTTACTGTCATTAGACAGTAGTACAATGAGATTGGAGGGCTACTCCCTTTTCAGTGCAGAGTAAACATAAAATCTAAAATCTAACAATATATTACAAAAATAAGTATACTATAAAATAGTAAGAATAGAAAATAAAGATAAATCTCAATGTGTATTTGGAATAAATACTGTGAATGTAAACAGAATATAAACAGGATGTATAAACAGAATATAAACAAGATGTTGGCTATGTACAGAAGAGATAATAAATATATTGCACAGGGTCAGAATAGATAATAAATATATTGCACAGGGTGCATGTCTGCATTGTCTGTTTACAAAATCACTTCTGTTTTCACAGGAAATTTACCGTTTACATGCAGTCTCTTTCAAAATAAACGCACTATGGGCCAGATCCACAAAGAATGGATTGCTCCTGCTAATAGCGCCATTATTTGCGCAGAATAAGCTCACGCAATCTGCCCTGTTTTAGCACCTTATCCTCAAAAGAATTTGCTCTAATCATATGCCGGCGCTAACACGCCCACAAAGTTTGCGCTGAGCACAAGTGATACTCTCCGATAAATCCTTACTTGTGTGCGCCTGCCATTACAGTGCTTTCGCCTGGCTACAATCACTGCTGCCATGCATAGCTGTCAAGTCTCCCGTTTTGGCCGGGAAACTACCGTATTTTACCCCTATTTCCCGCCGTCCTCTCGTATTAGTATTCTCCCGTAAATCCCTCGTATTATAATACAAAAACAAACTTTGCTGTGCCTCTCCAAACTGAACTGTCACTAGCCTCGCGAGAACTGCCACCCAGGCAGGTGGCAGTTCTCGCGAGGTTAGTGCCGACACCGAAAACAAACCCGGAACAACAAAAGAGAGCGATGGATGGATGTGACGAAGGAGAAGGCATTCCTGCCAAAAAAACAAAGAAGTCTCAAATATCTTGAAAAAAGGGACAGCGAATTTACTTTCCTAAAGAGGAGCAGGATGGGGCACATTATGAACTGAAAATATGTTTAAGCAATAAGCCCCGAGAAGCCGTGGGTTACAGTGATTTTACAACGGCTGAGGGGCGTTCAGTGCCCCTCCGCCTTTATAAAACGGTTACCCTACATATAGCCCATAAAATAAACACACACGAAAAAGAATCAACAATTTATTGGTAATAATGCAGCAATAAAACTGAGAACTATTCATTCTTCCACCAAGCAAGATCAAGTGGACAGAATGGTTGCCAAGCAACACAGACGCTGCGGTCTACCAGTGGGTTACACTGATTTTACAACGGCACGGAACGCGGCTCAGCCAATCACATTTAAGGATGGGAAGCACCCATTTTATAAACAATAAATAAATGTGCTTCATATACCCTTTGTGTTTTCATTTAGGCTGTATTATAACGTAGGAATGTTCACAGCATTTCAGTGTCAACAAAGGTTGGCCTATCAGATTCTGATCACCTAATTGTAGTTAGTAAGCGGTTGACAAGTTGTTTTTAGATATCTTGTACACCTGTCTTAAAATGTCAGGGATACTGGAGCTTGGTTGGAGTGGTGGGACGGCTCGCAGCGAGCACTGGCAAATTTCCCTTATTTTCTAATCCACAATTTGACAGGTATGCTGCCATGATTACCGGAGAGTCCTGGCATGACAGCCCCTATATAGGCTATGCTCCAAAGTTACCACCAAGTGAGTGCGATTTGCAATCATTTTGCGTGAGAGAGAGAGTGAGAGAGGGAGAAAGAGAAATTGCGCGGATTTAATACACGGGTCTCACTGGCGTTAAATAGCACCGCTTTACTGCCCGTGGCAAGTAGCGCTGGTCTTTGTGGATTAGGTGGTATTTGCAATGAGGCTTATTTGCATATGAAGGGGGCAATTTTGCGCTGAATTTATGAATATTCCCTAATTTACATGCATGCAAATTGGACCGGCGCAGCTAAGAGTAGCAGTGCAGTTTGTGTTCAGTTTGCGTGCATTTCACCCTTTGCGTGTGCTTTGTGGATTGCATGCTATTTTTTTTCTCTCATTTGCACAGGTTTAGCGGTCGCAAAAGCAGTGCAATCCTTTTGAGGATCTGGCCCTATGTCGGTAAAACACTGCACATTGATGTTTTCTTTGCCTTCAACAACTAACACACATTGTTGGGTTTAGGCAACAAAAACACCTGGTTAGGTTTAGGCAACAAAAGCATGTGGTTGGGGATAGGAAAAAGAGAACAGGGTCTGGGTTGGGGTGGGGTTGTATTATACACATGCCTGCAAATACCTTTCATACGTGAATAACATTCTTGTTTACCATCTCCTCTTGTAGGATCATTCAATGCTTCAGCAAAAAACCTATTAAATGTACATTGGAATGTTCTAAAACAGACCTCTCAAACAAAGGGCTGTTTGATGTAAAAGTTGTTTATGAGCTATAAAATTATCAGCAGGTGGTCAAGAACTAAAAACAGGACTAAGCAGGACTTAAGCTGAGAGTGTCCCATTAACACAACTGTGACATCAAGGATCCACATCCATCCTGTGTTTGGAGCCTAGTCCAGCTCTGCTCATCTCTACAGCATCTAAAAACAATATTTTACTTTGATTTTTGATTCTGATGTTTGTTTTTTTCCTCCAAACAAGATTGGATGATGATGCCTTTGATTCCAGTTTGCTGCGGAAGGGATTTTTACACCCTGAGTGCGATATAAATCGCATTTCCATCACGTGTTAAGAAAGCAGTGTTCAAGGAGCTTCTGTGCTCCCTCCCTCTTCTGTTGACATCTGTACTGTGTGGCCTCCAGCTAAGCATGTGCTCTATAATTACCTCCCTCCACTTCCACTCAATTACCTTTGTGCCAACACAACAGTAAATGGACCTGCATTTATATAGCACCTTTCTAGTAGTACACTACAAGTCACATTCACCCATTCACACACACATTCATACACTAGTGGCCGAGGCTACCATACAAGGTGCCACCTGCTACTCAGTTTTTAAAACACTCACACACCGATTGAAGCATCATCGGGAGCAATTTGGGGTTCAGTATCTTGCTCAAGGATACTTCGGCATGCGGACTGGAGCTAGGGATTGAACCGCTGATCTTCCAATTGGAGGAAAAACCGCTCTACCTCTGAGCCACAGAGGTGTTCAGTAGCCAACAGCCTGGACACAACACCACGGTACTACCGAGCTTGCTGGTGCATTTCTGTGGAGTGAAATACAAATGACAACTGAGGGTTCACGGTTCTTCTGAGATCACTTTGGTGAAAGTAACGCAAAAGTAGTGTAATAAGTAAATTACTACCCTACACAGAGAGTAATACTGTAAAGTAACATTACTTTTAAATGAAGATAACTGGTAATATGTAATAAATTACATTTTGAGAGTAACTTGCCCAACAAATTGGGCACACCAGTTGAATCTGCCTGTGATTTCAAATTTTTACTTAGATTTTCAGTGTGATTTTGAATCCAGTCCCCAAGGTGTTGGTGATTTTGGTTTCCACTGACCATTGTTCTGTCATTTTGTTCTCAACAAATTATACAATAAACATTAGTAAAGATTTTCAAATTGAATAATTCGTTCATCAACATCTGATGTGTGATTTAAGTGTTCTCCTCATTTTTTGAGCAGTGTACATAAAAAGATGCATGCAAATTCTTACCCTTATTTTTTTAGAGTGCATATTACATTTTCATAGTCCTCATAATCATTTCTATATATTTTACTTTTTATTTAGTATACTTTATGTATTTTTTTTTTTTGTTTGTATATATTTTAGATTAAATTATAGATTGTTGCTGTTTATTGTCATCAACGTGTTCCCTGTGATTTATGTGTTAACCCCTATCAGCAAACCAACTGTCCTATAGAACTGTAAAGTTAAGGGTTGAAGCAGGGAAATGTCAGAGCTCATGTAGAAATTATTACAGTTTTTATAATATAAGGTCATTTTTATGCTGTGAAATATCACACCCACTACTTATGTTGGTCACAACTCTCTAATAACTAATGGTTTTTTAAATCAACTTAATTTTTAAATTTTCTAAATATCTATATCTCCAGCAGTCTTAAAAACACAGTATAGTTTGAAGTCTGTAAGTAGTACACAGTATTTACATTATAGTTTCAGAACAAGTATAGAATTAGGTCACAGCCTGATGCTGATGTAGACCACTGAATGTCATTAAAGAGGCTGAGCATCTGGACGTATCACTGTGCATGAATAAACTCTAGTCTTTTTTCCATCATCTAAAGAGATGTGTGTTCCAATTGTACATTTGCAATGCTTCAACCAAAAAAAATAAAGGCAATGTAATATAACATGTTGCTATTTAAAAAAGTAAAATGTGTTGAGTGTCTCATAAAGACTGCAACACGGTGAGCTGATGAAGACTCATCCTCTACTCAGGCAGGCTGATGTGCACAACCTCCATTATGATTGTGTTTGATTCTACATCTGCCTGAAGGCTGGATGTGAGTAAATACCCTGCTCTCTTCGCTCCATGCCAATATTGGATCAGCATGCAAACATTTGATGATGATAATCCATCCTGAGTCAGAGACCACCTGTTCATCCATTTCTGCTGCTTTGCTCTCTGCTGCAGTCTGCTGGACACATTGACAGGCTGCGCTCTGTGCAGCAGCACTATTAAAACAAAGTCACAGCTCTAAATATAGACAGGAGGAGCAAGACGGACTGTCTGAGTAACAAAGCTCTCAGAGCTGCAAAGCTGATGTAAATGATACAACTGCATCATTATTACAGCATTATAAGCAGTACTTGAGATGGAACCAGTTTTCAAACAACTTCAAAGCAGGTGAAAAGCAAGTAACTTAACCCTTTGTACTCTGCATTAGAGATAGTCTGCCAGTGCCTACATTGGTATATTTGCTTATTGTGATGTAATTTCTTGAAGTATCATTAAATGCTTCATATCTCTAAAATCTATACAAGCTAAGTTAAAGAGTTATTCAAGTCAATAATATCCAAATAATAAATAAAAGTATTGAAATTGTGTCATTTTTTATCATCCGATTTTACAAAACAAAGCACAAAATCTATTGATCCAAAAGACCTCTGAGTATAGAAACACAAAGAAAATATTTCTTAACACATGTAAAATCACTGTAATGAATCCGTCATTCATTCCACTGGCACCACTGTGTGGGTTTGCACCATACATAGGTTGAACCCAAATGTCCACCCTCTGGACTTGGAGACTGAGCCCTCACAGACTTCAGTTGTACGTAGTGTGACATATTTACTGTCATCACGTAAAGTCTGCGAGGGCAGAGACTGCAAGCGGCTGATAAACAGCCGTCGACTGTTTTACTTGTTGGTATGGAAATGTTCAACTATCACTGCTGTCATATTCATGGATGTCATATACGTTGATGAATAGTGCCAAACTCATCTGTCCTTGCAGGTAACAAGATATAAATTCCATGTATAGCCTTTTTTTGTGACTAAACCAAAAATGTATTAATACATCTCTATATTATAGGCTACACACGTTCAAAACCAGAAATGTTTGTAAATAAGAACAGGACTATAACTCAATAAATTGGGCATAACTTACATTTGAAGACCTTCTTTTGTAGTTTTTCGGCCAATTTTTTTGGCCTTTTTCACTGTGAAGCCTGATTGGCTGCAATAATAAAATGCATTTTCATTCACTCTGCAGCCTATACTTACACATATCCCAGTATCATAATGTGGTTAAATATCATTTCGGGCCTACACAATTCAAGTAACATTTTAATAGCCTTAACTATAAATATTATTATTATTATTGTATATACTATTTTACACATTCATTATTTTTATTTTTATTTTTTTTTTTGGAAAAACCCACAACATCACGTCCGTATGGCAATGAATTGTGGGTTATTAAATCAGTGAAGTGTGCTGACGTCTGCGCCCCAAGCCAACTCTCTGGAAGTCTGCAGAAAGTCCACTTTAGGCCCCTTGTGGAATGGTTAAATTGTGAATTTAGACAGCCCTAGACTATTCAAGAAAGTCTGCGAGTCTGCAAGTGTGGTGATATCCGGACATTTGGATTCTGCCCGTAAGCCGCTGATAGACAGCCCTCGAGATTGTTTTACGCGCTGCCATGGAAACATTCGAGTGACGATTACAATCACTGTAACTGCCGTCATATTCTGTCTGCTACTCTGTCCCTGTAGATAATTAGATAAAAAATCTCATGTATGTGGTTGTCTTGTGAGTGAACAAAATACATTTCTACATAGCAGATAGACTGCAGACATTCAGATAGAGATGTTTGTAAATAAGAACGTAGCTCTGACTAAATAAACATCAGAAGCTCTTGTTTTGTTGTTTTTCAGACATTTTTCTAGCTTATATATTTGGCATTACACTGCGCAACCTATAGGGTAGGCTGCAATAATATAATGCATTTTGATTACCCTTTATTGCCTATATTTAGGGCCCGAGCACGTACCGTGCGAGGACCCTATTGTTTTCCTTAGGATTATTATTAGGGCCCGAGCACGTACCGTGCGAGGACCCTATTGTTTTCCTTAGGATTATTATTAGGGCCCGAGCACCAAGCGGTGCGAGGACCCTATTGAAATGCAAGGAATTATTAGGGCCCGAGCACCTAGCGGTGCGAGGACCCTATTGAAATGCAAGGAATTATTATTAGGGCCCGAGCACCTAGCGGTGCGAGGACCCTATTGAAATGCAAGGAATTATTAGGGCCCGAGCACCTAGCGGTGCGAGGACCCTATTGAAACTGAAGGAGTTATTATTATTATTTTTCTGCCTAATGAATTGGCTTTTTGAGGGCTTTATCATATTCAAAAACTCACCAAACTTCACAGACTCATCAGAAGTGGTGAAAAATTTTATATTTTTGGGGTTTTGTGATAATGTGCAAAAAAATGGCTCAGTAGCGCCCCCTAAACACTTTCTACGGAACAGCCCCCAAAGGTAGTTTAACCTACGTGTATGAAACTTGGTAGGCATATGTAACACACCAAGACGTACAAAAAAGCCTCTTGGGCCCATGCCCTAAACCCAACAGGAAGTCGGCCATTTTGAATTGAATGTGCGATTTTCATGCATTTTTGGCCATTTGCAGGGTTCGTAAATGAACGAACTCCTCCTAGAGATTTTGTCCGATCGACTTCAAACTTGGTCTGTCCCACCTACATAAGTTGAAGACCAAAAGTTATCAAAAAAATTGACTTTTCGTCACACCGTGTGACCGTTGTGGGACCTCAAACTTCGCTACAAACAGGAAGTAGTATTCTAACACAGGAAGTAGTTTATAACTCCAGCATACATTGTCCAATCTTCCCCAAACTTCACAGGATTGATGACAGTCCCACTCCGAAGAGATCTACATGTCAATAATTTGTGATTAATATAGCGCCCCCTACTGGTCATAGAAAATGTCATGTTTTACACTTTGAAGCACATCTCCTCCAAAGTTGACCACATCAACGTCAAACTTGGGGAAATTATCCATAAGGCCTTGATGATGCTTTCTATTGAATACTGTGAGTTTTCGTCAAAGGGCGTGACCATGGCGTGGCGGGGAACTTTGATGTTTCGCCATGATGACAAAAGTAGCTGTAACTTGACTCTACGTGGACATATCTTTCCAAAACTTCACACATATGGTAACAGTCCAGCCCTGAAAACATCTACAGAGGAAATTTGAATCAGCATCATAGCGCCACCTACTGGCGGCAGAAAGTTACTTTTTTAATTCTTTCATGTCCTTCTTCTACCAGGTTCACCCGACCCCCTCAATTTTGCGGATCCATAGTCCCAAGACCTTGGTGATGATCAAACCAGAACCTTTTGAGGTTTCGTACAACGCTGTCACTGTGGCGCCACCTCATTCGCCATAAAACACGAGGTTCTTTTTGAGGGGCAAGGCATACTTGAAAACTCACGAAACTTGGCACACCCATCACAAGGCCCAAATTGTGTTGTCTGCTATGCTTTTTGTGTTTTGATGTGCCAAGATGCCTCAACAGCGCCCCCTACAATTTTTCGATGAAGCAGCCCCCGAAGCTGGTTTCACCTACATGTATGAAACTTGGTAGGCATATGTAACACTCCAAGACGTACAAAAAAGCCTCTTGGAGTTATGCTCCAAACCCAACCGTAAGTCCGCCATTTTGAATTTACTTGTGCCACTTTTGTGCATTTTGGGTGATTTCCAGTAGACGTAAATGAACGAACTTGTCCTAGAGTTTTTATCCAATCCACTTCAAACTCGGTCTGTCCCACCCCAAGACCGTGAAGACGAAAAGTTATCAAACGTTTCAGGTTTTCGTCAAACGCTGTCTCCGTGGCCCTGCCTTCTTCGCCATACATCACGAAATTGTAACTACTCCTACAGATTTTATCCCATCAACTTCTTACTTGGTCTGTCCCACCTCCAGACATTGATGAAGAAAAGTTATCAAAAACTGGACTTGTTGTCACACCATGTGACCGTGGCAGGGCCTCAAACTTTGGGGACTCGCCACAAAACAGGAAGTTGTGTATGACTCCATCATCCATGGTCCAATCTTCCCCAAACTTCACAGGATTGATGACAGTCCTGCTCTGAAGAGACCTCCATGTGAATAATTTGTGATAAATATAGCGCCCCCTACTGGTAAGAGAAAATGTTATATTTTATATTTTGAAGTATAACTCCCACAACTTGGCCAGATCCACCTCAGTCTTGGTCAGTCTATCCGTCACATGTAGAAGATGTTTTATTGTGAACACTGTAAGTTTGCATCAAAGGGCGTGGCCATGACGTGGCGGCAAACTTTGATGTTTCGCCATGATAACAAAAGTTGTGTAGCTTGACTCTACATAGACATATCTTTCCAAAACTTCACACATATGATAAAAGTCCAGCCCTGAAAACATCTACAGAGAAATTTTTAATCAGCCTCATAGCGCCACCTAGTGGCGTCTGTAAGTTACTGCTTTCATTCTTTCATGTCTGTCTTCTACCAAGTTAACCACAACCACCTCAATTTTGCTGAGACATAGTCCCAGACCTTGATGATGATCACACCAGAAGCTTTTGAGTTTTTGTCAAACACTGTCACTGTGGCAACGCCTTATTCGCCATAAAACACAAAGTTGTTTTTGAGGGGTAAGGGATGCTTGTAATGTCATGAAACTTGGTACACATACAAGAAGTTCCGATGTGTGTTGTGTGATGTGATTTATCTGCTTTGATGTGCCAACATGGCTCAACGGCGCCCCCTACAATTTTTCAAAAAAGCAGCCCCCGACGCTGGTTTGACCTACATCTATGAAACTTGGTACGTACATGCATCACTGAAACACGTACAAAAAAGGCTCTTGCAACCATGTGCCAAACCCAACAGGAAGTCCGCCATTTTGAATTTGCTTGTAAGTGGTTCACAACTTCACCATACATGTTCCAATCTTCCCCAAACTTCACAGGATTGATGACAGTCCTGCCCTGAACACATCTATACGCCAATACTTGGTTATTAGTACGGCGCCACCTACTGGCAAAATAACATGTCCTCGTATGATTTGAGGGATATGACGTGTAACTCTAACGTGAGGGGTCTGCCTTCGACAGGAATGAAGGGCCGCATCGGCCGGCGTCCTGCCAGCACCCTCGAGTTGCGTGAAGGTGCGAGGGCCCGTTCATCGCTGCTTGCAGCTTTAATTAGGGCCCGAGCACCTAGCGGTGCGAGGACCCTATTGAAATGCAAGGAATTATTAGGGCCCGAGCACCAAGCGGTGCGAGGACCCTATTGAAATGCAAGGAATTATTATTATTAGGGCCCGAGCACCAAGCGGTGCGAGGACCCTATTGAAATGCAAGGAATTATTATTATTATTATTATTATTATTATTATTATTAGGGCCCGAGCACGTACCGTGCGAGAGCCCTATTGAAACCGAAGGAATTCTTATTCTTACTATTATTTTTTTTTTTATCCTATGATCGCATTTTTGAGGGCCTGAACGTACTCAAAAAGTCCCAGAATTTTGCACACTCGTCACGTCTGGTGAAAAATTCGATATTTTATGGTCATTACAAAGGGGCGTGACAAAATGGCTCAACGGCGCCCCCTAACAGTTTTCAAAATCAAAGCCCCCTGCTTTAACTTTGTCCGAAGCGTACGAATTTTGGTACACATATGTAGCACGCCGAGACGGACAAAAAAGCCTCTTGGGCCCATGCCCTAAACTCAACAGGAAGTCGGCCATTTTGAATTGAATGTGGAAGTTTCATGTATTTTTGACCATTTGCAGGGGTCATAAATGAACGAACTCCTCCTAGAGATTTTGTCCGATCGCCTTCAAACTCGGTCTGTCCCACCAACATAAACTGAAGACGAAAAGTTATCAAAAGCTTGTGTTTTCGTCACACCGTGTGACCGTGCCGGGACCTCAAACTTCGTTACAAACAGGAAGTAGTATTATAACGCAGGAAGTAGTTTATTACTCCAACATACATGCTCCAATCTTCCCCAAACTTCACAGGATTGATGACAGTCCTGCTCTGAAGAGATCTACATGTCAATAATTTGTGATTAATATAGCGCCCCCTACTGGCAGTAGAAAATGTCATGTTTTACACTTTGAAGCACATCTCCTCCAAAGTTGAACACATCAACCTCATACTTGGTGAAATTATCCATAAGGCCTTGATGATGCTTTCTATGGAAAACTGTGAATTTTCGTCAAAGGGCGTGACCTTGGCGTGGCGGCCAACTTTGATGTTTCGCCATGATGACCAAAGTAGCTGTAACTTGACTCTACGTGGACATATCTTTCCAAAACTTCACACATATGATAACTGTCCAGCCCTGAAAACATCTATACAGAAATTTTGAATCAGCATCATAGCGCCACCTACTGGCGGCAGAAGGTTACTTTTTTCATTCTTTCATGTCCCTCTTCTACCAGGTTCCCCCGAACCACCTCAATTTTGCAAATACATACTCCCAAGACCTTGTTGATGGTCAAAGCAGAAGCCTTTGAGGTTTCGTCCAATGCTGTCACTGTGGCGCCACCTTATTCGCCATAAAACACGAGGTTGTTTTTGAGGGGCAAGGGACACTCGAAAACTCACGCAACTTGGCACACACATCAGACATCCCAAATTGTGTTGTCTGATGTGATTTTTGTGTTTTCATGTGCCAAGATGGCTCAACAGCGCCCCCTACTCATTTTCAACGTGTTTTGGGCTATAACTCCCAGACCATATGTCACACATTCAAAAACCTCATATCCACAGATTCCCTGAATAGTGCTGAATCACCTGGGCAGGGCCACTCCCATTTCTGCCTATCATGTTTTTCACAACATCGCAAAAACTGGACAACCTACTTTTTCGAACTCCTCCTTAGGGTTTTGTCCGTTCAGCGTGAAACTTGGCAAGTACAGTCTTCGGCTGGACCTGATCTAAAGTTATCAAAGGAATTTTGATTGGTCATAATATGCTCAAATTATTAATGAATAAATTTTTCTAGCTAGCTATAAAAAGGCGAACGGTGGCATATTTCGGTCAAAATAAATGCTAACAACACCAAATCTGAGATCCTTGCTTGATATGTGCCTGTGAGAGAATGAACCAAATTTAGCTAATTTTGGCCACTAGGGGGCGCTGCAAATATGGGAAATTTATATCTGGTAAATGGCTGCACCGATATTTATGAAATTTGGTGAGTATTATGCTGGGCCTGTCCTGACGCCATATCTTGAAGGTAGTCACGACTGGTAAAAGTGGGCGTGGCTTATTACAAGATAAAAAACAAACATTTATTTCAGCCCAAGTATTATGCTGAGGGCTGTGAAATTCACAGGGTATATAGAGAATAGCATACAGACCAACCATAGCAAAAATTGTGCGTCTTCTCCACTAGGTGGCGCTATAAGAGATACAAACGCATTTTGGCCTGTAACTTCCACATTTTAAATCACATCTTCATAAATTTTATATCCACGTGTTCCCTAAATAGTGTCGCATCTTCTGACATAGGCCACGCCCACTCCCACTGCAAATTTCTCTTTGTAATTTACTATACATCAAAAACCTACTTTTTCGAACGCCTCCTAGCGTTTAAGCTCCATCTTCACAAAACTTTGCACATGCAATCTCCAGACTGGCCTGACCAAAAGTTATCAAAAGAATTTTGCTACTCCAAAAATTAGGCTAGCTAAAAATAAACAGTTTTTTTCTGCTAGCTAAAAAACACATACCTTTGCATATTTTTGTCAAAGTAAAAGATATCAATGTCAAACTCAAGTCACTTCTTTCAGACGTCATCCAGACGATCCTAGCCCAATTTGGCAGAAATTAGCCAATAGGGGGCGCTATAATCAGAGAAAAATCAAGTGACATAAAATTCATCGATTCGCATGAAATTTGGCGAGCATGATGTGGAGTCACTCCTGAGGCCAGCTGTAAAGCTTGGTGATGTTTGGTCACCGTGGCAACGCCTTATTCGCCATAAAACACGAAGTTGTTTTTGACGGGTAAGGGATACTTGTAATGTCATGAAACTTGACACACATATGACAGGATCCAATATGCATTTTCTGATGTGATTTTTCGGCTCTGATATGCCAACATGGCTCAACAGCGCCCCCTACAAATTTTCTACGAAACAGCCCCCGAAGCTGGTTTGACCTACATCTATGAAACTTGGTACGCACATGCATCACTGAAAGACGTATAAAAAAGCCTCTTGCAGCCATGTGCCAAACCCAACAGGAAGTCGGCCAATTTGAATTTGCTTGTAACTGGTTTGCAACTTCACCATACATGTTCCAATCTTCCGCAAACTTCACAGGATTGATGACAATCCTGCCCTGAATACATCTATATGCCAATACTTGGCTATTAGTACAGCGCCACCTACTGGCAAAATTACATGTCTTCATATGATTTGAGGGATATGACGTCCTGCGTAAGGGATCTGCCGTGGACAGGAATGAAGGGCGGCATGAGCCGGCGTCCTGCCAGCACCCTCGAGTTGCGTGAAGGTGCGAGGGCCCGTTCAATGCTGCTTGCAGCTTTAATTATTATTATTATTTTTTTTTTTTTTCGCTTGATCGCATTTTTGGGGGCTTTAACATATTCAAAAACTCACCAAATTTGACGTGCACATTCGTCTAGGGGACATTTATGTGTACGCAAAATCTCAACGATGCCAGTTGCAAAATAGCGAAATGGCGCCCCCTAGAATGGTTCAATCGGCTCCCACCGCCAGCCCGTTTGACCAAATTTCTCGAAATTCGGGGGGGTCGTGTATCATCCCAAGACGCACGAAAATGTGCAGTTGGACTTTTTTCTAAAACCAACAGGAAGCCGGCTATTTTGATTTGAATATTCCATTTTTTACCGATTTTGGCGATTTGCTAGTGTGCTCTCAGAGCTATCTCCTCCTAGACGGTTCATTGGATCGGCTTCAAATTTGCCGTGCTGCAACTAGACCACATGATGATCAAAAGTTATTAAAAGATCTTTCCCTCGTTAAACGGTTTGGCCGTCAGGTGGCGGCGAAGTTTGATGTCTCAAAAAAAAAAAACCCAAAAACCCAGAATTGCTATTACTTGGGCGTGAAAGGTCCAATCGGCACAAAACTTGCTGGGTATGATCGTAGTCCCGCCCTGAACACGTCTACATCAAAAAATTCCCCTGTTCTCAAAGTGCCCCCTGCTGGCGACAGGAAAAGTGATTTTTTACACTTTGAGGTGCAGCTCTGAGCACGTTCAGCATATCCAACTCAAATTTGGTCAGAAAGGCCTCAACACGTTGTTAATGCTACATGATGAAGATTGTGACGTATCGTCAAACGGCGTTGCGCCCAGAGGGCGGCAAAGTCGATGCTTCGCCAAAACGTAGGAAAGTGGCCTTAACTTCAGTGTCCTTGGGCATATCTGCCTGAAACTTCACATGTGTTTTAAGAGTCCAGCCCTGACAATGTCATGTGAATTTCGTTGATGGGCGTGGCCAAATGGCTTGGCCACACCCTTTAAACATCAGCCCCTGCGGCACGTTTCACCGACATGCATGAAAATTGGTACACATATGTATCACATCCAGACGCACAAAAAACCCTCTTGGACCCATTGGCTACACCCAACAGGAAGTCAGCCATTTTGAATTTGACGCCAGATTGGGCGATTTGCACTCCTCATACTTTTTCTATCTCCTCCTACATGATTCATCGGATCGGCTTCAAATTTGGCGTGCATCAACTAGACCACTTGATGATCAAAAGTTATCATACGATTTTCCCTATGTTAAACGCTTTGGCTGTCAGGTGGCGGCGAAGTTTGATGTCTCGCCATAAAACACGAAATTAGTATAACTTTGGCATACATTGTCCATTCTTCACCAAACTTCACATGTTTGTTAACAGTCCAGACCTGAATGTATAGTATGACTTTCATCAATAAGCGTGGCCGTATGGCTTGGCCACGCCCCTTAAAGTGCAGCGTCCCCCATAACAACTTTCACCGACGTGCACGAAAATCAGTATGCACATGTATCGTGTCCAGACACACAAAAAAGCCTCTTGCACATATAGGCCACACCCAACAGGAAGTCGGCCATTTTGAAATTTACAGTCATTTTTGGCGTTTTCCACGTGTTGTATTTTAATGATCTCCTCCTCCAGAAATGAATCAATTAACTCCAAAACTGGTGTGTACCATCTACACAAGTGTGTGATCAAAACATATTAAGAGAATTGCTCAGCATGGAACGGTGTGGCTGTGACATGGCGTCGACACTTGATGTCTCACCATGAAACACGATATTGCTATAACATGGGATCTAATGGTCAAATCTGCTCCAAACTTCACATGTATGATAATAGTCCTGGCATGAACACACCCACATGACGCTCAGGAGTCAGAGTCATAGCGCCACCCAGTGGAGACGGGAAGTCGCAACGCATTGGTTCTTACACTGTCCGAAGGAGGCGAACATTCAGCGACTCGTCTGCCGGTCGACCTCTGGCGACACGGTGGCGGCCGCGCCAGGCCCCGAGTTGCATGGGGTGCGAGGGCCCGTTCAACGCTGCTTGCAGCTTTAATTATTATTATTAGGGCCCGAGCACCTAGCGGTGCGAGGACCCTATTGAAACTGAAGGAGTTATTATTATTATTTTTCTGCCTAATGAATTGGCTTTTTGAGGGCTTTATCATATTCAAAAACTCACCAAACTTCACAGACTCATCAGAACTGGTGAAAAATTTGATATTTTTGGGGTTTCGTGATAATGTGCAAAAAAATGGCTCAGTAGCGCCCCCTTCTCATTTTCAACGAAGCAGCCCCCGAAGCTGGTTTAAGCTACGTGTCTGAAACTTGGTAGGCATATGTAACACACCAAGACGTACAAAAAAGCCTCTTGGGCCCATGCCCTAAACCCAACAGGAAGTTGGCCATTTTTAATTGAATGTGCAATTTTCATGCGTTTTTGGCCATTTGCAGGGGTCGTAAATGAACGATCTCCTCCTAGAGATTTTGTCCGATCGACTTCAAACTTGGTCTGTCCCACCTACATAAGTTGAAGACAAAAAGTTATCAAAAGCTTGAGTTTTCGTCACACCGTGTGGCCGTTGTGGGACCTCAAACTTCGCTACAAACAGGAAGTAGTATTATAACACAGGAAGTAGTTTATAACTCCAGCATACATTGTCCAATCTTCCCCAAACTTCACAGGATTGATGACAGTCCCGCTCTGAAGACATCTACATGTCAATAATTTGTGATTGATATAGCGCCCCCTACTGGTAGTATAAAATGTCATGTTTTACACTTTGAAGCACATCTCGTCCAAAGTTGAACACATCAACGTCAAACTTGGGGAAATTATCCAAAAGGCATTGATGATGCTTTCTATTGAATACTGTGAGTTTTCGTCAAAGGGCATGACCTTGGCGTGGCGGGGAACTTTGATGTTTCGCCATGATGACAAAAGTTGCTGTAACTTGACTCTACGTGGACATATCTTTCCAAAACATCACACATATGATAACAGTCCAGCCCTGAAAACATCTACAGAGGAAATTTGAATCAGCGTCATAGCGCCACCTACTGGCGGCAGAAAGTTACTTTTTTCATTCTTTCATGTCCCTCTTCTACCAGGTTCACCCGACCCACCTTAATTTTGCGGATACATAGTCCCAAGACCTTGGTGATGATCAAACCAGAACCTTTTGAGGTTTCGTACAACGCTGTCACCGTGGCGCCACCTCATTCGCCATAAAACACGAGGTTCTTTTTGAGGGGCAAGGGATACTTGAAAACTCACGAAACTTGGCACACCCATCACAAGGCCCAAATTGTGTTGTCTGATATGCTTTTTGTGTTTTGATGTGCCAAGATGCCTCAACAGCGCCCCCTACAATTTTTCGATGAAGCAGCCCCCGAAGCTTGTTTCACTTACATGTATGAAACTTGGTAGGCACATGTAACACTCCAAGACGTACAAAAAAGCCTCTTGGAGTTATGCTCCAAACCCAACCGGAAGTCCGCCATTTTGAATTTACTTGTGCCACTTTTGTGCATTTTGGGCGATTTCCAGTAGACGTAAATGAATGAACTTGTCCTAGAGTTTTTATCCAATCCACTTCAAACTCGGTCTGTCCCACCCCAAGACCGTGAAGACGAAAAGTTATCAAACGTTTCAGGTTTTCGTCAAACGCTGTCTCTGTGGCCCCGCCTTCTTCGCCATAAACCACGAAATTGTAACTACTCCTACAGATTTTATCCCATCAACTTCTTACTTGGTCTGTCCCACCTCCAGACATTGATGAAGAAAAGTTATCAAAAACTGGACTTGTTGTCACACCATGTGACCGTGGCAGGGCCTCAATCTTTGGGGACTCGCCACAAAACAGGAAGTTGTGTATGACTCCATCATCCATGGTCCAATCTTCCCCAAACTTCACAGGATTGATGACAGTCCTGCTCTGAAGAGATCTCCATGTGAATAATTTGTGATAAATACAGCGCCCCCTAATGGTAAGAGAAAATTTCATGTTTTATATTTTGAAGTATAACTCCCAAGACTTGGCCAGATCCACCTCAATCTTGGTCAGTCTATCCGTCACATGTAGAAGATGTTTTATTGTGAACACTGTAAGTTTGCATCAAAGGGCGTGGCCATGACGTAGCGGCAAACTTTGATGTTTCGCCATGATAACAAAAGTTGTGTAGCTTGACTCTACGTGGACATATCTTTCCAAAACTTCACACATATGATAAAAGTCCAGCCCTGAAAACATCTACCGAGAAATTTTTAATCAGCCTCATAGCGCCACCTAGTGGCATCTGTAAGTTACTGCTTTCATTCTTTCATGTCTCTCTTCTACCAAGTTAACCACAACCACCTCAATTTTGCGTAGACATAGTCCCAAGACTTTGATGATGATCACACCAGAAGCTTTTGAGGTTTCAGCAAACACTGTCAATGTGGCAACGCCTTATTCGCCATAAAACACGAAGTTGTTTTTGAGGGGTAAGGGATGCTTGTAATGTCATGAAACTTGGTACACATACAAGAAGTTCCGATGTGTGTTGTGTGATGTGATTTATCTGCTCTGATGTGCCAACATGGCTCAACAGCGCCCCCTACAATTTTTCAAAAAAGCAGCCCCCGACGCTGGTTTGACCTACATCTATGAAACTTGGTACATACATGCATCACTGAAACACGTACAAAAAAGGCTCTTGCAACCATGTGCCAAACCCAACAGGAAGTCCGCCATTTTGAATTTGCTCGTAAGTGGTTCACAAAATCACCATACATGTTCCAATCTTCCCCATACTTCACAGGATTGATGACAGTCCTGCCCTGAACACATCTATACGCCAATACTTGGTTATTAGTACGGCGCCACCTACTGGCAAAATAACATGTCCTTGTATGATTTGAGGGATATGACGTGTAACTCCAACGTGAGGGGTCTGCCTTCGACAGGAATGAATGGCCGCATCGGCAGGCGTCCTGCCAGCACCCTCGAGTTGCGTGAAGGTGCGAGGGCCCGTTCATCGCTGCTTACAGCTTTAATTATTTTTTTTTTTTTTTTTCGCTTAATCGCATTTTTGGGGGCTTTAACATATTCAAAAACTCACTACATTTGACGTGCACATTCGTCTAGGGGACATTTATGTATACGCAAAATCTCAACGATGCCAGTTGCAAAATAGCGAAATGGCGCCCCCTAGAATGGTTCAATTGGCTCCCACCGCCAGCCCGTTTGACCAAATTTCTCGAAATTCGGGGGGGTCGTGTATCATCCCAAGACGCACGAAAATGCGCAGTTGGACTTTTTTCTAAAACCAACAGGAAGCCGGCTATTTTGATTTGAATATTCCATTTTTTACCGATTTTGGCGATTTGCTAGTGTGCTCTCAGAGCTATCTCCTCCTAGACGGTTCATTGGATCGGCTTCAAATTTGCCGTGCTGCAACTAGACCACATGATGATCAAAAGTTATTAAAAGATCTTTCCCTCGTTAAATGGTTTGGCCGTCAGGTGGCGGCGAAGTTTGATGTCTCAAAAAAAAAAACCCAAAAACCCAGAATTGCTATTACTTGGGCGTGAAAGGTCCAATCGGCACAAAACTTGCTGGGTATGATCGTAGTCCCGCCCTGAACACGTCTACATCAAAAAATTCCCCTGTTCTCAAAGCGCCCCCTGCTGGCGACAGGAAAAGTGATTTTTTACACTTTGAGGTGCAGCTCTGAGCACGTTCAGCATATCCAACTCAAATTTGGTCAGAAAGGCCTCAACACGTTGTTAATGCTACATGATGAAGATTGTGACGTATCGTCAAACGGCGTTGCGCCCAGAGGGCGGCGAAGTCGATGCTTCGCCAAAACGTAGGAAAGTGGCCTTAACTTCAGTGTCCTTGGGCATATCTGCCTGAAACTTCACATGTGTGTTAAGAGTCCAGCCCTGACAATGTCATGTGAATGTCGTTGATGGGCGTGGTCAAATGGCTTGGCCACGCCCTTTAAACATCAGCCCCTGCGGCACGTTTCACTGACATGCATGAAAATTGGTACACATATGTATCACATCCAGACGCACAAAAAAGTCTCTTGGACCCATTGGCCAAACCCAACAGGAAGTCGGCCATTTTGAATTTAATGGTCATTTTTGGCGTTTTCCACGTGTTGTATTTTAATGAACTCCACCTACAGGATGCATCAGAACAACTTCAAAATCACTGTGTGCCATCTAGACAAAGGTGTAATCAAAACTTAGAAGCAGATTTTTGCATCGTGAAACGGTTTGGCCGTCAGGTGGCGGCGAAGTTTGATGTCTCGCCATAAAACACGAAATTAGTATAACTTTGGCATACATTGTCCATTCTTCACCAAACTTCACATGTTTGTTAACAGTCCAGACCTGAATGTATAGTATGACTTTCATCAATAAGCGTGGCCGTATGGCTTGGCCACGCCCCTTAAAGTGCAGCGTCCCCCATAACAACTTTCACAGACGTACACGAAAATCAGTATGCACATGTATCGTGTCCAGACGCACAAAAAAGCCTCTTGCACATGTAGGCCACACGCGATAGGAAGTCGGCCATTTTGAAATTTACAGTCATTTTTGGCGTTTTCCACGTGTTGTATTTTAATGATCTCCTCCTCCAGAAATGAATCAATTAACTCCAAAACTGGTGTGTACCATCTACACAAGTGTGTGATCAAAACATATTAAGAGAATTGCTCAGCATGGAACGGTGTGGCTGTGACATGGCGTCGACACTTGATGTCTCACCATGAAACACGATATTGCTATAACATGGGATCTAATGGTCGAATCTGCTCCAAACTTCACATGTATGATAATAGTCCTGGCATGAACACACCCACATGACGCTCAGGAGTCAGAGTCATAGCGCCACCCAGTGTAGAGGGGAAGTCGCAACGCATTGGTTCCTACACTGTCCGAAGGAGGGGAACATTCAGCGCCTCGTCTGACGGTCGACCTCTGGCGAGACGGTGGCGGCCGCGCCAGGCCCCGAGTTGCGTGGGGTGCGAGGGCCCGTTCAACGCTGCTTGCAGCTTTAATTAGGGCCCGAGCACGTACCGTGCGAGGACCCTATTGTTTTCCTTAGGATTATTATTATTATTATTAGGGCCCGAGCACGAACCGTGCGAGGACCCTATTGTTTTCCTTAGGATTATTATTATTATTAGGGCCCGAGCACGTACCGTGCGAGGACCCTATTGTTTTCCTTAGGATTATTATTATGATTATTATTATTAGGGCCCGAGCACGAACCGTGCGAGGACCCTATTGTTTTCCTTAGGATTATTATTATTATTAGGGCCCGAGCACGTACCGTGCGAGGACCCTATTGTTTTCCTTAGGATTATTAGGGCCCGAGCACGAACCGTGCGAGGACCCTATTGAAATTGAAGGAATTATTATCATTATTAGGGCCCGAGCACGAACCGTGCGAGAGCCCTATTGAAATCATAAAAATTATTCTTATTATTTTTCTTTTAAACCTTTGATCGCATTTTTGAGGGCCTGAACATGCCCAAAAAGTCAGGAAAATTTGCACACTCGTCACGTCTGGTGAAAATTTCGATATTTTATGGTCGTTACAAAGGGGCGTGGCAAAATGGCTCAATGGCGCCCCCTAACAGTTTTCAAAATCGAAGCCCCCTGCTTTAACTTTGCCCTAGGCGTATGAAATTTGGTACACATATGTATCATCCCGGGACGCACAAAAAAGCCTCTTGGAGCGACACCCTAAACCAAACAGGAAGTCGGCCATTTTGAATTGTTTTTTCAAAATAAGGTCATTTTTGGCCATTTCCACACGTTGTACTTGAGCGAACTCGTCCTACAGATTTTATCGGATTGACTTAAAAATTTACCTGTGCGTGCTCGACTACAGTGGGATCAATTTATTATTAAAAGATCTTCGTCACGTCGAAGGGCGCGGTCGCTGCGGAAGGGTCAATTTGGATATCTCGCCAAAAAACACGAAATTATACTACAACTACTACAACTTTGGTGTAGATGATCCTATCTGCACCAAACTTCACATGATGGATAATAGTCCCGCCCTGAACACATCTACATCAAAAAATTCAGTAATTGTCATAGCGCCCCCTGCTGGCAACAGGAAATACCATGTTTTACACTTTGAGGTGCTGCTCTGACCACATTTACCATATTCAACTCAAATTTGGTCAGAAAGGCCTTAACATGTTGGTAATGCTCCATGATGAAGAATTTTGACTGTCGTCAAACGGCGTTCCATCCGGAGGGCGGCGAAGTCGACCCTTCGCCAAAATGCATAAAAATGGCCTTAACTTTGGTGTTTTTGATGATATCCACCTGAAACTTCATATGTGTGTCAACAGTCCAGCCCTGAATATGTGATATGAATTTCGTCAATGGGCGTGGCCATATGGCTTGGCCACGCCCATTCATATGAATTACTTCCATAGGACGTCTCACCGATATGCACAAAAATTGGTACACATCTCCATCACCCCCAGACAAACAAAAAAGTCTCTTGGACCCCTAGGCTAAATTCAACAGGAAGTCGGCCATTTTGAATGTCATGGTCATTTTTGGTGTCGCGCACGCATCGTATTTTAACGAACTCCTCCTACAGAATTCATCAGAACGGCTTCAAAATTACCGATTACCATCTAGAACACTTCCTGATCAAAAGTTATTAAAAGGTCTCGCAGAATCTAAAGGGCACGCCAGTTGTGGGAGGTTGAATTTTGACGTCTCGCCATGAAACAGGAAGTGGCAATAACTTCACTGTACTTGGTCAGATCTGTGTGAAACTTCACAGGTATATTGACAGTCCAACCCAGAACATATGTTATGAATTTCGTTAATAGGCGTGGCTAAATGGATTGGCCACGCCCATTCACACAAATAACCACCATAGGACGTCTCACTGATATGCACGAAACTTGGTAGACACATGTATAACATCCACACGCACAAAAAAGCCTCTTGCACGGATAGGCCACACCCGACAGGAAGTCGGCCATTTTGAAATTTACAGTCATTTTTGGCGTTTTCCACGTGTTGTATTTTAATGATCTCCTCCTCCAGAAATGAATCAATTAACTCCAAAACTGGTGTGTACCATCTACACAAGTGTGTGATCAAAACACATTAAGAGAATTGCTCAGCATGGAACGGTGTGGCTGTGACATGGCTTCGACACTTGATGTCTCACCATGAAACACGATATTGCTATAACATGGGATCTAATGGTCGAATCTGCTCCAAACTTCACATGTATGATAATAGTCCTGGCATGAACACACCCACATGATGCTCAGGAGTCAGAGTCATAGCGCCACCCAGTGGAGACGGGAAGTCGCAACGCATTGGTTCCTACACTGTCCGAAGGAGGCGAACATTCAGCGCCTCGTCTGCCGGTCGACCTCTGGCGACACGGTGGCGGCCGCGCCAGGCCCCGAGTTGCGTGGGGTGCGAGGGCCCGTTCAACGCTGCTTGCAGCTTTAATTATTATTATTATTATTACGACAAAAGTAAATAGCTTATTTGGAGGTTTTAACATGCTCAAAAACTCCTGAAATTTGGCGGTCGCATCAGTCGCGGTGTAAATTTACGTATTTTAGGGTTCGCGGCAATGGACGGGTCAAAATGGCTAGGCCACGCCCATTAAAGAGTAATCTCCTTATAAACAGCGCCCTCCTCATCAATTTTCACGGATCTGCACGAAAATCGGTACACATGTAGATCATGCCGAGCCGCACAAAAAAGTCTCTTGGAGCCATAGGCCACGCCCAACAGGAAGTTGGCTATTTTGAATTTAGCGGCCATTTTTGGCGTTTTACCACGTGTCATATTTTGACGAACTCCTCCTACACGATTAATCAAAACGGCTTCAAAATCGCCGTGTACCAACTAGATAAGTTTGTGATCAAAAGTTATTCAAAGATCCGCTACCCGTCGAACACGGAATCGGCTTTTTGGCGGCGAAGTTTGAAGTTTGAAGTTTGTCTCGCCATGAAAAACGAAATTGCTATAACTTTGGCATTAATCGTCCGATCTGCACCAAACTTCACATGATTCATAATATTCCCGCCCTGAACACGTCTACATGTAGAAATTTTGTAATTACCCTAGCGCCCCCTGCTGGCGACAGGAAAAGCGATGTTTTTAGACTTTGACGTGCAGCTCTGACCACGTTCACCATATGCAACTCAAATTTGGTCAGACAGACCTCAAGACGTTGGTAATGCTACATTATGAAGATTGTGACTAGGCGTCAAACGGTGTTCCGCCCAGAGGGCGGCGAAGTCGAAAATTCGCCAAAACACGTTGAAAATGGCTTTAATGACATTAACTTCTGTGTCCTTGGTCATATCTGCCTGAAACTTCACATGTGTGTTAACAGTCCAGGCTTGAACATGTGATATGAGTTTCGTTGATGGGCGTGGCCAAATGACTTGACCACGCCCTTTAAACATCAGCCCCTGCCGCACGTGTCACCGACATGCACGAAAATTGGTACACGCATGTATCACACCGAGACGCACAAAAAAGTCTCTCGGACCCACTGGCCATACTCAACAGGAAGTCGGCCATTTTGAATTTTGATGCTATTTTTGGCGTTTTCCACATGTTGTATTTTAACGAACTCCTCCTACAGGATTAATCAGAATGACTTCAAAATCACTGTGTGTGATCTAGACAAGGTTGTGATCAAAAGTTATTAAAAGATTTTTCCACAGTTAAACGGTTTGGCCGTCAGGTGGCGGCGAAGTTTGATGTCTCGCCATGAAACACGAAATTGCTATAATTTTGGGACACATTGTCCAATCTTCACCAAACTTCACATGATTCATAATAGTCCCACACTGAACACGTCTACATGACAAAGTTCTGTGATAGTCATAACGCCCCCTAGTTATTAGTCTTCTTCTTCTTATCCGAAATCAACTGCCTTTTTGGGGGCCGTAACATACTCGAAAACTCATGAAACTTCACAGACTCGTCAGAAGTGGTGAAAATTTACATATGGTAGGGGTTTCATGACAACGTGAAAAAAAATGGCTCAGTAGCGCCCCCTACTCATTTTCAATGTATTTTGGGCTATAACTCCCAGATCATGTGTCGCACATTCAAAAACCTCATATCACCACATTCCCTGAATAGCGCTGAATCACCTGGAAGGGGCCACGCCCATTTCCGCCTAAAATTTTTTTTGCAAATGCGCAAAACCTGGAAAACGTACTTTTTCGAACTCCTCCTTAGGGTTTTGTCCGTTCAGCGTGAAACTTGGCAGGTACAGTCTTTGACTGGACCTGATCTAAAGTTATCACAGGAATTTTGATTGGTCAAAATATGCGCAAATTATTAACGAACAAATTTTTCTAGCTAGCTACAAAAAGGCGAACTGTGGTATATCTCGGTCAAAATACATGCTAACAACACCAAATCTCAGATCCTTGCTTGACCTGTGCCTGTGAGCATGTGAGCCAAATGTGGCTAATGTTGGCCACTAGGGGGCGCTGCAAATATGGAAAATTAATATCATGTAAATGGCTTCACCGAGTTTTACGAAATTTGGTGGGTATGATGCTGGGCCACTCCTGAGGCCATGTCTTGAGGTTCATCACGACTGGTCAAAGTGGGCGTGGCTTATTACAAGATAAACAACAAACATTTATTTCAGCTCAAGTATTATGCTGAGGGCTATGAAATTGATAGGCTATATATAGAACAGCATACAGACCACCCATAGAAACAATTGTGTGTCTACTACACTAGGTGGCGCTATAACAGCTGCAAACGCATTTTGGCCTGTAACTTCCACATTTTAAATCACATCTTCATAAACTTCATATCCACGTGTTCCCTAAATAGCGTCGCATCTTCTGACATAGGCCACGCCCACTCCCACTGCACATTTCTCTTTGTAAGTCACTATACATCAAAAACCTACTTTTTCGAACTCCTCCTAGCGTTTAAGGTCCATCTTCACGAAAGTTTGCACATACAATCTCCAGACTTGCCTGACCAGAAGTTATCAAAAGAATTTTGCTACTACAAAAACTGCGCTAGCTAAAAATAAACATTTTTTTTCTGCTAGCTAAAAAACACATACCATTGCATATTTTTGTCAAAGTAAAAGCTATCCATGTCAAACTCAATTCACTTCTTT
Source organism: Cephalopholis sonnerati (assembly GCA_019142605.1). Lineage (NCBI taxonomy): Eukaryota > Metazoa > Chordata > Actinopteri > Perciformes > Serranidae > Cephalopholis > Cephalopholis sonnerati. The sequence continues at coordinate 2,867,383 of JAGQAX010000014.1, read as the reverse complement.
CAGACATCATCCAGACACTCTGTGCTAAATTTGGCAGAAGTTGGCAAATAGGGGGCGCTATAATCAGAGAAAAATCAAATGACATGAAAATACATATATTTGCACGAAATTTGGTGAGCATGATGTGGAGTCACTCCTGACGCCAGCTGTAAAGCTTAGTGATGTTTGGTCACCGTGGCGACGCCTTATTCGCCATAAAAGACGAAGTTGTTTTTGAGGGGTAAGGGATGCTTGTAAAGTCATGAAACTTGACACACACATGAAAGGATCCGATGTGGGTTGTCTGATGTGATTTTTTGGCTCTGATGTGCCAACATGGCTCAACAGCGCCCCCTACAAATTTTCTACGAAGCAGCCCCCGAAGCTGGTTTGACCTACATCTATGAAACTTGGTACACACATGCATCACTGAAAGACGTATAAAAAAGCCTCTTGCAGCCATGTGCCAAAACCAACAGGAAGTCCGCCATTTTGAATTTGCTTGTAACTGGTTTGCAACTTCACCATACATGTTCCAATCTTCCCCAAACTTCACAGGATTGCTGACAGTCCTGCCCTGCACACATCTATACGCCAATACTTGGTTATTAGTATGGCGCCACCTACTGGCAAAATTACACGTGTTCTATGATTTGAGGGATATGACGTGTAAGTCCTGCGTGAGGGGTCTGCCTTCGACAGTGATGAACGGCGGCGTGAGCCGGCGTCCTGCCAGCGCCCTCGAGTTGCGTGAAGGTGCGAGGGCCCGTTCAATGCTGCTTGCAGCTTTAATTATTATTATTATTTTTTTTTTTCGCTTGATCGCATTTTTGGGGGCTTTAACATATTCAAAAACTCACCAAATTTGACGTGCACATTCGTCTAGGGGACATTTATGTGTACGCAAAATTTAAACGATGCCCATTGCAAAATAGCGAAATGGCGCCCCCTAGAAAATTTCAATCGGCTCCCACCGGCAGCCCGTTTGACCAAATTCCACGAAATTCGGGGAGGTCGTGTATCATCCCAAGACGCACGGAAATGCGCACTTGGACTTTTTTCTAAAACCAACAGGAAGCCGGCTATTTTGATTTGAATATTCCATTTTTTACCGATTTTGGCGATTTGCTAGTGTGCTCTCAGAGCTATCTCCTCCTAGACGGTTCATTGGATCGGCTTCAAATTTGCCGTGCTGCAACTAGACCACATGATGATCAAAAGTTATTAAAAGATCTTTCCCTCGTTAAACGGTTTGGCCGTCAGGTGGCGGCGAAGTTTGATGTCTCAAAAAAAAAAACCCAAAAACCCAGAATTGCTATTACTTGGGCGTGAAAGGTCCAATCGGCACAAAACTTGCTGGGTATGATCGTAGTCCCGCCCTGAACACGTCTACATCAAAAAATTCCCCTGTTCTCAAAGCGACCCCTGCTGGCGACAGGAAAAGTGATTTTTTACACTTTGAGGTGCAGCTCTGAGCACGTTCAGCATATCCAACTCAAATTTGGTCAGAAAGGCCTCAACACGTTGTTAATGCTACATGATGAAGATTGTGACGTATCGTCAAACGGCGTTGCGCCCAGAGGGCGGCAAAGTTGATGCTTCGCCAAAACGTAGGAAAGTGGCCTTAACTTCAGTGTCCTTGGGCATATCTGCCTGAAACTTCAAATGTGTTTTAAGAGTCCAGCCCTGACAATGTCATGTGAATTTCGTTGATGGGCGTGGCCAAATGGCTTGGCCACACCCTTTAAACATCAGCCCCTGCGGCACGTTTCACCGACATGCATGAAAATTGGTACACATATGTATCACATCCAGACGCACAAAAAACCCTCTTGGACCCATTGGCTACACCCAACAGGAAGTCAGCCATTTTGAATTTGACGCCAGATTGGGCGATTTGCACTCCTCATACTTTTTCTTTCTCCTCCTACATGATTCATCGGATCGGCTTCAAATTTGGCGTGCATCAACTAGACCACTTGATGATCAAAAGTTATCATACGATTTTCCCTATGTTAAACGCTTTGGCTGTCAGGTGGCGGCGAAGTTTGATGTCTCGCCATAAAACACGAAATTAGTATAACTTTGGCATACATTGTCCATTCTTCACCAAACTTCACATGTTTGTTAACAGTCCAGACCTGAATGCCCCTTAAAGTGCAGCGTCCCCCACAACAACTTTCACCGACGTGCACGAAAATCAGTATGCACATGTATCGTGTCCAGACGCACAAAAAAGCCTCTTGCACATATAGGCCACACCCGACAGGAAGTCGGCCATTTTGAAATTTACAGTCATTTTTGGCGTTTTCCACGTGTTGTATTTTAATGATCTCCTCCTCCAGAAATGAATCAATTAACTCCAAAACTGGTGTGTACCATCTACACAAGTGTGTGATCAAAACATATTAAGAGAATTGCTCAGCATGGAACGGTGTGGCTGTGACATGGCGTCGACACTTGATGTCTCACCATGAAACACGATATTGCTATAACATGGGATCTAATGGTCGAATCTGCTCCAAACTTCACATGTATGATAATAGTCCTGGCATGAACACACCCACATGACGCTCAGGAGTCAGAGTCATAGCGCCACCCAGTGGAGACGGGAAGTCGCAACGCATTGGTTCTTACACTGTCCGAAGGAGGCGAACATTCAGCGACTCGTCTGCCGGTCGACCTCTGGCGACACGGTGGCGGCCGCGCCAGGCCCCGAGTTGCGTGGGGTGCGAGGGCCCGTTCAACGCTGCTTGCAGCTTTAATTATTATTATTAGGGCCCGAGCACGTACCCTGCGAGGACCCTATTGAAATTGAAGGAATTATTATTATTATTACGATAAAAGTAAATCGCTTATTTGGAGGTTTTAACATGCTCAAAAGCTCCTGAAATTTGGCGGTCGCATCAGTTGCGGTGTAAATTTACGTATTTTAGGGTTCGCGGCAATGGACGGGTCAAAATGGCTAGGCCACGCCCATTAAAGGGCAATCTCCTTATAAACAGCGCCCTCCTCATCAGTTTTCACGGATCTGCACGAAAATCGGTACACATGTAGATCATGCCGAGCCGCACAAAAAAGTCTCTTGGAGCCATAGGCCACGCCCAACAGGAAGTTGGCTATTTTGAATTTAGCGGCCATTTTTGGCGTTTTACCACGTGTCATATTTTGACGAACTCCTCCTACACGATTAATCAAAACGGCTTCAAAATCGCCGTGTACCAACTAGATAAGTTTGTGATCAAAAGTTATTCAAAGATCCGCTACCCGTCGAACACGGAATCGGCTTTTTGGCGGCAAAGTTTGAAGTTTGTCTCGCCATGAAAAACGAAATTGCTATAACTTTGGCATTAATCGTCCGATCTGCACCAAACTTCACATGATTCATAATATTCCCGCCCTGAACACGTCTACATGCAGAAATTTTGTAATTACCCTAGCGCCCCCTGCTGGCGACAGGAAAAGCGATGTTTTTAGACTTTGACGTGCAGCTCTGACCACGTTCACCATATGCAACTCAAATTTGGTCAGACAGACCTCAAGACGTTGGTAATGCTACATTATGAAGATTGTGACTAGGCGTCAAACGGTGTTCCGCCCAGAGGGCGGCGAAGTCGAAAATTCGCCAAAACGCGTTGAAAATGGCTTTAATGACATTAACTTCTGTGTCCTTGGTCATATCTGCCTGAAACTTCACATGTGTGTTAACAGTCCAGGCTTGAACATGTGATATGAGTTTCGTTGATGGGCGTGGCCAAATGACTTGACCACGCCCTTTAAACATCAGCCCCTGCCGCACGTGTCACCGACATGCACGAAAATTGGTACACGCATGTATCACACCGAGACGCACAAAAAAGTCTCTTGGACCCACTGGCCATACCCAACAGGAAGTCGGCCATTTTGAATTTTGATGCTATTTTTGGCGTTTTCCACATGTTGTATTTTAACGAACTCCTCCTGCAGGATTAATCAGAATGACTTCAAAATCACTGTGTATGATCTAGACAAGGTTGTGATCAAAAGTTATTAAAAGATTTTTCCACAGTTAAACGGTTTGGCCGTCAGGTGGCGGCGAAGTTTGATGTCTCGCCATGAAACACGAAATTGCTATAATTTTGGGACACATTGTCCAATCTTCACCAAACTTCACATGATTCATAATAGTCCCACACTGAACACGTCTACATGACAAAGTTCTGTGATAGTCATAACGCCCCCTAGTGGCGACAGGAAATGACATATTTTAAACTTTGATTGGCATTAACTTTATTATACTTGGTCCAATCTTACTGAAACTTCACATGGTTGTTAACAGTCCAGGCCTGAACATAGTCTCGCCATAAAACACGAAATTAGTATAACTTTGGCATACATTGTCCATTCTTCACCAAACTTCACATGTTTGTTAACAGTCCAGACCTGAATGTATAGTATGAGTTTCATCAATAAGCGTGGCCGTATGGCTTGGCCACGCCCCTTAAAGTGCAGCGTCCCCCATAACAACTTTCACCGACGTGCACGAATATCAGTATGCACATGTATCGTGTCCAGACGCACAAAAAAGCCTCTTGCACATATAGGCCACACCCGACAGGAAGTCGGCCATTTTGAAATGTACAGTCATTTTTGGCGTTTTCCACGTGTTGTATTTTAATGATCTCCTCCTCCAGAAATGAATCAATTAACTCCAAAACTGGTGTGTACCATCTACACAAGTGTGTGATCAAAACATATTAAGAGAATTGCTCAGCATGGAACGGTGTGGCTGTGACATGGCGTCGACACTTGATGTCTCACCATGAAACACGATATTGCTATAACATGGGATCTAATGGTCGAATCTGCTCCAAACTTCACATGTATGATAATAGTCCTGGCATGAACACACCCACATGACGCTCAGGAGTCAGAGTCATAGCGCCACCCAGTGGAGACGGAAAGTCGCAACGCATTGGTTCCTACACTGTCCGAAGGAGGCGAACATTCAGCGCCTCGTCTGCCGGTCGACCCCTGGCGACACGGTGGCGGCCGCGCCAGGCTCCGAGTTGCGTGGGGTGCGAGGGCCCGTTCAACGCTGCTTGCAGCTTTAATTATTATTATTATTAGGGCCCGAGCACGAACCGTGCGAGGACCCTATTGTTTTCCTTAGGATTATTATTATTTTTTTTTTTTTTTTTTTTTTTCGCTTGATCGCATTTTTGGGGGCTTTAACATATTCAAAAACTCACCAAATTTGACGTGCTCATTCGTCTAGGGGACATTTATGTGTACGCAAAATTTAAACGATGCCCATTGCAAAATGGCGAAATGGCGCCCCCTAGAAAATTTCAATCGGCTCCCACCGGCAGCCCGTTTGACCAAATTCCACGAAATTCGGGGAGGTCGTGTATCATCCCAAGACGCACGAAAATGCGCAGTTGGACTTTTTTCTAAAACCAACAGGAAGCCGGCTATTTTGATTTGAATATTCATTTTTTTACCGATTTTAGCGATTTTCAAGAATTCTCTCAGAGCTATCTCCTCCTAGACAGTTCATTGGATCGGCTTCAAATTTGCCGTGCTGCAACTAGACCACATGATGATCAAAAGTTATTAAAAGATCTTTCCCTCGTTAAACGGTTTGGCCGTCAGGTGGCGGCGAAGTTTGATGTCTCAAAAAAAAAAACCCAAAAACCCAGAATTGCTATTACTTGGGCGTGAAAGGTCCAATCGGCACAAAACTTGCTGGGTATGATCGTAGTCCCGCCCTGAACACGTCTACATCAAAAAATTCCCCTGTTCTCAAAGCGCCCCCTGCTGGCGACAGGAAAAGTGATTTTTTACACTTTGAGGTGCAGCTCTGAGCACGTTCAGCATATCCAACTCAAATTTGGTCAGAAAGGCCTCAACACGTTGTTAATGCTACATGATGAAGATTGTGACGTATCGTCAAACGGCGTTGCGCCCAGAGGGCGGCGAAGTCGATGCTTCGCCAAAACGTAGGAAAGTGGCCTTAACTTCAGTGTCCTTGGGCATATCTGCCTGAAACTTCACATGTGTTTTAAGAGTCCAGCCCTGACAATGTCATGTGAATTTCGTTGATGGGCGTGGCCAAATGGCTTGGCCACACCCTTTAAACATCAGCCCCTGCGGCACGTTTCACCGACATGCATGAAAATTGGTACACATATGTATCACATCCAGACGCACAAAAAACCCTCTTGGACCCATTGGCTACACCCAACAGGAAGTCAGCCATTTTGAATTTGACACCAGATTGGGCGATTTGCACTCCTCATACTTTTTCTATCTCCTCCTACATGATTCATCGGATCGGCTTCAATTTTGGCGTGCATCAACTAGACCACTTGATGATCAAAAGTTATCATACGATTTTCCCTATGTTAAACGCTTTGGCTGTCAGGTGGCGGCGAAGTTTGATGTCTCGCCATAAAACACGAAATTAGTATAACTTTGGCATACATTGTCCATTCTTCACCAAACTTCACATGTTTGTTAACAGTCCAGACCTGAATGTATAGTATGACTTTCATCAATAAGCGTGGCCGTATGGCTTGGCCACGCCCCTTAAAGTGCAGCGTCCCCCATAACAACTTTCACCGACGTGCACGAAAATCAGTCTGCACATGTATCGTGTCCAGACGCACAAAAAAGCCTCTTGCACATATAGGCCACACCCGACAGGAAGTCGGCCATTTTGAAATTTACAGTCATTTTTGGCGTTTTCCACATGTTGTATTTTAATGATCTCCTCCTCCAGAAATGAATCAATTAACTCCAAAACTGGTGTGTACCATCTACACAAGTGTGTGATCAAAACATATTAAGAGAATTGCTCAGCATGGAACGGTGTGGCTGTGACATGGCGTCGACACTTGATGTCTCACCATGAAACACGATATTGCTATAACATGGGATCTAATGGTCGAATCTGCTCCAAACTTCACATGTATGATAATAGTCCTGGCATGAACACACCCACATGACGCTCAAGAGTCAGAGTCATAGCGCCACCCAGTGGAGACGGGAAGTCGCAACGCATTGGTTCTTACACTGTCCGAAGGAGGCGAACATTCAGCGACTCGTCTGCCGGTCGACCTCTGGCGAGACGGTGGCGGCCGCGCCAGGCCCCGAGTTGCGTGGGGTGCGAGGGCCCGTTCAACGCTGCTTGCAGCTTTAATTATTATTATTATTCTTCTTCTTATCCGAAATCAACTGCCTTTTTGGGCGCCGTAACATACTCGAAAACTCATGAAACTTCACAGACTCGTCAAAAGTGGTGAAAATTTACGTATGGTAGGGGTTTCATGACAACTTGCATAAAATTGGCTCAATAGCGCCCCCTACTAATTTTCAACATGTTTTGGGCTATAACTCCCAGACCATACGTCGCACATTCACAAACCTCATATCATCAGATTCCCTGAATAGTGCTGAATCACCTGGGTGGGGCCACGCCCATTTCCGTCTTAAATTTTTTGCGCAAAATCACGAAAACTGGAAAAGCTATTTTTTCGAACTCCTCCTTGGGGTTTTGTCCGTTCAGCGTGAAACTTGGCACGTACAGTCTGCAGCTGGACCTGATCTAAAGTTATCAAAGGAATTTTGATTGGTGACAATATGCGTAAATTATTAACGAATAAATTTTTCTAGCTAGCTATAAGAAGGCGAACTGTGGCATATTTCGGTCAAAATAAATGCTAACAACACCAAATCTGAGATCCTTGCTTGACATGTGACTGTGAAGGTGTGAGCCAAATTTGGCTAATGTTGGCCACTAGGGGGCGCTGCAAATATGGGAAATTTATATCTCGTAAATGGCTGCACCGATTTTTACGAAATTTGGTGAGTATGATGCTGGGCCCCTCCCGAGGCCATATCGTGAAGTTAGTCATGACTGGTCAAAGTGGGCGTGGCTTATTATAAGATAAAAAACAAACATTGATTTCAGCTCAAGTATTACGCTGAGGGCTGTGAAATTCACAGGGTATATATAGAATAGCATCCAGACCACCCATAGCAACAATTGTCTGTCTACTCCACTAGATGGCGCTATAATGGATGCAAACGCATTTTGGCCTGTAACGTCCACATTTTACATCACATCTTCATAAACCTTATATCCACGTGTTCCCTAAATAGAGTCGCATCTTCTGACATAGGCCACGCCCACTCCCATAGCATATTCCTCTTTGTAAGTTACTACACATCAAAAACCTACTTTTTCGAACTCCTCCTAGCGTTTAAGTCACATCTTCACGAAACTTTGCACATACAATCTCCAGACATGCCTGACCAAAAGTTATCAAAAGAATTTTCCTACTCCAAAAAATGCGCTAGCTAAAAATAAACAGTTTTTATCTGCTAGCTGAAAAACACATACCTTTGCTTATTTTTGTCAAAGTAAAAGATATCAATATCAAACTCAAGTCACTTCTTTCAGACGCCATCCAGACACTCTGTGCCAAATTTGGCAGAAATTGGCCAATAGGGGGCGCTATAATCACAGAAAAATCAAGTGAAATGAAAATTCATCGATTCGCACGAAATTTGGCGAGCGTGATGTGGAGTCACTCCTGATGCCAGCTGTAAAGCTTGGTGATGTTTGGTCACCGTGGCCACGCCTTATTCGCCATAAAACACGAAGTTGTTTTTGAGGGGTAAGGGATGCTTGTAAAGTCATGAAACTTGGCACACATATGATTGGGTGCGATTTGTGTTGCCTGATGTGACTTTTGTGCTTTGATGTGCCAACATGGCTCAACAGCGCCCCCTACAAATTTTCTACGAAGCAGCCCCCGGAGCTGGTTTGACCTACAGCTATGAAAGTTGGTACGCACGTGCATCACTGCAAGACATACAGAAAAACCTCTTGCAGCCATGTGCCAAACCCAACAGGAAGTCCGCCATTTTGAATTAGCTTGTAACTGGTTCGCAACTTCACCATACATGTTCCAAACTTCCTCAAATTTCAAAGAATTGATGACAGTCCTGCCCTGAACACATCTATACGCCAACACTTGGTTATTAGTACGGCGCCACCTACTGGAAAAATTACATGTATTCGTATGATTTGAGGGATATGACGTGTAAGTCCTGCGTGAGGGGTCAACTTTCGACAGGAATGAACGGCGGCGTGAGCCGGCGTCCTGCCAGCGCCCTCGAGTTGTGTGAAGGTGCGAGGGCCCGTTCAATGCTGCTTGCAGCTTTAATTGGGGCCCGAGCACCAAGCGGTGCGAGGACCCTATTGAAATTGCAGGAATTATTAGGGCCCGAGCACCAAGCGGTGCGAGGACCCTATTGAAATTGCAGGAATTATTATTATTATTATTACGACAAAAGTAAATCGCTTATTTGGAGGCCTGAACATATTCCAAAACACGCCAATTTTGGCATGCGCATCAGTCGCGGTGTAAATTTAGGTATTTTAGGGTTCGTGGAGGTGGGCGGGTCAAAATGGCTAGGCCACGCCCCTTAAAGAGCACCCTACTCGGCAGGTTTTCACGGATCTGCACGAAAATCGGTACGCATGTAGATCATGCTGAGACGCACAAAAAAGGTCGTAGGGACACATAGGCTAAACCCAACAGGAAGTGAGATATTTGGCGTTGAACGGCCATTTTTGGCGTTTTCCACGTGTTGTATTTTAACGAACTCCTCCTACAGGAATAATCAGAACGGCTTCAAAATTGCTGTGCACCAACTAGACTAGTTTGTGATCAAAAGTTATTAACGGATTACATAAACTCCAAACAACCTGACCTGGGCGTGGCGGCGAAGTTTGATGTCTCGCCATGAAAAATGAGATTGCTATAACTTTGGCATTAATAGTCCGAACGGTACCAAACTCCCCAGGATTCATAATAGTCCCGCCCTGAAGACGTCTACATGCAGAAATATTGAAATTTGCATAGCGCCCCCTGCTGGTGACAGAAAAAGCGATGTTTTAGACTTTGAGGTCCAGCTCTGAGCACGTTCAGCAAATCCAGCTCAAATTTGGTCAGAAAGGCCTCAACATGTTGGTAATGCTCCATGATGAAGAATTTTGACTGTCGTCAAACGGCGTTCCATCCGGAGGGCGGCGAAGTCGACCCTTCGCCAAAATGCATAAAAATGGCCTTAACTTTGGTGTTTTTGATGATATCCACCTGAAACTTCATATGTGTGTCAACAGTCCAGCCCTGAATATGTGATATGAATTTCGTCAATGGGCGTGGCCATATGGCTTGGCCACGCCCATTCATATGAATTACTTCCATAGGACGTCTCACCGATATGCACAAAAATTGGTACACATCTCCATCACCCCCAGACAAACAAAAAAGTCTCTTGGACCTCTAGGCTAAATTCAACAGGAAGTCGGCCATTTTGAATGTCATGGTCATTTTTGGTGTCGCGCACGCATCGTATTTTAACGAACTCCTCCTACAGAATTCATCAGAACGGCTTCAAAATTACCGATTACCATCTAGAACACTTCCTGATCAAAAGTTATTAAAAGGTCTCGCAGAATCTAAAGGGCACGCCAGTTGTGGGAGGTTGAATTTTGACGTCTCGCCATGAAACAGGAAGTGGCAATAACTTCACTGTACTTGGTCAGATCTGTGTGAAACTTCACAGGTATATTGACAGTCCAACCCAGAACATATGTTATGAATTTCGTTAATAGGCGTGGCTAAATGGATTGGCCACGCCCATTCACACAAATAACCACCATAGGACGTCTCACTGATATGCACGAAACTTGGTAGACACATGTATAACATCCACACGCACAAAAAAGCCTCTTGCACGGATAGGCCACACCCGACAGGAAGTCGGCCATTTTGAAATTTACAGTCATTTTTGGCGTTTTCCAGCTGGCGTATTTTAATGATCTCCTCCTCCAGAAATGATCCAATTCACTCCAAAACTGCTGTGTACCATCTACACCAGTGTGTGATCAAAACATATTAAGAGAATTGCTCAGCATGGAACGGTGTGGCTGTGACATGGCGTCGACACTTGATGTCTCACCATGAAACACGATATTGCTATAACATGGGATCTAATGGTCGAATCTGCTCCAAACTTCACATGTATGATAATAGTCCTGGCATGAACACACCCACATGACGCTCAGGAGTCAGAGTCATAGCGCCACCCAGTGGAGACGGGAAGTCGCAACGCATTGGTTCCTACACTGTCCGAAGGAGGCGAACATTCAGCGCCTCGTCTGCCGGTCGACCTCTGGCGAGACGGTGGCGGCCGCGCCAGGCCCCGAGTTGCGTGGGGTGCGAGGGCCCGTTCAACGCTGCTTGCAGCTTTAATTATTATTATTATTATTTTTTTTTTTTTCCGCGACTTTAAACGCATTTTTGGGGGCTTTAACATATTCGAAAACTCACCAAATTTGGCATGCACATTCGTCTTGGTGAAAATTTATGTGTACGCAAAACTTAAACGATGCCCGTTGCAAAATGGCGAAATGGCGCCCCCTAGAAAATTTCAATCGGCTCCCACCGGCAGCCCGTTTGACCAAATTCCACAAAATTCGGGGAGGTCGTGTATCATCCCAAGACGCACGAAAATGCGCACTTGGACTTTTTTGTAAAACCAACAGGAAGCCGGCTATTTTGATTTGAATATTCATTTTTTTACCGATTTTGACCGATTTTGGCGATTTGCAAGTGTTCTCTCAGAGCTATCTCCTCCTACACGGTTCATTGGATCGGCTTCAAATTTGGCGTGCTGGAACTAGACCACTTGATGATCAAAAGTTATCATACGATTTTCCCTACGTTAAACGGTGTGGCCGTCAGGTGGCGGCGAAGTTTGACGTCTCGCCAAAAAACCCCCCAAAAAACAAAAGTGCTATTACTTGGGCATGATAAGTCCGATCGGCACAAAACTTGCTGGGTATGATCGTAGTCCGGCCTTCATCACGCCAACATCAAAAAATTCCCCCGTTCTCAAAGCGCCCCCTGCTGGCGACAGGAAAAGCGATGTTTTAGACTTTGAGGTGCTACTCTCAGCACGTTCAGTATATCCAACTCAAAATTGGTCAGAAAGGCCTCAACACGTTGGTAATGCTACATGATGAAGATTTGTGACGTATCGCCGAACGGCGTTCCGCCCACAGGGCGGCGAAGTCAACGGTTCGCCAAAACGCAGTTAAGTGGCCTTAACTTCAGTGTCCTTGGTCATATCTGCCTGAAACTTTACATGTGTGTTAACAGTCCAGCCCTGAACATGTGATATGAATTTCGTTGATGGGCGTGGCCAAATGGCTTGGCCACACCCTTTAAACATCAGCCCCTGCGGCACGTTTCACTGACATGCATGAAAATTGGTACACATATGTATCACATCCAGACGCACAAAAAAGTCTCTTGGACCCATTGGCCAAACCCAACAGGAAGTCGGCCATTTTGAATTTAATGGTCATTTTTGGCGTTTTCCACGTGTTGTATTTTAATGAACTCCACCTACAGGATGCATCAGAACAACTTCAAAATCACTGTGTGCCATCTAGACAAATGTGTAATCAAAACTTATAAGCAGATTTTTGCATCGTGAAACGGTTTGGCCGTCAGGTGGCGGCGAAGTTTGATGTCTCGCCATAAAACACGAAATTAGTATAACTTTGGCATACATTGTCCATTCTTCACCAAACTTCACATGTTTGTTAACAGTCCAGACCTGAATGTATAGTATGAGTTTCATCAATAAGCGTGGCCGTATGGCTTAGCCACGCCCCTTAAAGTGCAGCATCCCACATAACAACTTTCACCGACGTGCACGAAAATCAGTATGCACATGTATCGTGTCCAGACGCGCAAAAAAGCCTCTTGCACATATAGGCCACACCCGACAGGAAGTCGGCCATTTTGAAATTTACAGTCATTTTTGGCGTTTTCCACATGTTGTATTTTAATGATCTCCTCCTCCAGAAATGAATCAATTAAGTCCAAAACTGGTGTGTACCATCTACACAAGTGTGTGATCAAAACACATCAAGAGAATTGCTCAGCATGGAACGGTGTGGCTGTGACATGGCGTCGACACTTGATGTCTCACCATGAAACATGATATTGCTATAACATGGGATCTAATGGTCGAATCTGCTCCAAACTTCACATGTATGATAATAGTCCTGGCATGAACACACCCACATGACGCTCAGGAGTCAGAGTCATAGCGCCACCCAGTGGAGACGGGAAGTCGCAACGCATTGGTTCCTACACTGTCCGAAGGAGGCGAACATTCAGCGCCTCGTCTAACGGTCGACCTCTGGCGACACGGTGGCGGCCGCGCCAGGCCCCGAGTTGCGTGGGGTGCGAGGGCCCGTTTATCGCTGCTTGCAGCTTTAATTTTTTTTTTTTTTTTTTTTTTTTCGCTTGATGGCATTTTTGGGGGCTTTAACATATTCAAAAACTCACCAAATTCGACGTGCACATTCGTCTAGGGAACATTTATGTGTACGCAAAATTTAAACGATGCCCATTGCAAAATGGCGAAATGGCGCCCCCTAGAAAATTTCAATCGGCTCCCACCGGCAGCCCGTTTGACCAAATTCCACGAAATTCGGGGAGGTCGTGTATCATCCCAAGACGCACGAAAATGCGCACTTGGACTTTTTTCTAAAACCAACAGGAAGCCGGCTATTTTGATTTGAATATTCCATTTTTTACCGATTTTGGCGATTTGCTAGTGTGCTCTCAGAGCTATCTCCTCCTAGACGGTTCATTGGATCAGCTTCAAATTTGCCGTGCTGCAACTAGACCACATGATGATCAAAAGTTATTAAAAGATCTTTCCCTCGTTAAACGGTTTGGCCGTCAGGTGGCGGCGAAGTTTGATGTCTCAAAAAAAAAAACCCAAAAACCCAGAATTGCTATTACTTGGGCGTGAAAGGTCCAATCGGCACAAAACTTGCTGGGTATGATCGTAGTCCCGCCCTGACCACGTCTACATCAAAAAATTCCCCTGTTCTCACAGCGCCCCCTGCTGGCGACAGGAAAAGTGATTTCTTACACTTTGAGGTGCAGCTCTGAGCACGTTCAGCATATCCAACTCAAATTTGGTCAGAAAGGCCTCAACACGTTGTTAATGCTACATGATGAAGATTGTGACGTATCGTCAAACGGCGTTGCGCCCAGAGGGCGGCGAAGTCGATGCTTCGCCAAAACATAGGAAAGTGGCCTTAACTTCAGTGTCCTTGGGCATATCTGCCTGAAACTTCACATGTATTTTAAGAGTCCAGCCCTGACAATGTCATGTGAATTTTGTTGATGGGTGTGGCCAAATGGCTTGGCCACACCCTTTAAACATCAGCCCCTGCGGCACGTTTCACCGACATGCATGAAAATTGGTACACATATGTATCACATCCAGACGCACAAAAAACCCTCTTGGACCCATTGGCTACACCCAACAGGAAGTCAGCCATTTTTAATTTGACGCCAGATTGGGCGATTTGCACTCCTCATACTTTTTCTATCTCCTCCTACATGATTCATCGGATCGGCTTCAAATTTGGCGTGCATCAACTAGACCACTTGATGATCAAAAGTTATCATACGATTTTCCCTATGTTAAACGCTTTGGCTGTCAGGTGGCGGCGAAGTTTGATGTCTCGCCATAAAACACGAAATTAGTATAACTTTGGCATACATTGTCCATTCTTCACCAAACTTCACATGTTTGTTAACAGTCCAGACCTGAATGTATAGTATGACTTTCATCAATAAGCGTGGCCGTATGGCTTGGCCACGCCCCTTAAAGTGCAGTGTCCCCCATAACAACTTTCACCGACGTGCACGAAAATCAGTATGCACATGTATCGTGTCCAGACGCACAAAAAAGCCTCTTGCACATATAGGCCACACCCAACAGGAAGTCGGCCATTTTGAAATTTACAGTCATTTTTGGCGTTTTCCACGTGTTGTATTTTAATGATCTCCTCCTCCAGAAATGAATCAATTAACTCCAAAACTGGTGTGTACCATCTACACAAGTGTGTGATCAAAACATATTAAGAGAATTGCTCAGCATGGAACGGTGTGGCTGTGACATGGCGTCGACACTTGATGTCTCACCATGAAACACGATATTGCTATAACATGGGATCTAATGGTCAAATCTGCTCCAAACTTCACATGTATGATAATAGTCCTGGCATGAACACACCCACATGACGCTCAGGAGTCAGAGTCATAGCGCCACCCAGTGGAGACGGGAAGTCGCAACGCATTGGTTCTTACACTGTCCGAAGGAGGCGAACATTCAGCGACTCGTCTGCCGGTCGACCTCTGGCGACACGGTGGCGGCCGCGCCAGGCCCCGAGTTGCGTGGGGTGCGAGGGCCCGTTCAACGCTGCTTGCAGCTTTAATTATTCTTCTTCTTCTTCTTCTTAACCGAAATCAACTGCCTTTTTGTGGGCCGTTACATACTCGAAAACTCATGAAACTTCACAGACTTGTCAGAAGTCGTGAAAATTTACATATGGTATGGGTTTTATGACAATCTGCACAAAAATGGCTCAATAGCGCCCCCTACTAATTTTCAACATGTTTTGGGCTATAACTCCCAGACCATATGTCGCACATTCACAAACCTCATATCAACAGATTCCCTAAGTAGTGTTGAATCGCCTGGGTGGGGCCAACCCCATTTTCGCCTCAAAATTTTTTGCGCAAAATCGCGAAAACTGGGAAACCTACTTTTTCGAACTCCTCCCTGGGGTTTTGTTCATTCAGCGTGAAACTTGGCAGGTAGAGTCTCTCGCTGGACCTGATCTAAAGTTATCAAAGGAATTTTGATTGGTCAAAATATGCTAAAATTATTAACGTAAAAATTTTTCTAGCTAGCTATAAAATGGTGAACTGGGGCATATTTCGGTCAGAATAAATGCTAACAACACTAAATCTGAGATCCTTGCTTGATATGTGCCTGTGAAGGAATGAACCAAATTTAGCTAACTTTGGCCACTAGGGGGCGCTGCAAATATGGGAAATTTATATCTGGTAAATGGCTGCACCGATATTTATGAAATTTGGTGAGTATTATGCTGGGCGCCTCCTGAGGCCATATCTTGACGTTAGTCATGACTGGTAAAAGTGGGCGTGGCTTATTACAAGATAAAAAACAAACATTGATTTCAGCTCAAGTTTTATGCTGAGGGCTGTGAAATTCACAGGGTATATAGAGAATAGCATACAGACCAACCATAGCAAAAATTGTGCGTCTACTCCACTAGGTGGCGCTATAACAGATGCAAACGCATTTTGGACTGTAACTTCCACATCTTAAATCACATTTTCATAAACTTTATATCCACGTGTTCCCTGAATACAGTCGCATCTTCTGACATAGGCCACGCCCACTCCCACTGCAAATTTCTGTTTGTAATTCACGATACATCAAAAACCTACTTTTTCGAACTCCTCCTAGCGTTTAAGCTCCATCTTCACAAAACTTTGCACATACAATCTCCAAACTGGCCTGACCAAAAGTTATCAAAAGAATTTTGCTACTCCAAAAAATAGGCTAGCTAAAAATAAACAGTTTTTTTCTGCTAGCTAAAAAACACATACCTTTACATATTTTTGTCATAGTGAAAGATATCAATGTCAAACTCAATTCACTTCTGTCAGAGCTCATCCAGATGGTCTGGGACAAATTTGGCAGAAATTGGCAAATAGGGGGCGCTATAATCAGAGAAAAATTAAGTGACATGAAAATTGACCGATTCGCACGAAATTTGGCGAGCATGATGTAGAGTCACTCCCAAGGCCAGCTGTAAAGCTTAGTGATCTTTGGTTACCGTGGCAACGCCTTATTCACCATAAAAATGAAGTTGTTTTTGAGGGGTAAGGGATACTTGTAAAGTCATGAAACTTGACACACATATGACAAGATGCGATATGAGTTGTCTGATGTGATTTTTCTGCTCTGATGTGCCAACATGGCTCAACAGCGCCCCCTACAATTTTTCGGCGAAACAGCCCCCGAAGCTGGTTTGACCTACATCTATGAAACTTGGTACGCACGTGCATCACTGAACGATGTATAAAAAACCCTCTTGCAGCCATGTGCCAAACCCAACAGGAAGTCCGCCATTTTGAATTTGCTTGTAACTGGTTTGCAATTTCACCATACATGTTCCAATCTTCCCCAAACTTCACAGGATTGATGACAGTCCTGCCCTGTATACATGTATACGCCAATACGTG
Source organism: Cephalopholis sonnerati (assembly GCA_019142605.1). Classification (NCBI taxonomy): domain Eukaryota; kingdom Metazoa; phylum Chordata; class Actinopteri; order Perciformes; family Serranidae; genus Cephalopholis; species Cephalopholis sonnerati. Next base: position 2,850,185 of record JAGQAX010000014.1, on the reverse strand, counting down.
GTTATTAGTACAGCGCCACCTACTGGCAAAATTACATGTCTTCATATGATTTGAGGGATATGACGAGTAAATTCTGCGTGAGGGGTCTGCTATCGACAGGAATGAAGGTCGGCGTGACCCGGCGTCATGCCAGTGCCCTCGAGTTGCGTGAAGGTGCGAGGGCCCGTTCATCGCTGCTTGCAGCTTTAATTATTATTATTTTTTTCTGCGACTTTAAACGCATTTTTGGGGGCTTTAACATATTCGAAAACTCACCAAATTTGGCATGCACATTCGTCTTGGTGAAAATTTATGTGTACGCAAAATTTCAACGATGCCCGTTGCAAAATGGCGAAATGGCGCCCCCTAGAAAATTTCAATCGGCTCCCACCGGCAGCCCGTTTGACCAAATTCCACGAAATTCGGGGAGGTCGTGTATCATCCCAAGACGCACGAAAATGTGCAGTTGGACTTTTTTCTAAAACCAACAGGAAGCCAGCTATTTTGATTTGAATATTCATTTTTTTACCAATTTTGGCGATTTCCAAGAATTCTCTCAGAGCTATCTCCTCCTACACGGTTCATTGGATCGGCTTCAAATTTGGCGTGCTGGAACTAGACCACTTGATGATCAAAAGTTATCATACGATTTTCCCTACGTTAAACGGTTTGGCCGTCAGGTGGCGGCGAAGTTTGACGTCTCGCCAAAAATACCCCCAAAAAACAAAAGTGCTATTACTTGGGCATGATAAGTCCGATCGGCACAAAACTTCCTGGGTATGATCGTAGTCCGGCCTTCATCACGCCAACATCAAAAAATTCCCCCGTTCTCAAAGCGCCCCATGCTGGCGACAGGAAAAGCGATGTTTTAGACTTTGAGGTGCTACTCTCAGCATCTTCAGTATATCCAACTCAAAATTGGTCAGAAAGGCCTCAACACGTTGGTAATGCTACATGATGAAGATTTGTGACGTATCGCCGAACAGCGTTCCGCCCACAGGGCGGCGAAGTCAACGGTTCGCCAAAACGCAGTGAAGTGGCCTTAACTTCAGTGTCCTTGGTCATATCTGCCTGAAACTTTACATGTGTGTTAACAGTCCAGCCCTGAACATGTGAAATGAATTTCGTTGATGGGCGTGGCCAAATGGCTTGGCCACACCCTTTAAACATCAGCCCCTGCGGCACGTTTCACTGACATGCATGAAAATTGGTACACATTTGTATCACATCCAGACGCACAAAAAAGTCTCTTGGACCCATTGGCCAAACCCAACAGGAAGTCGGCCATTTTGAATTTAATGGTCATTTTTGGCGTTTTCCACGTGTTGTATTTTAATGAACTCCACCTACAGGATGCATCAGAACAACTTCAAAATCATTGTGTGCCATCTAGACAAAGGTGTAATAAAAACTTATAAGCAGATTTTTGCATCGTGAAACGGTTTGGCCGTCAGGTTGCGGCAAAGTTTGATGTCTCGCCATAAAACACGAAATTAGTATAACTTTGGTATACAATGTCCATTCTTCACCAAACTTCACATGTTTGTTAACAGTCCAGACCTGAATGTATAGTATGAGTTTCATCAATAAGCGTGGCCGTATGGCTTGGCCACGCCCCTTAAAGTGCAGTGTCCCCCATAACAACTTTCACCGACGTGCACGAAAATCAGTATGCACATGTATCGTGTCCAGACGCACAAAAAAGCCTCTTGCACATGTAGGCCACACCCGACAGGAAGTCGGCCATTTTGAAATTTACAGTCATTTTTGGCGTTTTCCATGTGTTGTATTTTAATGATCTCCTCCTCCAGAAATGAATCAATTAACTCCAAAACTGGTGTGTACCATCTACACAAGTGTGTGATCAAAACATATTAAGAGAATTGCTCAGCATGGAACGCTGTGGCTGTGACATGGCGTCGACACTTGATGTCTCACCATGAAACACGATATTGCTATAACATGGGATCTAATGGTCGAATCTGCTCCAATCTTCACATGTATGATAATAGTCCTGGCATGAACACACCCACATGACACTCAGGAGTCAGAGTCATAGCGCCACCCAGTGGAGACGGGAAGTCGCAACGCATTGGTTCCTACACTGTCCGAAGGAGGCGAACATTCAGCGCCTCGTCTGCCGGTCGACCGTCTGGCGACACGGTGGCGGCTGCGCCAGGCTCCGAGTTGCGTGGGGTGCGAGGGCCCGTTCAACGCTGCTTGCAGCTTTAATTATTATTAGGGCCCGAGCACGTACAGTGCGAGGACCCTATTGTTTTCCTTAGGATTATTAGGGCCCGAGCACCTAGCGGTGCGAGGACCCTATTGAAACTGAAGGAGTTATTACTATTATTTTTCTGCCTAATGAATTGGCTTTTTGAGGGCTTTATCATATTCAAAAACTCACCAAACTTCACAGACTCATCAGAAGTGGTGAAAAATTTGATATTTTTGGGGTTTCGTGATAATGTGCAAAAAAATGGCTCAGTAGCGCCCCCTACTCATTTTCAACGAAGCAGCCCCCGAAGCTGGTTTAAGCTAAGTTTTCGAAACTTGGTAGGCATATGTAACACACCAAGACGTACAAAAAAGCCTCTTGGGCCCATGCCCTAAACCCAACAGGAAGTTGGCCATTTTGAATTGAATGTGCAATTTTCATGCGTTTTTGGCCATTTGCAGGGGTCGTAAATGAACGAACTCCTCCTAGAGATTTTGTCCGATCGACTTCAAACTTGGTCTGTCCCACCTGCACAAACTGAAGACAAAAAGTTATCAAAAGCTTGAGTTTTCGTCACACTTCACTACAAACAGGAAGTAGTATTATAACGCAGGAAGGATTTTATAACTCCAGCATACATTGTCCAATCTTCCCCAACCTTCACAGGATTGATGACAGTCCCGCTCTGAAGAGATCTACATGTCAATAATTTGTGATTAATATAGCGCCCCCTACTTGTAGTAGAAAATGTCATGTTTTACACTTTGAAGCACATCTCGTCCAAAGTTGAGCACATCAACGTCAAACTTGGGGAAATTATCCAAAAGGCCTTGATGATGCTTTCTATGGAAAACTGTGAGTTTTCGTCAAAGGGCGTGACCGTGGCGTGGCGGTCAACTTTGATGTTTCGCCATGATGACAAAAGTTGCTGTAACTTGACTCTACGTGGACATATCTTTCCAAAACTTCACACATATGATAACTGTCCAGCCCTGAAAACATCTATACAGAAAATTTGAATCAGCATCATAGCGCCACCTACTGGCGGCAGAAAGTTACTTTTTTCATTCTTTCACGTCCCTCTTCTACCAGGTTCCCCCGAACAAACTCAATTTTGCGAATACATAGTCCCAAGACCTTGATGATGATCAAAGCAGAAGCCTTTGAAGTTTCGTCAAACGCTGTCATCGTGGCGCCGCCTCATTCGCCATAAAACACGAGGTTGTTTCTGAGGGGCAAGGCATACTTGAAAACTCACAAAACTTGGCACACCCATCACAAGGCCCAAATTGTGTTGTCTGATATGATTTTTGTGTTTTCATGTGCCAAGATGCCTCAACAGCGCCCCCTACAATTTTTCAATGAAGCAGCCCCCGAAGCTGGTTTGACCTACATGTATGAAACTTGGTAGGCGTATGTAACACTCCAAGACGTACAAAAAAGCCTCTTGGAGTTATGCTCCAAACCCAACCGGAAGTCCGCCATTTTAAATTTACTTCTGCCACTTTTCTGCATTTTGGGCGATTTCCAGGAGACGTAAATGAACGAACTTGTCCTAGAGATTTTAGCCAATCCACTTCTAACTTAGTCTGTCTCACCCCAAGACATTGAAGAAGAAAAAGTTTTCAAAAGCTTGAGGTTTTGTCAAAAGCTGTCACCGTGGCTCCGCCTTCTTCGCCATAAAAGACGAACTTGTAACTACTCCTACAGATTTTATCCCATCGACTTCTTACTTGGTCTGTCCCACCTCCAGACATTGAAGAATAAAAAGTTATCAAAAGCTGGACTTGTTGTCACACCGTGTGACCATGGCAGGATCTCAAACTTCGGGGTCTCGCCACAAAACAAGAAGTAGTGTATAATTCCAGCATACATGGTCCAATCTTCCTCAAACTTCCAAGGATTGATAACAGTCCCGCTCTGAAAACATCTACATGTCAATAATTTGTGATAAATATAGCTCCCCCTACTGGTAACAGAAAATGACATGGTGTATATTTTGAAGTATAACTCCCACAACTTGGACAGATCCACCTCAAACTTTGTCAATCTATCCAACACATGTAGAAGATGTCTTATTGTGAACACTGTGACTTTTCATCAAAGGGCGTGGCCATGACATGGCGGCGAACTTTGAGGTTTCGCCATGATTACAAAAGTTGTGTAACTTCACTGTACGTGGACATATCTTTCCAAAACTTCACACATATGACAACAGTGCAGCCCTGAAAACATCTACAGAGTAATTTGTCATCAGCGACATAGTGTCACCTACTGGTGGCAGAAAGTTACTGATTTCATTCTTTCATGTTTCTCCTCTACCAGATGAACCACAACCACCTCATTTTTACTGAGACATAGTCCCAACAATTTGATGATGATGACACCAGAAGTTTTTTGAGGTTTCGTCAAACGCTGTCACTGTGGCAACACCTTATTCGCCATAAAACACTTATAGACACAGTCCTGCCCTGAACACATCTATACACCAATACATGGTTATTAGTACGGCGCCACCTACTGGCAAAATGACACGCCTTCGTATGATTTGAGGGACATGACATGTAAGTCCTGCGTGAGGGGTCTGCCTTCGACAGGAATGAAGGGCGGCATGAGCCGGCAGCATGAGCCGGCGTCCTGCCAGCGCCCTCGAGTTGCGTGAGGGTGCGAGGGCCCGTTCAATGCTGCTTGCAGCTTTAATTAGGGCCCGAGCACCTAGCGGTGCGAGGACCCTATTGAAACTGAAGGAGTTATTAGGGCCCGAGCACCTAGCGGTGCGAGGACCCTATTGAAACTGAAGGAGTTATTATTATTATTTTTCTGCCTAATGAATTGGCTTTTTGAGGGCTTTATCATATTCAAAAACTCACCAAACTTCACAGACTCATCAGAAGTGGTGAAAAATTTGATATTTTTGGGGTTTCGTGATAATGTGCAAAAAAATGGCTCAACAGCGCCCCCTACTCATTTTCAACGAAGCAGCCCCCCAAGTTGGTTTAACCTACGTGTATGAAACTTGGTAAGCATATGTAACACACCAAGACGTACAAAAAAGCCTCTTGGGCCCATGCCCTAAACTCAACAGGAAGTCGGCCATTTTGAATTGAATGTGCAAGTTTCATACATTTTTGGCCATTTGCAGGGATCATAAATGAACAAACTCCTCCTAGAGATTTTGTCCGATCGCCTTCAAACTTGGTCTGTCCCACCTACATAAAATGAAGACGAAAAGTTATCAAAAGCTTGTGTTTTCGTCACACCGTGTGACCGTGCCGGAACCTCAAACTTCGTTACAAACAGGAAGTAGTATTATAACGCAGGAAGTAGTTTATTACTCCAACATACATGCTCCAATCTTCCCCAACCTTCACAGGATTGATGACAGTCCCGCTCTGAAGAGATCTACATGTCAATAATTTGTGATTAATATAGCGCCCCCTACTGGCAGTAGAAAATGTCACGTTTTACACTTTGAAGCACATCTCCTCCAAAGTTGAACACATCAACCTCATACTTGGTGAAATTATCCATAAGGCCTTGATGATGCTTTCTATGGAAAACTGTGAGTTTTCGTCAAAGGGCGTGACCTTGGCGTGGCGGCCAACTTTGATGTTTCGCCATGATGACAAAAGTAGCTGTAACTTGACTCTACGTGGACATATCTTTCCAAAACTTCACACATATGATAACTGTCCAGCCCTGAAAACATCTAAACAGAAATTTTGAATCAGCATCATAGCGCCACCTACTGGCGGCAGAAAGTTACTTTTTTCATTCTTTCATGTCCCTCTTCTACCAGGTTCCCCCGAACCACCACAATTTTGCAAATACATACTCCCAAGACCTTGATGATGATCAAACCAGAAGCCTTTGAGGTTTCGTCCAACGCTGTCACTGTGGCGCCACCTTATTCGCCATAAAACACGAGGTTGTTTTTGAGGGGCAAGGGACACTCGAAAACTCACGCAACTTGGCACACACATCAGACGGCCCAATTTGTGTTGTCTGATGTGATTTTTGTGTTTTCATGTGCCAAGATGGCTCAATAGCGCCCCCTACTCATTTTCAACGTGTTTTGGGCTATAACTCCCAGACCATATGTCACACATTGAAAAACCTCATATCCACAGATTCCCTGAATAGTCCTGAATCACCTGGGCAGGGCCACTCCCATTTCTGCCTATAATGTTTTTCGCAACATCGCGAAAACTGGAAAACCTACTTTTTCGAACTCCTCCTTAGGGTATTGTCCGATCAGCGTGAAACTTGGCACGTACAGTCTTCACCTGGACCTGATCTAAAGTTATCAAAAGAATTTTGTTCAGTCAAAAAATGCAAAAATTATGAACAAATACAATTTTCTAGCTAGCTATAAAAAGACAAACTATGGCATATTTCGGTCAAAATAAATGCTAACAACACCAAATCAGAGACCTTTGCTTGACATGTGCCTGTGAGGGTGTGAGCCAAATTTGGCTAATGTTGGCCACTAGGGGGTGCTGCAAATATGGGAAATTTATATCTCTAAAATGGCTGCACCGATTTTTACGAAATTTGGTGGGTATGATGCTGGGCCACTCCTGAGGCCATATCTTGAAGTTAATCACGACTGCTCAAAGTGGGCGTGGCTTATTACAAGATAAACAACAAACATTTATTTCAGCTCAAGTATTATGCTGAGGGCTGTGAAATTCACAGGGTATATATAGAATAGCATACAGACCACCCATAGCAAGAATTGTATGTCTACACCACTAGATGGCGCTATAATGGATGCAAACGCATTTTGGCCTGTAACTTCCACATTTTATTTCACATCTTTTTAACTTTATAACCATGTGTTCCCTAAATAGAGTCCCATCTTCTGACATAGGCCACGGCTGCTCCCACTGTAGATTTCTCTTTGTAAGTCACTACACATCAAAAACCTACATTTTCGAACTCCTCCTAGCGATTAAGATCCATCTTCACGAAACTTTGCACATACAAACGCCAGATGTGCCTGACCAAAAGTTATCAACAGAATTTTGCTACTCCAAAAAATGCGCTAGCTAAAAATAAACATTTTTTTTCTGCTACCTAAAATCACATACCATGAAATATTTTTGTCAAACTAAAAGCTATCAATGTCAAACTCAATTCGCTTGTTTCAGACGTGAACCAGAGGCTCTGTGCCAAATTTGGCGTAAATTGGCCAATAGGGGGCACTATAAACAGAGAAAAATCACGTGACATGAAAATTGATCGATTCGGACGAAATTTGGCGAGCGTGTTGTGGAGTCACTCCCGAGACCAGCTGTGAAGCTTAATGATGTTTGGTCACCGTGACAACGCCTTATTCGCCATCAAACACAAAGATGGTTTTGAGGGGAAAGGGATGCTTGTAAAGTCATGAAACTTGGCATACATATGACAGGGTTCGATTTGTGCTGTCTGATGTGATTTTTCGGCTCTGATGTGCCAACATGGCTCAACAGCGCCCCCTACAAATTTTCTACAAAGCAGCCCCCGAAGCTGGTTTGACCTACATCTACGAAACTTGATATGCACCTGCATCACTGAAAGACGTATAAAAAATGCCTGTTGCAGCCATGTGCCAAACCCAACAGGAAGTCTGCCATTTTGAATTTGCTTGTAACTGGTTCAGAACTTCACCATACATGTTCCACTCTTCCCCAAATTTCACAGGATTGATGACAGTCCTGCCCTCAACACATCTGTACGCCAATACTTGGTTATTAGTACGCCGCCACCTACTGCCAAAATGACATGTCTTTGTATGATTTGAGGGATATGACGTGTAATTCCTGCGTGAGGGGTCTGCCTTAACAGGAATGAATGGCGGTGTCAGCCGGCATCCTGCCAGCCCTCTGGAGTTACGTGAAGGTGCGAGGGCCCGTTCAATGCTGCTTGCAGATTTAATTAGGGCCCGAGCACGTACCGTGCGAGGACCCTATTGTTTTCCTTAGGATTATTATTTTTTTTTTATTTTTTTTTTTTCCGCGACTTTAAACGCATTTTTGGGGGCTTTAACATATTCGAAAACTCACCAAATTTGGCATGCACATTCGTCTTGGTGAAAATTTATGTGTACGCAAAATTTAAACGATGCCTGTTACAAAATGGCGAAATGGCGCCCCCTAGAAAATTTCAATCGGCTCCCACCGCCAGCCCGTTTGACCAAATTCCACGAAATTCGGGGAGGTCGTGTATCATCCCAAGACGCACGAAAATGCGTACTTGGATTTTTTTCTAAAACCAACAGGAAGCCGGCTATTTTGATTTGAATATTCCTGTTTTTACGATTTTGGCGATTTTCAAGAATTCTCTCAGAGCTATCTCCTCCTACACGGTTCATTGGATCGGCTTCAAATTTGCCGTGCATCAACTAGACCACTTGATGATCAAAAGTTATCATACGATTTTCCCTATGTTAAACGGTTTGGCTGTCAGGTGGCGGCGAAGTTTGACGTCTCGCCAAAAAAACCCCAAAAAACAAAAGTTCTATTACTTGGGCATGATAAGTCCGATCGGCACAAAACTTGCTGGGTATGATCATAGTCCGGCCTTCATCACGCCAACATCAAAAAATTCCCCTGTTCTCAAAGCGCCCCCTGCTGGCGACAGGAAAAGCGATGTTTTAGACTTTGAGGTGCTACTCTCAGCACGTTCAGTATATCCAACTCAAAATTGGTCAGAAAGGCCTCAACACGTTGGTAATGCTACATGATAAAGATTTGTGACGTATCGCCGAACGGCGTTCCGCCCACAGGGCGGCGAAGTCAATGGTTCGCCAAAACGCAGTTAAGTGGCCTTAACTTCAGTGTCCTTGGTCATATCTGCCTGAAACTTTACATGTGTGTTAACAGTCCAGCCCTGAACATGTGATATGAATTTCGTTGGTGGGCGTGGCCAAATGGCTTGGCCACACCCTTTAAACATCAGCCCCTGCGGCACGTTTCACTGACATGCATGAAAATTGGTACACATATGTATCACATCCAGACGCACAAAAAAGTCTCTTGGACCCATTGGCCAAACCCAACAGGAAGTCGGCCATTTTGAATTTAATGGTCATTTTTGGCGTTTTCCACGTGTTGTATTTTAATGAACTCCACCTACAGGATGCATCAGAACAACTTCAAAATCATTGTGTGCCATCTAGACAAAGGTGTAATCAAAACTTATCAGCAGATTTTTGCATCGTGAAACGGTTTGGCCGTCAGGTGGCGGCGAAGTTTGATGTCTCGCCATAAAACACGAAATTTATATAACTTTGGCATACATTGTCCATTCTTCACCAAACTTCACATGTTTGTTAACAGTCCAGACCTGAATGTATAGTATGAGTTTCATCAATAATCGTGGCCGTATGGCTTGGCCACGCCCCTTAAAGTGCAGCGTCCCCCATAACAACTTTCACCGACGTGCATGAAAATCAGTATGCACATGTATCGTGTCCAGACGCACAAAAAAGCCTTTTGCACATATAGGCCACACCCGACAGGAAGTCGGCCATTTTGAAATTTACAGTCATTTTTGGCGTTTTCCACGTGTTGTATTTTAATGATCTACTCCTCCAGAAATGAATCAATTAACTCCAAAACTGGTGTGTACCATCTACACAAGTGTGTGATCAAAACATATTAAGAGAATTGCTCAGCATGGAACGGTGTGGCTGTGACATGGCGTCGACACTTGATGTCTCACCATGAAACACGATATTGCTATAACATGGGATCTAATGGTCGAATCTGCTCCAAACTTCACATGTATGATAATAGTCCTGGCATGAACACACCCACATGACGCTCAGGAGTCAGAGTCATAGCGCCACCCAGTGGAGACGGGAAGTCGCAACGCATTGGTTCCTACACTGTCTGAAGGAGGCGAACATTCAGCGCCTCGTCTGCCGGTCGACCTCTGGCGAGACGGTGGCGGCCGCGCCAGGCCCCGAGTTGCGTGGGGTGCGAGGGCCCGTTTAACGCTGCTTGCAGCTTTAATTATTATTATTAGGGCCCGAGCACGTACCGTGCGAGGACCCTATTGAAATTGAAGGAATTATGATTAATTAGGGCCCGAGCACGTACCGTGCGAGGACCCTATTGAAATTGAAGGAATTATTATTATTATTACGACAAAAGTAAATCGCTTATTTGGAGGTTTTAACATGCTCAAAAACTCCTGAAATTTGGCGGTCGCATCAGTCGCGGTGTAAATTTACGTATTTTAGGGTTCGCGGCAATGGACGGGTCAAAATGGCTAGGCCACGCCCATTAAAGAGCAATCTCCTTATAAACAGCGCCCTCCTCATCAATTTTCACGGATCTGCACGAAAATCGGTACACATGTAGATCATGCCGAGCCGCACAAAAAAGTCTCTTGGAGCCATAGGCCACGCCCAACAGGAAGTTGGCTATTTTGAATTTAGCGGCCATTTTTGGCGTTTTACCACGTGTCATATTTTGACGAACTCCTCCTACACGATTAATCAAAACGGCTTCAAAATCGCCGTGTACCAACTAGATAAGTTTGTGATCAAAAGTTATTCAAAGATCCGCTACCCGTCGAACACGGAATCGACTTTTTGGCGGCGAAGTTTGAAGTTTGAAGTTTGTCTCGCCATGAAAAACGAAATTGCTATAACTTTCGCATCAATCGTCCGATCTGCACCAAACTTCACATGATTCATAATATTCCCGCCCTGAACACGTCTACATGCAGAAATTTTGTAATTACCCTAGCGCCCCCTGCTGGCGACAGGAAAAGCGATGTTTTTAGACTTTGACGTGCAGCTCTGACCACGTTCACCATATGCAACTCAAATTTGGTCAGACAGACCTCAAGACGTTGGTAATGCTACATTATGAAGATTGTGACTAGGCGTCAAACGGTGTTCCGCCCAGAGGGCGGCGAAGTCGAAAATTCGCCAAAACGCATTGAAAATGGCTTTAATGACATTAACTTCTGTGTCCTTGGTCATATCTGCCTGAAACTTCACATGTGTGTTAACAATACAGCCCTGAACATGTGATATGAATTTCGTTGATGGGCGTGGCCAAATGGCTTGGCCACACCCTTTAAACATCAGCCCCTGCGGCACGTGTCACCGACATGCACGAAAATTGGTACACGCATGTATCACACCGAGACGCACAAAAAAGTCTCTTGGACCCACTGGCCATACCCAACAGAAAGTCGGCCATTTTGAATTTTGATGCTATTTTTGGCGTTTTCCACATGTTGTATTTTAACGAACTCCTCCTACAGGATTAATCAGAATGACTTCAAAATCACTGTGTGTGATCTAGACAAGGTTGTGATCAAAAGTTATTAAAAGATTTTTCCTATGTTAAACGGTTTGGCCGTCAGGTGGCGGCGAAGTTTGATGTCTCGCCATGAAACACGAAATTAGTATAACTTTGGCATACATTGTCCATTCTTCACCAAACTTCATATGTTTGTTAACAGTCCAGACCTGAATGTATAGTATGAGTTTCATCGATAAGCGTGGCCGTATGGCTTGGCCACGCCCCTTAAAGTGCAGCGTCCCCCATAACAACTTTCACCGACGTGCACGAAAATCGGTATGCACATGTATCGTGTCCAGACGCACAAAAAAGCCTCTTGCACATATAGGCCACACCCGACAGGAATTAGGCCATTTTGAAATATACAGTCATTTTTGGCGTTTTCTACGTGTTGTATTTTAATGATCTCCTCCTCCAGAAATGAATCAATTAACTCCAAAACTGGTGTGTACCATCTACACAAGTGTGTGATCAAAACATATTAAGAGAATTGCTCAGCATGGAACGGTGTGGCTGTGACATGGCGTCGACACTTGATGTCTCACCATGAAACACGATATTGCTATAACATGGGATCTAATGGTCGAATCTGCTCCAAACTTCACATGTATGATAATAGTCCTGGCATGAACACACCCACATGACGCTCAGGAGTCAGAGTCATAGCGCCACCCAGTGGAGACGGGAAGTCGCAACGCATTGGTTCCTACACTGTCCGAAGGAGGCGAACATTCAGCGCCTCTTCTGCCGGTTGACCTCTGGCGAGACGGTGGCGGCCGCGCCAGGCCCCGAGTTGCGTAGGGTGCGAGGGCCCGTTCATCGCTGCTTGCAGCTTTAATTATTATTTATCAGGGCCCGAGCACGTCCGTGCGAGGACCCTATTGAAATTGCAGGAATTATTATTATTACGACAAAAGTAAATCGCTTATTTGGAGGCCTGAACATATTCCAAAACACGCCAATTTTGGCATGCGTATCAGTCGTGGTGTAAATTTAGGTATTTTAGGGTTCGTGGAGGTGGGCGGGTCAAAATGGCTAGGCCACGCCCCTTAAAGAGCACCCTACTCGGCAGGTTTCACGGATCTGCACGAAAATCGGTACGCATGTAGATCATGCTGAGACGCACAAAAAAGGTCATAGGGACACATAGGCTAAACCCAACAGGAAGTGAGATATTTGGCGTTGAACGGCCATTTTTGGCGTTTTCCACGTGTTCTATTTTAACGAACTCCTCCTACAGGAATAATCAGAACGGCTTCAAAATTGCTGTGCACCAACTAGACTAGTTTGTGATCAAAAGTTATTAACGGATTACGTAAACTCCAAACAACCTGACCTGGGCGTGGCGGCGAAGTTTGATGTCTCGCCATGAAAAATGAGATTGCTATAACTTTGGCATTAATAGTCCGAACGGTACCAAACTCCCCAGGATTCATAATAGTCCCGCCCTGAAGACGTCTACATGCAGAAATATTGAAATTTGCATAGCGCCCCCTGCTGGTGACAGAAAAAGCGATGTTTTAGACTTTGAGGTCCAGCTCTGAGCACGTTCAGCAAATCCAACTCAAATTTGGTCAGAAAGGCCTCAACATGTTGGTAATGCTCCATGATGAAGAATTTTGACTGTCGTCAAACGGCGTTCCATCCGGAGGGCGGCGAAGTCGACCCTTCGCCAAAATGCATAAAAATGGCCTTAACTTTGGTGTTTTTGATGATATCCACCTGAAACTTCATATGTGTGTCAACAGTCCATCCCTGAATATGTGATATGAATTTCGTCAATAGGCGTGGCCATATGGCTTGGCCACGCCCATTCATATGAATTACTTCCATAGGACGTCTCACCGATATGCACAAAAATTGGTACACATCTCCATCACCCCCAGACAAACAAAAAAGTCTCTTGGACCTCTAGGCTAAATTCAACAGGAAGTCGGCCATTTTGAATGTCATGGTCATTTTTGGTGTCACGCACGCATCGTATTTTAACGAACTCCTCCTACAGAATTCATCAGAACGGCTTCAAAATTACCGATTACCATCTAGAACACTTCCTGATCAAAAGTTATTAAAAGGTCTCGCAGAATCTAAGGGGCACGCCAGTTGTGGGAGGTTGAATTTTGACGTCTCGCCATGAAACAGGAAGTGGCAATAACTTCACTGTACTTGGTCAGATCTGTGTGAAACTTCACAGGTATATTGACAGTCCAACCCAGAACATATGTTATGAATTTCGTTAATAGGCGTGGCTAAATGGATTGGCCACGCCCATTCACACAAATAACCACCATAGGACGTCTCACTGATATGCACGAAACTTGGTAGACACATGTATAACATCCACACGCACAAAAAAGCCTCTTGCACGGATAGGCCACACCCAACAGGAAGTCGGCCATTTTGAAATTTACAGTCATTTTTGGCTTTTTCCACGTGTTGTATTTTAATGATCTCCTCCTCCAGAAATGAATCAATTAACTCCAAAACTGGTGTGTACCATCTACACAAGTGTGTGATCAAAACATATTGAGAGAATTGCTCAGCATGGAACGGTGTGGCTGTGACATGGCGTCGACACTTGATGTCTCACCCTGAAACACGATATTGCTATAACATGGGATCTAATGGTCGAATCTGCTCCAAACTTCACATGTATGATAATAGTCCTGGCATGAACACACCCACATGACACTCAGGAGTCAGAGTCATAGCGCCACCCAGTGGAGACGGGAAGTCGCAACGCATTGGTTCCTACATTGTCCGAAGGAGGCAAACATTCAGCGCCTCGTCTGCTGGTTGACCTCTGGCGACACGGTGGCGGCCGCGCCAGGCCCCGAGTTGCGTGGGGTGCGAGGGCCCGTTCAACGCTGCTTGCAGCTTTAATTTTTTTTTTTTTCGCGACTTTAAACACATTTTTAGGGGCTTTAACATATTCGAAAACTCACCAAATTTGGCATGCACATTCGTCTTGGTGAAAATTTATGTGTACGCAAAATTTAAACGATGCCCGTTGCAAAATGGCGAAATGGCGCCATCTAGAAAATTTCAGTCGGCTCCCACCGGCAGCCCGTTTGACCAAATTCCACGAAATTCGGGGAGGTCGTGTATCATCCCAAGACGCACGAAATTGCGCACTTGGACTTTTTTCTAAAACCAACAGGAAGCCGGCTATTTTGATTTGAATATTCATTTTTTTACCGATTTTGGCGATTTCCAAGAATTCTCTCAGAGCTATCTTCTCCTACACGGTTCATTGGATCGGCTTCAAATTTGGCGTGCTGGAACTAGACCACTTGATGATCAAAAGTTATCATACGATTTTCCCTACGTTAAACGGTTTGGCCGTCAGGTGGCGGCGAAGTTTGACGTCTCGCCAAAAATACCCCCAAAAAACAAAAGTGCTATTACTTGGGCATGATAAGTCCGATCGGCACAAAACTTCCTGGGTATGATCGTAGTCCGGCCTTCATCACGCCAACATCAAAAAATTCCCCCGTTCTCAAAGCGCCCCATGCTGGCGACAGGAAAAGCGATGTTTTAGACTTTGAGGTGCTACTCTCAGCATCTTCAGTATATCCAACTCAAAATTGGTCAGAAAGGCCTCAACACGTTGGTAATGCTACATGATGAAGATTTGTGACGTATCGCCGAACAGCGTTCCGCCCACAGGGCGGCGAAGTCAACGGTTCGCCAAAACGCAGTGAAGTGGCCTTAACTTCAGTGTCCTTGGTCATATCTGCCTGAAACTTCACATGTGTGTTAACAGTCCAGCCCTGAACATGTGATATGAATTTCGTTGATGGGCGTGACCAAATGGCTTGGCCACACCCTTTAAACATCAGCCCCTGCGGCACGTTTCACCGACATGCATGAAAATTGGTACACATATGTATCACATCCAGACGCACAAAAAAGCCTCTTGGACCCATTGGCTACACCCAACAGGAAGTCAGCCATTTTGAATTTGACGCCAGATTGGGCGATTCGCACTCCTCGTACTTTTTCTATCTCCTCCTACATGATTCATCGGATCGGCTTCAAATTTGGCGTGCATCAACTAGACCACTTGATGATCAAAAGTTATCATACGATTTCCCCTATGTTGAACGGTTTGGCTGTCAGGTGGCGGCGAAGTTTGACGTCTCGCCAAAAAAAAACCCAAAAACAAAAGTGCTATTGCTTGGGCATGATAAGTCCGATCGGCACAAAACTTGCTGGGTATGATCGTAGTCTGGCCTTCATCACGCTAACATCAAAAAATTCCCCCGTTCTCAAAGCGCCCCCTGCTGGTGACAGGAAAAGCGATGTTTTAGACTTTGAGGTGCTACTCTCAGCACGTTCAGTATATCCAACTCAAAATTGGTCAGAAAGGCCTCAACACGTTGGTAATGCTACATGATGAAGATTTGTGACGTATCGCCGAACAGCGTTCCGCCCACAGGGCGGCGAAGTCAACGGTTCGCCAAAACGCAGTTAAGTGGCCTTAACTTCAGTGTCCTTGGTCATATCTGCCTGAAACTTTACATGTGTGTTAACAGTCCAGCCCTGAACATGTGATATGAATTTCGTTGATGGGCGTGGCCAAATGGCTTGGCCACACCCTTTAAACATCAACCCCTGCGGCACGTTTCACTGACATGCATGAAAATTGGTACACATATGTATCACATCCAGTCGCACAAAAAAGTCTCTTGGACCCATTGGCCAAACCTAACAGGAAGTCGGCCATTTTGAATTTAATGGTCATTTTTGGCGTTTTCCACGTGTTGTATTTTAATGAACTCCACCTACAGGATGCATCAGAACAACTTCAAAATCATTGTGTGCCATCTAGACAAAGGTGTAATCAAAACTTAGAAGCAGATTTTTGCATCGTGAAACAGTTTGGCTGTCAGGTGGCGGCGAAGTTTGATGTCTCGCCATAAAACACGAAATTAGTATAACTTTGGCATACATTGTCCATTCTTCACCAAACTTCACATGTTTGTTAACAGTCCAGACCTGAATGTATAGTATTAGTTTCATCAATAAGCGTGGCCGTATGGCTTGGCCACGCCCCTTAAAGTGCAGCGTCCCCCATAACAACTTTCACCGACGTGCACGAAAATCAGTATGCACATGTATCATGTCCAGACGCACAAAAAAGCCTCTTGCACGTATAGGCCACACCCGACAGGAAGTCGGCCATTTTGAAATTTACAGTCATTTTTGCCGTTTTCCACGTGTTGTATTTTAATGATCTCCTCCTCCAGAAATGAATCAATTAACTCCAAAACTGGTGTGTACCATCTACACAAGTGTGTGATCAAAACATATTAAGAGAATTGCTCAGCATGGAACGGTGTGGCTGTGACATGGCGTCGACACTTGATGTCTCACCATGAAACACGATATTGCTATAACATGGGATCTAATGGTCGAATCTGCTCCAAACTTCACATGTATGATAATAGTCCTGGCATGAACACACCCACATGACGCTCAGGAGTCAGAGTCATAGCGCCACCCAGTGGAGACGGGAAGTCGCAACGCATTGGTTCCTACACTGTCCGAAGGAGGCGAACATTCAGCGCCTCGTCTGCCGGTCGACCTCTGGCGAGACGGTGGCGGCCGCGCCAGGCCCCGAGTTGCGTGGGGTGCGAGGGCCTGTTCAACGCTGCTTGCAGCTTTAATTCTACATATTTTTGTATCATGATGTTGAATATTATTTCTGGCCCACATGATTTAAGTATTGTTTTAATAGGCCACAGTAACTGTTTTATATATACATGTTTTGCTTTTTTAAGCGGATACTGAAGTCTGCTAAAGTCTATACCCAAGCAGTCTCTCTGGAAGTCTGCAGAAAGTTTGCTTGAGGCCCCTTATGGACTGAATGAATTGTACATGTGGACAGCCCTAAGCACTCGCAGACTTTCTGGGAACGCGCCTGCAAAGTTTGCGAGTCTGCAAGTGCAGTGAAGTCTGGACATTTGGGTTGAGCCGGAGCACAGTGATCCATCTGCAAAATACACACACAGGTACGGTGGCTCCTAGCTGACAAAAAGGAGAATCATTTGGGCAAATGATCTACACATGATTCTGTTAAAGATCTAAAATAAGAACCATGAATCATGGTCATCAGGAACCATGATGACCATGATTCCATGATTCCCAGAGCAAAAGGTGCGTGTATATGTATCTGGCATATCGGGAAACTGCCCAACATGCCAGATGGCCAGTCCAGCCTTTCCCTTAAAAAGAGAAACTTTCAACCACAAGAAATCAGTGCAAAAGTGCTGTTCAATTGCTCTTTGTATGCAGTGGCTTCAACATTCATCCATGGTGGTTACTGCTCCGTTTTGAGTACGAAATTTAACAAACCAAAACTTACATAGTATAATACAATCCAACACAATAGCCGTACAATAAATAGTACCTTTGCAAAGGCAGAATAATCCAACACTGTATTAAGACACAGCAAATGGAAGTGCAACCTGAACATTGGCCACAGAATTTAATCAAAATGTCTCAACAATAATAGTTATCACAAGGTTGGTATTTGTTTTAGGGCACTGCACTACACTGCAATTAAATTGCTCACATGTTGCCTGTCTATGAAAACCAGTGTCACCAACACCTGCAGCCTATGGACTCCACAGTGCTCAAAATATGGACCTTCTTCTGAGTACATCTATGTTACTAGCTCCTTGATGTTTCAAGACCGTGATCAGGTGTACTTTTAGTCAAATCACATCAATAGGAAACATGCAGTAATTGTATGCAGAGTTCAGTTTGCAGCTTAAAAAACACGATTCAGCATCACCAGGGAAAAAAAATAAAAATCAGAGAAAGTGCATGTCAGAATTCTAAGGGGAAAGATTTGAACATGCATGACACAGTTTGGAGAAAAAAATCAGAATTGTTTTTTGACATTAATCTAAGACTTAACTCTCACTCTCTCTCTGTCTCTCTCTCTGTCTCTCTCTCTCTCTCTCTCTCTCAGAATAGTTCAGATGTAATATTACTCACCATTACATCAAAGGCAGCAGAGCACATCAATCAGCAGTTGTGGGTGCAGAAGAGTGAAAAATTAGATCAGAAACAAAGAAAACAACGTTAGCAAAGTATCAGCAGGTATAATTTTTACTTTGTTAACTTCAGTCTTCATAGTTGTTTTCTCAATAATCTTTGTTCAACTCTCCAGGACACAGCTCTTTTTCTGACCTTCAGTAGATCATTATTGTTTTTCCCAGCCATCACGGCAACATGACTTGCTCTGCGCGGGTGTTAGGTATCCCCACAGCTTTGTCATTTTATACCATTTTTTATGCCATTCATTATAATTTCACTATTGTTATTCCTGTCCAGGAGGAAGCATTGATCCTCTATTTCTCTTTCTGGAGTTTCTTCCCTATTCCCCCATTAAAGATTTTTTTGGGAGTTTTTTATTCGTCTAGAGGGTTTCATTTGTCATACAAATAGTTAAGCCCAAATCTGTGATTTGTGATTTCTGGCTATATAAACAAAATTGATTAACATATAGTGATGTATTATCTTGTAATTTGCACGTTTTTTTTATGTCAGCTGCTAAATGACCGATAACCCTTTCTAATTTTAAATATTTAGGGGTCTCAATATCTGCCTCTCTGGATACAGTGGCTACTGAAAATTACTATTACGCTCTGAATGACACAGATTGTGATTTAAAAAGATGGGGTAAACTCCCCACCTCATTTCAGTCGCGACTCTCTGTCATTAAAATGAATGTGTTGCCCCGCATCAATTTTATCAGCTCTATGATACCTCTACCTCCACCGGATGGTTACTGGCAGAAATTGCACTCAGTAATCGGTACTTTTCTGTTTCCACACTGCAAACGCATAAACCATCCAGCAGTGTCAACCTGCCTAATTTTGAATGGTATACTCTAACATACCCCAGAAGAAAGTGAAGCATGACTTTGGACCAATAATATCATACCTTTATATTGTGTGGCATAAAGTCCAAAAGCTCGCTAAAATTGCAGACAAATTCTTTCATCAGTCCCCATTTTTTTATAACTATTCTCTTTTGATAAATGGGAAGCCAATTTTCGGGTGTTTATACTCTCCAGGACATTGTAGGGCAGCAAGGTCTCTGTGAATTCCAAGATTTACAAAGGTCCTATAACCTCCCGAGCACTAGCTTTTTTTTCTATTTACAGCTGCATGGAGCAATGCGGGCTTACGGTGTCCCATGGGGCATTGACTTGAATACCCATCCTCTTCACTTGATATTTTATTCTAAAGGCAAAAACAATGGTATTGTCTCGGACCTTTACAAATTCATAGCTAAGGCCTCATACAAATCTTTGCCACTTGATAGACTCTGGAATAGGGATATCGCAATTCTGTCAGATCTGGACTGGCATACTTTATGGTCCAATGTATCCCTGTCATCCAGAAATCCAAACAATCAAATGATTCATTATAAATTAATTCATAGATCTTGTCTCACACCTCAAAGATTTCAACATATGAAACTTGGAACCAATCCATACCACTGCTACTTTTTTTCATATGATTTGGCAGTGCCCAGAGGTTAATAGATTTTGGAAAAACATTTCAAGCACTTTGTCTGATATGATTGGAAGAGTCATCCCTCACTCAGAGCACTTGCTATTACTTAATGACACTTCTTCTTTACAGCTGAAAATAATTGATAGGTGCCTCTTGCTAGCTGGTTTAACAGCTGCTAAAAGGATGGTAGTTTGCCATGGGAAATCTCCACATGCGCTGTCGGTGAGGGAATGGTTTTTCTCTTATAGAGACATTGCACAGCTAGAGCACAGCACGTCTACATTATGCCAAGACACGCAATATCATATGTTGGTCAAAGATTCTAGAAAAGATCAGTACTTTGATATAACTATTTGTTCTTATTTTTATGAAGCTGTTATACATTAGCCATTTGCTCACCTGTTTGGAATGTATCTTATGCACACTATGTGTCTAGATATTTTTCAATTTTTAAAGGTAAAAATGTTGCTTATTACAAAGCTTGCATGATGGTTAATACAGAAACCAGGTGTAACATGAAACATGGATCATGGTTCTTGCAGCAGTCTCTTCACAGCCATGGGGAAGAAGCTGTGTCTCAGTCTGTTGGTGCGGGCTCTCATGACTCTGAGACTGCCAGAGGGAAGGCTGGTGAATAGGGAGTGTCCTGGGTGGGCGGGGTCATCCCGAATCTTTGTGGCCTGTCGGAGGAGACGGCTGGAATAGATCTCCTCTAGGCGTGGAAGTGGGGAGCCGATGATCCACTCAGCCGTCTTGATGACCCGCTGCAGTTGTTTCTTTTCAGATGCAGTGCAGCTGGCGTACCACACCGTACAGCCATAGGTGAGGACACTCTCTATTGTGCAGTGGTAGAAGTTTTTCAGCAGAGGTGGAGGGAGTTTGTTCCTCCTCAGTGTTCTCAGAAGAAGAGACGCTGCTGGGCCTTTTTGATGATGTGGGTGGTGTTCACAGTCCAGCCCAGGTCCTCCGAGATGTACAGGCCAAGAAACTTAAAGCTGGTGACCCGTTCCACTTCCTCCCCATTGATGCTCAGGTGGTGCAGTGTGGTCCTCGACTTCCGGAAGTCAATAATGACTTCTTTTGTCTTCTTGGTGTTGAAGTTGAGGTGGTTGTCACTGCACCAGGCCGCCAGTGCTTGGACCTCCTCCCTGTATGGTGTCTCATAACCGTTGTTGATGAGCCCCACAACGGTTGTATCATCCGCAAATTTGATGAGGGTGTTGGAGCCGTGAGTAGCGACACAGTCATAAGTGTACAGTGTGTACAAGACTGGGCTCAGCACACAGCCCTGAGGAACACCAGTATTGAGGACGATGGTGGAGGATGTGGAGGTGCCCATTCTGACATGCTGGGGTCTGTTAGTCAGGAAGTCCTTGATCCACAGACAGAGGGAGGTTCCAAGTTGTAGTGTCTGCAGTTCGTTGGTGAGTCTGCTGGGGCTGATGGAGTTAAATGCCGAGCTGAAGTCAACAAACAGCATCCTGATATATGTGTTGGGGCTTTCAATGTGGCTGAGAGCGGTGTGGAGGGCGATGGAGATGGCGTCGTCTGTGGATCTGTTGGACCTGTAGGCGAACTGATGTTGATCAAAGCCAGGTGGGATGTGGGCCTTGACATGCTGTAACACCAGTCTCTCCATACATTTCATGACCACCGGTGTCAGGGCCACAGGCCAGTAATCATTCAACCCTGTGATGGCAGAGGATTTGGGCACAGGGATTATGGTGGCAGTTTTCAGGCAGGTGGGGACTGTGGCTTGCTGCAGTGAAAGGTTAAGATGGTTAAGGTTAAGATGTTAATGAATACTGCAGCAAGCTGATGAGCACATGATTTCAGCACCCTCCCTGGTACTCCATCCGGTCCTGGTGCTTTCCTGGTGTCGATGCCATGCAGGACCCGCAGTACCTGATGTTGTTGGATGGTGGGGGGCTGGTCATGCTCTGATGATGTCAGCTGTGTGTCCACTGCCTGTCTGTTGTCCTCTTCAAAGCGGGAGAAAAAGGTGTTAAGCTGGTCTGGGAGAGAAGTGTCAGTGGAGGGGGGGGGGTGGTGTTGTGGCATTGTTTGTGGTCAGTTATATTCTGTATGCCTTTCCACATGGAGCGGGGGTTGTTCTCCCTGAAGTTGGCCTCTATCTGCTCTCTGTACTTTGTTTTAGCAGCCTTGATGCCTCTGTTCAGGTCCGCTCTAGCCCTCCTGTAGGCTTCCCTGTCCCTTGACCTCAGTGCTGAATCCCTGGCCTGGAGCAGTGCTCTGATATTGGCGTTAAACCAGGGTTTTTGGTTGGGAAATGTTTTCACCTGTTTCCTTGATGTTACATTATCCATGTAGAAACTGATGTATGATAGTACAGAGGAGGTGTGGAGTTCAATGTCTGGGTCTTCAAAGAGCTCCCATATGGTGTCCTCAAAACAGTCCTGCAAGGATAGTGTGGCCTCCTCAGTCCAGCACTGCACTGACTTGTACTGTGGCTTAGACCTGCAGATGAGGGGCTTGTAAGCTGGTGTCAGGAACAGGGAAAGATGGTCTGAGTGTCCGAGGTGGGGGGAGTGGCGGGCTCTGTAGGTTCCAGAGATGTTGGTGTAGATCTGGTCTAGTGTTTTGCCCTTCCTTGTTTGAATGTCAACATTCTTGTAAAATCTGGGGAGCACAGTCTTTAAGTTGGTGTGATTAAAGTCTCCAGCCTCGATGAAGAAGCCCTCTGGGTGTTTGTTCTGTTGCCTGGTGATGCTGTCATGCAGCCTGCTAATAGCTATGTTAGCATTAGCTCGCGGATGGATATACACGGCAGTTACAAACACTTGGGCTATTTCCCTGGGCAAATAAAAAGGTCTGCACTTCAACATTAGAAATTCCAGGTCTGGACAGCAGTGTTTCTCAATGACGGCAGCGTCCGTGCACCAACTGTTGTTAATATAGACGCACACACCTCCTCCTCTCCTCTTCCGCCCAGAAGATTGTACGTCCTGCTAGCTCCACGGCTAGGTCCGGGATGTTTTCATGCAGCCAGGTCTCTGTTATCACCATGATACAGCTGTCTATCCGGTTGTTAACGTCCCGTAGTTTCATCGCGTCCATCTTGTTAACCAGGGAGTGGACGTTGGCGAGAAAGACTCTTGGAACCGCTGGTTTATGCGGAGTTGCGGTTAGCCTAGCTCTGATGCCGGCTCGTTTGCCTCGTTTCCGGCGTCTTTCACAGCGCCACCGTCACCTCCTTTCTGTCCATTCTCGCCGGCGTATCCTCTCCGGGAACGAGTCAAACCCTTCTGGGGGGGTCCAGCCAGTCCAGTGTTGTTTCAGGCTTAAAAGTTCAGTTCGGGTGTAAGTCCTTCTCAATGTGTAGCTGCTAACTGAAGAAGAGCACCGGGTCACTGCGTCTACACGCGCCGCCATCAAATATGTACTAATATGTAATTATTTTTAAATGTCCCATGAAGGACAGGCTGGTAAACTGCACCAGGATGTTTCGCTAGCCAGTAAAAACACTCTCACGGGAGCAGCTCCAGCCATGAGTGCGAGTTGTGAGCTGTAATTCAGCAGGAAATAAGCAGCCGTGCGTGTCTGACTGTAGATGGTGGAGCTGTTGAATGGATTTGTGGCTGTTAGCTGTAAGCTCCACTCGTTAGCCGCTGAATGGCAGAGGAGCAAGCAGCCACCGGCCGCCAGACTTCGCTTTTGATCCCCACTCATATCCAGACTCAAGACGGTTTATGTGTTGATTGTTGTATGATAAGCAGACAGGACGCTCAGTTATCTGTGAGTGTAGCTGATTCGTCAGTAAACTCAACTCAAGATCAGTTTTCTCTGACAGAGATGAAATTTATTTCCAATCACCAACTCTTTGATAAGACACAAGTGTAAACCTTCACACTAACATGTTTTAGGTTAAGAAAGAATTCAGGCTTTTATAAAGTTACTTTTCTGCTTCTTAACAGTCAGATGGATAAGTGTTTATAATTAACCTGGGTACAAATCCTAGTTGTCCCAGTTTTTGTGTTGTCAAAGTTTTTGAGAGCATAAATAGAGAGATGCTGAGCTTTGTGAGTGTGTGCTCGTAAATCACCCGTTAAACCTCTCAAACACTGCTGGAGAAAAAAAGTTTGTAAGTGTGCAGAAATTATTTGTAAATGTAGAAAAAAATGTCTAAATAAAATTTTTATACAGCCTGTCATCTTGATTCTAATTTCCCACTGGATTGGTTTACACATTAAAGAACACATAGAAAACATAATGACTAAAAGTTGAGTAAAATGGCATGAATTTTTGTCGTCTAAAACTATGACAGGATAAAAATTACTAAAATGTGACAACAACGAATAAGCATTTTCATCTTGAGACTAACACTTAATCTATAATAGCTGCCAAAATGAAAACTGGGGTGTGCAATTGAAAGACATGGACACGTACCGTGCAGAGAAAGTCTATGAAAGACGTTATTGAGTTGGATAATGTGAAATAAATTGCTGTTGGAGCTGAAATCATATTTGGGAGTCAGGGTCTCTTTCTGCCAGTCAAACTACTTCATGTAACTGCAATACTAAATCTCTGGGGTGCCCCTTTAAACGTGTTTTGGGGCAGAGGGTATGAGTGAGCATGCTGTATATCTGTGAATTCAGAAAAACATCTCATTAGTGACACATAATCCTACTGCAGATCTTTTGCCTTTGTTCTCTGTCACTGACAGATTCCTCTTTATGCCTCTTCATGCAGAATTTAAAATCTGTTGATTCTGACCATTGACCGTGAATTACAGTAAGAGTGTGTCCAAATTAACGCAATACTGTGCTCAGTGTTGTGCAAGTTCACACTTCCACAAAGCTAACCCAAAGTTCAGTTTACATAGATTGAAATGAGATACACTGCTAAAAAAATGAAGGGAACATTTAAATCACACATCAGATCTTGATGAACAAATAATTCATGTTGAAAATCTATCCTGATGTTCACTGTATAATTTGTTGACAACAAAATTATGTAACAACATTAAATGGAAACCAAAATCATCAACCCACTGAGGGCTGGATTCAAAATCACACCGAAAATTAAAGAAAAAGATTAAAATCACAGGCTGATCCAACTTGTGTGAATTTTATCACAGCAACTCATAATGTGACTCAGTAGTGTGTATGGCCCCCACATGCCTGTGTGCACTTCTGTCAATGTCTGGGCATGCTCCTGATGAGTCGGCAGATGGTGTCCTGGGGGATCTCCTCCCAGACCTGGATCATGGCATCAGTGAGCTGCTGGACAGCCTCTGGCGGTACTTGACGGTGCCGGATGCACTGGTACATGACATCCCATAGGTGCTCATTTGGATTTAGGTCTGCCTACACACTCTGGCCACTTGAGGCTGGGCACTGTCCTGCACCAGGAGGAACCCAGGGGCAACTGCACCAGCATAAGGTCTGACAATCACTCTGAGGATTTCATCCCCACTACCATTGGCTATGACATGGAGGTCTGTGCAAACCTCAAATGATATGCCTGCCCAGACCATCACTGACTCACCACCAAAACAATCATGCTAGATGATGTTACAGGCATCATAATCTTCACCACGGCATCTCCAGACTCTTTCACACCTGCCACATGTGCTCAGTGTGAACCTGCTCACATCTGTGAAGAGAACAGGGGGCCAATGGCGGACCTGGCAGTTCTGGTGTTCTCTGGCAAATACCAATCAAGCTGCATGGTGCTGGGCTGTGAGCACAAGTCCCACTAGAGGTCATTGGTCCCTCACGCCACCCTCGTGGAGTCTGTCTCTGATGGTTTGGTCAGAAGCATTCACACCAGTAGCCTGCTGGAGGTCATTCTGTAGGGCTCTGGCAGTGCTCCTCCTGTTCCTCCTCACACAAAGGAAGAGATACTAGTCCTGCTGCTGAGTCGATGCCCCTCAACGTCCCTGTCCAGCTCTCCCCATGTATTGGCCGGTCTCCTGGTACCTCCTCCATGCTCCTGAGACTGTGCTGGGAGACACAGCAAACCTTCTTGTGACCACACGTATGGATGTGCCATCCAGGAGGAGCTGGACTGCCTGTGCAACCTGATCGGGCTGTAGGTACCACCTCATGCTACCAGTAGTGACAAGGTCACTAGCAGAACACAAAACTAGAGAAGAATCAGTCAGGAAGGATAAGGACAGAGCAATTGTCTGTGGCCACCACATGTAAAACTGTTCTCTTTTTGGGGGTTGTCTTGCTTTTGCCTCTCCATTGCACCTGCTGTCACTTTCATTTGCACCAAAGCAGGTAAAACTGATAAATAATCACCTGTGCTTCTTAAATGGACAGATTGATATCCCTTAAGGTAACTGATTTGGTGTCATACTGTGACCATTAAGTGCTTCCTTATTTTTTTGAGCAGTGTAGTCATGTTCACAATTCACAATTTGAATTCTTAAATTTGAAAATCTTATGATCATCATTCACTTACAGATACTTCTCAAGACTAGTTGGATGCTTCAACTCTGTTTCCAAAAGCTGATGTGGCTGATGTTCAGACTCATTTCTTCAGACACGGCGAGCACAATTTGCATAAAAATCTTAGATTTTTTCTGTTGATATCTGAACTGACTTGTTTATAAAATCCCCTAAAAAATTCACATGAAGGGGCTTCAGCAGTGTAAATTTGCAGCTGGGCATCGTTAACTGTTGCAAAAATGAATGATGCTCACATTCAGCAATATCATTAGTTGCAAGCGGATTTACCCAAAGCACCAAAAACACGAGCACCTTCAATGAACGGGCTCTTTAAGCACGTTATTGCACAACACTGACTGTAGTAATATACATTGTGTTATACATTGTAGCTATATTATGTAGTGCCCTCCACAAATCCTAACTACACATACTCATTTAGTACCTGACTCACCTCTGTACTAAGCTGCTCTTAGTACTGATGTCACAGGCTTCATCTGCATTCCTTCACTCAACTGTTGAATATATCATAAGAAATTAATATAAAAAAAATTCTAACCATGGGAACAGAATTTGGTTTGTGTACTTTTTCCCATATTTGAGCTGAATATACTCTATAGGCTATGCAGATCCTCACTAGAGGACTGAATGATGGTACACATCAAATAAAATACACATTAAATACCCTAATGTTGAGCAAAGACACCTAGACCTTCTTACTGTGCTCACAAACTTGTTTTCATTCTTTAACATAATTAAAAAATGAGCATGCATGAATGTTCTAACTGTGTCATAATTTGTAAATATTCTATGCGCCCTGACTTTCCAAGTCTGGAGTTCTCATGGCTGAATCCATAAGATTATGCTGACAGTATGTCCCAGGCAGATCATTCTATTCCTGTGAAATAATGTTCCATCTCTCAACAACCAGAACGAAGGACACTCAGGGAAGTCTGATGTCTGTCTAAGAAGCTTCCTCTGACAATAGACCCATTTCCACAAAGCAGCTCAGTACGGTTCAGTTCAGTTCAGTATGCATTTTTTCTGTTGCCACTATGAAAAGTTGTGGATGTATACCAATACCATTCCTTACAGTTCCCATTTTTGGCCACCCCTCTGTTGGGGTACCTAGCACACAGATCTGGTACTAAAACACGGCACTAGAAACACTGCAGTCCGTTGACTGGTCAATAGCGGATGGTCACTCTGCTCAGGGCTGCATTGTGGCTGGTTTTGAGGCTCATGTAACCACTGTTCATACAGTGGTGAGTCTTACATACATTATTAAACTATAACTATAAAATGAAAGGATGTTTTGCTGCCTCTAGCAGCAGCTGTAGACTAAGAAAAAAAAACTGGGCCAACTGCTGATGACTTTCAAGGTGGAACGTTTACTTGAAATATTACTTAATGCATGAGTTAACAACATGAATTCATCAGCAAACCTTAAATTTCAATATGAAAACTTCCATTCCATTAGTTTTCATTGTCTCTCTTGGATGACATAAACATTTAGTTTTGAGTGGATCTTCAAGCGTTTAAAAATATATATTAATTTTGACTGGATGTGAACTGGGCGGCACGGTGGTGTGGTGGTTAGCACTGCCGCCTTACAGCAAGAGGGTTTGTGGTTCGTGTGGGTTTTCTCCAGGTACTCTGGCTTCCTCCCACAATCCAAAGACATGTAGCTTGGGGATAAGTTAATTGGTGACTGTAATTGGTGTGAATGGTTGTGAATTGTCTGTCTCTACATGTCAGCCCTGCGATAGTCTGGCGACCTGTCCAGGGTGTACCCTGCCTCTCGCCCAGTGTCAGCTGGAATAGGCTCCAGCCCGCTCCCCGCAACCCTCAAGAGGATAAGCAGTTAGAAAATGGATGGATGTGAACTGCATACAGTACAGGCCAAAAGTTTGGACACACCTTCTCATTCAATGCGTTTTCTTTATTTTCATGACTATTTACATTGCAGATTCTCACTGAAGGCATCAAAACTATGAATGAACACATGTGGAGTTATGTACTTAACAAAAAAAGGTGAAATAATTAAAAACATGTTTTATATTCTAGTTTCTTCAAAATAGCCACCCTTTGCTCTGATTACTGCTTTGCACACTGTAACGTCATGAGAGGCCACCAGGGCAGGCTTAGGGTGAGGCAGTGCAAAAACTGGTAAAACAGACAAAGGGTCAGGTTCCAGACAGGAGGGAGCTTTATTTTCCACAGGCCAGGCATGCAAACAGGTAACTCAGGTAAGTCTTTTAACTCAAAACAATGTCCAAAATGCAACATAAAGTGTCCACTTTCCTTTTTCAGGTGGGTCCTTCCAACGGTCTTCTCACTCTCAACGGTTCCTCCCTGTGAGTCTGTCCAGCTCCTTGCTCTCTGTCCTCCTGCTATCTGTTCTGCCTCTGCCCAGTGTCTCTAGTCCTGCCTCAATCAGGTGGCTTAAGCACCCACACCTGTCTGAGGGGTGAGGCTTCCTGGGAGATGTAGTAGGTGCCATGGCGGCCATTTTGGGACGTGGCTGCTGCATTGTGGGAGATGGAGTGCGTTCCCCAGCGGCCATTTTGTGAGGTGGCAGCTGCTCCTGGATGGGAATGTAGTGTCCCTCCACTACATGTCCCCTGGTGATGCCACAACACTCTTGGCATTCTCTCGATGAGCTTCAAGATGTAGTCACCTGAAATGGTTTTCACTTCACAGGTGTGCCTTATCAGGGTTAATTAGTGGAATTTCTTGCTTTATCAATGGGGTTGGGACCATCAGTTGTGTTGTGCAGAAGTCAGGTTAATACACAGCCGACAGCCCTATTGGACAACTGTTAAAATTCATATTATGGCAAAAACCAATCAGCTAACTTTAAGAAATGAAGGTCAGTCAGTCCGGAAAATTGCAAAAACTTTAAATGTGTCCCCAAGTGGAGTTGCAAAAACCATCAAGCGCTACAACGAAACTGGCACACATGAGGACCGACCCAGGAAAGGAAGACCAAGAGTCACCTCTGCTTCTGAGGATAAGTTCATCCGAGTCACCAGCCTCAGAAATTGCAAGTTAACAGCAGCTCAGATCAGAGACCAGATGAATGCCACACAGAGTTCTAGCGGCAGACCCATCTCTAGAACAACTGTTAAGAGGAGACTGCGCGAATCAGGCCTTCATGGTCAAATAGCTACTAGGAAACCACTGCTAAGGAGAGGCAACAAGCAGAAGAGATTTGTTTGGAACAAGAAGCACAAGGAATGGACATTAGACCAGTGGAAATCTGTGCTTTGGTCTGATGAGTCCAAATTTGAGATCTTTGGTTCCAACTGCCGTGTCTTTGTGAGACGCAGAAAAGGTGAACGGAAAATTGAAGGCACACTGAACCAGCATGGCTACCACAGCATCCTGCAGAGACATGCCTCCCATCCGGTTTGCGTTTAGTTGGACGATCAGTTATTTTTCAACAGGACAATGACCCCAAACACACCTCCAGGCTGTGTAAGGGCTATTTGACCAAGAAGGAGAGTGATGGAGTGCTGCGGCAGATGACCTGGCCTCCACAGTCACCGGACCTGAACCCAGTCGAGATGGTTTGGGGTGAGCTGGACCGCAGAGTGAAGGCAAAGGGGCCAACAAGTGCTAAACACCTCTGGGAACTCCTTCAAGACTGTTGGAAAACCATTTCAGGTGACTACCTCTTGAAGCTCATCGAGAGAATGCCAAGAGTGTGCAAAGCAGTAATCAGAGCAAAGGGTGGCTATTTTGAAGAAACTAGAATATAAAACATGTTTTCAGTTATTTCACCTTTTTTTGTTAAGTACATAACTCCACATGTGTTCATTCATAGTTTTGATGCCTTCAGTGAGAATCTACAATGTAAATAGTCATGAAAATAAAGAAAACGCATTGAATGAGAAGGTGTGTCCAAACTTTTGGCCTGTACTGTATATATATATATATATATATATATATATATATGCAGAATAAAAAAGCTTGGCGGAGCATCATTCCTGTGGGTTACGGCAACACTAAACTTCTGCACTTGCTTGAGGACTAAATGCACAAACCCGCTATTTTTAAATATTCCATGGAGAGAGACTCTCACTGCAGCTATTCTATTTTGGTCTGAAAATGTCGGTGTGCAGCTTCGTTCTGTGGACGATAAATGAGGTGCAGACTTCCATCTGTGTCACCATTGATGAGGAAATACAGCACGTGCTGGACAGAGCGGTGAGTGACAACAACCCCGTCTATGTTTAAGAGAACTGTTTGTGGTGGAAACGCTAAGTGGACCTAGGGACTAGGTACCATGTCTGAAGGGTTACTTTTGGTTCCAAAGGTACCATACCAGAAATGTTTGGTGGAAACAGGGCTTAAGGAACTGCTAGCAGATCTGTTTCTAAAATAAGGCGAAAAGGCAAACAAAATCTCACAAATGAGCATGAACACCACTTTTTTTTTGCACTTCTGGTGACCACAGGCATTGGCACAAACTGGCCGCAACTGGACACAACATGGAAGAGAGGGTGAATAAATAATCAGCAGGAGAAATACAGATCAGCAAGTGCCGTCTGTGCGAAAGTCTGTAATAACTGATCACATGACCCTCTCTCATCCCCTTTTAAAAGCAGCAACAAGTAAAACAGGAGAAGAGAGGCTGACAGCTCTTAACCTCCATGAAGCACCTACAGTTCCAAAATAAAAAATATACAACATCCCAGATATAATGATCGATGATTCATTGCCCTAAATATTCTACCAGTGTTACTGTAGAATGAACAGGCAGCTGATGCATGTTGGTGCTGCAACTGCTGTACAAACATTTCTTCAATTCTTCAACAATGCTTCCATAGCCCATTCAATAGCACATACCTGAGAAATGTCTACATAGAGACAGAGCCAAGGCTTCCCACTCTTAGTGCAAACATAAGCACTGCAGACATCAGAGCAGGAATCCTGTGAGTCTGACTGAGAAGAAATTGTATTTATTGTTAGTGATTATGATATAAGCCCACTGCTGATGATCTACTTTTGAGGCAGCACCATGCAGGCAAAGCTCAAGTTAATTTACTTTACATAAAGACTGTACGATAATCTGAATAAATTGTGTCACCAATCTGTCACAGCTCCATTCTCCCTGTTTCCCTCCTGCCCTCTGTATTTTTCCACTCTCCCCTGCCTCTGCTCCACTCCAACTGTCAGCCACTCCCACCTCATCAGCCAAACAGCTCACCTGTCAACTCAGCTGCAGCCCATCCTAATCGGCCTGCATATAAGCCTCTCCAGCACTCTCACTCCTTGCCAGATTGTTCTACAGCATTATGCGAGACTTTCCAGCGTTCTTCTTCCGTCTGATCACCTGGTGCTGACTCTGCCTGTTCCCGACCTGCTCTCCTCACCTGCCTTCTGGTAAACTCATCTGCCTTCGTCCCTGACCACGTGCTCTGCCTCAGCGTCTGTGGCGTCTGTCTGCTCTCCCGGCTACGACTCATCCGCCTGGCCTCGGCTCTCCCTCCACCTGCTCCCTATCGGTACCTCTGCCTACGCGGACTGCTCACTTGACTTCGACCCCTCGCCCGTCTCCGACTGCTCCTCTGCTCTCTCCTCGTCGGTACCTCTGCACGATCAGCTGGATCTTCAGGCTACGGACTCCTCTCTCCGTCATCAGCGACTGAAGTAAGCTTCCTCCCTTCACATCATGCTGAGAGAGATCTGAACTGTTCGGATCCGGGGGCTCTGGTGCTTCTCCTCGGTTCCGCGGCCGGATTCGGCCTTATCCCTCCCCCACGTCTGTGCCTCAGACTTTGTGAGGGCATTCAGCCCGAAGAACGAACTGTACACAGAATTAACTCACTCTGCTCCGTTCCTTATTGGCTGTTGTGACAAAGGTCATTACCAACTGTTCCAGATTTCAAGAGTGCTGCATTTGGGTCTCAAACACACCCGTTACACAATCAGAGGCTGAATCCTCCCTCGTAAAGGTTGGCCCTTGGAGGACCCAATGGCCAGACTCTTCTTGCTCCTCCTATAATATTGAAGATTTAGCCTCACACAAACTAAAGCTGATGCCGCACTGAGAAGCTCGTCATGAACCTGTTATGCAGAATAAAATATAATTGGGGGGGGATAATATACTTTAATGTTTACATAGAGACAGTTTTCTTGGACTCATGCTGCAGTTCTAAATATAATCAGTCAATACAATAAAACAGACAACACTGATAAAAAGTACATACAGTACCACACAACTATTCATGGTCATTACACAAATTTTAAAATTTTAATTTAAACTCAGTAGTCCTTCACCACCTCTGCATATTTACAAAAGAAACATATCTGTAGAGTTAAACGAACAATTTGCAAAGTCAGTCCTTATTCAGACAAATAAAATGAAA
Organism: Cephalopholis sonnerati; assembly: GCA_019142605.1. NCBI lineage: Eukaryota > Metazoa > Chordata > Actinopteri > Perciformes > Serranidae > Cephalopholis > Cephalopholis sonnerati. Next base: position 2,817,347 of record JAGQAX010000014.1, on the reverse strand, counting down.
CCATCCTTTCTATACATTTTTACAAATAAATGCAAAACAATATGGCTTGGGAGATTTGTAACTTAATGTGTAGAAAAGCTCAAATGCCAGTAATGGTAGATCCTGCTGTTGTGTTGGAAGACTTAAATAGTTTGAGGCCATCCAAGCTGTGCCAGCTGTGCACAACGTAAGATATAACAAAGGTAATAACATCTACTGGAAACATGGAGGGCATTTCTGCTTCCACAATCTGCACTGTCAGTGTGTTTTGTTTTATCATTTATTAGCTCCTGCAGTTGTGTGCCCTGACCTAGTGCTGAGCCTATATTTAATTAGGTACCAAGTCAAAGGAAATCTGTGCTTAATTGAAAAAGCCCCGTTTCACTTCACGTCAGTGACCACTTATGGCTTAAGCCGTTCCATGAGCACAATTTAGCCTTGTCTAATCAGTGTTAACTGTAGCTAGGCTGAAATAAGCTTTCATTAAGCGCACACATGGGGCCAGATCCACAAAGAATGGATTGCTCCTGCTAATAGCGCCATTATTTGCGCAGAATAAGCTCACGCAATCTGCCCTGTTTTAGCACCTTATCCTCAAAAGAATTTGCTCTAATCATATGCCGGCGCTAACACGCCCACAAAGTTTGCGCTGAGCGCAAGTGATACTCTCCTCCGATAAATCCTTACTTGTGTGCGCCTGCCATTACGGTGCTTTCGCCTGGCTACAATCACTGCTGCCATGCATAGCTGTCAAGTCTCCCGTTTTGGCCGGGAAACTACCGTATTTTACCCCTATTCCCCGCCGTCCTCTCGTATTAGTATTCTCCCGTAAATCCCCCGTATTATAATACAAAAACAAACTTTGCTGTGCCTCTCCAAACTGAACTGTCACTATAGCCTCGCGAGAACTGCCACCTGCAGTAGCCTGGGCGGCACGGCTTCAAGGGGCTTATTGCTTTTATAAAACGGTTACCCTACATATAGCCCATAAAATAAACACACACGAAAAAGAATCAACAATTTATTGGTAATAATGCAACAATAAAATTGAGAACTATTCATTCTTCCACCAAACAAGATCGAGTGGACAGAATGGTTGCCAAGCAACGCAGACGCTGCGGTCTACCAGTGGGTTACACTGATTTTACAACGGCATGGAACATTTAAGGATGGGAAGCACCCGTTTTATAAACAATAAATAAATGTGCTTCATACACCCTTTTGTGTTTTCATTTAGGCTGTATTATAACGTAGGAATGTTCACAGCATTTCAATGTCAACAAAGGTTGGCCTATCAGATTCTGATCACCTAATCGTAGTTAGTAAGCGGTTGACAAGTTGTTTCTAGATATCTTGTACACCTGTCTTAAAATGTCAGGGATACTGGAGCTTGGTTGGGGTGATGGGACGGCTCGCAGCGAGCACCGGCAAATTTCCCTTATTTTCTAATCCACAATTTGACAGCTATGCTGCCATGATTACCAGAGAGTCCTGGCATGACAGCCCTTATATAGGCTATGCTCCACAGTTACCACCAAGTGAGTGCGATTTGCAATCATTTTGCGTGAGAGAGAGAGCGTGAGAGAGGGAGAAAGAGAAATTGCGCGGATATAATACACGGGTCTCACTGGCGTTAAATAGCACCGCTTTACTGCCCGTGGCAAGTAGCGCTGGTCTTTGTGGATTAGGTGGTATTTGCAATGAGGCTTATTTGCATAGGAAGGGGGCAATTTTGCGCTGAATTTATGAATACTCCCTAATTTACATGCATGCAAATTGGACCGGCGCAGCTAGGAGTGGCAGTGCAGTTTGTGTTCAGTTTGCGTGTATTTCACCCTTTGCGTGTGCTTTGTGGATTGCACGCTATTTTTTTCTCTCATTTGCAAAGGTTTAGCGGTCGCAAAAGCAGTGCAATCCTTTTGAGGATCTGGCCCATGGAGTATACAAGCAGCCCAGAAAAAACTATCGTCGAAAAGAGAATATTATGTCGCAAAAGGAAGGGGAAACGGGAGCCATGTTCCTCTCAATGGCGGAACAAACCATGCTGATGAGGCTCTATGAAGAATATAAAATAAGACGGGCTACAGTAAGACTGTGGCTGTATTATCAGTAGGCCAGAAAATATCAGATGTGTTAAAAATGATGGTGTAGGCTAACTTAGGAGAACTGACATAAGTACAATGAATGAACTGTGTGAAGCCTGCCTGACCCTTGTCTTATATTCATTCTTCTGCTACATCTCAACAGGATTCATCTCAAAAGCCAGAAAAAATTGCAGCAACAAGTGAAAATTAAAAACAAAACCATTTTCCAGAGTGATAAGTAGCCTATAATGAAATGTGAAATGTATGTGTTTTTAAAAAAAAAGAGAGAAAGAGGCAGATGCCATCGCTACTGCGAGACATTGTGTAGCATTCAGGCTTAAGGTTCATGATGTCAGAGCTCACATACATTCAGAATAGTCAAATAAAGTTGAAATTAATCATGCTGATGTGCAATAAGATACAAACAATTACATATATTAATGTAAAATTTCCCTTTTATTAAGCTGTGAACTGTAAACTGAAACAAAAATGACAATAACCACCATAAACCACTATGTGACAGACACTTTATAATCACTGACATAAAGTGATATTTGCATTTTGGAACAGAAAACAGCAAACTTAACTGCAAACTACTAACTATTTAGTCCAGCACTTGGCATAGTCGGAAATGTGGGCATCACTATATTATACAGTCTAAAGACTCTAAAACAAGGGTTATCATAAATAAAATGGGACTTAACTGAAATAGGTCAGCCTGTGTCAAATAACTATTTGATCTGCTTTTTTAGACAGTAAAGTTGGTGAGACATGATTTTTAAAAACTTCATTCTTATTAGTATGATCTTTGGAACTAAATTAAACATGGAAATTCATGCTTGGTGACATTGTGATAAAAACATCTGAAACATGGGATAAAAGTGCAAAAATGTACTATACCAAACTGTCTTTTGGGATTCTTTGACATGCAGCTAGACTAAGATTGACAGTTAACCTGCCATGGAGCAGGCTAGTTCAGCAGTATAAGTTACCATGGTTACTGAGCAGGGACTCACATAAGCCACAGTAATAAATCTCACTTAAACTAGCAGGACTTACTAAAATAAGCCTGGCTTTTCCCTTGTCCGCCTTGATGGAATACCCTTCTGGGTGTTAAAGATCATCTCAGCTCCAGCCCATGGTCTTCACTTTAAGCTCCAACTTCTACCATTTGGCAAAAGATCTTCAGCGTCATGAGCATTAATTTAAGAGGTATAAAGTAAGGGTGGGGAAAAAAATAGATACAGCACAATACCATGATATTTTTGTGGGGCAAAATCGTATCATCACACAGTGCCAAGTATCGATTTTTTATATTACATAAATTAGTAATATTCCAATTACAAATTAAACTTTAGGTAGCCTACAAGACTAATGTCATTAATAGCTTTTTCAGAATCACAATCAGAAATGCCATATTGATCCCAGAATGATTCGTTTCAGTCACTTATATATAAAGAATATAGAATTGTAAGAAGTAAGAATAAGAGTATGAAATAGAAGTATGTAAATATAAAGCAATAAAATAGAAATGAAAATTTGTATTAATATAAAAATAAAATATGCATTATTCTACAGCGTTTAACACGAGTACTTAAGATATTAAAAATATTAAAAATAAAGTAGATATTGTCACTGTGCTGAGGCTCTAAGTGTGAAAACTTTAACTACAATATATACATCAACAGAATAAAACAAGAGTAGAATAAGCGTAAACATACGAAATATGTACAATTGATCTACTTTACAGTTGTACAGTTAAGTTTTTCAGTCCACTAGATACATTTTGCTGCTGCAAAAAGATGGCTGAGGTGAAATGAACAGACTGAAAACTTTATCTTATTAGATAAGACAGATGTTGGCAAAGTTTTCCTTTGGAGACATAATTTACAGTTAAAAATAGGTAATATATCACAAAATATTTTCTGGCAATACTCAGCATAACGCAACATATTTAAAATTGCAATAATATCGTATTGTGATAATTTTGTATCGTGGATCGTGATACCCACCCCTCATATCAAGTCCAGCTGGCCACACATTTGTGTAATGACCATGAATAGCTATGTGTGGTACTGCACGTACCTTTTATCAGTGTTGTCTGTTTTATTGTATTGACTGACTATATTTAGAACTGCAGCATGAGTCCAGCATGGGGGGGGGGCACAATAAATGTTAAAATTTAAAAACTTTAAAAATTCCGACCAAACCAACAATACATGCTACAGTTTTGAAACTTCACCACAATGTATCCCCAGTACTGCAGAAACTTTTGTCCATTTAGACTCATTACAAATTATGATGTCCATCACTCTGTTTTTTTCAAAAACTGTAAAACTTATAAAACGTATCTCCTCCCACAATTTTTGCTCAATTGTCATCAAACTTGCTAGAGAGCATCTCCAGACTGTCCTCCACAAAACTTGTTTCTCGGATTTTTGATTTATCAAAAATTGAGCCTACAGTGCATGAAAACGTTTGACTGTAAACACTATTGTAAACATATACCATCCAATTCTTACTAAATACGTTTTCAATCTTCCTGAAAAAAAATTGACAATATTTTGGAGTCATGGTTGATGAAGTTTGGCAAATATCAGAATTTTATCTCCAAAACTGAATTTTCTAGATTTTGAATTCTGCTCTCATGGGAACAACTGGAGTCAATGTAAAAGTGGCATTTTTAAACATCACATTTTCTCTTGTGAAGCAAAACACTTATCATTAAAAACAAATCACCAACATGTCCATGCTGTGTAGATGCAATTTATGTATTGTCAGATTTTTGTTTAGATAATAGAATTTGTGACATTTTGACTATTTTTGAAATCTGCCACAACAACTGCAGCCCGGTCGGTGACTTCCTGAGTCTATTTGAGAAGCCACACACCAGCCGTCTGTTCCAATACCCATACTTTCTGTACTTACCGTACCTACTTTGGGTACAGAGGGCGTTCACATTACGATTGCGGCGAAAAAGAAGTGTACCTAAAAGACCTGGATGTGTACTCATAACGGCCAAAATTGAGAGTGTGGAACATTGCACACTTTTCGTACTCAACGGCCACCATCTTAGCTACGTAGCGGAAGAGGCGGGACCACTTACAGGTCAGTGGGCGGAACCACTGACCTGCCGTCTGTTCCAGTTTGTTGGCGGGTGACGTCACTGACGAGTCACAGCCGTAGTCGTGATCGTAACATCCGGTAAGTGCACCATAGAGTAATGAATCGGAACAGCACTTACTTGCTGAAATATGTGCACTCTGTAAGTGCGGACAGTGTACTGTGTGTAAGTGTACTCATGGCAGTATGGATTTTGGAACATAGCCCAGGTCTCACTTCCAGACAATTAGCTCAGTGAGTTAGGAGCTGGATCACAGTGTCAAGGACTCTGGATTCAAGACCCAACAAGGGGGATGAGTATGACACATCAAAACTACAAAGAGTCTTTGAGAAACAAATGTTCCACTGATACAAAAGTGTACTTTGCAAGTTTATTCCAATATTCAACCACTTTTACTTTTCAATTGCTGCAATACAATTTCCAGATGATGCAACTTGCAAAATGACTCAGCTGATGCTAAATGCAGATTGTAATATCAGCTTCCTTGATGTCTTCCTATTCTTCTGCTTGTTGCTCAGAATTGCCTAAAAATGCCTGGACCCGACCCATCGCTGCGCAGCAGCTATAATTTAATGTTGTTCTGTTTTACTAAGACTGAATTTGTCAGAACAGACAAATGATTCTGAATTTTTAAACTGTGTCATAATCTAGTCTTTGCTGATGAGCCCAATTTGTCAACTGAGTATGGAGGTTTTCAAGAGCAAATCTTTCCATATGAGTTACACCTGGCAGCTGTAGCAGTTAATGAAATATATATTCACTGCACGTGTATGCTTTTACAGTAATGCATTTGTCAGAGACCCAGGGGCAGAGCTAGAGGGGAGGCCGGGGTGGCACTGGACCCCCCCCCCGAAATCTGATTGGACACCCCAGGTGCCACCCCAGATGATTGACATGTCATGGCACTGCACGTCTGGTCAAAAGGAGCCAGTTGCATTTTGAAATCGGCGACACCTGTTGACTGCTAGATCCCTCCTGTACAGTAGTTGGCGCTATGTACCACAAAGAGTTGTAATCCACCTTACTAGGAGAAGAAGAAAAATCTTCACCTTGAGCCAGATTTGAACCTGAGCACGTCGTCCAAAGCATGGACTCCTAATGACACCAAAGTTATATCGGTGAGGAAACGACCGTATTTTATGCCGAGACGTTATTTCATGCAGATTAAATAGTTAAATGAGTGAAGTTGTAACAACTCTCCACCTGTATGTCCGTGTCTGTAAGGAGACTCAGCTTCACCTGCTGAGAGAGGAGATTAGCAGCTAACGTTAGCCTCTGCTGCTGTTTGCTGCCATATCTTGTCACGCTGCTGTTCAATGCGGGAATACAACTACTTTATTCCTCCTCTGTTCTGCATAAAAGCTCTGGACATTGAATGGTCAGAGTTGCTCTGTCAGTAAGCGGCTATAGAGGTAGACTACAGGATGCTGTTTGAGGCTATGGTGAAGTTAATTTCAGGTAGGTTATTTGACACTGTTGAACCCACAATGAATATCCGAATATCTGTCAAATATCCAACCTGAAACTAACTTCACCACGGTGCTGTTGTGTTAGCTGTGGTGGAGCGAGGTAGGGAGTGAATGAAGGGAGCGGTGACAGTAAGAAAGCCAGTGAATTACATCAGTAACACATTATTTAATGATTGTTTCACAGCGGTTACGTTCAACAGCACAAGACATCTAGAAGTCGAGTATTTTATTGATAAGTTAAGACAGTTAGTTTAGTTATTTGAAGAAACACAATCTAGAAAAAGATATGTTTAGTTTAATAAGTCCAATCAGGACTGGAAGGACTTTTTTCATAACCTCTTAATTTTGCTCTCAGAGTGACACCAGAACGATGCATTTCACTTAAAAATACACATGCCCCTGAGTGTTTCTCAATTGGCTATATCCTAACCTTATGATGAGTGCAAAATGAGTGTGGTAGTATTACTGTTTTGTTTAAGAATGCTTAATTTTCACTGTTGCTGCACTCATGGTCATAACTGTGTGTGTGTGTGTGTGTGTGTGTGTGAGTAACTGTGTGTGTGTGAGAGAGTAACTGTGAGTGAGTAGCTGTGTGAGTGTGTGTGTGCATTTTCATTCATGTCAAAATGGTGTCATGGTGTTGGTGTTGAAAAATTGTTTGTTGTGTTTTACATTTTGTACATTGTTAATAAACTGCAAGTTACATACAAAAATCTAATCTCCTATGTGCTTAATATGTAGCTACTTTAATATATTTCAACATTTAGAGACTCTGATTGCAATTTTGATTGTTCAAGAAACAAATTAATTGTTATAATCTGTGGACCCCCTGAAATAGCCTTGGCCACCCTCTGGCCACCCCAAGGATAAAAGTCTAGCTCCGCCACTGCAGAGACCTTAAACAAACTATGTTGATTAAAAAAAAAAAAAACCTTTTAAATAAATATATCAAATACAAATATACATATGAGGGTAATAATCATAAGCTCTAGAAAATTCCTACTATCTCCCCCAAAAAACATTGACACAGTGAAATATGAAACAGCAGTATATCATCTACACGTTTGTAGACAGTTACAGCACCTGAGAGCTTGATAGCGGCCCTGCTACTTTTCCCCGCCGATGGATGTCGGTCTTTTCCATCAGCTTCGGCTGGTTGGATTCCTGCTAATATCACGCTAGGATTACCAGCAGCTCATCACACCGACACCGGTCCGCCACGCACCGCGGAGCCGCGGAGGAGTGGCCGCCTCGTGACTCGGGAAATACTGCGTCAAGCTGCCTCAATAACACCGGAAACATGAATGCAGCCTTGAAAAATCCTATATACTGTGGGCCTACAAAAATTTAAATATAAATTGATGTAGGTGGTGGAGATATGATGGTGGGCAGGAAGAGAAAGCTCTTGTAACTGTTAACTGTTACATTTGCACAGTAGCAGAAAATAGCAGTAATGGGCTAAAAATGATAGACATTAGGTCTACTATTGACATAAACAGTAATGAAATGATTACTAGTGATTTCATTTTCAATTAAATAAGGCCTAATAAAATCACAAATTTAAAAGTCATTAAATCTGTCATTAAATAATTGAGTTTCCTTATTTGATCTTTAGCCTACATGTCTATTTAATTTTTTAAATTTTTACTGAAGTGGTTGGATTTCATTGGCAAGTTTTGTGGGGGTCAGTTTTACCTACTTCAACATGTGCATGTACTGCAATACATTATACACAGGCATTGAAAAATATCCTACTTCATGTAAAGCATCTATGAGGACTCTAAAAAGCGTTGTATAAGTCTGATGTATTAGTATTATAATTATGACACATCTTAAGCCTTATGGTAAAACATAACCAACCATCTGGTTTATGTAATGGTTAGACACTCTTACCAGGCTGGCTGCGGAGCGTCAGTAAGACGTACACATATTTTTTAGATGATCTGGCTGTCTGCCAGTCTGTGCACAAGCACTGCTGAGGGGAGAAATACTGCAGCAGAGCTGGCATACATCAACAGCATCCATCCCTACCTAACAGCCAGCCACAGCAAGCTCTGCTGCACACAGCTAACTCCCCATTGATGTAGACAACTGTCTGCACAGTGGCACCACACCTTCATTTCCAGCAGGTAGGAGTGTTCACCACAAAATGGTAGATTACTCAGAAGTGCACATGCATGTTTGATACTATACAAACCTGCACGGATATGCATAAACACTTTGCATACATTGGTTAACCAGTTTAATGTCTATGAAAATAAGCAATGTTTAACCATGAGGAGGATGGGTTACTTTATATGTTTAGTACACCTGGTCTTCAGTGTACATTGAACAAAAATACAGATGCAACGCTTCTGTTTTTGCTTAGATCTTTCATGATTTTAAATTTAGGATCATAAACTTTTTCAACTACACATTAGCCAGGTCCTTAATATAGGCAGTACAGGCAGTGTGGTTGCACTAGGGCCCAAGGGATGGGGGGGTGGTGGGGGTGGGCTGGAGGGTAGAGAGAGTGGTTCAAGGGCCCACTCTCTCTAGAGCAGAGACAGTGCCCTTACAAGTGATTCGACTTGCCACCTCAGTCTGTTGAAAGAAGATCAGACATTAAATTACAAATGCTGTTATTTGCTATATCTGCCCTTTCAGAAGGCAAAGCCATCTCTGTCAATGTTTCATTTTTTTCTTTTCTGAAATAGTACAAATCTAATACAAAATCATGTGTTCATTTTACATAAACTATAAAAACTTGTAACGGGTATGTGTTGGACCCAGATGCAGCACACATGCACAGAGCAACATTTGGTAGTAACCCTTATTTATACACAGTAAAAGGAACTTAAACTGACCAAGATATTCAGGTAACAGTTCGTTCTTCTGGCACAGAGCCCACACACAGTCTCTGGGTTCAGAGGCCAGGAACCGACACGGGCCGAACCCAGAAGCAGGGCCAAGAACGAAGACGTGAGTCCTCAGATCCCAACAGCTCAGTACTCTAGCAGGCAGGGGTAACAAAGAGGGGCTTACTGATGGCGTCCTGAGGTCCTGAACCAGAAGAGCAGTCCACAGACTACCCCATCTCAGACAAAGTGGGCCATCAGAAGGAATGCTGGCAGATGGTATTACAGCTCTAAACACTATCCCACCACTATCACACAAACCAGTGAACTAGTACATGCCACAGCAACAGTAATCCTGGAGATACTTGGGTATATGATCAAGAACACAACATGTGAGGAGAGAGAAAGCCTGGAGGGATGTTAGTCGGCTGACATTAGTACAGAATGGGGTCATGACAGACAGGTCCTGGATGAATAAGAAGTACAACAAGATGTCAATAAGTGAGACTCTAGAGAGTGCCAAACAAAAACTCACAGCTCTGGCTGCTAGGCTGAAGAGGAACACTAGAGAAGTGAAGGCCAAGAAAATAAATGACTTGTTCTCCAGAGATCCATGGAGGGTGTACTCCCAGCTGCAAGGGAACATCAACACAAGGGCAAACTCACCCAGAGCGGAAACTCATCAATACTGGAAAGGCATCTGGGAGAAAGAGGCATCACACAAAACCAATGCCAAGTGGCTGGTGGACCTAAGAATAGACCACAGCAACCTCTCAGAACAAGAACCAGTAACCATCACCAAGGTAGACATCCAACAACAAGAATCAGGCATGAAGAGTTTGACAGTACCAGGACCCGACACGATCCACTCCTACTGGCTAAAGAAGCTAACAGTGCTCCATGATCACCTGGCAACACAAATAAGTGAGCTGCTAGCAGCCAGCACTCACCCAGACTGGCTAACACAAGGCAGGACAATATTGATTGTGAAAGATCTCCACAAGGGTGCAACACCTTCCAACTACCAGCCGATAACCTGCCTCTACACAACATGGAAGCTCCTCTAAGGCATCATAGTAGCTAAGCCACATGAGTCAATAAGTGAGCAAAGGCATTGGAAACAACACCAGAGACTGAAAGCACCAGTTACTGATCAACAGAGCAGTCACCCAAGACTCCAGCCAGAATTGACTATAAGTAAGTTTTTGACTCAATGCCCCACACATGGATACTGGAGTGCCTGGCACTACACAAAACTAAGAAGCAAACTGATAACATTCATCATTGCACTTTAATATTTACACTCTTTTTCAATTCAATTCAATATTCAATTCAATAAAACTTTATTTGTCCCCTAGGGGCAATTAAAAAACAGACACACAGGCAGTTATTTGCATTAAATAAATAATTTCACAGTGCAAAAACGGATAACTGTGGAAGAAGTCTGATCTGTAATCAATAATTTTATTGCCTTTTATTTCATTATTGTTTTTTTTTTTTGTTTGGTTGTTGTTGTTGTTTTTGTTTGTCTCTTTCCTAATATTTGTTTCTATACTAATATTTCTGTTGTTGTTACCTTTCTTTCTGTGAACACCAACCTGCCAATGGGACTAGAGACGGAAATTAGCCTTGGCTACAATCTCAAACATATTTACATGGAAATGTTCATTAATATGTGTGTCCCATTTAAAAAAAAAAATGTGGTGGCAAAGAGAGGGAAGGTGATTAGAACTGAGAGAATGTAACTACCAGAGGGCAGAACAGCAGACATACAGGACAGCTAAAAGTATCTAGGTCTCTCACAGGCCATTGGGAGCTACGATGAGGATGTAAAGAGGTCAGCCACAGCCAAATACTTTCAGAGGGTGTAGTGGTTTGTAATACATAGTTATATTAAAGTACATATAATATAATCATAGCATACATTTCTACTTCTTTTATACTCTGAATACTCTTTATACTGATCACTGTTCACAACATATTCATAACACATTCCTCACTAGGTCACTCTGACATTGGATCTTAAGTGCAATGGTTGCGTGACTGCTGGAAAGAGATAGTTGAGGGGGTGATGCTAGACACTTCGACCACTGAATGTTACATTATTAGGGAACAATGTCTCCACTGAAGAAAGTGATAGGATAGGATAAAAGACAGGCGGAGACTGGTCTGAGGTGCTTTTCTGCTCTGATTCCCTCAGCGGACCACCCTTTCCTTCTCTAATCCTCAAACCTGCAGCAGGTGAGATGTACTTTGTTCCAACTATTATCTCAACTATTGTTCCAACGATTGTCTAACTATTGTCTCAACAATTGTCTCAATTATTGTACGATCATTGAATACATAATAGATGCACTGTTGAACTGTATTAATTGGTTTGTCATTATTGTTTGCCACCACAAGGGTAAGACAGATGCAAAGAAGCCAGCTCAATCGAAAGCATATGACCCAAACCATCAACCTGCAAGTCATCAGATACCCAGCTGGAATAGTGAGCTGGCCACAGGAGGAGATGGATGCTGCTGATGTCAAAACACGACTACTCCTCACACTGCATGGAGGTTTTCACCTAGTGCAGCTCACTGCAGGCAGCGAAAAAGAGAGAGGGCGAGGATTAGTGTGTGTCAGAGCCATGATTCAGGATAAAACAGTGAGGATCCAAGAATATATCAGGAAAATGCATGGTGTCTCCACGAGTGTCAGCAGCACACAGTCCAACCCCGACTAGAAGTCCCCAAGTCCTGGTGGGACACAACACCAAACGTGGTTGAGAGGAAAAGACCGAGAAGTACCAGGGGCTGAAGGAACAACTAGAACAGATGTGGAAGGTGAAGTCCAAAGCGGTCCCGGTGGTAATAGGAGCATTAGGGGCTGTGACCCCCAAAGTGGGAGAGTGTCTTCAACTAATTCCAGGTACAACATCTGAGGTCTCTATCCAGAAGATTGCAGTACTAGGAACAGCTCAGATACTGCACAGAAAAATAAGAAAAATATTGCTATAGTGTGCTGTATCTATTTTGCCCCCACCCTTAGTGCTTACACACACAATTAATTCTGTTGTTCTATTATTTTTATGTGGCACGGTGGTGCAGTTGCAGTTAGCATTGTTGCCTCACAGCAAGAGGGACGGGGGTTTCGAACCCCAGAGTGGGGGAGCTCTTCTCTGGCAACCTGTCCAGGGTTTACCCCGCCTCTCACCCAGTGTCAGCTGGGATAGACTCCAGCCCCCAGTGACCCTGTACCAGGATAAGTGATTATGCCAAATGAATAAATTAATGTACTGTAATCGTATGGTGTGAAGGAATTATTCTACGTCATAGACAAGTAAACATCATCCTGATTAATAATTAAGTTAACTATATATGTATAATGCCGGGTTCACATTACACAACATCTTTGTCGGTTAAAGATAGTCACTGTCAGATTAGGTGATTCTGCCCTGACTTGGCCGACAGACATAACAGACTACATGTTGATCCAAGACCAATCTTCACAGGTTGTCTTTCACAGCGTGTGTGATGTCATCAGGTTATTCTTGTCCTATCAGTTATAATTATTATTAGGGGTTGTACTATTTTATTATTGTAATTATCAATATAATAATAATTATTATGATTATTGTTATTATTATTGTTATTATTGTTCAGAAATGTTTTGCAAATTCGCGTGAGATGGTATGTCATAGAGACACAAAATTTTCACCAGTGATTGGAGGTTGTGTGCAAATGCTGCTCAAGATATATAATGCCAATGGGCCAGATGGGGGTGCTATAATTAAGGTCAAGGAAAATTTGGTTTTGAAGGGCCACCACCCTTGCACCTTATGTCAGATTGACTTGAAACTTGAAGTAGAGGAAGTTCTACAAAGCTTTAAGAATCCTCAAGGTCCGCCCACTATATTGTCTGCCATACTGAATTTTTTTAAAAACACCTTTTTGGCATCTCCTCCTGAGGTGTAGGTCTGATTTGTACCAAACATTCTGTGAATCATCATGGCTTTTTAAAATATGTCAAAGACTTTTTGATATGTCATTGCATTTTGATGATATTGATCAATTAACTTTAGAGGGGGCATGGCATGGATTCAAGGATTTTTCAAAGACTTTCAAGGTTTTCCCGTACCTTGCAGGGATCAAAAATTGTATGTTTTAGATGAGTACTTACATACTAAAAGGGTTAATTTCACTCCTCCTTACCAACAAGAGTAGCCTACACCAGTTTACTAATCTCATATAGAATCACGTGGGAATGCAGGGGCTGGGAGCAAAAATAAACTCACAAAAATCAATACAGGAAATAAAAGGCAGCTGGTGGGACTGTACACTATAGGAAAGCCCCACATGTAGTTCAGGACCCACTATGACTTTTTAGGAACAGAATACAGAGTAGAGCAACAAGAAACATCTTTAAGAAATCTTATACACCATTCTCAATTACTCTTCTAAATAAATTTGTTCTATAATCCACAATCCAGTCTTTTCACACTATTGTTAATTACTGTTATTGGCCTAATTTACACACATCTATCTCATGCCTATTAACCCATGGTTGTCTTGCATCTTGTTTGTTGTTGGCTATTTACTGTGAAGTCTTGTTTGAATGGAAAATGAAGATTTCTATTCTTATTCTATCCCCATGGAACAATATGAAGAAAATATTTTACTTTATGCTAAACCAGTCAATAAAGTAATTACCCAGAAAGTCAGACAAGGTAATGTTTAACAAATTCTTTAGTGAGCTTAAGAGCATCTGAAGAGGGTAGTCAAGTGCAAATCACATCATCAGTAAAGATGACAACAAAATGGTGCACCATACATTAATTTTTTTCCCCCAAAACAGAGAATGCTTAAAGTCCAGGCAAAGTGGACTTAAATTAGAACTGAGGTAGTAAAGTAAAGAGAACAACAAAAATAATGCAACTGTGCAATATACAAAATCAAACAAAAAAAGCACAAAATAAGGCATGACTAAGTGGGATAGGATCTAAAGGGTGTCTTTCAGGTCCTTCATCTTCTCTGTTAACTTTTTCTCCAAAGCCTCTAGGTCTTTCTGTTTTTCTTTTGCTGCTCTTCTAAGTCCATTTGACTTAGAAATGAAGTGGAGTTTGCCTTGGGACTCAGCTTTTTCAGCATTGCTGTCAGCAGATTTCAGGAGGACCCTGACATCCTCTTCCATCCTTGTCTTTTTTGTCTTCATCTCCATTATCCATAACGCCTTTTCTCTTCTGTTCTTTCTGTTCATCTTGCTTTCGACACCTTTTGTCATCCAGGTACATATGGTACTTCTGCCTAGTGTAAGGGAAATTCTCCTCTCTGAAGAAGTGACGGGCTCGGTGTGAGGAATCAAGTCTCTTTAATACATGCAGCATGGAGAGAAGACCCACTGCGTTCTCTGACAATCTTTAAAATGTGCAGACGTTTATACTAAATCTCAGCTCTGATCCTAGGTCGCACCTACCCGCTACATTTGTAAAGGAAATTGCCCCCCCTCCCAACAAAAGGTTAAGGACAGACAGGAAACTTCCCCCCTACCAAGTGGTCATCACCTCAAGATACAAAGAATAGCCTAACAATAGAGATTTCTTAATTCCCATATTCCCTCCTCTTGACACAAAGTGTCAACACAACATAATGGGAATTACATCAAAGTTTCATAAAATCCCAAAAAAAAATGTTACACAAAAGATTTAAATTGAATTCACAATTGTTTGTTCAGAATATTAAAATAATACAACATGAACATTTTATATACAACAGTCAAAAATAAAGTCTCTGAAGTCAAAAAGTCAAAATTGCATAATTTATCTATGATTGAGTTATATTATCAAACCCTAAGTTTACAGTTCTTCTGCATACTGCATCTAATGATTTTGGTCAATTTTCTTGAGATATCTCGTCTCTGTGTTGGTGGCATGCCAATGCCACGTCCCCCCTCTGTGTCTTCTTGCGCCCTCAATGATAGCAGTCCATTTTCAAGCATCTTTGATCGTGTTTTAAGTCCAGTTCTTGTCAGGCTTGAACTCTGTCGAGATGCCTTTCACATTGCTGCTCAGCTGGAGACCCTGGTAATCACAGCTGTGGTTACCAGGCCAATGATGAAAACTATGGTTTAACACTGGGATGCATGAATCCAGGTGTCCCTCTCAGCTGTCTGGATGCAGTCATCAGCACCTGGCCTAGCCTGATCCACCATGGCTGCCACCAGTGTTTCCTCCTGAGGTCCTTGATCACCGCCCAGTGTCCCAGCTGGAAGTTGTGAAGTTGTTCCAATCAGGCTCAGGAAAGGCAGCTTTGACCTTAGAAAAGATTAACTTAAAAACATGGTTAATGGCATAGTGTCAAACAATGCATCATGTGGATTTGATGCCGTATCAAACAGTTTCAGACAGGGATGTGGTTATCCATCTTAAGCTGTGGGGAGTAATGTTGATTAGTTAAAAAAAAATCACTGTTTTAGGGTAACAGTTGACATGGTCAGTAATACAGTTTCCAGCGTAGAAGTCTTGCTGGAGTCAGGTGAGTAGTTTTTGTCTGTCAAAGTCAAAAAGTCAGTCGTGGCCAAATGTCTTTCCCCCTGCGTGATGTCATAAGGGGTTGGGAGGTCTCCACAAAAACATGAATCCATGGATAACAAAAGCATACTAAGCCCAAAAAGGACATCATTTGTTTTAGTGCACAGCTGTGGAACATCCAAGATAGTTGGGATGCAGTCCGAACCCAATTTACAACCCTCCGGAGTGATGATATGGCCAAGACAACGCGCTGGTTGGTACACTAGCTGCAGCTTGTTTTTTGAAACGTCGTGACCATTTTCAGCCAAAAGCAAAACAGCAACACTGTGTCAGCTTTACAATTTTCTTGTGTGGTGGAACACACCAAGAGATCATCACCATACTGCACAAGTGTTCTACCATGCATTGGCTGACAATGCCACAGGTTTTCCGCCACAGCCACAGAAAACAAAGTAAGGCTGGAGGCAAAACCCTGTGGCATTCTGGTCCAGGTCTAACATTTACCATTGAAAGTGAAAGCAAACCAAAACTGAGAGTCAGGATAAACAGGAATTCTAAAATATGCATTTGCCAAATCAATGACAGAAAACCAACAGGAGTCTGCTAGCACCTGTGAAAGCAGTACAGTGGGGGCTGGGTGTTGCACAGCCTCATTTATTGCCCTGGGGTGTCAGACTTGCTTCCAGCCCCCATTTGGTTTCTTTAGCGGTAGAATGGGGGTGTTACATGGTGAAGGAGGACATTCCACAATGGCACCTTGATCTATTATTGACTAAATGACAGGAGCAAAGCCTTGAATAGTGTCTAGGCTGAGTGGATACTGTCTTTTACAGGATCTTAAAGTTGACTTTGGCTGAACAATAACAGGAGTTACATTCTTTATATTTCCAAAATCAAACTTGCTTCCAGCCCACAAAATCTCAGGCACTGTTGATATTAATATCTCCTCTTCAGCAGTCAATGTCATAAGTGTTGTAGTAATGTGTGTTTTAACAGTGCAAACAACTGCTGCCTTTAGCCCTACTAAATAAGATGTAATATTTAGAGAAGTAGAGTAAGAGCTACCATCTGGTCTAATTTGCCAGTCTGAAACCTCTATGGCTGCTTTGACCTAAGGTCCTGTATCTCCCCATTCACAGTTGGAGTCTTTTGTTAATGGAATGTGGGGCACAGAACCAGGTAGTGAAAACAGTTCCATTTGAGTCTCAGAAAGATGTACAGATGCAGCAGCGAAGTTTGAACCCATAAATACTCTGTCTATTACTATGATGTCATTATCTTGTACATCCCATTTTTGTTCATATGTGTAATTTCTTATAGTTGGTGAGATATGTGACACACATTGCAAATATTCAGGAACCTCTGACATTTGGGGTACTGTAGACAAAAGTTTGTCTATATCAGGAGGGTTCACTAGATCCCATGCATAATAATAATCATTCTCAACAGAGCAAACAGGATATAAGCCCGCAATAGTACTTATTATTTTTATGCCTGTGGGATCACAGTGCACCTCAATACTTAGAGCACACATTAGGTCTCAGCCTAGTAAATTAACAGGGCACACATTAGATAGGAGGAATGGGTGCTCCCCTGTGTAATCCCCAAAACATACGGTTAATGGTTCAGATATGGGTTCAAATCCTGGAATGCCTGATGCTCCTACTGTTTTTAGGAATCGAGTTGTTTTGGGAGCATTAGGGAGAACTTTGGATTGAATTACTGAAACCTCTGCTCCTGAATCTACAAGGAATGTCACATTTACATTGTGCACCTTAAAGTCACCCTAAGGGGTGTCTTGGAGTCAAGTGTTAACTTCACACATTGGTGGTATGTTACAGCTGGTGTGTCATTTACATCTTGTGTCTGTTGTTGTGTTAATGAGTCTGTGTGCTGCTCAATGTTCTGACCTGCCTCCACTGTCTCCTATGGCTGTGTTAACAGCAGTCCTGCAGAATCAACATAGCTTCTGAGGTGTTGCATATGGCCAGGAGTCCCCCTGTTGTCCTTGTTGTTTCTCAGTCCAAGGAGTAGCACAATCATGTGAAATGTGCCTGAAGCCTTCACATGTGTAGCACCTCAACATGTGGCCATCAGTGATCCATTTCTCACCTCCAGTCTTTTGTGGATCAGGGAGCTCCTCTGCAACCTCCTTCAGCTCATCATGGGCATTTGGTGAACGCCTCCTTTGTTTCTTTGGCTCCGCAACCAATAGTCAAAAAATGGTGCTAGTGGAGAAACACACTGTCTGGAGGGAGCATGGTTAGTTTCTGTTTCCTTGGGGGTCAGATGAAGAGCAGAAAGGTCAGGGTACAACGACGCCTCTTCCCCCTCCCTTTCAGAGTCTCTTTGAAGTTGCTCAGCATCAAGGCCATTTGCTTCTTGAGAAGGGGGGGGGCTGCAGCAGAGGAGACAGTATATGGAGGAGTAGGGCCATGTCCACACGGAGATGCGTCTTTTTGAAACCGCCAGAGAAAATGATCGGATTGCAATAGTGTTCCGTAAACACGGAGCCGGCTTCAAAAATGCAGGCGTAAAGACGAAGCCGGTTCAAGCCACTGAAACCGCATAAAAAGGCTGCAGTATATATGCCATCCAGGAGATGGCGCGCCATTAAAAAACGCAGCATACAGCTCTGAACCAGAGAAGAAGACGCGGAGCATGCAAAGAAGCCTGCGCGGTGTATACAAACAGAAGAAGAAGAAGAAGAAGAAGCACAAGCACAACAAGTTGGCCAAAACAAATTCCAACACACGAGAGAAAACGACTGTAGAGACTTTGTTTTGGACTGAAGACGAAGTCGAGCTGCTGCTCCGAGTCACGCTGGATTACAAAGCCAGTAAACTTCAACAACACGTTAATTGGGAGCCGTGTCAGTCGAAGTAGGACGATATAATGGACTCGTTTCAGGCACAGTATGCAAAACCGACAGAGAAAGATTTCCCGCATGACGTTACCGGCATATCAAAATCTCAGATCACCGCCAAATTAAAAAAAATATTCGCACGAAGTACAGACAAGCAGTGGACACAGGGCGCCGGAGTGGCCTGGGACGAGTGGTCACTTATCTGTCCTGCGGGCAATCATTGTGATTAGTTTGCACTATATACTTAATTATAATAATAATAATAAAATACTGCTTGAGAAGTTGTTGTCGTTGTCATGTTTATTTTCACTAGACACACAATTCACACACTTTCAAACTAGCAGTGTACTGTTCAGGTGACATCTGGAGAATGCACAAAGCTTCAAGACCAGCTGGTGTTTTGGTCAGTCATGTTGGCCAGTCTTTAGTTAAGGGTCAAGATACTTTGTAAGCACTCTGCTCACTCGCAACATTAGAAATAAAATCAGCAACGCACTGTGAAATATGTATTAAGTCATTAGGGCTGGGAATGTGTGACTGATTAACCATACTTTTATATCATATAAACACGTGAATGCCAAAAGTTATTTCTTTTCCTCCTACTTTATAGTACTGTGACTGAAGTCTGCTGCTAAATTCAGCTTCATGTTTCACTCAGAACAGTTTTTAATAAATCACAAGTTATAAAAACGTGTAAACTGCGTGGTTAACGCAGACGAGCGGAGGATTAGCTGGGAAACATCCCATTTATTCACTTTACATGGAGCTACAGTTAATACTGAATGATGTGTTAGTGTCTCTTAATAAGTCATCAGAGATCATAAATCATCTTTAGAAGGAGCAGATAGCAGATGTTTACTTTAAGCTAGCTCAGGACATGTTCAAGTTAACTAGATTTTAACGGAGCAAGGCGAGCTAATTGCTAGTGTGCTGGGTTGCTTTGAGATGGCTGTCAGAGATGGCAGAGGTATGATCACATGATCCTGTTTGAGCTATAACAGGTGGTGTGTTACACCTTTTATTTCCCAGCTGAAGAATAGAGAACTGTAAACAAACTGTAACATAAATAGTTGTTTATTGCTGTCTGTAATCCGCCACTGTTGTTGTTGTGATGGCACGGCTTCCTGCCGGGGTAAAGTCAGAGGTTAGAGAGGTGGGGCTATGACATCATCGCCGGCCAAAAGTTACGTATTGGCCGTACACACGGAGACGCTAAGGCGGCGTCTTCAGATCTATCCACTCTGGAACCCGGTTTCAAAAAGATGCGGTTTCGCCCCCCTAAAACGCCGGCTTCGTGTGGACGAAAGGCTGAACCGCATAAATACTTTGGCGTATTCACCCTGACACGGCTTCGTGTGGACGGGCCCTAGAGCCCTATCTGTTGCCCTATGTTTCTGTTTTTCCTTCTTTTTACACTTACTCTTGTCTTTCAATTCTTGTTTTAACATAAAGCCTACTGGGGATTTAGCTTCCCTTACTTCAGCTTCCCTTTCCCACTCTTGGAAAGCTTGCCAATCCACTTTGTTTCTTCCCTACTTTCTTTCCCTGCTCATTTTCCTCTACCAATACTTTGCACCTTCCAAAACAATCTGTACTTAATGTACCCATTTTTTGAAACAACCCCCTAAGTGATATAGTGCCAAAGTGGAATATCTTCAACCACATATTTTCCCCATTTATCTTCATTTATTTTTTACCATTGTTGTGAAGATCCAATTAACTAAAATGTGCTTGTTTTGCAGAAGCGGGAAAATACAAGTGGAAGAATCATATGCGGCTTTGACATTTTACCACCACCTTACATGGTAAAAGGAATAGCGTTTGCAGTACAGAAACAAGACTTGCAGAGGTTATGCTAAGGTTACAGGAAATATGAAAGCGCTTGTCTGGGTAAAGATAAGATGTTTAACAGTCGTGTAAATGGCAAGGGGGAGTGTGTATGCTCTTGTCTGTTAAAAATAGGAAGGACCGCGCTGGAGAACTGAAACGCAGTCAGATCAACACGAGGCATCCACATTCAGAGCAGACGGAACTGCTCAACAACCAATGAGAGAAGAGAAGACACCCGTGCACTATGATACTTGTTACGCTTAAAAGACTGGGTCAGGGAGACATAGGTTGTCAGACTTCATTAACTGACTCGCTTTTGTTGCCTGCCAGGGAGAGGAAGATCAGACCCAGAGCTCTGTAACTATTCCTTTACTGTTAAATAAATATCTTAACTGAGCCCGAATATCTTCTCCTATTCGCTTCATTAAAGAACACGCAGGACTTGGTTCACACATAGTCTGTATTGGGTGGTAGAATGAGCCAAAGTCCAACAACGTATGGTCGGATCTTATCAGACATACACTACTTTTGAGCAACTTATTCAGCCAGGTGGTTTGTACGACACATTCGTTCCGAGCAACACACCCTGTAATACACATTTATGTGAACTAGACACTGAATGAGCCACTACAAAGTTTATTCTTCATATAATTATTTCATATTATTCATACATGCGCCCATTTTATTATGGTGCACTATGATGTATTCTATATATACTTACAATATAACTATATATTATTCTAGTATTTGTTCTGCAACAAATACACATACCTTTTTTTTTTGCTTTTTTTTTTGCTTTCCCTGAGTCAGTTCTAAAAACCTTTTTTACCAGAATTACATAGTACTGGTCTACAATACCATGAAGGATTTATATGCCAATGAGCTCCACTCTCACCAAGGGAATACCATGGAGATAGGCCTACACACACGCTCATGAGTTGAGTTTCACTACTGCTTTTCTGGATTTACGTGCAAACTCGTTTCCAACACCACACTCAAGGGATTCACATGGAAACAGGTACCTAACAACAATACGACTACCGGCGAAAAATGATTCATAACACCGTACTTACTTACTTACTTACTTACGCTCTTCGCCCCCTATGGGGCATAAGGCATCAATAATGTTCCTCCACCTATCTCGGTCTTTGGCAACCAGTTGTGCTGTGCCCCACGAGAGACCCATCTCCAGCAGCTCAGCCTCTACAGTTCTGTGCCAAGTGATCTTAGGTTGGCCGCGTTTCCTTTTCCCGGGTGGTGTCCATCTGAGGGCCACTTTGGGGATCCGCTCTGGGGGCATTCGAAGTACGTGTCCAGGCCATCTCAGGCGACGGTGTTTAATTTCTGTGATCACGTCCTGGCAGCCAGTCTTCATGTAGAGTTCCTTGTTTGAAATTTTATTGGGCCAGAATATATGGAGCTAAAATCATGCCAAAACCTCACAAACACACATAACATGTTTTACTCACGCCCAACGATCCACAAACAAACTCAGTGTGGTTTGCAAATACAAAACATCATTCACAAACTAATGCATTTCGTTTTGTAAATAACAAACATACCTATCAAACAAACACATCATGCTTCAGACTAAAATCTTTCAACTACAAAAAAATCTTCTACAACTACGAAAATCTTAAAGCCATTCGTGTGTAGATCTGAAGCTGTGCATGTGTAGATCAGAAGCTGCCTGTGTGCAGATCAGAAGTTGTCCATGTGTGGATCTGCAAGGCGGAATATTACTGCCAAAAGTCACGTGACTTTTGGCACTGTCACGTGACTTTTGTCACTAATTTTCCGCCTTGCAGATCCACACACGGACAGCTTCTGATCTACACACAGACAGCTTCTGATCTACAAATGTCCTGTAATTCGCAGTCTACAACAGCAGGTGGCGCTGGTGATTCAATCTAAGGCCGCCAACAAAGATTCAACTATGGCCACATACAACGTTAATAACTTGATACGTCTTGGTCTGAAGACGGGATTTTGAAGTGAAGACGACCTCAGTCCACACACATTACTGAACACAACTCCTCAGGTGGTGCTAAAACAAAACACACATTGCTGCTCGCTGCTTCACACTGAAAGGTTTGAAATAACTAAGTCATGGGAGGCTTTTATTGTGAAAAGTTTATAGGAAGTGATATGCGGTCATTAGCGCAAACGTTTTTAGCGGCGCTGCTCGCGTTAATTCATATGAAATCAGGTAAAGACGTGGAGATATTTAGCGCCTATTTGTTCATGTATCAGTTATAAATACTACACACTGCATGAAAAGAGGGATTTCCGTCAGTATGCGGCACTGTAGATTGCCGTGGAATTTCAGGTTTACGGCTGCGTGCGGCAATTTACAGGCAACACAGAAAACTGCCGGAAACTGTCGTAAATTGTCGTGGGCCTTGCTTAGCAGTTAACCCCCCTTCCCCTAATTCTAGGGGATGCTTTAACATGTAAATGATCATGCTGTGAGCTATAGAAATGCAAACCAGGGGAGCAGGGGGAGTTTCACTCCCCACACAGAGGTGACATTTCTCTAAAAGGTATTAACTTCATTCATCTCTGGTATAAATAGATGAGGCTTAGTATAGCCTAATTATAGACTCTTAAATTTTAGCTTGAATTGATTTATTTCATAAAAGTATGCTAGATTAATTACTGTGTATGGTCATTAGCAATGGTCAATGTTCAATAAAAAAGATACACAAAACAATTTATTTCAACAATTAGTTTTAACCAGGCTTTGCCACAAAGGTCAAATGTGCACTCCTCGGCATGATTCAAACGGAAGACCTCGCAGGACGAGCATATCAACAGTCCTGTTTTTACTCTTGTACATTCAGACAGTCTCTTCCATGTCGCGTGTTTTTCGTTGCTTTGCTGTTTCGTGAACTACAATGTCTGGACAGCGTCTCTCCTTCAACACCCGGAAACTCCTCAACATGGACGAAGACACTGCTGAACGCTATCAGTGGACTGTCTGCCAGCTTGCTGTGTTTGCTGCCGATATGACTCAGCAGTTCACCGCAGTAAACCCGTGTGGAGGAGACTAACTGTAACAAGAGAAGACGGGTGCACAATCCCAAAATTGCGGTAAGAATATATTCAGTGACTGCTAGCTAAGCTAAAAGTAAAAGAACAAATGAACAAGCAGAACCAGTCTAAGTTTGGTTATTAGTGTATTTTTTTGGTCTTGTAATTTACAGGAAGCAGTACACTATGGAGAACAAAAAATGACATAAGTATAAATAAATAAATAAATGTATAAATAAATAATTAAATACACAAATAAATGAAAAACCAAGGACATTTTGGTAATAAAAAAGGCTATTTCTGTATTTTTACATTTATTTATTTATACATATATTTATTTATTCTTTTATTTCTACATTTATTAGGGACTGAGCAGAAGGCAAGGGCTCCAAAGGAGCCCATGCCGGAGGCAAGGCCCTATTGTTTTTGCTGCGTTTATTATTCTTTCTTTCTCCCGACGAAACAAGTCCAAATTTGACCCCCTAAAAATGCTGACAAAGTCACCAATATTGGCACACAGGTCAGAAATGCGTGAAAATTTGATAAAATGCAAAAATGAACCCCTCAAGTGCCAAAATGAGCTCTCTAGCGCCACCTAGAAACACAAAAATGGCCCCTACGGCCCGTAGGAATGTCGCAGAAAGATCAAACAAAAACTGGCTTGTTTGGCTCATCAAGACCTACAAATCATGCCCTGACACCCCTGACCTAAATCCAACAAGAAGTGAGATATTTGCACTTTAATAATCATATTTTCATAACTATCTCCTCCGAGGCTGTTTATCGTACATACTTCAAACTCGCACACATGATATTTCTAAACCTTTTGAACATATGTTCTGAGTAACTTTTTCATTACTCGAACGGTTTGGATGTTATACGCTCTGACAGCGCACACAATGTTTCAAAGCTGCTCCATTGACAATGAATGGGAGCAGGGGGAGAAATACACCAAACACTGGAATTTCCTAAATAACTCTGCAATCCTTTCACCTACAGGCTCCATTCATAGCTTAAAATGTTCCCACAGCTCTAAGGTTTTCAGAGATGTCTTCGGTGTTTCTGTATCTTTTACCGTTTTTGCGTTGTGCCTCTTAAAGTACTGCGAGCACATTTTCACTTTACAATGGGTTTCTATGAGACAGGGGTGTTGGCAGCTGCAGTGGGTGACGTCATCAGCCAGAGCGCGGAGCTGCTGTGAAAACTGTCAAAAAACAACTATTTAAATCGAAACCTGGCCGCATTTTTGGAGCTAGACACACCATTTCTTGAAAAAGTGGTAGAGATTTTTGTCCTACTTCATCAAAGTGTCTGCTTTTAACACTCATGAACAGAATTTTAAATTTAAAGCTCCAAAGACAATGAGTACCCTCCATGTGTCCCATCCACTGCTATACAATCTCTGCCTGCTGATCTCAGGAGAAAAGCTGAACTGCCTTCATGTTTATAACTCCAGCATACATGCTCCAATCTTCCGCAAACTTCACAGGATTGATGACTAACCCATTCTGAACAAATCCATGTGTCCATATTTGGGATTACACATAGCGCCACCTACTGGTAACACAAAATGCATATTTTCAGAGTATTTCATGGTCACAAACATCAGTTCGGTCAACAGTGAAGAAACACACACATAACCACAAACACACAGCTGGAACTACAGCCCACAATGGGCAACGGGTTAGGGGCAACAAGCAAGGGGCTAGGGGCTAGGGGCAAGGGGAGATGGGCAAGGGGCGACAGGCAAGGGGCGATGGGCGTGGGTGCAAGGTCCCGCCCAATGCTGCTTGCAGCTTTAATTTATTTATTTATTTCTACATTTATTTATTTCCACATTTATTTATTTATTTATTTCCACATTTATTTATTTCTACATTTATTTATTTATTTCTACATTTATTTATTTCTGTGTCAGTGTCACACAGAAATGTAAATATGCTAATTAGGTGGGCAGGCCTACGTCAGTCGATGTGATTGGATCGGATCTACTAGTGCTGCCTTGATTTGGCTGGCTCTCACGTTAGCCTTTAGCTTGCTATTAGCAATGGATAGTTTTGTGCGGGCTATTGCTGCTGATTTAAGAGCATTAGCGGACAGTTTCGATAACAGCGAACCTACTGACTATCTTCAGTTTCGTTTCGAGAGATTACTCGAACATTTAGCTCAACTCTCAGCTGATAGGGACATAGAAGTTGACGTGGTGCTAGATGGTCTCCAAGAATCTGCCCACGAACTTCAAATCCGCTAGGTGACAGAGGAAGAGGGAGCGACGTTTGGACGTCCACAATATATTTTACCTCCTGATATAATTGAAGCTCACCTGCTTTTGGGACACACCGTTGGAGACATTGCACAGTTGTTTGGCGTGGGTTAGAACAATTCATCGGAGGATGGCACAGTATGGGATAAGGTAATGTGTATAACGTTATGTCAACCTATTAAAATTCTGTCTAGTCTGTCTTATTTACATTCAGGGTGCTTTTGCCAGTGGTGGAAGGAGTACTGAAAATCTGTACTCAAGTACAAGTACTGTTACATTGCTAAAATATTACTCAATTACAACTAAAAGTACTGGTGTTAGAAAAATACTCAAGTAAAAGTACAGAGTATTCGCCAAAAAAACTACTCAGAGTATTAGTTACTTTTAACCGTTGATGTCACAGTCACCTCTTCAGACTAGGGCTCTAAATTTTGTGTTTTGCTTTACCAATAGTTAAAATGCTAATAATCAATTAATCGCTAATAACTGATAAGATACAAAACAAGTGTTTTGTCCCTCATTTTGATTGGTTGTTTTTTTGTCATTTTTTTCATTTTAAGTTTTTATTTCCATAATCAGCAAATGTCTCAGGCAGATAAAAAAAAAATAAAAAATTAGATGAGGTGCATTTGCTGCCACGAGTATTGATTGAATATCCATGAATACATTTTTAACTGGTTAAATTCTTAGCGCAAAATCAATTAGAGATCAATCATTAACATCCTTTTTAAGTTTTGTTTTGTTTTTCGTCCATATGTCCTGGTTTTCATTGGCTTGTTTGCTATCAAATCACCTTATTGGCTACAAAAATGCAGATAAAAAGTCTGGACATTCATGAAAATTATACTCAGTACTCAACTATGATTTTAAAAGTAACTAAGTAGATTACATGGCATAAAGAATACTTAAGTACAAGTAAAAGTACAGACTTGAAAATCTACTCATAAAAGTACAAGTACCCCAAAAACTACTTAATTACAGTAATTTGAGTATTTGTAATTAATTACTTCCACCTCTGGCTTTCACACATGTTTAGAACACACTATGGTGCGCTCCAGATGCAAAAATAATATATTGTTTAATTTTTCAGTAGTGTAGTCACACATGCTTGTTGTCACTCTGGACCAAACGCCTGCACCACTGGAGGGAAGTCATGTTTCCATGACTACTGTTAGAAATCAGAAAGCGCTGAAAAGTAAGGAGAAAAAACGTTAGCTATAATGGAGACACAAGTATGCCAGTTGTTTGTAGCGCCGGTCATTTCTTTTTATATCGTTTTGTGGCAGCTTTTTGATACACAATACTAATATTCCCCTTCACATTCCGATTACTACATAGACTACGAAGCCTACACGCTATTTTTTTTTTGTTTGTGCAGCTGTTATAGCAGGTCTTGTGGGGTTTTCCTGTTACACAGTTGTCAGTAGATACCAAAGCTGTCAGGAGACAGGGTCATGGGTACCCAAGGCTCACTGATACATGTAGGGAGTAAAGGCTAGACCCATCCCACAGAAGAGCACAAATTGCTGAAAAACACAGCACGAGAAGGCAGCAATTGAGACGATCATGGGATTTGAAATAATTTGCTTCTGTCTGGTTTGCCCAGTTGACCAATCGGGCTTTACTGACGTAGGCCTGCCTACCTTATTAGCATATTTACATTTCTGTGTGACACTGACACAGAAATAAATAAATGTAGAAATAAATAAATAAATGTGGAAATAAATAAATGAATAAATGTGGAAATAAATAAATAAATAAATGTAGAAATAAATAAATAAATGTAGAAATAAAAGAATAAATAAATATATGTAGAAATAAATAAGTGCAAAAATACAGAAATAGCCTTTTTTTATTACCAAAATGCCCTTGTTTTTTCATTTATTCGTGTATTTAATTATTTATTTATACATTTATTTATACATACTAAAGTCATTTTTTGTTCTCCATAGTATGCCTTCTCCACAACTCGGAGACAAACTGTATGCACTACGAACCGGAGCGAGGGTAAGTTTAAAGAATATGCTTTCATTCTGCTGTATGAGGAAACGTTCAGACACGTTCTTGACCGATCTTAACCGTACATTTTGTTTTTCACTGACTGACCTCGCCTCATAACGAGGCCGTGACCTCTTATTTACTAAGAGCTCTGTCCGTAAGTCCGGATTCACTTGATGCAGATAATGACGCCATTGTGTGTAAGTGACTTTTACTGTTTCTTTTTTACTTTTTACTGTGACTCTTAGATCAGACTCGTTGTTGGTCAGTGTGACTATTTTTCAGGTGCACTAATAGATGTGTCAATATGCAGTGCACTGCGCAGTACTTATTGTCTTTACTGATTCAGTCAGATTGGAGGCGAACCCGAACTACAGGGCAGCACCACAGACGTCTGCAAGATGGAGCACATGCAGACAGATCGCCGTCAGATGCCTACAGCTCCGAGGCGGCGAATAATAGACAGTTGATGGCGCTGTATGATTTTAATTTGTTGTTGAAATCTCCTACTTGTACTTATACATAGTTGTGTGTTATAAATAAAGCTCTTTCTTTGAATAAACATTTTCCTCGCAAATGTTCCTTTACTCAATAAATTCATTCATGTCCTTGATGGTAATAATAGTGTAGCCCATAGGATAACAATGACATGAATATACAACATAATAATAATTTTATTTCAATTTTTAATAATAATCATACATTTATTATAATTATATAAGTATTATTTTTTAAAATTATTTTTATATTTTATTATTGTAGGGGAGGGGTTTACGTTTATAATGACCCAGGGTGACCAATAGCGACAGATCTGCCAACCAATCAGGAGTGATTTTGCTTGTTTCAAAGTGGTGGTTTGATCCAATCCTGGAGTGAGGAATTTCAAGCCAGACGCGGCTCCGCTGCTATTCATATGCTAATTAGAGCCATTAGCACCTCCCGGGAGGTCTCCACATACGTCATCGGTCCGTATTGGACAATTTGTGGCACCCGTAAACGCCACGTTCGCAGACTGTAAATTGTCGGAAACTGCAGAAAATGAGTGAGATTTCC
The DNA here is from genome assembly GCA_019142605.1 of Cephalopholis sonnerati. Lineage (NCBI taxonomy): Eukaryota > Metazoa > Chordata > Actinopteri > Perciformes > Serranidae > Cephalopholis > Cephalopholis sonnerati. Next base: position 2,788,300 of record JAGQAX010000014.1, on the reverse strand, counting down.
GGGTGTTTACGGGGATGAAAATCCCACTTTTCATGCAGTGACAGGAGGTTAAAGTGTCAGCAGAAACAGCCACAGTGGGGTGTTATATGCTGCAAACAAACCGGCTTTACAGTTACGTTTCCGTGGTCAAGCCAGCTGGCACTCAATTTGGAGTGCGCACGTATTCTAATGCTTATGGTAAATGCATTAATACGGCGCTGTAAGCTGACAGGGGGAGGAGCCTCTCGTAGAATAAATGGAATAAGGAAATAAAAAACTTTCGTCCGACTTGATCTTTAATAAAAAATCACATTTTCAATAAGTAGTCCAAGGCACCAAGTGCCGGCTAGCATGACCACGGAAACGTAACTGCCGGCTGGCTTGACTGTAGTGGCTTACTGCACCTCCATCTGCACTTTACCAACAGGTGAATATCACTGCTTTTACATGTAGTGCTGTGTGGTGAAAAACACTAACATCAGTTTATGTTCTTTGACTAAAAGGCTTTTGCATAGAATAAGGATGAGGCGAACTTTATTCATCCCAAAGGGAAATTCAATTAGTCATTGATTTATCAAAGAGTTATACATTCTAATGGCTGTGGGTAAGAAAGATCTTCTATCTGTCCTGCAACGAAAAGAGAGGAGCCACCAATAGGTACTAAAAACCATAAACCGAAGTAGTCTTTCTTCAAATTGTTCACAATAAAATTCCTGATGTTAGTGTTTTTCACCACACAGCACAGCACGTGAAAGCATTGATATTCACCTGTTGGAGGTAAAGTGCAGATGGAGGTGCACAAAGCCGGTTTGTTTGCAGCATATAACACCCCACTGTGGCTGTTTCTGCTAACACGTTAACCTCCTGTAGTATTTATAACTGATACATAAACAAATTAGCGCTAAATATCTCCACGTCTTTACCTGACGACCTGATCGCGAGAGTTTGCGCTAATGACCGCATATCACTTCCTATAAACTTTTCACAATAAAAGCCTCCCGTTACTTAGTTATTTCAAACCTTTCAGTGTGAAGCAGCGAGCAGCAATGTTTGTTTTGTTTTAACACAACCTGAGGAGTTGTGTTCAGTACTGTGTGCGGACTGAGGTCGTCTTCACTTCAAAATCCCGTCTTCAGACCAAGATGTATCAAGTTATTAACGTATGTGGCCATAGTTGAATCTTTGTTGGCGGCCTTAGATTGATTCACCAGCGCCACCTGCTGTTGTGGACTGCGAATTACAGGACATTTGTAGATCAGAAGCTGTCTGTGTGTAGATCAGAAGCTGTTCGTGTGTGGATCTGCAAGGCGGAAAATTAGTGACAAAAGTCACGTGACAGTGCCAAAAGTCACGTGACTTTTGGCAGTAATATTCCGCCTTGCAGATCCACACATGGACAGCTTCTGATCTACACACAGGCAGCTTCTGATCTACACATGCACAGCTTCAGATCTACACACGAATGGCTCTAAGATTTTCGTAGTTGTAGAATTGGTTTTATGTACTTGAAGGATTTTTTTGTAGTTGAAAGATTTTAGTCTGAAGCATGATGTGTTTGTTTGATAGGTATGTTTGTTATTTGCAAAACGAAATGCATTAGTTTGTGAATGATGTTTTGTATTTGCAAACCACACTGAGTTTGTTTGTGGATCGTTGGGCGTGAGTAAAACATGTTATGTGTGTTTGTGAGGTTTTGGCATGATTTTAGCTCCATAAGAATATATGGCAGATCTTCCTCAGGCAGCTATTGTGGAAAGAGCTGACTTTGCTCAAGTCGCACTTGGTAACTTGCCAGCACTCAGCCCCATATAGTAGAACCGGCTTGACCAGGGTGTTATACAAGCGGATCTTAGTTTTGAGGCTGTAGGTGTTGGACTTCCAGATGTTGTGGAGTCTTGTGTAGGTGCTGCGTGCTTGGCCAAGTCTGCGCTGGATGTCTTTTTGTGCAGCATTGTCCTGACTAATCAGGCTTCCCAAGTACACAAAGTTGTCGACAATTTCAAGCGGTTCATGGTTTATGGTGATGCATGCCTGTGTGGTGGTGTTGATGGACATCACTTTGGTTTTGGTGGTGTTGATGATGAGGCCTGTCTGTTGAGCGTACTTGGTGAGTCGATCAGTTTTTTCTTGCAGATGTGTTATACTTGTGGACAGGACAGCAAGGTCATCAGCAAAGTCAATGTCTTCAAGCTGGCGAGAGAGGGTCCACTGAATGCCTCGATGTTTATCAGTGGTTGTTTTTCACATTGTCCAGTCGATGGTGTAGGAAAATTACCTGTAGGTTAATTTTGCACTCGTTTGGGCACCACCCTCTCAACGGAAAGTGACCGTAATCAAATTAATAGCTATGTAAATCAATCATTAATTTGTCGGTATACTTATCAATTATAAATCAGTCTCAATATCTAAGTTATGAATTATCCATACAGTGATCGTAGTTTCAGTTTAAAGGACATACAGTACAGGCCAAAAGTTTGGACACACCTTCTCATTCAATGTGTTTTCTTTATTTTCATGACTATTTACATTGTAGATTCTCACTGAAGGCATCAAAACTATGAATGAACACATGTGGAGTTATGTACTTAACAAAAAAAGGTGAAATAACTGAAAACATGTTTTGTATTCTAGTTTCTTCAAAATAGCCACCCTTTGCTCTGATTACTGCTTTGCACATTCTTGGCATTCTCTCCATGAGCTTCAAGAGGTTGTCACCTGAAATGGTTTTCACTTCACAGGTGTGCCTTATCAGGGTTAATTAGTGGAATTTCTTGCTTTATCAATGGGGTTGGGACCATCAGTTGTGTTGTGCAGAAGTCAGGTTAATACACAGCCGACAGCCCTATTGGACAACTGTTAAAATTCATATTATGGCAAGAACCAATCAGCTAACTAAAGAAAAACGAGTGGCCATCATTACTTTAAGAAATGAAGGTCAGTCAGTCCGGAAAATTGCAAAAACTTTAAATGTGTCCCCAACCATCAAGCACTACAATGAAACTGGCACACATGAGGACTGACCCAGGAAAGGAAGACCAAGAGTCACCTCTGCTTCTGAGGATAAGTTCATCCGAGTCACCAGCCTCAGAAATCACAAGTTAACAGCAGCTCAGATCAGAGACCAGATGAATGCCACACAGAGTTCTAGCAGCAGACCCATCTCTAGAACAACTGTTAAGAGGAGACTGCGCGAATCAGGCCTTCATGGTCAAATAGCTGCTAGGAAACCACTGCTAAGGAGAGGCAGCAAGCAGAAGAGATTTGTTTGGGCCAAGAAACACAAGGAATGGACATTAGACCAGTGGAAATCTGTGCTTTGGTCTGATGAGTCCAAATTTGAGATCTTTGGTTCCAACCGCCGTGTCTTTGTGAGACGCAGAAATGGTGAACGGATGGATTCCACATGCCTGGCTCCCACTGTGAAGCATGGAGGAGGAGGTGTGATGGTGTGGGGGTGTATTGCTGGTGACACTGTTGGGGATTTATTCAAAATTGAAGGCACACTGAACCAGCATGGCTACCACAGCATCCTGCAGCGACATGCCATCCCATCCGGTTTGCGTTTAGTTGGACGATCAGTTATTTTTCAACAGGACAATGACCCCAAACACACCTCCAGGCTGTGTAAGGGCTATTTGACCAAGAAGGAGAGTGATGGAGTGCTGCAGCAGATGACCTGGCCTCCACAGTCACCGGACCTGAACCCAATCGAGATGGTTTGGGGTGAGCTGGACTGCAGAGTGAAGGCAAAGGGGCCAACAAGTGCTAAACACCTCTGGGAACTCCTTCAAGACTGTTGGAAAACCATTTCAGGTGACTATCTCTTGAAGCTCATCGAGAGAATGCCAAGAGTGTGCAAAGCAGTAATCAGAGCAAAGGGTGGCTATTTTGAAGAAACTAGAATATAAAACATGTTTTCAGTTATTTCACCTTTTTTTGTTAAGTACATAACTCCACGTGTTCATTCATAGTTTTGATGCCTTCAGTGAGAATCTACAATGTAAATAGTCATGAAAATAAAGAAAACGCATTGAATGAGAAGGTGTGTCCAAACTTTTGGCCTGTACTGTACATGGACAACGACTTGGCGATAAATGAACATTTATTTGATAGTATGTTATACACTTGGGAAGGTTAATCTGAAATGAAGATGAGATAAATGGAGGCGAAGTCGCCGGTAGGGTAAATGGGTGTAAACAATGGATGATATTTAGGTGGTTATTGAGTTTGGCGATAGTGAGAGGAGTATGTAATTTAGAATAGATAGAAAGCGCAAATCTATTTTTCTAAATGGAACTTATATTAAGATTCGAGTAGCTAAACCTCATATTCGACATCAACTCCTACCACAACACAGCGGCTGCATCAGGTGAGGGAAGGTTTGCCTACTTTCTTTGCAGCGTTGACCCAGTTGGACGTGTCTTAGGGGACTCCAGCTGTCGCTCGCCGCTCAGTTTCACTTCACAGCCTCCCCGCGGGACGGTGCCAACGGGAACCAGTGATGGAGAGTGGCGGCCTGCTGGCGAAGTTCTTCTGGTAGTCCTCCCACGTCCGTTGTCTTAAGCTGCCGAGAGTTTGGGTTGGCAAAAGAGTCACAGCCTTTAGAATGATTCTGGCAGGTGACTGACCGCTGGATCTGATGGATCTTGGAGGGAGCTTGCAGGTCGAATCGAGGCTCCTTTATGAGGCCGCAGCTACTCGCTTATGATAAATTGAAACAATCTCGCTATCAGTACGAGATGGTTACTTGAGTTATCCTTAATGCTAAAAAGGGAAAAACTGCAATTAGCTGGTTTCGGTACCTCGGTGTTAACGTTACTAAAGGCCCGAGGGAAAAAGAAAAAAAGAACCGGAGCTAGAAGGAAAAATTGAAAGAAAGTAAAAACAAGAGAGCGCGTCTGCGCCGGCGCTTGAGTTTTATATGACCAAGTTGGGTAGGCGTGTTTGACGCAAGGCGGGTCTTTTCAGCCTAAGCAGAACTTTATTTTGGCGGATCTACTTGATGACTTTGTCAAATCATGCCCTCTAATATTTTGCACGTGATGGCCACATACTCTTCCCATTATGGTCAAAAGTCAGCTTTTCCATTACATCAGACTCCATATATTCACTCTATGGCATACGTATATATTTTTGAATAAACAAGAGAAGAGCAAACAAGAAGAGGAAACCAAGCCAACAAGGGAAACAAGAAAGGAAAATAAACAGTAACAAAATATGTCTGTGCACAATCATTACTAATTAGTTCGTCAGTGCATCAATATCCTAAATGAGATCGTATATACTAATACACTGGTTAATTAATTCAACTACTATTCTCAAACTTAACTACGTGCTTCCTATGGGAACCTTGCTTAACTATCACCACAAGATGGCAGTATGAGACTACTTCTAACTGAGGGATTAACTGCGTGAGATTATAACTGGCTCACTTTATGACTTACTAGCATGGGATTAACCATAGTCAGTTAAGGAGCCAGGAAAACAAAAGTAAGATAATAAACGAAAACAAGAAATACAATGTTATCACATGAGTAACATGTATGCTGTACCTTCAGGAGACACATTACCTTTGGTTAACCAGATAAGCTTATTCTTTGCTTAGGAATGTGTCTGGACCCTTTGGCTCTCATAAAGGTGTAGAGTAACAACAGTGGTGAATGAGCTTAGTTGAGAGGAGAGAGGATGGGGATGGTATTTCCTTGGGATAAACAGTCTGTGCGAATTGCTGTGCCTACTGCTTTGATCTCAGCAGGTCATTGGCTTACCAAGCTTACTTGATGGTCCTGGTCTGTCTGGGTGTGGTGCCTGCTGAGTTTTATAGGAGGCAGGTCAATGACATGGAGACTGGAAGTTTTCAAAACTGACACCCAGACATAAAAAGCCAATCCACTTTTGAGTTCAGGCTGGGTCAGAGACGTTAAACTTTGGCTTTCAGAGGACCCCTCCTCACCTCTTGTCCATATGTTTGCAGTTCCTGTTTTGGAGTGTAAAAGTTCATCAGGCTGTTCCTCCTACAATGGCAACCAGGAACAGGATGGGTGAGAGGATGCAGCCTTGGCGTACTCCAGATCGTACAGCGAAAGACTCAGAGGTGGTACTGCCGAGTATAATACTGCATTCAAAATGGTCATAAAATCTCCTTATTATTGTGATGATCTTATGAGGGATTCCATAAGAACACAGGATCTTCCACAGGGTTTTGCGGTGGATGCTGTCAAACGCCTTCTGGAAGTCAATGAAATTGACAAACAAGGGCACATTCCACTCTGTGCATTGCTCTATGATGTTTCGAAGGGTGAATATGTGGTCTATGCATCCTCTGCCCCTTCGAAATCCAGCCTGTTCTTCACGGAGTTTGTTGTCAATGGCATCATTAATTCTGTCAAGAATAACTCTGCAGAAGATTTTGCTGGGGATGGAAAGAAGCGTGACCCCACGCCAGTTGTCACACTTCTGGAGGTTTCCTTTTTTAGGGATCTTGACAATTAGGCCCTTTGTCCAATCACTGGGGATGTTTTCCCCACTCCAAATGGTCTGGAAGAGGATGGTGAGGGCCCTTGTAGATGTTAGGAGGTCAGCCATTAGCATCTCAGTATGGATGGAGTCGATACCTGCAGCTTTGCCGGTGTTCATGGCTTTGATGGACTTCATTACCTCCTCTGCAGTTGGGGCACCAATATCGATGTTCAGGATATCGGCTGCAGGGGGTGGGATGGCTGGTTCATCAGGCTCTGGTCGATTAAGCACATCCCGAAAATGTTCTACTCATCGTGCTGCTTCCTGGTGTTGTGCTGTTAGTTTCCTGCCAGATTTGTCCAGTACAGGAACAGAGGGCTTGGTGTTATTTCCACTCAGGAGCTTTGTAATTTTGTAGAGGGTGCTAAGGTTTCCCCTTGCTGAAGCATTTTTGGCTTCTTTTGCTGGTCCATCCACAAGAGCTAGCTTGTCCCTTCTGGCATTCCTCTTCACCTCCTTATTTTTGGCGCTGTAGGCTTTTTGGAACTGGCTCTGGAGTCTTGGTGATTTTGCATTCATCATCTTGGCTTTTAGGTGTTTCCGCTCAGAGATCGTTTGCCATGTCTGAGGTGTTATCCAGTCTTTCTGGTTTCTCTGCTTAAAGCCCAAGACTTTGGTCGCTGACTCAACATAGATTGTTTTTAGTGAGTCCCACTGGCTGTTTATGTCATGGGTCTCATCTTCTAGTGAGTTGGCCAATGATGTATATCGGTTTCTTAGTTCTAGTATGAACTGGTTCCGGGTGGGAGGGGACTTCAGTTTTGAGATGTCCAGGTGTTTGTGTATCTGGCTGGTCTTGGGGAACTTGCGCAGTTTCAGTTTGACAATTGCTCGTACTAGATGGTGGTCACTGAAGATGTCGGCACCGTGACAAACTCGAACATCTTGGAGGGATCTTCGTCATTTGCCATCAATGATCACATGGTCAATTTGGTTTGACGTTTTGCCATCAGGCGATCTCCAGGTGAGTTTGTGGATTGTTTTGTGCGGGAAGATGGTTCCTCCAATAACCCAGTTGTTGGTAGCACAGAAATCAATCAGCCTCTCTCCACTGTCATTCATCAATCCACATCCATGTGAACCCATTACTCTTCTGTTGTTGGTGTTATCAGCCCCAACTTTGGCATTAAGATCGCCAATTGTGAGGAGTAGGTCATGTTGTGGGACCTGGGAAACAACAGACTGGAGTTGCTCATACCAGTTATCTTTAACTTCAGGGTCTGCTTCATTTGTTGGTGCGTAGCACTGCAGGATAGTGAGGTTGCAGTACTTAGAACAGAAGCGTGCTCTTAATAGTCGGGGGCTAATAGGTTCCCATTCAATTAAAGTGTTGGCTTGTTCTTTGGATATTATTAGGGCAACACCATGGGTGTGTGTGGAATCATGTCCAGAGTAGATGATAACCGATCTATCATCATTAACAATCCTTCCAGAGCCAGTCCATCGACACTCGCTTACCCCCAGGATGTCAAGGTGGTATTTTTTCATCTCTTTGAGGACCTGGGCTGTTCTTGATGGCTCCCACATGGTTCGGATATTCCATGTGCCAATTTTGATGTTATATTTTGGCCCGAGCAGACTGTTTCTCACACCCAAGGCTTCCAGTTGGCTTTCACCATGGGTGATCATTCTGCCTCCAGGGAAGCTAGAGTCTTCTCCAGGCTTTTCAGTAGGTATCGTTAACATTATCGTAGTTTCCGTAACAATAGTTTTTTACAGGGTAGGGTTGTTAGCCCAACACCTAACCTATAAAGGGGTTTTGGGTATCTTTTCGTCTGGCCACTCTCCATCCACCTGCCCGCCATGGTTAAACCTGCCAGAAGCTTTAAAACTCCGGACGGCATAGCCTTCAGGGTCATTGTGGCGAGCAAACCTTCCTTCCATGATAAGGTAGACACCCACAGGAAGGTTCATAACACAGTACTCACTTCTTAAAAAGTAGATGGAGCGTCCGCTGTCCGCCACCCACTCCTGACTTCAGGCAGGATCCTGTCCTCCGTTTGTCGGAGCGGAACTTTCCCTGAGCCTTCTAGAGACTCCTGCCGGCAGTTCAACCCTCAGTCAGGGCTCAGGCGTCGATCAGCAGAACGTCCATCCCATTCTCGTCGCCAAATGTGAGGGAAATTCTCCTCTCTGAAGAAGTGACGGGCTCATGTGTGAGGGATCAAGTCTCTTTAATACATGCAGCATGGAGAGAAGACCCACAGCGTTCTCTGACAATCTTTAAAATGTGCAGACCTTTATACTAAATTTCAGCTCTGATCCTAGGTCGCACCTACCTGCTACATTTGTAAAGGAAATTGCCCCCCCTCCCAACAAGAGGTTAAGGACAGACAGGAAACTTCCCCCCTACCAAGTGGTCATCACCTTAAGATACAAAGCATTGCCTAACAATAGAGATTTCTTAATTCCCACACTAGCAGCAGATGCAGAAAGAAGCAGCTCCTTTGTGTAGCCTATATTGCCCCCCCCCCCCGCCAGGTCATCAGGTTGTGGTCATAAAAGTAGCCAAACACCCTCAGAACATCATCACAGCATTTCTCTATAATACACACAGATTCAACGAGGAGTCTGAGAATGGTTGTCAGTTTTTGGATGTTTAGCTCTTTGCTCTTGAGGAGCTCACTTGGATCAAGAACAGATAGACTCCTCACAAGATGATACTTCACTGGTACCTTATCAAGTATCTTGGAGACCATATTTAGCAAAAAACAATTTGCAGTTCTGCCTCAACTTCTCAGCACCCGAGTTCTTCATGTGTTCCTCCAGGGCTCGCTCTGTGACAAACCCAATTTTCACTTTTGAGAGATCCACTTGGTTTTCAGCATTTTCATAATCAACTTTTAACAGTTTTAGAGGTGTTGTAGCTCTCTTCATGACTTCTGGCTTTATGAATTTTTCCATCAAACTCCTCAGCATATTTGTGATGTCCTGGGACATGAATGGGAGCATAGGTTTGTCAGTTTGGTACAGTTTCAAGAAGGGAGCAGTTTCGTTGGCAACCATCAAAAAAAAGTTCAGTTTTGCTGGGGAGAGTTCGTCTTGAACAATCATCTCTGCCTTCTTGAAAGATTCTGCAGATGGTTCTGTTATGGTTTTGGTTTTGGCAGCACTGATAAACATTTTTAGAGCAGGCAAAATTTCAAGAGCACGCTCAGCCACCCCCACATTTTCTAGTCAAGAGGGAATGATGAGGACCCAGTGACTTCTGTAAAGTCCTCCCTTCAAGCTAGAACACCCTTAAACAGCCACTTTCATTTCGTAAGTCCCAGTCTGTGGCTGTACAGCCTGCTCTGAATGCATTGTGCACAATCTGTAACCCACAGCTTCCAACATTTATAAGTTTTTTTCCTGTTTGACCTTCAATGGTCTTCTGGGCAAGTGAAAAAAATCTTCCAGTTTACATTTGGGCCGTCCATTGACAACTCAAGCAGTTTATGAAACCCTATCTCTGAACATACATTTTTGATCGTCTCATACATTTGTTCTGCAGTGTGATGACCCAAGAAAAATGATGTCAGGTACCTAGAGTTTACTTGGTTAGAGTTCCAGAATCTATCAAGCACGTCAAGCTGATTTTTCTTCATTTCCTGATTGAGACTCTCATCAAACAGAAGAACAAGTCCACACTCTTTCTTGACTTTGGCTTTCATTGGGGAAGAGAAATGAGGAGCAATTCCAAATGTGGAAAGGTATGCCACTTTTCTTTTGCCACAAGAAAACTGCTTGGCTATGTCACTGTCAGGAAACATGGCCCTGAAAAGGTCCCCTATGTTCTCACACGATTTGTAAGAATAGTGACTGGTTACAACTTTTGCTGCCCAGCATATTTCAGCTTGAAGTGTCACATTAGAGCTTACAAAAGGTGTTATACTGCTTGGCGTCTTGGTAGTTGGCTGCTGAGGCTTGGAAGACAATGTAGATGGTTGAGATGCTACTGCCACTGAGCTGTGACTCTCGCCAGTGGTTGTTGATGTGGATGCACTCATGCGCTATGCATTGCTTGATTGCTGAAAAAATTCTCCCACTGACGGACTTGGACTTTGAAGTATCTTCATTAGCTCTTGGTGCTTCTGTCCAAGAGCCACAAATAAGGGGACATTATCATTATCAAAAATATGACATCTTTACATGCAATCATCAGTAAGATGCTGTCTATAAGCCATTTATATATTACTGGAGCGGTGCTTAATTATTACCTTCAATAGGTTTCGTCTCATATCATTTAATAAAAAGCCAGGAAAATGCCTTCTTAGTGTACGTACAGTACAGGCCAAAAGTTTGGACACACCTTCTCATTCAATGCGTTTTCTTTATTTTCATGACTATTTACATTGTAGGTTCTCACTGAAGGCATCAAAACTATGAATGAACACATGTGGAGTTATGTACTTAACAAAAAAAGGTGAAATAACTGAAAACATGTTTTATATTCTAGTTTCTTCAAAATAGCCACCCTTTGCTCTGATTACTGCTTTGCACACTCTTGGCATTCTCTCGATGAGCTTCAAGAGGTAGTCACCTGAAATGGTTTTCACTTCACAGGTGTGCCTTATCAGGGTTAATTAGTGGAATTTCTTGCTTTATCAATGGGGTTGGGACCATCAGTTGTGTTGTGCACAAGTCAGGTTAATACACAGCCGACAGCCCTATTGGACAACTGTTAAAATTCATATTATGGCAAGAACCAATCAGCTAACTAAAGAAAAACGAGTGGCCATCATTACTTTAAGAAATGAAGGTCAGTCAGTCCGGAAAATTGCAAAAACTTTAAATGTGTCCCCAAGTGGAGTTGCAAAAACCATCAAGCGCTACAACGAAACTGGCATACATGAGGACCGACCCAGGAAAGGAAGACCAAGAGTCACCTCTGCTTCTGAGGATAAGTTCATCCGAGTCACCAGCCTCAGAAATCGCAAGTTAACAGCAGCTCAGATCAGAGACCAGATGAATGCCACACAGAGTTCTAGCAGCAGACCCATCTCTAGAACAACTGTTAAGAGGAGACTGCGCGAATCAGGTCTTCATGGTCAAATAGCTGCTAGGAAACCACTGCTAAGGAGAGGCAACAAGCAGAAGAGATTTGTTTGGGTCAAGAAACACAAGGAATGGACATTAGACCAGTGGAAATCTGCGCTTTGGTCTGATGAGTCCAAATTTGAGATCTTTGGTTCCAACCACCGTGTCTTTGTGAGACGCAGAAAAGGTGAACGGATAGATTCCACATGCCTGGCTCCCACTGTGAAGCATGGAGGAGGAGGTGTGATGGTGTGGGGGTGTTTTGCTGGTGACACTGTTGGGGATTTATTCAAAATTGAAGGCACACTGAACCAGCGTGGCTACCACAGCATCCTGCAGCGACATGCCATCCCATCCGGTTTGCGTTTAGTTGGACGATCATTTATTTTTCAACAGGACAATGACCCCAAACACACCTCCAGGCTGTGTAAGGGCTATTTGACCAAGAAGGAGAGTGATGGAGTGCTGCGGCAGATGACCTGGCCTCCACAGTCACCGGACCTGAACCCAATCGAGATGGTTTTGGGGTGAGCTGGACCGCAGAGTGAAGGCAAAGGGGCCAACAAGTGCTAAACACCTCTGGGAACTCCTTCAAGACTGTTGGAAAACCATTGCAGGTGACTACCTCTTGAAGCTCATCGAGAGAATGCCAAGAGTGTGCAAAGCAGTAATCAGAGCAAAGGGTGGCTATTTTGAAGAAACTAGAATATAAAACGTTTTCAGTTATTTCACCTTTTTTTGTTAAGTACATAACTCCACATGTGTTCATTCATAGTTTTGATGCCTTCAGTGAGAATCTACAATGTAAATAGTCATGAAAATAAAGAAAACGCATTGAATAAGAAGGTGTGTCCAAACTTTTGGCCTGTACTGTATATTTATCACAACATTGTCCACTGTGCTCATAACAGCGGAATCTTGCCATGTCTCAACCCAAGCATGAAGTAGAGCTTAAAACCATTCGTGTAAATGAGCAATATTCTTCAATTTATCTGTCTCCTCATTCAAACATAAGTCTCACATTATAACAATATAAGTCGTCACGTTATAGGTGAAACATTTCACCGTATGACACGATAAATAGTATATTGTTATGTTATAATATGAAGTGTCCGTTGGAGACCAAGCCCTCTCCTCTCCTCTTACATGCTTTACTCACAAGTGTGTGAAGTGACCTGGACATGAAGAGTCCAAGGCGCCAAATAATATAACGGTAGTTTCTAAAGAGCTGAGAAGAAAAAAATAAATAAATAAAAATAAAAAATCAGCAGCGGCGGTGCGCTGCTGCTAGTTGCATATAGGGGAAACACTGAGTGACATCACTGCAACTGTACCACGAACATATAGTTAGCTAGTGGCATGGGGCTGATGTCTGCTGTGCTGACACTTTGCAGTTGACTTTCTGCAGTTGCAGAAAATTACAACCATTAATCCAACAAAGTTCACAGTGTCTATGTTATTATAGATTTACTTGTTTTCTTTTCTATCAGACACAAATTGTCAAATCATATCTGACATGTTTCGACAGTAACTTCCGTCTTCGTCAGAGGTGTCACTAGATGGTGTGTGACGTGTCCTTAAATCGGCTGACTGAGGCGGTGTCAACCTGTCAAAATTTGACAGGTCGATACCGCCCCTTGCTGTCCGTCCACCGTTGGAGGATGTCACTCCAGGTATGGGAGAGCAGGAACGCCCCCTCATCCCGGTTCATGGCTGTGTGGGCCCGCTTCCTGATCTCCACCGCTTCCATGATCCAGCGCTGGTGCCTGTTGCTTTCTGTGCGGATGACTCAAAAAGAATGTGAGAAAGAGACAATGAAGAGACATACACGATCGACAAAAGAACAGACACTACAGGAAACCATGAAATCGGCAGTAATGGACCACTGCAAACCAGAAAATCACATCATGGATTGGGAAAAGGCCAGCGTCGTCCGCACAGAACGCAACAGGCACCAGCGCTGGATCATAGAATCAGAATCTGAATCAGAAATACTTTATTGATCCCCAAGGGGAAATTGTTTTCGTTACAGGTGCACCTTACAAGTGTAAAAGAAGAAGATATAGTGCAAACAAGTGTAGAAAGAAGATATAGTGCAAACAGCAGTAAAAATATAAGAAGATAATTTACAAAATATATATGTAGAGACCACACACATGTAGCCCTCCCACTCAACTCTAATTTGTTAGAGGATTATCCTGAACTACCCCTTTACACCTGAGTACACCTGCATGGGAGGAGAGTTGAAAGGAGTCCACAAAAATATTGAAATCTTTACGTTGACCCAGAAGGTGACCCTGCCTAGGAGCAGAGAGGCCTGGTTACCTGATTTTTATAGCTATATTGTTTATGTGAGCTTACAACCTCCCATGCATACATTCAACCGCATTATTCCTACTGTAACCACGTTAATCACACATAACATTTCAACCCAAAATATGCATTGAAACACATGAAATGTTTATTAACACACATATTAAAGAAAATAAAATAAAATAAAAAATACCCGGGGTTTTGTAAACTCAGTTATGGTACCATGTCGGTGGCGCGCATGTTGGAGCTCATTTGAATCCTCGTGAAAAGTGCATTCTCAGTACTCACTGATCCTGGAAACTCAGAAACGGTGCACAGCCGTCAACCCTCCCGTTCAGTGGAGAAAGGTGAGAGGAGATGGAGAAAACCGGTGCTGGAGACACGTCCGTGTGCGCAGCAGATTTCCTTGCGACAACGTGAAGTCCTGAGCACCCTCTACAGCAACAGCAGCAGCATGCGGCAGCAGGCTGGCAGGCAGGCAGGATGAAGGCAGGGCGGCACAGAGACCAGCAGGCCGCAGGCCGTAGGCACACTAAGCAGAAATTCACAACACTAATAAACTCTACTGTTCATTTCCATTAATGTTCTTATTGTCACCAGTTCACATAATGTCCATACTCACTCAGGAATCCCGGCGCAAAATATTTCTCCCACACCCACACAATCTCCTTCTTCTCCCGGCTAGCGGGGACGAGGCTAACTAGCACGTGTACACAGCAGAAAATGGCGTTGCCACGTTTAGTATCATTTCCGTCTGAAACAGCTCCACACACAGCTCACTTTTACATTTTGTACCAGATAGCACACAGATAAACCTCCGGCTTTCAGTTCGAGTTAACAACAATAACTTTAACAGGTTTAGAACTTACAACTAGCGCTTCTTGTTATGTTTTTTTTCCTCTCCCTCGTTTCTCTCCGCACATTAGCCTGAGCTTCGTCCCGCACCCTCTTTAGTCCCACCTCCTTCTCGTAATCCGGTAGGTAGTTGACATTCATTTCGGACTGACACTGATTGGCTAATGAAAAATTGGCACCTGGTTACCCTAATAAACAGAGGAAACGACATGGGAGGTTCAAGGACCCTTAAGAGCATGGGACGTTTCAGCATCTCCCCAATACAGTACCAAATATAATTTCTCTGCATTAATTAATAACTTTCAACAGCAGTAATACAACCAGTAACATGTCGAAATATACTGGACATTTGTTAACTGAACACACACTTAAATGAGCACAATATTAACATTTTAAACAGGGCACTACACTCTCCCCCCACCAAAAATTGTCATGCCCTCATGACATGTATAACAACATAAACCACTTCATTTTCTTATGAACAGGATACACATTACCCTTCTGAACCTATCCACTTATAAAAAATGCTCTTGTATCTTGTACCATCTTTCTTGTCATCAACCTTAACTAGGGAGACAGTATGAGTGCTAACTGCCACAGACCTTGGACTCCCTAATAAGTCATAGGTTAGTCTGATGGGAACCCTTTTTAGTCTTTGAGGTCGTCTTGCCTCGTCTGAGTTCTCTGTGACACTGTCGTGTCTCTCAGTTGTTTCATCTAATGTTGGTGTTTCAGTCTCTTTTTCAGCTGCAACAGTCCTTTCGAAAGTTTTATCTTGCACCGAGGATTCATCCTCATCTGCTGCTGCAGGTTCCTCAACTGTAGCCTCTTCCATCTCTTGGTTATGTGTAGAGATAGCTTGATCCAGGTCCAGACTGAAAGGTTCTGATTGATCAATCCCCTGAGGTTCTGGTTCCACTGACTCTTTTGTTGAATGACAGTCATACCACACACCCATTTCATCCTCTTCTGAGTCAGATGCAGACTCAATCTTGTCATCAGGCTCAGGCACTGGTACACCAGGAGGATTACAATTTTCAGTCCTCTTTGCTTTGAGCCTTTTGCTGGCCCTCCTTTTGGGTTTCAGTGTATCTTTGCTCTTTTCAACCCTAAGTTGCACCTCCTGTCCAATAGGCAGAATGTGATTTCGGTGTAGTACTTTGTCAGAACCTTGTCCATTCTCTGGCTTCAACTTGAAGACAGGTAAACCAGGAAGTTGACTCTCCACAACATATGGTGTAGCTTTCCAGCGATCAGCTAACTTGTTCTTTCCTTGCAGCCCAAGGTTTCGGATCAAAACCCTGTCACCGGAGACTAATGGACAGAAACGAACTCTCTGATCACAGCGCTGTTTGTTTCCTTCATTTTTCCTGTTCGCCATGCTCTCAGCTAGCTGATAGGCAGTCTGTAGTTCTCGTTTCATGTTTTTAACATACCTCAGATAGGACTTGGCGGACGTACCATCACTTGAGACTCCAAATGCTACATCTACAGGCAGCCTTGCCTCTCGGCCGAACATGAGGAAATACGGCGAGTGGCCTGTTGACTCATTTAGCGTGCAGTTATAGGCATGCACAAGATGGCTGATGTATCTGCTCCATTTACTTTTGTCCTGTGTCTCAAGTGTACCGAGCATGTCGAGAAGAGTTCTATTGAACCGCTCAGGTTGTGGGTCGCCCTGAGGGTGGTAGGGTGTGGTTCTAGACTTCTTTATACCAAGCATGCTCAACAGTTCATGAATGAGGCGACTCTCAAAATCTCTGCCTTGGTCCGAGTGTACTCTCTTTGGTAGACCATAATGGACAAAATACTGTTCCCACAGGACCTTCGCTACTGTCGATGCCTTTTGATCCTTGGTTGCAAATGCTTGCGCATAGCGTGTGTAGTGATCTGTAACTACAAGCACATTACATATGTTTCTGGAGTCAGGCTCAATCGTCAAGAAATCCATACAGACGAGATCCATGGGCCCCTCACTGTTAAGATGTGACAACTCAGCAGCTCTCTTAGGCAGTGTTTTCCTCTGAATACACCTGGGACAATTTTTACAGTACTTTTCAACCTGTGTCTTCATACGGGGCCAGTAAAATCTCTCTCGCACTAGGCCATAGGTTTTGTCAAACCCAAGATGACCCGACTGGTCATGCAAAGACTGAAGAACAGTTTCTCTGAACTCTTGTGGGAGTAAGAGTTGCTGGCGAACTGGTTTGTTGGGAGGCTTACTGGTTCGGTACAATACAGAGTCTTTGACCTTTAACTTTTCCCACTCTTTCAACAACAATGACACGTCAGGATGTATTCCTTTGTTGGCCCGCCCAACACAGTTCTGCACAACAGCATGCCACACTTCTCCAATGCATGGGTCTTTCTGCTGAGAATGTGAGATATCTGCTGAAGACATTTTTGGCAGGGGCTGGGTGCTCAAAGAAGACACGTTACAATACGCTCTGGGTACAACATGCTTGGAAGAGCCCAGGAGATCAACAGCTCTGCAACGGCGATGCTGAGGTGGTCTGACGGACGACATGTGACAGACAGCTTGGACGCTGAGAGCAGGCATGGACGTCTCTTCCTCACCAGAAACATTATTGTCAGCATGAGGACGCCGTGACAATGCATCCGCATCAACATTTTGCTTTCCGGGGCGATATTTCAGGCTGAAATCATACGTTGACAGCTCCGCCAACCATCTATGTCCTGCTGCGTCCAACTTAGCTGTGGTTAGGACATATGTTAACGGGTTGTTGTCTGTGTGAACCTCAAACTTGACTCCATAGAGGTAATCATGCAGCTTGGTGGTAACAGCCCATTTCAAAGCCAGAAATTCCAGCTTATGTGTGGGATAATTTTTTTCTGATGGAGAGAGGCTTCTACTTACAAATGCAACTGGGCGCAAACCTTCTCCTTGTTCCTGATAGAGGACACCTCCTAAGCCTTCTCTACTTGCATCAACATGCAGAACATAAGGCAACTTTGGGTTGGCGATTGCTAGGACAGGTGCCTCTGTAAGACTGGCCTTTAATGTCTCAAAAGCTTTCTCACAGTCTTCATCCCACCTCGCCCCAAATGGCTCTGAGGGGTGGTACCACTCTTTTGTTTCCATGTCTGTTTTTGAGTTCTCTTTTTCTTTGTTGTTCTTTTTCATTTTAGTCTTTCTCCCTGGCCTTCCAGCCACAATACAGCCCTGCAGTAGCTGATTGAGTGGATGACAGACTCTAGAGAAATCTTTCACAAACCGTCTGTAATATCCACAGAAGCCGAGAAAAGAACGGAGAGCAGTGATGTTCTCTGGGCGTGGCCACAATTTCACAGCTTCAATCTTTGATGGATCTGTAGCAATGCCATTGCTAGAAACTACATGTCCAAGGTAAGTTACAGAGGGGCAGCAGAACTGACATTTATCCAAAGATAATTTGAGTCCCTCCTCCTTTAGTCTGTCAAGCACTTTAAGAAGGCGCTGCTCATGTTCCTCCAATGTTCTTCCAAAAACGATTACATCATCAAGATACACTAACACCTCCAGCAGATTCATATCACCAACCGTCTTCTCCATGACACGCTGAAACGTGGCTGGTGCTCCACAGATGCCTTGTGGCATTTTCTCGAATTGATAGAATCCTGCTGGACAGGTAAATGCCGTTTTTTCTTTGTCAGCAGCACTCAAAGGGATCTGGTAGTAGCCACTTCTGAGATCAAGCACGCTGAACCATTCGCTACCGCTCAGGCAGGTCAGAGCATCCTCCACACGAGGGACTGTGTATTGATCAGGGATTGTCCTCCTGTTCAACGTCCTGTAGTCCACACACATACGTATGGTTCCATTTTTCTTGCGAACCACCACGATAGGTGACGCATAGGGACTTCTGGACTCTGAAATTATTCCAGCTTCCTTCAAATCATTCAAGTGTTTCCTCACATCTTCCAAATCACTTGGAGGTAAGCGTCTGGAGCGTTCTCTGAATGGTTTGTCCTCTGTCACTCGAATGCTGTGTTGTGTGCTCTTTGCACAGCCGACATCAAACTCACTGCAGGAGAAAACCTCTTTCCTCTCCATCATTTTCCGACACAGTCTCTCCTTCCACTCAGGAGGCACAGGAGAATCTGCGAAGTTGAAAGACGAAGGAGACAGTTGCGTTGTGGACAGCTTAGACTGCTTCTTTTCAGGGACTGCATTTATTACTTCCACCTGGTGCAGGTGAGCAATTTGCATGCCACGTTTCAATGTCACAGCATGATTTGAAACATTTCTCAGAGTTACTGTGATGCGGCGACAGTGGACAGCATTTGGTTTTTCAACAACAGGCATCACCAGCAGTTCTTCAGGGAAATACCCCTCCTCTGGGCGTTCTATAAGAACAGCTTGACCAGGACTGCCAGAAAACTTTGGAAGGCCAGCAACTTTTGCAACGCCACCAGGTAACAACACCAAGGGCTTTTCTCGAGTGAACCAGACTGTTCCTCTTTTTGGGTCAGCTGTGTCTCCTGGAGTGTCCTGAAACTTCTCATAAGCCTCTTTTATTGCTGGGTGAACAGACATGTTATGTAAGAAATTGTCTCCGTTTTGTGTTTTGCAGGAATGGAGTAAGCTCCTAACTATGGAGGTGTTTGTGCCAACCACAATAGAAATCTCACCTTTCATGGCCGGGTCTGGACACACAAGCACAAGTGTTTCTATGGTCTCAGCTACACCCACTACGTCTCCAGCAAACTCAAGTTTCAAGCACACATAACCATCACATGGGTATTGGTCCGCACTGAGGCCCCAAATCTCCAGGCACTCAATAGGGGTCAAAGGCAGGTGCTTCAGATACTTGTCATAAAAGGAGCGGTTCAGTACGGTAACTTGGGACCCGCTATCAAGCAAAGCTTTGGCGTAAATGCCCTCGACTTGTACAGAGACAACAGAGCTAGGTCCAATTAAACCCTCTGGAAAATTAGCCTTACTTCCTTTTAGCGTGTCACACTTTGTGGAACGTGTTTTCTCCGGAGCATCAGGCCGTTCCTCTACTGAGCTCCTGGGAAGTTTTCCATCGGCTGTTTTGTTTTCAGGAGACGCTTATTCACTTTTCTGAGATTCTCTGGGTTTTCACACTCTCGCTGGAAATGACCATCTTCACCACATTTGTAACAGAAAACATCAGCACCATACTGAGGTCTGGGAGTTCGCTCTTTTCCACCTGCATATTTTACAGCAGCTTTCTGTGTGTGGTTCTGGGCTACATGCTGTGGTGGACTTCCTGACGTGGCTACAGAGGCAGACAGCAGGCGTGCAATATCATTTTTAAGCCCCTGAAGTTCCTTCTTAATACTCTCTATTGCAGGGTCACTATCCGCTACGACAGGTACTGATGGTGCAGACTCTGGCTGCTTTGGCACCACTGACGCTGTAGCACAACCTGCACAGTTAATCGCGGATGAAGAAACAACCTTCTTTACTCTTTCTCTTTCCAGAACCATCCCCTCTTCTTCTCTTATCTCACGAAGTAGCTCAGTGAAGCTTGGAGGAGGCTTTAGTTTGTAAGTCATTCTTATACGAAGGGCGGCAAGATCATGAGTGAGAGCACCTCTTGCAATTTGTTCGATGCGTGCCCTGTTCATGTCGGCCACATCGATTCCACCTTTCCGATGAACAGCATGCAGTAGCTTGTCTAGTCTGAGTAAGTATTCTGATAGCTTCTCATTTTCTTGCTGGAATGTATTTCGGAACCTCACCATGAGATCAGCCGCACTGTCTGTGGTCCCAAAAGCTGTTTCTAAGGCCTTAAGATACTCACTGGCAGTGGCATGAGGGTTAGTGGCTCTCAAACCCCGGACAATGTCTGCTGCTGGCCCTTTAAGACTCTCAGCTATTCTCTGTTTCTTGACAACGTCAGAACACTGCCACTCATCCAGCATGTGGGTGGTCTGTTCTGCCCAGGAGTCATACTCCTCTTCTCCATGTGACGTTGGTTTCATTCCTGAGAACAAACGAAGTTTGCGATAACCTTGCCCGTCCATAGGCGGGGCTTGACACTTTTCAACAAGTGAGGAGATGGCATTTACAAGTTCGGTGTTCAAGTCTGGAACAGTGGGCGGAGCAGGTGTGGGGCTAAGCAAGCCTGTCAAATCATCTAAAGTCTTTCCTTCACTGGCTAGAAATGATGCTAGCTTGGACTGGAAACCTCTGTTGTCAGCAGGTACGTAGGAACTTTGAATGTCAGGGACACCTACTACCCACAGTTCTGATTGGTCTCCAGCTGCCAACTGTTCAGGTAGGTCAGCTTTAGTCATGTCATTTGTGGTCTCAACTAACACTAACTGATTGTTATCAGTGGGTGCTAGACACCGCCCTCTAACTTTAGAGCGACCGAATATTTTAGCTTCATCAAGTACCTTATAAATGGTCTCATCAGTAACATCAAGAGAAACCCCACTAAGCACAATAGATTTCTTAACATCAATACCTTTGTCATCACACCATTTAGATATTTGTTCTGACTCCATGTTTTCTTTCTTTCACGTTTACAAAAAAAACAGTCACATAAAAAAAACACTCAAAAAAAATGTGGTTACAGAGCTATAGCTACCTCAGTTAGCATTGACTTTTTTTTTTTCAATTACTTTGCTCACAAATACCATAGTAAACAATATATATCCCGGACGAGCCCCCACGTGTAGCCCTCCCACTCAACTCTAATTTGTTAGAGGATTATCCTGAACTACCCCTTTACACCTGAGTACACCTGCATGGGAGGAGAGTTGAAAGGAGTCCACAAAAATATTGAAATCTTTACGTTGACCCAGAAGGTGACCCTGCCTAGGAGCAGAGAGGCCTGGTTACCTGATTTTTATAGCTATATTGTTTATGTGAGCTTACAACCTCCCATGCATACATTCAACCTCATTATTCCTACTGTAACCACGTTAATCACACATAACATTTCAACCCAAAATATGCATTGAAACACATTAAATGTTTATTAACACACATATTAAAGAAAATAAAATAAAATAAAAAATACCCGGGGTTTTGTAAACTCAGTTATGGTACCATGTCGGTGGCGCGCATGTTGCTCATTTGAATCCTCGTGAAAAGTGCATTCTCAGTACTCACTGATCCTGGAAACTCAGAAACGGTGCACAGCCGTCAACCCTCCCGTTCAGTGGAGAAAGGTGAGAGGAGATGGAGAAAACCGGTGCTGGAGACACGTCCGTGTGCGCAGCAGATTTCCTTGCGACAACGTGAAGTCCTGAGCACCCTCTACAGCAACAGCAGCAGCATGCGGCAGCAGGCTGGCAGGCAGGCAGGATGAAGGCAGGGCGGCACAGAGACCAGCAGGCCGCAGGCCGTAGGCACACTAAGCAGAAATTCACAACACTAATAAACTCTACTGTTCATTTCCATTAATGTTCTTATTGTCACCAGTTCACATAATGTCCATACTCACTCAGGAATCCCGGCGCAAAATATTTCGCCCACACCCACACAATCTCCTTCTTCTCCCGGCTAGCGGGGACGAGGCTAACTAGCACGTGTACACAGCAGAAAATGGCGTTGCCACGTTTAGTATCATTTCCGTCTGAAACAGCTCCACACACAGCTCACTTTTACATTTTGTACCAGATAGCACACAGATAAACCTCCGGCTTTCAGTTCGAGTTAACAACAATAACTTTAACAGGTTTAGAACTTACAACTAGCGCTTCTTGTTATGTTTTTTTTCCTCTCCCTCGTTTCTCTCCGCACATTAGCCTGAGCTTCGTCCCGCACCCTCTTTAGTCCCACCTCCTTCTCGTAATCCGGTAGGTAGTTGACATTCATTTCGGACTGACACTGATTGGCTAATGAAAAATTGGCACCTGGTTACCCTAATAAACAGAGGAAACGACATGGGAGGTTCAAGGACCCTTAAGAGCATGGGACGTTTCAGCATCTCCCCAATACAGTACCAAATATAATTTCTCTGCATTAATTAATAACTTTCAACAGCAGTAATACAACCAGTAACATGTCGAAATATACTGGACATTTGTTAACTGAACACACACTTAAATGAGCACAATATTAACATTTTAAACAGGGCACTACACACATAATTACAATATATACAGGAACCTTATATACAGACTGAACAATGTAGTCAGTTATTGCACAGATTATTTAAGAATAAATATGTAATAATTTATTATGAGTTGGTGACAGTGGTGAAACAGTCCAAGGGCAACTCAGAGGGAGGAGTTGTACAGTTTGATGGCCACAGGCAGGAATGATTTCCTGTGGCGCTCAGTGGTGCATTTTGGTGGTATGAGTCTCCCACTGAAAGTACTCTTGTGCCCGACCAGCACATGGTGGAGTGGGTGTGAGACATTGTCCAAGATAGTTCGCAGCTTAGACAGCATCCTCCTCTCTGACACCACCACCAGAGAGTCACACGCCATTCCCACAACGTCACTGGCCTTGCGGATCAGTTTGTTGAGTCTGTTGGCGTCCGCCACCCTCAGCCTGCTGCCCCAGCACACAACAGCATAGAGGATAGCACTGGCCACCACAGACTCATAAAAAATCCTGAGCATAGTCTGGCAGATGTTGAAGGACCTCAGTCGCCTCAGAAAATAGAGACGGCTCTGGCCTTTCCTGTAGAGAGCATCAGTGTTCTTAGACCAGTCCAGTTTATTGTCAATGTGGACCCCCAGGTACTTATAGTCCTCCACAATGTCCACACTGACCCCATGGATGGAAATCGGGGTCACCGGTGTCTTGGTTCTCTTCAAATCCACCACCAGTTCCTTTGTCTTTGCCACGTTGAGCTGCAGATGGTTCTGCTCACACCATGTGACAAAGTTATCCACAGCAGCCCTATACTCATCCTCATCACCCTTGCTGATACATCCAACTATGGCAGAGTCATCAGAAAACTTCTGAAGATGGCAGGTCTCCGTGCAATAGCTGAAGTCCGTGGTGTAGAGGGTGAAGAGGAAGGGAGAGAGGACAGTCCCCTGCGGGGCCCCAGTATTTCTGACCACTCTGTCTGACACACAGTGTTGCAAGCGCACGTACTGTGGTCTACCAGTCAAGTAGTCCACAATCCAGGACACCAGAGAGGCATCCACCTGCATAGCTGTCAGCTTGTCACCCAGTAGAGCTGGACGGATGGTGTTGAACGCACTGGAGAAGTCAAAAAACATGACTCTCACAGTGCTCGCCGGCTTGTTCAGTTGGGCGTAGACGCGGTTGAGCAGGTAGATGATGGCGTCCTCCACTCCAAGTCGGGGCTAGTAGGCGAACTGGAGGGGGTCCAAGAGTGGCTGGACCATGGGCCGGAGTTGCTCCAGGACAAGTCTCTCCAGGGTCTTCATGATGTGGGAGGTCAATGCCACGGGTCTGTAGTCCTTGGAGCCACTGGGACGTGGCGTCTTTGGCACAGGAACGAGGCAGGATGTCTTCCACAGCATGGGGACCCTCCGGAGACTCAGGCTCATGTTGAAGACATGCTGAAGTACTCCACATAGCTGGGGGGCACAGGCTTTGAGCACCCTGGGGCTGACACCATCAGGGCCTGCAGCCTTGCTTGAGTGGAGTCTCATCAGCTGTCTCCTCACATGATCGGTGGTGAAGCACATTGTGGAGGTGTCAGGCGTAGGAGGGGTGTAGTCCTCACGATGAAGAGTGTGGTCAGTCTGGCTACTGGGGGAGGAGGTGTGAAGGGGGCTCACACTGGAGGGTAGGGGGGTGTAAGCAGGAGGGGTGGGGGAAGGTGGAGTGGCTGTTGGTTGCACAAGACAGACAGCAGAAGAGTCAGTGGGGGGGTGGGCGGGACCAGCAGTGTCAAATCTGTTAAAAAACAGATTCAGTTCATTGGCCCTGTCCACGCTGCCTTCAACTCCTCTATTGTTGTTGGTCCTGAAGCCAGTGATGGTCCTCATTCCACTCCAGACCTCTCTCATATTGTTCTGCTGGAGTTTCCGCTCCAGCTTTCTCCTGTACCTCTCCTTAGCCTCCCTGATCTTCACCTTCAGTTCCCCCTGTATCGTTCTCACCTCCTCCCTGTCACCAGCTCTGAAGGCCCTCTTCTTGGCGTTGAGGATGGCTATGATGTCCTTTGTTACCCATGGTTTGTTATTTAGGTAACAATGGACGGTCCTGGCTGGGACAGTGGTGTCCACACAGAAGGTGATATAGTCCGTGATGCACTCTGTGAGCCCATCAATGTCCTCCCCGTGTGGCTCACAGAGTGCCTGCCAGTCTGTCACCTCAAAACAGCCCTGCAGTGTCTCATAAGCCTCCTCTGATCATCTCCTCACTGTCCTCATGGTCGCAGGCTGGCTCCTTACTAGAGGTACATAGCAGGGGTTGAGATGCACCAGGTTGTGGTCTGATCTACCCAGAGGGGGGAGGGGGGAGCAGCTGTATGCGTCCTTGGCGTTTGCATACAGCAAGTCCAGGGTTCTCCCTCCTCTAGTAGGACAGCTTACACACTGAGTGAAATTAGATAGAGTTGTTGCCATGGTGACGTGGTTGAAGTCACCCGAGATAGCTATGAGAGCACTCGGGTGTTGAGTCTGCAGACGGGCTACGGCGGAATTAATGACGTCACATGCCGACGTCGGGTTGGCAGAGGGGGGGATGTAGACAGTCACCATAATCACATGTGAAAACTCCCTGGGCAAATAATACGGCCTAAGTCCAACAGCAAACATTTCAATATCCAGGCGACAGATTTGTTCTTTCACAGTAATGTGAGCGGGACTGCACCACCGGTTGTTGACAAGCACGGCAAGCCCCCCTCCTTTGCGCTTACCGCTCTCGGTGCAATCCCGGTCGGCCCGAACAGTCTGAAAGCCGCTGATGGAGACGTTGTCGTCGGGAATGTCCTTGTGTAGCCATGTCTCTGTAAAGCACATCAGACTACACTCCCGGTACTCGCTCTGACTCCTGGCGACTGCTGTTAGCTCGTCCATTTTATTTCCCAGTGACCTCACGTTGCCCATGGTGATAGAGGGGAGACCCGGCTTATATATCCTCTTCTCCATAAGCCTCCGTTGTCTCACCCTCGCTCTTTTCCGCTTCTGTTTCATTCCTCTCCTGCATCCTCTGTGAGTTTTCCTCCACATTTCAGCCGGTATCGCCGATGTTCCAGCCGCCAAGCCGACCGGCCTCAGCGCGATCAGCTGATCTCTGGAGTAAACAATGCGGCCATGGAGTTGTTACACAGTGGTGCCGGGTCCGAATGAAAGTAGTAAATTAAGAGTAAAGAAATAGACCAGAACTCTCTCAATCAGCATGTTTAAAGAGGGCACAGCTTCAGAATATTGGTCGTAAAATACAAAAACAAGTAATAAGGTATAAAGCAAAAAAAAAGTAAGAAATTAAGAAAAACAAGCAGGAGCGACCGCAACAGGCTGCACGCACGGTTGGCGCATGCGCACTAGAGTAGAAGCAGTGGAGATCAGGAACCGGGCCCACACAGCCATGAACCGGGATGAGGGGGCGTTCCTGCTCTCCCATACCTGGAGTGACATCCTCCAACGGCAGACGGACAGCAAGGGGCGGTGTCGACCTGTCAAATTTTGACAGGTTGACACCGCCTCAGTCAGCTGATTTAAGGACACATCACACACCATCTAGTGACACCTCTGACAAAGACGGAAGTTACCGTCGAAACATGTCAGGTATGATTTGACAATTTGTGTCTGATAGAAAAGAAAACAAGTAACTCTAAATTACAACCATTTATTGTCAATAACATTAGCTATGTTCCCTACTAATTCCATAAATGATTGGACTGTGATTTATGTGCAGCACCGGCTCTGCCACACAGCATACACACATACAAGGTCTCTAATCATTTGCAGTGTAGCTAGCGGTTAGCATAAACAGATAAAACTTGGATGCTCTTTCTATGCCTTACCTTTCATGTGACGCGACAGCGCAGATTCTCCCATGGTGAAAAGCTAAATCTCCTTTTTGCATACTTGGCATTTGGCTACATGAGGAGTTGGCAGGGGCGGAGCTATTGGACACCCCAGGTGCCACCCCAGATGATTGACATGTCACGGCACCGCACGTCTGGTCGAAAGAGCCAGTTGCATTTTGAAATCAGTGACACCTGTTGACTGCTAGGTCCCTCCTGTACGGTAGTTGGTGCTATGTACTACAAACAGTTGTAATCCACCATACTAGGAGAAGAAGAAAAATCTTCGCCTTGAGCCAGATTTGAACCTGAGCACGTAGTCCGAAGCATGGACTCCTAATGACACCAAAGTTATATAGGTGAGGAAACGACCATATTTTATGCCGAGACGTTATTTCATGGAGATTAAATAGTTAAATGAGTGAAGTTGTAACAACTCTCCACCTGTATGTCTGTGTCTGTAAGGAGACTCAGCTTCACCCGCTGAGAGAGGAGATTAGCAGCTAACGTTAGCCTCTGCTGCTGTTTGCTGCCATTTCTTGTCACGCTGCTGTTCAGTGCAGGAATACAACTACTTTATTCCTCCTCTGTTCTGTATAAAAGCTCTGGACATTGAATGGTCAGAGTTGCTCCGTCAGTAAGCGGCTATAGAGGTAGACTACAGGGCGCTGTTTGTGGCTATGGTGAAGTTAGTTTCAGGTAGGTTATTTGACACTGTTGAACCCACAATGAATATCCGAATAGCTGTCAAATATCCAACCTGAAACTAACTTCACCATGGTGCTGTTGTGTCAGCTGCGGTGGAGCAAGGTTGTTTTTTTTTTTTTTGCTGCGGTGGAGCAAGGTAGGGAGTGAATGAAGGGAGCGGTGACAGTAAGAAAGCCGGTGAATTATATGAGTAACACGTTATTTAATGATTGTTTCACAGCGGTTACGTTCAACAGCACAAGACAGCTAGTAGTCGAGTATTTTATTGATAATTATAAAATGAGTGCTTCCCATCCTTAAATGTGATTGGCTGAGCCGCGTTCCATGCCATTGTAAAATCAGTGTAACCCACTGGTAGACCGCAGCACAAAATATCCCTGCGCCAGTGTAAACGGACATAGCGTTGCCTAGCAACCAACTGCTCTGCGCTCAACTTACTCGTTAGGTTACATTTGTTTCAAGACTTTTGTAAACAAAATGTCAGACTTTGTGGTGAATTTTGATTTGCTGGGTGACCTGAGCCTAAATGAGTGGTTGGAGGAGATGGACAGGATGGACAAGAAAGAAAAAGAAGACAGGAGACACGCTGACATTAATGACAGAGACACTGAATATTTGGAGAAGTCAAGAAATGAAGAGGCAACAGTGAAACAAACTATGTTGTCTGTTTGTTGCTTTCAGAGCTGGTGTGAGGAGAAGAAAGAGACTGTTCACTTTCAATCAATCACAAAAACAGAGCTTAATCGGATTCTCCGTCAGTTTTATGCCACTTTAAAAAACGGGAAAGGTGAAGCCTATGGTTTCAGCAGCTATGTCGGGCTACGTGCGGGGCTTAACCGTTACATATGTCTGTGCAAAAACACACGCCACCGTCCCTGCAAAGAGGAGTCCAAACATAATTGAACACTATTTTAACAATTGCACTATTAATGGAAATATCCAATTCAACATTAACGAGCCCAAATAGCCTGATGTGACATGATGATGGCGCTAGATGACAAACCAATCTTAGCGTCTGTGTTGCTTGGCAACCATTCTGTCCACTCGATCTTGCTTGGTGGAAGAATGAATAGTTTTCAATTTTATTGCTGCATTATTACCAATGAATTGTTGATTTTTTTTCGTGTGTGTTTATTTTATGGGCTATATGTAGAGTAACCGTTTTATAAAAGCAATAAGCCCCTTGAAGCCGTGGGTGCGGAGTGCCTTAGAACGTCACTCAGCCATTGTAAAATCACTGTAACCCACGGCTTCAAGGGGCTTATTGCTTAAGTAAAGACAGTTTGTTTAGTTATTTGAAGAAACACAATCTAGAAAAAGATATGTTTAGTTTAATAAGTCCAATAAGGACTGGAAGGACTTTTTTTTTCATAACCTCTTAATTTTGCTCTCAGAGTGACACCAGAACGATGCATTTCACTTAAAAATACACATGCCCCTGAGTGTTTCTCAATTGGCTATATCCTAACCTTATGATGAGTGCAAACTGTGTGGTATTATTACTGTTTTGTATTAGCATGCTTAATTTTCACTGTTGCTGCACTTTGTGTGAAATCATAGTCATAACTGTGTGTGTGTGTGTGTGTGTGTGTGTGTGTGTGTGTGTGTGTGTGTGTGTGTGTGTGTGTGTGTGTGTGTCAGTAACTGTGTGTGTGTGTGTGTGTGTGTGTGTGTGTGTGTGTGTGTGTGTGTGAGTAACTGTGAGTGAGTAGCTGTGTGAGTGTGTGTGTGCATTTTCATTCATGTCAAAATGGTGTCATGGTGTTGGTGTTGTTGAAAAATTGAAATTGTGTTTTACATTTTGTACATTGTTAATAAACTGCAAATTACATACAAAATCTCATCTCCTATGTGCTTAATATGTAGCTACTTTAATATATTTCAACATTTAGAGACTCTGATTGCAATTGATTGTTCGAGAAACAAATTAATTGTCATAATCTGTGGACCCCCTGAAATAACCTTGGCCACCCTCTGGCCACCCCAAGGATAAAAGTCTAGCTCCACCACTGGGAGTTGGTCCAGGTACTATCCATAGTTTGTATTTACCATTCTCTATGCCAGCGCTCATTAAAATGGCAACCTCCCGGCATATTGATCTGACGCAGTGTGTCCTCATGGGGAAAACGTTGCGTTAAACTTGTAAACAGACTGGAACCCTGCAATTGTCTCAAAACTTGTAGAAACAGTCGACATAAGTATCTAAATCATATGCTGAAAAGTTTGATTCAAATCAACCAATAGCAGGCGCTACACACGCAAAAAGTTGATATCTCATTATCAGCTAGACATATTTGTACAAAACTTGGTTTGCATCATCTAGCGTCATGTGTCAGTCAGTTCACAAAATTTGAAAATGATTGCTTACAGGGGGCGTGGCTTATTATACTGAATCTAAATTTCAAGGCACTTCACATTCCATACTTCAAAAAATCATAATAAATCACCAGTGTGTCGTACAGAGCTGAATTTTTTTTGGCACATCCACTGAATTGTGACAAAACTTTGACGTGCTGCAACCTATAGTCAATTCAGAAGTCCATCACTCTATATTTTTAAGAATATGTAAGGGATTTTACGAAGGAGTGGCTTCCGTCTGGCCACTCTACCATACAGGCCTGATTGCTGCAGAGATAGTTGTCCTTCTGGAAGGTTCTCCTCTCTCCACAGAGGAACTCTGGAGCTCTGACAGAGTGACCATCGGGTTCTTGGTCACCTCCCTGACTAAGGCCCTTCTCCCCCGATCGCTCAGTTTAGATGGCCGGCCAGCTCTAGGAAGAGTCCTGGTGGTTCCGAACTTCTTCCACCTACGGATGATGGAGGCCACTGTGCTCAGTGGGACCTTCAAAGCAGCAGAAATTTTTCTGTAACCTTCCCCAGATTTGTGCCTCAAGACAATCCTGTCTCAGAGGTCTACAGACAATTCCTTTGACTTCATGCTTGGTTTGTACTCTGACATGCACTGTCAACTGTGGGACCTTATATAGACAGGTGTGTGCCTTTCCAAATCAATGTCCAATCAATTGAATTTACCACAGGTGGACTCCAATTAAGCTGCAGAAACATCTCCAGGATGATCAGTGGAAACAGGATGCACCTGAGCTCAATTTTGAGCTTCATGGCAAAGGCTGTGAATACTTATGTACATGTGATTTCTTAGTTTTTTATTTTTAATAAATTTGCAAAAATCTCAAAAAAACGTTTTTCACGTTGTCATTATGGGGTGTTGTGTGTAGAATTTTGAGGAAAAAAATGAATTTAATCCATTTTGGAATAAAGCTGTAACATAACAAAATGTGGAAAAAGTGAAGCGCTGTGAATACTTTCCAGATACACTGTATACTCTTTACTCAAGCATATTATTGAGCCAGTAACCTACTTTTCCCTTTACTACATTGGCCGTTCATACCTTCATTACGAGTGTGCTCTAAATGTGAGGATTGCGTGTGGAAGGGGGAAAGCATGGGATGAACACCTCAGTTGTACACCAGGCACTTCACTTGGCCTAAGTTGACACCCCCGTCTGGACTAAGATGCTTTTAAATCAACAAATTTGAGAAAAACACCCTGTTAATGTTACAATGAACAGCAATTAAGAATAAAACTGCTTGCACACACACACAGTACAGAGCTGCCAGCCTGTGACCTCATGTCAGCCACAGCCAACAAGGAATTTAACCCAAATCAGTGAGGTAAGCTTGCTAATATTAATCTTGACGTTACCAATTAGCTAACGCTAGACTATTTGACAGTATCGTTACAGTAAATGAGTCAGCAGCCGATGTTTGCAGTTACAGTGAGTCAGCTGATGATAATGTTTATGTCAGCTATAAGGAGTCAAAATATGGAACACAGAAGGACTCAAAACGTCTATTTTGACGTTCGTATCAATAAGTCAAATACAATACATCCATCCATTTTGGTAACCGCTTATCCTCTTGAGGGTCGTGGGGGGGCTGGAGCCTATCCCAGCTGACATTGGGCGAGAGGCAGGGTACACCCTGGACAGGTTGCCAGATTATCTCAGGATTAACACATAGAGATAGACAACCATTCACACTCGCAGCCAATTTAGAGTTCCACGCCAACACGGGCAGAACATGCAAACTCCGCATAGAAGAGCTCCCTCCTAGGATCGAACCAGGAACCCTCTTGCTGTGAGGTGACAGTGCTAACCACTACATCATTGTGCCGCCCAAATACAGTACAATAAATACAAAAAAAAAAAAGCAAATGTCTTAACAGGTAAAAATATAACATCTTAATGTGTAAAATGTGTGATCAGACAATATGAGATGCCTTCACCACACTGCCTTTTTTTTATTATTATTTAATGCCACTAGTAAAAAAACAAAACAAAAAAACAAACACTTGCTGCACTTTTTAATTGTTGCCAAACAACCACCTTATCACCTCCTTACCCTAACCTTCCCATGTAATCAATCTACCGTTTATTATTTATTCATTTCACAGTAATTAGTAGGTAGTGACTAAAATGGACAGACAGAGGGTACTTGCTCTAGCTCTGGTTGAGGGTGAGAGGCTGTCAGCAAATAGTTTGGGAAACGGAGATCTGTGTGGGTACATGAGGCCCTGAAAAAGTTGGTTCAGGAGCTTTGCCTCCATGATGGCCGTTTCCAGGCACATTTTAGGATAACTCGGGCAGTTTGACAACGTGCTGTCTATCGTCCGCCTGTAGAGCTCGATCGTTACCACCAGTTTCACCCCTGTTATTTACCAACTGTTAAGTTGCTGTCATGATCACCACAAAAAGACCATCTCTCAAATCCTCCCATTTGACAATGGGGAAAAAGCAGAGATGGTGTGAGGCGTGATTTTTTTTTTAACTCGAGGGGTTAAGAGCAGA
The DNA here is from genome assembly GCA_019142605.1 of Cephalopholis sonnerati. NCBI lineage: Eukaryota > Metazoa > Chordata > Actinopteri > Perciformes > Serranidae > Cephalopholis > Cephalopholis sonnerati. The sequence goes on along the minus strand of JAGQAX010000014.1, from coordinate 2,756,149 downwards.
TGCCTAGAGCGCAGAACCACAAGGCTCATAGCAATGTAGAAACTGAGCAAAAAGCTTTGTTCTCATTAAAAACAATTACAAAAAGCCGCCTACAGCTGCTTAAATGCTTTCTATGTGATTTTGGTCCTACTTACAACTTGCTGATTTTGATGAGTACACAAACCAACACAGAACTGTTGTCCTCTGCATAGGACCACATACGTTTATGACTGGTGGCACACAGAGATGATCTTTCTGAAGTCACTACTTGATCTTTATTCATTTATTTTAATGAAAATAAAAACATACAATGAGAAAAAATTTAATTATCCTCCCTTAATTACATACAGTTCCTTACCATATGCTAAACAGCACTGAAAAGCCCATTATCCACGGGTATTACATTTCTGTTGAATGATTTTATAACGCAGTCTCATCCCAACTCGTCACAAATCGCCGCTTGGGCAGTGCCATTTACAACTATACTGTAAAAAATGACTCTGTGGTCATGTAGATTTAATGCATTAGATAAAATCTATTCAATGTAATTGTGCCCTTGATTTTGTAGTGCTGACGTACTGCGGTAAGTGTGCTGTGTCATTTCCGGTGTTTCTGTGATAGCGTCTCTCTGCTGCTGTAGCGAACTCTCACCAGCTACTTTTCTGCTTATTCTCCACACTTCAGCTGTTTAATATCCACTTCACTTCTTAACCCACACTAGTTGTGTTAATCACTCCGGTTCTTTAAACGACTTTCTTATTCATCTTTGCTTGCTCACACACTTATAGCCTTGTTAGCTTAATTAGCTTAACACCTAGCGATGGCTTCCTCTCCTGCTCGCTCTTGCTCGGTGTGCCAAATGTTCAGTTATTCCTCTGCCTCCTTTAGCGATAATGGTACATGTGAGAAATGTAGTTTATTTTCTGCGTTAGAGGCAAGGCTTATTCAATTAGAAGCTCGGCTCCGCACCATGGAGAATCAAACTGCAGCTGCGGTAGTTAGCCAGTCCCCTGTGGCCAGCGCGGAGCCACTTAGCATAGCCTTTGCTAGCGGTCCTCCGGTAAGCCCCGTGCAGTCGGGTGGCTGGGTGACTGTCCGAGAGAAGCGTAGTACCAGGCCAAAGCCCACGGCCCACCACCAGCCCGTTCACGTTTCTAACCGTTTTTCCCCATTCAGCGACACACCCGCTGAGGAGATAACTCTGGTAATTGGCAGCTCTATTCTGAGAAACGTGAAGTTAGCGACACCAGCGACCATAGTCAAATGTATCCCTGGGGCCAGAGCGGGCGACAATGAATCAAATTTAAAACTGCTGGCTAAGGCTAAACATAGATTTAGTAAGATTGTTAGTCACGTCGGCGTTAATGACACCTGGTTACGGCAATCGGAAGTCACTAAAATTAACGTTGCCTCGTTGTGTCAGTACGCTAAAACTATGTCGGACTCTGTAGTTTTCTCTGGACCCCTGCCAAATCTGACCACTGATGATATGTTTAGCCGCATGTCATAATTCAATCGCTGGCTGTCCAGGTGGTGTCCAGCAAACAATGTGGGCTTTGTTAATAATTGGAAAACCTTTTGGGGAAAACCTGGTCTGATTAGGAGAGATGGCATTCATCCCACTTTGGATGGAGCCGCTCTCATATCTAGAAACCTGGACAAGTTTATTAGTGATCTAAAACCATGACAACACAGAGCTGAGACCAGGAATCAGAGTCACAGTCACAGTCACTCTTCTGTGACAGAAAGACAAAACAGGGGAATTAAATGTGGACTGTTAAATGTCAGATCTTTATCTTCCAAAGCAGTGTTAGTAAACGAATTAATATCAGATCATTAAATTGATTTACTCAGCCTCACCAAAACCTGGCTGTGTCAAGATGAATATGTTAGTCTAAATGAATCCACTCCTCCCAGTCATAATAATACCCACGTTCCTCGAGGCAGTGGCCGAGGAGGGGGAGTTGCAGCCATTTTTAACTCTAGTCTATTAATCAGAACTAAACCTAAACTACATTACCAGTCCTTTGAAAGTCTTGTCCTTAGTCTTTTACATCCGACCTGGAAAACCTCGCAGCCTCTTCTATTTGTTAAAGTGTACCGTGCTCCTGGCCCATATTCGGAATTTTTATCTGAATTCTCAGAGTTTTTATCCAGTTTAGTCCTGAAATCAGATAAAGTTATTATTGTAGGCGATTTCAACATTCACGTGGACGTTGATAATGACTCCCTCGCTACTGCGTTTATCACATTATTAGACTCCATTGGCTTCAGTCAAAGTGTACATAAGACCACTCACCGTTTTAACCACACCCTCGATCATGTTATGGCGTATGGAATTGAGATTGATAACTTAGTGGTCTTTCCAGAGAATCCCTCTCTATCAGATCATTACTTAATAACTTTTGATTTCTTTTTTATCGATTACGCGCCACTCAATAACAGTTACTATACTACAGTAGGTCTTTATCTGATAGTGCGGTAGCAAAATTTAAGGAAGTGATTCCATCGGCATTAAATTTAATACCATGTCCCTCTGTAACTGAGGTTTCCCGTACTGACTTTAAAGTCTCCCAAATTGATTATCTCGTCGATAGCGCTACAGGCTCACTGCAAACAACACTCGACTCTGTAGCACCTCTTAAAAAGAAGTTCACAAAGCAAAGAAAGTTTGCTCCCTGGTATAACTCCCAAACCAGAAAATTAAAACAAATAATGCGTAAATTTGAAAGGAATTGGCGATTAACCAAACTGGAAGATTCTCGTTTAGTCTGGTTAGACAGTCTCAAAACATATAGGAGGGCCCTCCGCAATGCCACAGCAAACTATTACTCATCATTAATAGAAGAAAATAAGAACAACCCTTGGATTCTTTTCAGCACTGTAGCCAGGCTGACAGTCACAGCTCTATTGAGCCTTGTATTCCTTTAGCCCTTAGCAGTAATGATTTTATGAGCTTTTTAAATGACTGAATTCTAACTATTAGAGGCAAAATTCATGACCTCCTGCCCTCTAACCGTACTAATCTGCCTTCAAGCACAGCTATAAGACCTGATACATATTTAGATTGCTTCTCCCTGATTTCTATTAAAAAACTGACCTCAATGATTTCTTCATCAAAGTCATCAACTTGTCTCTTGGACCCCATCCCAACTAGGCTACTTAAGGAAGTCTTACCTTTAGTTAACACTTGCATACTAGACATGATCAATATATCTTTATTAACAGGTTATGTACCACAGTCTTTTAAGGTAGCTGTAATTAAACCTCTGTTAAAAAAGCCCACACTGGATCCAGAGGTGTTAGCCAACTATAGACCAATTTCCAACCTTCCCTTTCTCTCAAAGATCCTTGAGAAAGTTGTTGCAGACCAGCTGTGTGACTTTCTCCATGATAATAATTTATTTGAGGAATTTCAGTCAGGATTTAGGGTTCGTCATAGCACCGAGACAGCACTAGTTAAAATTACAAATGATCTTCTGATTGCTTCAGACCAAGGACTCGTCTCTGTACTTGTTTTACTAGATCTTAGTGCCACATTTGACACAATTGACCATCAAATTCTGCTACAGAGACTGGAACATCCAATTGGCCTTAAAGGTTCTGCTCTAAGCTGGTTTAAATCTTACTTATCTGATTGTTTTCAGTTTGTTCACGTTCATAATGAATCATCTTTGCGTACTAAAGTTTGTTTTGGAGTACCTCAAGGTTCAGTGCTCGGACCAATTCTACTCACTCTGTATATGCTTCCCTTAGGTAACATCATTAGAAATCACTCTATAAATTTCCATTGTTATGCGGATGATACACAGTTATATTTATCGATAAAGCCAGAAGAAATGGATCAATTAACTAAACGTCCTTAAAGATATAAGAACCTGGATGAGCTCCAATTTCCTGATGTTAAATCCAGACAAAACTGAGGTTATTGTTCTGGGTCCCAAACACCTCAGAAATTCTTTATCTGATGATATAGTTTCTCTGGATGGCATTGCTCTGGCCTCTAGCACCACTGTAAGAAACCTTGGCGTAATATTTGATCAAGATTTGTCTTTTAACTCCCATTTAAAACAAACGTCTCGGACTGCATTTTTTCATCTACGTAATATTGTGAAAATTAGGCCTATCCTGTCACTAAAAGATGCAGAAACATTGGTCCACGCGTTTGTTACCTCAAGACTGGATTACTGTAATTCTCTATTATCAGGTAGCTCTAATAAGTGCCTAAAAACTCTCCAGCTAATCCAGAACGTGGCGGCACGTGTACTGACAGGAACTAAGAGACGAGATCACATTTCTCCTGTTTTAGCTTCTCTGCACTGGCTCCCGGTAAAATCCAGAATTGAATTTAAAATCCTTCTCCTAACTTACAAAGCTCTAAATGATCAGGCTCCATCATATCTTAGAGAGCTCATAGTGCTGTATTATCCCACCAGAACACTGCGCTCTGAGAATGCAGGGTTACTCATGGTCCCTTAAGTCTCCAAAAGTAGAACAGGAGCCAGAGCCTTCAGCTATCAGGCTCCTCTTTTGTGGAATCACCTTCCTGTTTCGGTCCGGGAGGCAGACACCGTCTCCACTTTTAAGACTAGACTTAAGACTTTCCTTTTTGATAAAGCTTATCGTTAGGGCTGGCCCAGGCTTGTCTTGGACCAGCCCCTAGTTAGACTGACATAGGCCTAGTCTGCCGGGGGACCTCCTATAATACACCGAGCCCCTTCCCTCCTCCTCCTCCCTCTCTCTCTCTCTCTCCTTTGCTAACATTCATGTCCTGTTACTGCATCTCCCTAAGTCGGCTCTACTGCATGTCGCTAACTCGGCTTGTTCTCCGGAGCCTTTGTGCTCTCTCGTTGTGACGCGTTGCCAAGGTAACCGGCTCTGGCCACAGAACCTGCAGCTCGGTCGGCCGCAGCTGTTGCCACGGTTACCAACTAGCGTTTGAGCCAGCGCAAAAATTTAGAACAATCGGGCTATTTGACCGGAACTTTTTTATAGGTGTCCTACAACACTTTTTAACGGACACCCTGCAGCCAATCAGAATCGAGTATTCACCCAGACCATGGTATAAAGTAAAATAAAACACAGGCATTGTGTTTATGTAATTTTAAATACAGAGAATATTGAGTGCATCAATACTCATGCCATTATGTAGTTTAAAATGCACTTCCTGTCCTAGCCCGCCTTTTTGAATGCAGCAGGCTATTGTCTAGCCACAAGACATTGAAGAGAGTGCAGATGGCAAGTGCCTCATTTCTCATCTCGGTAATACTTATGTAAGGTAAGGAGACATATTTTGTTTTCATCTTTAAACTGTTAACTGTTAAATTATACAATTTTATGGTTTGCACATGCTGCTTAATGTAATTTTTCCATGCTATTTACGTGCAGAGCAGGAATGTCAGCAGAAAGGGAAAGAGGCTGGTTGAGCTAAGTTACATGTAGTAGTGTGATGTTGAAGAAGAAGAAGAAGCTTTATTGTCACTGCAATAAATACAGTGAAATTTCGTTTGGTGCTCTCTTGTAGCAGCTACAATGTCCTTGTCATAAAATAAACTGGGGGGGGGGGGGGGGGGGGGGGGCAGTCATGGTTCTTGTAGCAGTCTCTTCACAGCCATGGGGAAGAAGCTGTGTTTCAGTCTGTTGGTGCGGGCTCTCATGACTCTGAGTCTGCCAGAGGGAAGGCTGGTGAATAGAGAGTGTCCTGGGTGGGCGGGGTCATTCCGAATCTTTGTGGCCCGTCGGAGGAGACGGCTGGAATAGATCTCCTCTAGGCGTGGAAGTGGGGAGCCGATGATCCACTCAGCCGTCTTGATGACCCGCTGCAGTTGTTTCTTTTCAGATGCAGTGCAGCTGGCGTACCACACCGTACAGCCATAGGTGAGGACACTCTATATTGTGCAGTGGTAGAAGTTTCTCAGCAGAGGTGGAGGGAGTTTGTTCCTCCTCAGTGTTCTTAGAAGAAGAGACGCTGCTGGGCCTTTTTTATGGTGTGGGTGGTGTTCACAGTCCAGCCCAGGTCCTCCGAGATGTGCAGGCCAAGAAACTTAAAGCTGGTGACCCGTTCCACTTCCTCCCCATTGATGCTCAGGCCTGAGTGCAGTGTGGTCCTCGACTTCCGGAAGTCAATAATGACTTCTTTTGTCTTCTTGGTGTTGAGGTTGAGGTGGTTGTCACTGCACCAGGCCGCCAGTGCTTGGACCTCCTCCCTGTATGGTGTCTCATAACCGTTGTTGATGAGCCCCACAACGGTGGTATCATCCGCAAATTTGATGAGGGTGTTGGAGCCGTGAGTAGCGACACAGTCATAAGTGTACAGTGTGTACAAGACTGGACTCAGCACACAGCCCTGAGGAACACCAGTATTGAGGACGATGGTGGAGGATGTGGAGGTGCCCATTCTGACATGCTGGGGTCTGTTAGTCAGAAAGTCCTTGATCCACAGACAGAGGGAGGTTCCAAGTTGTGGTGTCTGCAGTTTGTCGATGAGTCTGCTGGGGCTGATGGAGTTAAATGCCGAGCTGAAGTCAACAAACAGCATCCTGATACATGTGTTGGGGCTTTCAATGTGGCTGAGAGCGGTGTGGAGGGCGATGGAGATGGCGTCGTCTGTGGATCTGTTGGACCTGTAGGCGAACTGATGTTGATCAAAGCCAGGTGGGATGTGGGCCTTGACATGCTGTAACACCAGTCTCTCCATACATTTCATGATCACCGGTGTCAGGGCCACAGGCCGGTACTCATTCAACCCTGTGATGGCAGAGAATTTGGGCACAGGGATTATGGTGGCAGTTTTCAGGCAGGTGGGGACTGTGGCTTGCTGCAGTGAAGGGTTGAAGATGTTCGTGAATACTGCAGCAAGCTGGTGAGCACATGATTTCAGCACTCTCCCTGGTACTCCATCAGGTCCTGGTGCTTTCCTGGTGTCGATGCCACGCAGGACTCGCAGTACCTGATTGTTGTTGCACTGTATAATGAACATGGCACTGAACATCTTGTAAGAATTTGATATGGATTGAAGCTTTGAGTCAGCGTATCAAGACTAGTATGTTTTAGAGCTGCAATTTCATTTCTTTCCCTGTATAAATCTGCTTATTAACGGAGAAGTGTGTTGAGGCTTGTGTGTGTGTCGCTGGTGTTTGAAGTGACTGCATTAACTTCTGCCTTTCAGGGTATGTTCCTGGTACCTGTTAAGATATTGCTTGCAAGTTTTGTGATGATTAGCCCAAACGTTGTGACGCCCCTTTAAAAGTTCATTGGTAAATATCTTCAAAAAGCAATGAGATATCAATAAAAAAAAGTGTTGGTGATAAAATTCTGGAAAAAAGCACATAATTCTGCTGATTTCAGGTATATTGTCAAATATTTTGGTGACATTTGGTTAAAAATGAGGTGACAAAAAATTGTGCATACAGTACACATTACAAGAAGATAATGAATATCACTGTGAGCTAATTAAACCGATCTGAACACCATTTAAAACATAAGACATCTAGTATCCAAAGAATGTTTATAGCAATGGTGGTTGCATATAGATGAAGACTTTTGGAGATATAGATGTAAATTAATTGTACTTATACCATGGTCTGGGTGAATACTCGATTCTGATTGGCTGCAGGGTGTCCGTTAAAAAGTGTTGTAGGACACCTATAAAAAAGTTCTGGTCAAATAGCCTGATTGTTCTAAATTATTGCGCTGGCTCAAACGGTAGTTGGTAACCGTGGCAACAGCTGCGGCCGACCGAGCTGCAGGTTCTGTGGCCAGAGCCGGTTACCTTGGCAACACGTCACAACGAGAGATATTAAATAGTCCACTCAGCCGTTTCCTGTGAAAAACTTACGATTTTAACGGTAAAAAACAACATTAACGTATTAATAATTGATTTAAAATTTATTTCTTTCGTAAGTGACCATGGTATAAGCGGGATAATGCCCTTCGAGGTGTCCATTATCAGAAATGAATGGACTTCGCAGAACTTGGCTTCGCGTCGGACGTTTCATGCGTCCGCGTTGTCCATTCATTTCTGACAATGGACACCTCGTTGGGCATTATCCCTTACATAACAAGTGGATCATATTCCAAACATTTTCATTTAATATTTACCTAAATAATAACAACAAAATCAAGGGCACAATTACATAGAATAGATTTTATCTAATGCATTATTTAAAATCTACATAACCACAGAGTCATTTTTTACAGTATAGTTGTAAATGGCACTGCCCAAGCGGCAATTTGTGACGAGTTGGGATGAGATTGCGTTATAAAATCATTCAACAGAAATGTAATACCCGTGGATAATGGGCTTTTCAGTGCTGTTTAGCATATGGTAAGGAACTGTATGTAATTAAGGGAGGATAATTTAATTTTTTCTCATTGTATATTTTTATTTTCATTAAAATAAATGAATAAAGATCAAGTAGTGACTTCAGAAAGATCATCTCTGTGTGCCATCAGTCATAAACGTGTATGTGGTCATATGCAGAGGACAACAGTTCTGTGTTGGTTTGTGTACTCATCAAAATCAGCAAGTTGTAAGTAGGACCAAAATCACATAGAAAGCATTTAAGCAGCTGTAGGCGGCTTTTTGTAATTGTTTTTAATGAGAACGAAGTTTTTTGCTCAGTTTCTACATTGCTATGAGCCTTGTGGTTCTGCGCTCTAGGCATCTGCTCTTAACCCCTCGAGTTAAAAAAAAAAATCACGCCATCTCTGCTTTTTCCCCATTGTCAAATGGGAGGATTTGAGAGATGGTCTTTTTGTGGTGATCATGACAGCAACTTAACAGTTGGTAAATAACAGGGGGTGAAACTGGTGGTAACGATTAAGCTCTACAGGCGGACGATAGACAGCACGTTGTCAAACTGCCCGAGTTATCCTAAAATGTGCCTGGAAACGGCCATCATGGAGGCAAAGCTCCTGAACCAACTTCTTCAGGGCCTCATGTACCCAGACAGATCTCCTTTTCCCAAACTATTTGCTGACAGCCTCTCACCCTCAACCAGAGCTAGAGCAAGTACCCTCTGTCTGTCCATTTTAGTCACTACCTACTAATTACTGTGAAATGAATAGGGTAGGGAGGTGATAAGGTGGTTGCCTGGCAACAATTAAAAAGCGCAGCAAGTGTTTGTTTTTTGTTTTGTTTTTTTACTAGTGGCATTAAATAATAAAAAAAAAAAGGCAGTGTGGTGCGCCTCGTGTTTTGCAAACTGCAAAACGCTTTCTGTGTGATTGGGTCCTAACAAGGCATCTCATATTGTCTGATCACACATTTTACACATTAAGATGTTATATTTTTACCTGTTAAGACATTTGCTTATTTTTTTTTGTATTTATTGTACTGTATTTGGGTGGCACAATGATGTAGTGGTTAGCACTGTCGCCTCACAGCAAGAGGGTTCCTGGTTCGATCCCAGGAGGGAGCTCTTCTATGCAGAGTTTGCATGTTCTGCCCGTGTTGGCGTGGAACTCTAAATTGGCCGCGAGTGTGAATGGTTGTCTATCTCTATGTGTTAACCCTGAGATAATCTGGCAACCTGTCCAGGGTGTACCCTGCCTCTCGCCCAATGTCAGCTGGGATAGGCTCCAGCCCCCCCACGACCCTCAAGAGGATAAGCGGTTACCAAAATGGATGGATGTATTGTATTTGACTTATTGATACGAACGTCAAAATAGACGTTTTGAGTCCTTCTGTGTTCCATATTTTGACTCCTTATAGCTGACATAAACATTATCATCAGCTGACTCACTGTAACTGCAAACATCGGCTGCTGACTCATTTACTGTAACGATACTGTCAAATAGTCTAGCGTTAGCTAATTGGTAACGTCAAGATTAATATTAGCAAGCTTACCTCACTGATTTGGGTTAAATTCCTTGTTGGCTGTGGCTGACATAAGGTCACAGGCTGGCAGCTCTGTACTGTGTGTGTGTGCAAGCAGTTTTATTCTTAATTGCTGTTCATTGTAACATTAACAGGGTGTTTTTCTCAAATTTGTTGATTTAAAAGCATCTTAGTCCAGACGGGGGTGTCAACTTAGGCCAAGTGGGGTGCCTGGTGTACAACTGAGGTGTTCATCCCATGGTCTCCCCCTTCCACACGCAATCCTCACATTTAGAGCACACTCGTAATGAAGGTATGAACGGCCAATGTAGTAAAGGGAAAAGTAAGTTACTGGCTCAATAATATGCTTGAGTAAAGAGTATACAGTGTATCCGGAAAGTATTCACAGCGCTTCACTTTTTCCACATTTTGTTATGTTACAGCTTTATTCCAAAATGGATTAAATTCATTTTTTTCCTCAAAATTCTACACACAACACCCCATAATGACAACGTGAAAAACGTTTTTTTGAGATTTTTGCAAATTTATTAAAAATAAAAAACTAAGAAATCACATGTACATAAGTATTCACAGCCTTTGCCATGAAGCTTAAAATTGAGCTCAGGTGCATCCTGTTTCCACTGATCATCCTGGAGATGTTTATGCAGCTTAATTGGAGTCCATCTGTGGTAAATTCAGTTGATTGGACATGATTTGGAAAAGCACACACCTGTCTATATAAAGGTCCCACAGTTGACAGTGCATGTCAGAGTACAAACCAAGCATGAAGTCAAAGGAATTGTCTGTAGACCTCTGAGACAGGATTGTCTTGAGGCACAAATCTGGGGAAGGTTACAGAAAAATTTCTGCTGCTTTGAAGGTCCCACTGAGCACAGTGGCCTCCATCATCCGTATGTGGAAGAAGTTCGGAACCACCAGGACTCTTCCTAGAGCTGGCCGACCATCTAAACTGAGCGACTGGGGGAGAAGGGCCTTAGTCAGGGAGGTGACCAAGAACCTGATGGTCACTCTGTCAGAGCTCCAGAGTTCCTCTGTGGAGAGAGGAGAACCTTCCAGAAGGACAACTATCTCTGCAGCAATCCATCAATCAGGCCTGTATGGTAGAGTGGCCAGACGGAAGCCACTCCTTAGTAAAAGGCACATGGCAGCCCTCCTGGAGTTTGCCAAAGGCACCTGAAGGACTCTCAGACCATGAGAAACAAAATTCTCTGGTCTGATGAGACAAAGATTGAACTCTTTGGTGTGAATGCCAGGCGTCACATTTGGAGGAAACCAGGCACCGCTCATCACCAGGCCAATACCATCCCTACAGTGAAGCATGGTGGTGGCAGCATCATGCTGTGGGGATGTTTTTCAGCGGCAGGAACTGGGAGACTAGTCAGGATAGAGGGAAAGATGAACGCAGCAATGTACAGAGACATCCTGGATGAAAACCTGCTCCAGAGCGCTCTTGACTTCAGACTGGGACGATGGTTCATCTTTCAGCAGGACAACAACCCTAAGCACACAGCCTCTGTGAATGTCCTTGAGTGGCCCAGCCAGAGCCCAGACAGTTGTTTCTTTTCAGATGCAGTGCAGCTGGCGTACCACACCGTACAGCCATAGGTGAGGACACTCTATATTGTGCAGTGGTAGAAGTTTTTCAGCAGAGGTGGAGGGAGTTTGTTCCTCCTCAGTGTTTTCAGAAAGAAGAGACGCTGCTGGGCCTTTTTGATGATCTGGGTGGTGTTCACAGTCCAGAAGATTGTACGTCCTGCTAGCTCCACGGCGAGGTCTGGGATGTTTTCATGCAGCCAGGTCTCTGTTATCACCATGATACAGCTGTCTATCCGGTTGTTGACGTCCTGTAGTTTCATCTCATCCATCTTGTTAACCAGGGAGCGGACGTTAGCGAGAAAGACGCTTGGAACCACTGGTTTATGCGGAGTCGTGGTTGGCCTAGCTCTGATGCCGGCTCATTTGCCTCGTTTCCGGCGTCTTTTGCAGCGCCACCGTCGCCTCCTTTCTGTCCGCTCTCGCCGGCGTATCCTCTCCGGGAACGAGTCTAACCCTTCTGGGGGGGTCCAGTGTTATGGCTGGTCCAGTGTTGTTTCAGGCTTAAAAGTTCAGTTTGGGTGTAAGTCCTTCTCAGTGTGTAGCTGCTAACTGAAGAAGAGCACCGGGTCGCTGCATCTACACGCCCTGCCATCTTGTGTTTCGTCTCATAACGTAAAATAACAAAATGTGGAAAAAGTGAAGCGCTGTGAATACTTTCCGGATGCACTGTAAGTACAGTTTAAAAACAGCAACATGAAAAGTACTTGTTCCTTAAAAAATATACTTTTTTACTCATGTGTTACTTGAAATGCATTACGACCCACCCGTTATGAACAAATATTACTCGATTCACTACAGAAAATTGCAGTTGGCAAGTTCCAGGAGTAAATATTTACTGTTTACTGACTGTATACAATGTTACTGACTTTGAATCTTGCTAGCCTAACATTAGCTTTCTGGCTAACAGCTGAGTCAAAGGGTTCTATGAGCTGAGTGGACTAGAAATATCCCCCACTGCTATGTCGTATCTAAGGTTTGTCCTGTTTACTTAAGTAGGGAATAACGTTTCCACTGCAATAGAATCTTATGGGATGGTAATGATGGTTCCAGGTCAAGGTGTTACCAGAGAAACAGAGTTATGGCTTGTTATTTACAAGACAACACATGAAAATATAATTAATGGTCCTATTTGTTTTTCTTTGGCAAGTGACCATAGTATAAGCAGAACAATGCCCTTAGAGATTTTAGGAATAAATGGACTCCATGGAGGTGACCATCCTCCACAGTTCCTGATAATGTTCACCTCATCAGACAGAATCTCATACATGTACATTATGATGCTATCAAGTTGCAAAAAACTGTTCACAAAATCTATTTTCTCAGTTCAAAGTATGTCGTTGGAATCTGCTTAACAGCCAGAGTTTCCAGATCTTGGCATTTATTTGGGTGAGTTCAACAAACTGATAAGAAATGATAGACAAAATCAAGAAAAATAAAACTCAAATTGTAAGAAAGCATAGTTTATATTTACAAACAAATATTTAGCCAGGTTAGGGGTTAGTTCCATTAAATACTCAGTCCAGAACCAGCTTGAGGAGAACCACCGAGCTAGAGTCCTGCACCGGCTCAGGTGCAGGACACATATATATATATATATATACATATATATATATATATATATATATATATATATATATATATATATACATATATATACATATATACATATACATATATATACATATATATATATATATATATATATATATATATATATATATATATATATATATATATATATATATGTATATATATATATATACATATACAGTACAGGCCAAAAGTTTGGACACACCTTCTCATTCAATGTGTTTTCTTTATTTTCATGACTATTTACATTGTAGATTCTCACTGAAGGCATCAAAACTATGAATGAACACATGTGGAGTTATGTACTTAACAAAGAAAGGTGAAATAACTGAAAACATGTTTTATATTCTAGTTTCTTCAAAATAGCCACCCTTTGCTCTGATTACTGATTTGCACACTCTTGGCATTCTCTCGATAAGCTTCAAGAGGTAGTCACCTGAAATGGTTTTCACTTCACAGGTGTGCCTTATCAGGGTTAATTAGTGGAATTTCTTGCTTTATCAATGGGGTTGGGACCATCAGTTGTGTTGTGCAGAAGTCAGGTTAATACACAGCCGACAGCCCTATCGGACAACTGTTAAAATTCATATTATGGCAAGAACCAATCAGCTAACTAAAGAAAA